>CM056204.1:21064537-21695162 GCA_029692085.1 Gymnothorax javanicus | reverse complement strand
AACATAGGCAGCTTTCCAAATTTTAGGGATGGAGTTTGAAAGAAGACTCAAGTTAAAAATATGAGTGATTGGCTCAGCAATAATATCAGCTGCCACCTTAAGGAGATAAGGATCCAGATTGTCTGGACCCGCAGACTTTTTGTGATCAATGCCTCTCAGAGCTTTATGAACTTGTAAAACTGAAATAGGTTTAAAATCTAACAAATCCAAGTTTTCATCAGCTGCTGGAATGGCAGAACATTGGACAGATAAGTTTACATTCTCAATATCAAATGCGCAGCCAGCCCGAATGAAGTGTTCATTAAACTGATTTACCATGGCAGCTTTATCTTTTACTTCCTCAGAACCAACAAGAATTTGTTCTGGGAGGCTTAAGGCCACATGTGTACCAGACAAGGATTTAATTGTTTTCCACAATTTTGAGGGATTATTTAAGTTCTCTGTAACCGACTTCAGATAAAACTCAGATTTGGACTTTCGAATCATTAATGTACACTTATTCCGTAGGTATCTAAATGCTGTCCAATCAGCAGGGGAGTTTGAAAATCTAGCTCGTGCCTACAATTTATTTCTTAAACAAATTAGCTCTGAGAGACTGTCTGAGAACCAAGGATTGTCCCTACCACTAACCCTAAACTTCTTGATTGGTACACGTCTGTTTGCGATAGAAAGGAAAATTGAATGAAAATATTCCCATGCCGGTTCAACATCTGAAATCAGAGAAACTCTGCTAAGATCACTGCAGTACTTATATTAAATAAATATATATTAATTAAATAATTTACTGATAAACAGGCCAATGCTTTATGAAAGACAAACTGCTCTGGAACTTCTGAGCTACTTTATCAGCACATCAGGCGATCTACCGTGCGTTCTATGATTGTTTAAATTACTGAAATGAGATAAAAAAGCATTGAAACACCTTTGTGCATTTTTCAATGACGCTGATTTAAATGCACCAAAGTGCTTGTCCGCATCGCCTGACTTTAACGGGGAGAACTAGCAACGCTTGATACTGTGGAGTGTTTTCAGAGTGAATGTAGGCTATTTCTAATTTAGAAAATGATTGCGCACAAGTCAGGGCTAATAATTGTTTTAAAGGGATGCTGTGTCCCCCAAAATTCCAGTTGTGGCGTCCACACTGCCTCGAGTTGACGTGGTTCCTCGCTCTTCCCAAAGAGATCTTTAGCACTTTGCTCTTACGAACATCTTGCCTGCTACAGTGTTGAGACTAGGCAGTTATGCGATGGCAAACAGAAACACACAAACACATTTGTCAGAAAATATACGTTTTATTGGCAGTAAATAAAGCAAGGTTTCACAACTGAAGATGAAAGACGGAATGTTGGCTATGTGACCCGGCCATGCTTACCAGAGTTTCTTCGCTATGCCCGTTGTTGTGAAGTTATAGCTAGTAATCGGTAAGCTTAGTCAAGCCAGCGCACTCTTCTTTCGCAGGCAACAAACCAGACAGGCATAGCTACCAAGGTCTCCCATAGCTGCATAATGGACATTCTGGCAGGAAACGTTAATGTAAACAAATGCAGGTTAAACGGACAGCCAGCAATAGATGTTTCACAGGATCAAACGACACAGTAGACAAACAACTTACGGTAAGTTTAAAAATAGCCTAAAACTAAAACTGAATCCGAAAAACTTAACGTCGTCTGAAATTAAAATGTTCTTAAATTAATTAGGATCACAGGTACTCACTAGTGACTTTGCTATGTAGCTGCTACCTGTTAGCCACCACTATTTTCTATCATTAACCATTGTAATCATAAAAGGACTGCACAAAAAATAACTTGCATCACTTGTCCACCGAACTTCAAAGAAACAATTATCACCACATCAGTGAAGTGAAGTGAAGTGAAAGAATGCATTTAGACAAATGTCCCAGCTCCATGCAGAGAAGTCCTGCACTCTAATAACAGGGACAGATGCTAACCGGAAATGCAAGGCACCCACATCCGTTTTACAGACCCGGAAATGTGAGATAGGCCTATCCAGCTTTATGGTACAGGACCCTGGTGACATCTGCTGTTCTATTATTTCAGTATTGGTAATGTGGAAAGGAACATGGAGCCAATGTTAGAGATCCCCTATTCCAGCCATGCTGTAAACACCTACCTATACGGAATGCCCGTTAGTTATGCGGATCTTCTTACGTGTACACAGTTTACAGACATGCAAATGAGGTTATACAGATTATTTTGTAAGAAAAAATGTCATCATTCAAAATTCCATTTATCACAAGCAATTTATCTTGACAATGATGAAAGAGCGCATGAACATACACCACAGTAAACAAACAGCAACCAGATGCTTGTTTTTATAGCACAACACAATTTGCCGATGGCCGTATCCAGCCAACTGACGGAGCTTCTGTCAAACATGCGTACGGACCGCACAATCACTAAAAGTAACAGCTGCAAACATATGAATACAACACAAATTATCAAGAACAGCTTGGCTCCTGAGGCTACGCACCATTGCCTATTGCCAGACGTTGCCCTTCTCCCTCATGCTTAACATGTTGAGTGATAAGAATATGGGTAAGAGACCGGCGATTTTGGTTAGGATTTTCACAGAGAGTGGGGCAAAGTTGAAAACGCTTGTCATGCCTGTGTGTCTTGAATGAGGTTTTAAGGGGTTTTTTTATTATTGTTATTCTTAAAAGGAACCCCTTTTTAAGATTTTAAAAATTTCTGACCCCATTTTTACCAGTTACTGCTTTTAATATACAGACATAAGAAAAAGTATACACCCTCTTTCAGTTCTATGGTTTTACATGTCAGGACATCATAAAAAATCAGCTGGTCCTTATCAGGTCCTAAAATTATGTTAATCTAACCTCAGGTGTAAAACAACACACAACAGATTCCACCGTGCCATTATTTGTTTTACAAAAATTCAGCCAAAATGCAGGAGCCATGTGTGAAAAACCAAGAACACCCTTATTGCTTCCATAGGAATTGAGAAGGTAATTAGCAGGCAGGTGTTGCTGATCAAATGCACTTGATTAATTGGATACCTTGCAGCCAGACTTCAATTTTGGTGATTGGTGAAAATCATACAGTCACACCAAAAACCCATGTTTAACCAAATGAAGAGTTTGTTGCCTCACTAAAACTTGTAAAGAAATATAGCTCTGTTCTGACACTCACAATTGCTGGGGTCAGGAGACAATTATATTCGTAACAGTGCAGTTAGCTATCAGGAGATATACACCTCAGCCAAGCCTGTAGTGTCAAATCCATACCTTGTCCTTTGGAAGCCCTGTTGCAAGAGTCACTCAGTAGAACATTCAGTCATTGAAAATCTGGTACTTAAAACTATTTGGATATTGCAGGTGGGATTTTTCCCCGTTTCAGTGATGTAAAAACCATGCCAGGAGCCTGAAATTGGTTGCTAATGTTGAGGACTTTTTATGTACCAGTCAATGTCATTTCACTTGGGCTACCATTAAGGTAGCTCGAGTCTAATTCTACCATTTTGTCTGCCTGCCTGCCTGTAAGTCTGGGGTGCATTTCCCGAAATCACAGATGCTAACTTACCATTGACCATTGACTGTGAATGGACAAACTATGTAAATTGCCAACTGGCTTTTGGGAAACGCACCCCTGCCAGTCTGTGTCGAGAATTGGACACTACCCCGAGGTGTTTGGGTATCATGTCATGAAAACAGGGCTACGCACGAGGTCACTACCTGTTTCTATCATTAAGTTATATAATAGAACCAGAGAGAACGAGGAAGTACCTTTGCTTCAGCCAGTTAGCATGTTTGCTTCCTGCTTCCGCGTTTCCCAAGGATGCAATTTTGTGGCCAAAGACGCGGCAGCTCCATAGACACCAACTGAAAAGTGCGTTTTTTTTTTTTTGCCAAATAAAGCGAAAACAAAAGAAAATGTATTCTGTAATCCTTCATTATTTTGCTCTTTGTCTGACGCAACTGTTCGATGTTTTCAAGAGGGCCTGTAAATTAAGAACTAATACTTAGAGCTTGATGACAGCTCGTGCACGAGTTTGGTTGTCCAGCTGTTGCTCTGACTGCAGCAGTTCAGCCAATGAGTGTATAGTGCGTGCGCGTTCCGGGTTAACAGCGTTGCTCGTCATTTCCCCTCGAACTCATTCGCCAATCCGCACAGACGACACATTTTCTTGGCCATTTGTGCTGTGTAATCAGATTGGCAATCTTATGAAATGGTCCCGGAAATAAGCACCCATGGAACGCCATTTTTATAGATGGCGTCGGTCAATTCCGTACTTCCTGGGCTGAAGTAGCTAGCTTAGCATCCCCCATTGAAAGTAATAGGGGCGGTACTTCCTCGCTCTCTCCAGTTCTATTGTATTACCTCCATGGTTTCCATCTAGGTCGAGGGCAGCCCAAGTGTACGCCTACTTGGCGTCTAGTTGACTGGAATTCGCAATCCTTCATAGTTTTAATTTAGAGCAAATTTATTAGAATAATCAGTCTATCCCAACAACCTGCGCATAGCAGAGTAAAGCTTGAAGCAGGACTAATGTTAAAATCACGCTTGCATCTATCGTCATACAGCATTTACTCTATTATTCTGACGCTAACCATTGTGTTCGGGGGCACTTTCTGTATCAGCAGTGCAGTATTCAGAAGGAATTTGCCACCGCTGAGCATTCATGATAAGGCTGTTATTTGTGTACTTACATCCCTTTAGCAAGGGAATACCATGTATCGGGATGTTTTGGGTCGTTTTGCAAACCATTGGTATGGGCGGAACTTGGCTCTGATAGTGGCTAGCATCTGCGTAGCCTCCACGGATGTACATCAGGTTGAAGCATCAGGAATGAGATTGGCCAGGGTAAGAATATCTGAGTAAGCCAATCGGGGCATGGTATGTCTTTCAGTTGAAACCTCATGAAAACAGACATTTTAAAAAGGAGATTTGTAATAAGCACTGGAAACATGTCTGCATAGCTAAAATCTGAATAAGTATTAAAATACAGCCCTCAGATGACTTGATTTTTTTTTTTTTTTTTTGGCTTGTCCTGAGTCTCACAACATTGCCAAATGCTTTTCATGAATCCAAAAACAATACAGGACTTTGGGTATAATGGCAAATTTTGTGCCAATTACTAAATCGAAATACTGTCAAAAGAGTTTCTTCCCCTTATTGCTCGGTTATCATATGGAATGGTTTATTTGATCAAATAAAAAAAAGCTTTGGCACAGCAAGATTTATTTGGATGTTAAAATAGAGTAATGCAATTTCATCAAAAATCTTCAGTCCCAGGCATGCAATGTTATTATTTATTTATTTATTAGTTTGGATGTGAGGAAAAACAGAACTCCTTTCAGAATTGTAATGCATATTGTTAACAAACAGAACCTTGTGTACTTCTGTCAGAGCATGAGAGTCAACAGCTCTTGCTACATCACTTGATGCTCAGCTGAGTCATATTTTGCCAAACAGTTGCCTCCCATAACAAGCAGTCTTTTCAAATTTCCTCCTTCTGCACACTCGGCTGCTTCGTCCTGCATAGAAGCTGCTGCACGCAGCCAGTTTAAACCAACTGTCCTATGGATGACTCTTGCTGCTAATCTAAAACCCAGCTACCTCCCCAAATCCTCCCTCACTTGTTATCTGGACCAGTAGTTCCCAAACTCAGTCTTGCAGGCCCCCCTGTGTGCGCTGGTTCTTGTTCCAACCTCAGTTGCAATTAAGTTATTTAAGCAAACTATTAATTTTTCGAACTAGGTGCGTTTCATGTAAGATTACTTAACATCTTATGTATATTACATCAGAAATAGAGTTGAAATATGTGTTCAGTTACATGTCTGTGGACATTTAGTGCTGTTTGTGCTATATTGCAAATATGTACTTACATAAAATGAGGCAAATAATCTGATCAAATTCCGACTGATCTGAATCAATGTGCTGCTAATTAGTTGAAGTCCAGAATCCTGGGTGATATACTACGAAGCGCATTCACCATGCCTGCAAGCGATTTTTTTTTTCGTACCGTTAATTTTAATTTTGTCAAATGTCAGATGAAATGTGATTTAGATTGTAGAGTCATGTATGGTATTGGAGGACAGTATTGTTTCTTGGGGTGCATAAAAAGCACTGTTTAAAAACTGAAAAGAACTATTTTACAGATCAATCCACAAAAGAACATTGCTAAAAGTTGGCAAAAAGAAAAAGAACAGTTGAACATTGGCAATAAAAACAAAAATTTAGATCAAAAATTTGTGAAAATAATAATAAAATAAAATAATAATAAACGTTTTCAGCCTTTTTGTATTTGACAAGTGCTTATGGTGTCCTTTTCGCAGGCTGTTTTTTTTTTTCTGTACCGTTAATGCGTCACAATTTCTAGGACCAAGAAAAAAAAAGTCCCCCAAAAGAAAACACTTCCATAGTCCGAATTGTTCCTGATATCCAATGTGAAGAAAGCTGGGCACTACAGATTTTCATCATTGAAGACATATCAATGATTCCCAGTGATAGTTATTGCGAATCCTTCCTGAAATAAGGAAAGTTAGGATGTCCAATCACAGCGCTGGACCTGCCCACCCCGGAATTTATTCTATCAGACACAAACGAGCCCAAATCATTTAACATGTAGATTTATCAGTATGTCTCCCAAAGCTGTTCGTAAGTGTTTTTTTGGATGCGAAAAAAAGCACAACTATTTTCTCTTCCAAAATACGATGCCACCAGAAATCAGTCGGTAGCTTGTTTGTTTGCTGGTGGCAAACAGCCACACTCAAAGGGAACGTTAGTTGTTTGTGCTCGGCATTTCACCGAAGACAGCTTTGTCAATAAAGGATAATTTGACGCTGGATATGCGTCTCAGCTGCTTCTCAAACCTGGAGCAGTTGCATCAATCATGTGCTGGGAGCCACAAGCTGTAAGTAACGATATACCAGCAAATAATGTAAGTGAAGCTAACGTGTTATGGGTTGCTAGCAGGACCGCTAACGATAGTTAGCACTAACAACTGGCCTCAAACGCAGGCTTTGTAAAATATCTGAAAATAAAGCCTGGATCGGTAGCAACTGTCCGTGACTCTCAGACGCGGAAGCAGTAAGTTTTACCATTTTGTGTTGCTTTACTGCATAAGCCTACCTAACGTGATAACCTTTTGAATGTGGCTGTAGCACTGCGGCTAACGTGGCTAAGTTTCTGTTGCTAATGTTTGTGTCCTAAATATGCAAGAGTAATATCAGGGGACATTCAACAGAAGGTGTGTGAACATAAACCTCATTTGAAGCTAACTTTTTATACTTGTTTGTAGTTTGGATGCGTGGTACAACTGTTCACGGTAACGGAACTTACTGTCTGTAAAACCTGTATTGCAGGGTAACGTTTGTCTCCGTCATTGTTATGAATGCTCGGTTACTAGCTACTGCATGTTAGTTTGCATGCCATGCTACTTAAAAAATGCTCCTGGTTAACTTAAATGCAGTAATTCTGATCGGTATGCTTGTGTTACTTTGGTGAGCATCAATGCAGCAGATTCATCATAACGTTGCCTGATTGTAGCCACTACAGTTTAAGCTAACTGGAGAGGTGTTGTATGTGTCTACAAAGTTGGGCTGAAAAGGCTGCAGTTAAACCAGATGTAGATTTTTCAGAGCTCGGGGTATGTGCTTGGGCTTGTTTACTGCAACTGTGAAACAATGGTTTTACTTTTCCATGACCGAGGTCAGCCGAGTACTTTGCCATTATGTGGGCTAGCTCTCTGAGGCTACCGCTGTGAAAGCGATCGTGAAATGCACTATAACATGTCTGGTATAACAAACGATTTCCTGCATTGCCGTGGCAGAATTTTATCCCCCTTAAAATTGTTCTGGCTAATAAAAAGCCGAAAAAGGTGGAGATTGGATCCAGAATTCTTTCCTGTAGAAGTTATCGATTTGCTAGCTCCGCTTAAGCACTCACAGATGCAGAAGCAGTAAGTTTTATCATTTTGTGTTGCTTTACTGCACAAGCCTACCTAACATGATAGCCTGTTGAATGTGGCTGCAGCACTGGGCTAACGTAGCTAAGTTCCTGTTGCTAATATTCATGTCCTAAATAAGCCAGAGTAAGTAATATCACGGAGAAATTCAACAGAAGGTGTGTGAACATAAACCTCATTTGAAGCTAACTTTTTATACTTGTTTGTAATTTGGATGCTTGGTACAACTGTTCACGGCAACGGAACTTACTGTCTGTAAAACCTGTATTGCAGGGTAACGTTTGTCTCCGTCGTTATGATGACCAGTCGGTTACCACCGTATGTTAGTTTGCGTTCTGTGCTACTTAAAAATGCTCCTGGTTAGTTGCTGCTGTAAAACAATCGTTTTACTTCTCCATGACTGGGATCAGCCAGGTACTTTGCCATGGTGTGGGCTAGCTCTCTGATCCTACCGTGGTGAAAACAATCATGAAACGCACTATAACGTGTCTGGTATAACATACGATTTCTCTGCTTTGCCATGGTGGAATTTCATCCACCTTTGAAAATTATTCTGGCTAATAAAAAGCCGAAAAAGAAGTAGAGGTCGGATACAGATTTCCGGTATAAGTTATCAATTCACTAGCTCCACATAAGCAACACTTATACAGTTTGTGTGTTTTTGCTACGAACTCATATAGTAGCTTGGTGTCGGAATTATGTTTTGTTTTGGTAGAAATGGTTAAGAGGAGCTTTTAGCAAAGTTTCCTCCAGATAGCGAAGTGGGTGTATAACATGACTATATAACACTACAGCTACAATCACATGCATGCAAGGTGAGACAGTACGAGCAAAACACTAATATTTAAACTTGCCACTCATTGACATCTTGCTGTAAATGTTGCTGCAATACTTCATTTGCTTCCTCCTCCCGTTCAGGGTCGGATTCGGGATCAAACAAGTATGGCCTTACAGAAATAGATGCCGCACAGAGCTGTCCTGAAATACCTGCCATCTTGGTTTCCTGGTTTTTCAGGTCTGCACCCTCCCGGCACAGACGGGGTGAAAGACGAGGTCTCACTAGGCCTGGATGTGAGTGGTTTTTTTTGTAACTGAATTGTAAACATTAATTTAAAGACCCATTTGACATATTTTAAACGACTAAACACAGCATAATCAGGGCTCGCAAAATTCTAAAATGAACGGTAGCCCGTCGGGCAAGCGCAAGTGAATTCCTGGTTGCCCGAAAAGTTTTCTCCTTGCCCGAGACCTCGCCGAATTCGGCCTTAATGCCTCATTTCCACTACGTGACACTGGCTCTTCTCTACTCTACTCCACCCGCCTTGGTGCCGGGTACTTTTCTGGGGGATCGTTTTCCATTAGAGGATAGTAGCTGGTCATCATAGCAGCGCAGCACAAAACTATTTAAAACATCTGTATGCCCCTTTTTGGATGCAGTTGATTCTTTACCTCTCAGACAAACTTGCCATGCCATTGCATTTCACATATTATGTTAATGGTAATCATCATGCATTTGTGTGTGCTATGAGCTTCACCAACCACGTAACCAACACAATACAATTTTTTGTCGTTGCCGAGGAACGAGGCATCAATGATTTAAAAGAGAAAAATAAACAGTTTCGGTATCGATAATTTGTGACTGTCAAAAAAAATTTTTTCACGGATTTATCAGCGTGTCTTTTTCCATTATTCCCTATGGAGAAATTAATTTTTGGCCCCCATGGCATCGCGTGACTTGCAATATTAGCTTGACCGCTAAGCCCATATCGGCATGCGTTCCGGCCTTCTTTGTTTGTCCAGTTCTCCTTATAGGTCCATGGCGGAGAGCTGTCCTATAATACCTGCGATCTTGGTTTCCTGGTTTTTCGGGTCTGCACCCTCCCCGGAATCAAAGCGGCCAGGCAGAGAATCAGAGCAGCGCCTCATTAGCATGGCCTCCCCGCCCACTCAAAACAGCTCGTGTTTCAGGCCGGCTCAGACAAGGTGAGAGACGAGGTCTCACTAGGCCTGGATATGTGTTTTTTTTTTTTGTCACTGAATTGTTAACATTATTTTAAAGACCCATTGGACATATTTTACACAAGTGAATACAGCATAATAGGGGACCTTTAACGGTACGGGAAAAAAAAGTGACTGAGGAGGCAATTAGAAATAGTGAGGGGGTGAATCTTTTTATATAGTAAAATATCAGGTTATCAACTCGTTATGCCTAATTCTACTTTTTTTTCTGCCTGCGGGTGGCGATATAGTGGCGTTTTGACTTGGCGAACGATTTCCCGCTTTTTCCATGTGTTAACGCGTGATGGCAATAACATAATATTGTCCGGTCACCACATCATCTAAAATTGTTCTGGTCGTAGAATTGCTTAGATTAATTGATTCAACCCTGGAAAAGCATCTAAAAGGCTTAAAAACGACAGCTACTGTTTCAAAATCAAATTATACTTTTATTTCACAACAGTGATGTAGCCAGTATTAAAACTGAGTCTCCTTGCACAATTTGGGGAATCGGAGCGCTGTGCCTGCTGGGATCTCTTTTGATTACCTGGCTTCACTTAACCAGACATCTGCCATCCCAATAAGACGTCATACGAAGGTGGTTATCAACACAGTAAGTCAACCCAGGGTTTTCCAATCTAGCTCTGTGCGTGCTCACGTGAAAGGGGCAATATTTGCTGCATAGGACCAATCACAGACATAGAAAAATCTGGCCAAGCTGCGTACTTCACTATTGGCCATAGAGGCCCAATCCCAAACTGGTTTCTATCCACTCGCCCTATCCACTCCTCCTCCATTTGCGCGTTTCCGTGGAGGGTCCGCCACATTGAGTGCCACATGGAGTGCCATCCTAAACCAATCCCTGTGGAGTGCCAGTGGCTTGTTAAACCCTCTGCAGCGAGTACTACACCAATGCCAGTTTACAAACCACCCTCCTTTCAAGGGCAACACTTACTTTGTGTCCAGGATGGAGGAAACGCTGCATATACAAATGTCAGTTCCACGTGGCTATTTCCGAAAGAGAAGTAAAACATTACCTAACCTCAGGACATTTGATTGAATATTTCATGCACACATCACAGAACTAAAGGTTACATTGTATTTTGAAATGAACGTGCAGATGTGCACCCGAGAAAACACTGAGTGAGTAGTTTTATTTATTGAATCAATGATTGCCCTTTTTCACAATGGGCCATTTCATGCACAAATGCCTTCATCATTGTCAATGCTGTGTATTAAATATTTTTAATATAAATTTTATTTAATTACATTACCCTCTCTAAAATATTTTGAGTAAGAAATGTATCATTTGGGAACTAGACCGTCGTATACAATGCAACGCACCTATCGGTAGACATGGTGATGATTACCTTTCCTGTTGGATAAAGGGCAAGGGCATCCCAAAGTTTATACACATTTTTACACCCTCCCCCTCTATGAAGCTCCCTCCATCTCTGCGAGGGAGACTTCACACGGAGTGACACTCGATTGTGAAGTGCTAGTGATGAGGGAGCGGTTTGGGATTGGGCCAGACTGTATAAAAAGATGGACGAAGCAAACATGATGTCACCCATTGGTTTCAGCATACCATTTAGGAAGCCTCGATTTTGGCAATTTGAGCAGTGCCATTTTGTCATTTTGAAACCGGATGTGATTCCTATTGGATGACAGCGTGAATTGAAGGTCCAGGGAGGAGCGAAAGGTGGATCTACGGGTGGATCTGACCGTATCTGACGAGGACCAGAGGATAGCCACGCCCCTGAAGCATATCCTGGCTTTATCCTTTATTCTAGTCTATTTGGGACCATCCTTTACAAAAATGAACATCATGATATATCAAAGGAGACTTGAAACTTGCGATAGATACCATAAAATAATGTGGAAAATCATTATTGAAATAATAAATCTGGTGGGAAAGTAGGGTCATTTTCTCATAGACTTCTATAGCATTGAACTTCTGTCTGCAACCACCGATGTCGCCATCTGCTGGCTATTAAATAGAATGCCATTTTTAGAAACCACTGCATTGGCCTCACTTTTCAAACCTGGGTGCTGCGTCCATCTTTTTATACAGTCTATGCTATTGACCACTCTTAATATTCACATCATGAATATTCAATTTTGTCCAAAGCGAGGCTTTAGATGCTCACCTGAGTCGCTGGCTTTGTTTACACGGTGTTTGCAATGGCTTGGCCATTGAAGAGAACAATGATTTGGCATTTGTTCAAGATTTTTCTCTATCACTTAACTGTAGGACTTTTCCCATAGCCCAACTCATGATGTGAAAGTGATCAATACAAACTGCTGCTTACTCAAACGCGAAAGTGATAGCTTGACCGCAGTGTAACCGAGCAAGCACAAAACGTTCAACTAACGTGAGCATGCGGTCCTCCTAAGGTTAGATTGACAAGAACCAAAAACTAACGTTCGCTCAAGATTATGTCTTGACAGAACATTCCCCTAACGTTCGATGAACTTAAAATTCCAACGCTCTCGAAGAGTGTTATTGTGCTCATTACGCGTTGTTCCCAATTGGTTATATTTTGGTATTTCTGAAAATAACAAAAAGAACATTTCTAGAATGTTACATGGTGGTTGACAGGTTTAAGCGATGGACCTGCACAATTTTATAAATCAGCTTTAGTCTATTATTTTTCTGGACAAAATGCCAAAACACAAAACAAACTGACTGATGGAAAAATAGTAAACCTTCAGAGATATAACAGTATAAACACATATGAACATAATAATCATAATAAGCAGGAATATATAATCTGATTAAAGATAAAAAAAATGAATACACCAAAATTAATTTTTACATTTTCATGAATGGTATAAGGAAAAACTTGTTGTCTTCAATTGTTTGCATGATTAACAGATCTAAAAGTTATCTCGTCCTGCGCTACATGGTGAAAATAGGTACTTCAGGGTGACTGCAGAATTTGCGGGTTGAAGACTGCGGAGAGACAGCTACACAGACAGAAACTGAGAATCTAGCGAGGATTTCATAGTTTATTTACATAATTTTGATATTCAATTTAGGTGATTTGAGGATAGTTAATTTATAGGTGTCATTGAATTAGTTTCAGCGTGATTACTTTCAAATGAATGACATTGGTAATAGTGTAGTTTAGTGGAACTCTTTTAGTTTACTTCGACTATATAATTATTTCATAGCATTGGGAATCGGACATTTAAGTATAGAATGGAATAGCATAGAAAGTTATTTCATTACTGCTTAGATTAGTGTTGGTGCCATTGTAACACTTAGTAAATGTAAGTAAAATTATCAAACGTTAATGTTGCAGTCTTTAAAACTTACGGTTATAGCAAAGTTTCGTTTTACCGTTGAACCGTTAGCTAAGTTACCATTTGGCTGACAAGCTAGACTCAGCGTCATACTTTTCGCGCGCTACTATGGTATATGGTATACACGGTATACATGTTACTGCGGTGGATTTAAATAATTTTCAATGGAGCACTTGATCAGCCAAAATGAAGTCCAGAACTATCCACTGCTTTAAGCAGCATCGCTCGCACAAATATTGGCTGGATTCCAAAAGCTAGGGTTATTCACTTCAAAGTGCAGATAATGAGGGCCACGCCCACCGAAGCCATATTGAAGGGCATTCCAATCGAAAGTGTGCAAAAGTCAACCCTTCAAAGGGCCCTACAAAACGGCCGTTTTCGAAGTGAGCAAGCGATGGTCACTTTGTTCCCACAATGCCGTGCGACGACCCAAGCCTAGTCAAAGAATATTCACTGCCAAGAAGTGAAAGCTAATAGAATGTTCCATTGCAACACGCAAAGCTCCGCCTCCGCTATTTTGGACTGAAAGTGAGTAGATGCTACATGCTAACGTAATCTAAATGAACCTATTTACGCCAGTAAAACATCTCGCCTATAACATCCTGGACATAAATAAAATACATTTCTCTACACTTAGGGATAGCCATAAACCTTACAACTTATTAAATAATTAATTATTTAACTATTTAAGTACATAATTATTAAAATTATGTAATTATTATTCACTGAAAAGTGAATACGTACTATGCTAACGTAACATCGATGAACCTATTTACGCCAGTTTAACTTCTGACTTACAGTTCGGATTTAAACAAGGCTAATCAATGACAATATGTACAGCTGTGTTTCTTGAGACCATTGATTACTATATCAAACGTGACAGTGATGATTTCACATGTTTTTGGGACACAAGTCGTGCTTTTGATAAAGTTCATTATGGTAAACTTTATACATTGCTTATCCAGCGGAGATTACCTATTCATATAATTTGTCTTCTAATTGATAGCTACACTCGTCAGCAAGTTTGTGTTTCATGGGACTTCTGCAAGTCTGAATATTTTAACATAGCTAATGGTGTTAAACAAGGGGGAGTCTTATCACCTGTTTTGTTTACAGTTTATATTGATGAACTGATTATTTTGTTAAAAGAGTCTAAGCTTGGTTGTCATTTAGGTATTCATATTGGAGCATTGGGGTATGCTGATGACATCGCTTTGCTCAGTCCCAGCCTACGTGCCTTACAGTCTATGGTTAATTTATGCCAGTCTTTCGCAAATGAATATAATGTGACATTTAATGCTTAGAAGACAGTTGGTTTGAAATTCGGATCACCTATTAATGATTATGACAGGTTGTATTTGAATGGCTGTGTCATAAATTGGTCTGGTAGTGTCAAACATCTTGGTCATTTAGTTAGTATAAATTTGTCAGACCAGAATGACTGCTATGAAAAGATCTGTATTTATTGGTGCAGTGAATAAATTACTTGGCTGTTACGGAGGATTACAACCACATGTATTATGAAAACTATTTTTTCTGCCTTTTTGCACCTTTGCAGTTTATAGCTGAAAACTGCTTGCATTTACTCCACATGAATCGTTCCTTAGCTTACATGGCTTCTCCATCGTTTCTGTCTTTGTCTGAGCTGTTTTCAGTCAGTGCACCTGGCGTTTTCAGTCCAAAATGGCGGCAGCGCTACCAGGCGCCACCTAGTGGCTGTTGTCAAAAAAGCACCAGAGTTTTGTCTCTTATATTTGTATCCTCTTTGGCCTAGTGATGTGTATGATTCAACGTCATTCAAGAAAATGACAACAATGGCTAAATAGCTACCTAGTGCACAGAAAGCTGATGAACCTAGCTTGATGGCTTACAACACAGTCGACTGGCTATCGCTAGTTATGTTGTTTTTTATTTTTGCCCGTGGCTATTTGTTGCATTATGAAAGACATGCGGTTGGTTATAAAGCTACTGCGAAACCGATAAATGGCCAGTGAAAGCAATTCTCCCGTGAACTGGCTGTGTTTGTTTACACTTGCTCAAGCAGAGGGGGCAGCCGCAAAATATGTCAAAGGACATTCCAAATGACTGTTACTTGAAAACCCTAGTCCCTGCTGCCCTTCAGAGTTTTCACTACGAAGGGAAATGACTTCACAGGGTGTAGGGCATAGGGATTAGCCCTATGGAATGAAATACAGCCATTGTCTACCTGTATTGCTTTATGTACTGCTAAGGAAAGTAACTTTTATTAACCTTAAAAAAAAAAAAAAAAACCAACAAGACATTCCTAAACACAGCTAAATATTTCATATTGTGAGTGCATAAATTCATTCTCATTATCATTAGAAATTAATCTTTATTGTCTCATGAACTGCAGCAAATCCTAGCATACTACAACCCCAATTCCGAAATAGCTGGGACAAAGTGTAAATTGTGAATTAAATCAAAACGCAATGACTTTCAAATCACACCAGCCAGTATGTTATTCACAATAGAACAGACATAACATAGCAAATGGTGAAACTGAGAAATTTTACAATTTTATCCACAAAATGAGCTCATTTCAAATTTGATGGCTGCTACAGGTCTCAAGAAAGTTGGGACAGGGGCCTGTTTACCATGGTGTAGCATCCCCTCTTCTTTTTTACAGAGTGGAGGCGTCTGGGCATTGAGGAGACAAGTTTCTTGAGTTTCGCCATTGGAATTTGATCCCACTCTTGTTTAATACAGGCTTCCAGCTGCTGTAGAGTTTTGAGTCTCCTCTGACGGACTTTTTGTTTAATTATGCGCCAAATGTTCTCAATCGGTGAAAGATCAGTACTGCAGCAGGCCAGTTCAGCACACGGACTCTTCTACTACGAAGCAATGCTGTTGTAATAGCTGCAGTATGTGGTGTTGCATTGTCCTGCTGAAATACACAAGGCCTTCCCTGGAATAGATGTCATCTGGAGGGGAGCATATGTTGCTCTAAAACCTTTATATACCTTTTAGCATGGTGTTTTTTAAAACATACAAGTGTCCCACACCATATGCACTAATGCATCCCCGATATGCAACGCCGATAACAGGAAGGGTGGTCTTTCTCCTCTTTAGCCCGGAGGACACGATGCCCATGATTTCCAACAAGAATGTCAAATTTGGACTTGTCTGACCACAGAACACTTTGCCACTTTGCTACAGTCCATTTGAAATGAGCCTTGGCCCACTGAACACGGCGGCGCTTTTGGATCATGCTCAACAATGGTTTCCTTTTTGCATGATGGAGTTTTAGGTGGCATCTGTGGATGGCATGGCAGACTGTGTTTACAGACAGTGGTTTCTTGAAGTATTCCTGGGCCCATTTAGTAATGTCAATGACAGAATCATGTCAATGAGTGATGCAGTGGCATCTGAGGGCCCGAAGATCACGGGGCATCCAGTAAAAGTCTTCGGCCTTGTCCCTTACGCACAGAGATTTTTCCAGTTTCTCTGAATCTTTTGATGATGTTATGTACTGTCGATGATGAGGCCTTCAAAGCCTTTGCAATTTGACATTGAGGAACATTGTTTTTAAAGTGTTCCACAATTTTTTTACGCAAGCCTTCACAGGTTGGAGAGTCTCTGGCCATCTTTACTTCTGAGAGACTCAGCCTCGCAAAGACATCCCTTTTATAGCCATTCATGTTACACACCCGATCCCAGTTAACTTAATTACTTGCTAAATGTTCTTTCAGCCGATTCTCTTATATATTAATTGCTTTTTCTGCCCCTTTCTGCCTGTGTCCCAACTTTTTTGAGACCTGTTGCAGCCAGAAAATTTGAAATAAGCTCATTTTGTGGATAAAAATGTAAATTGTCTCAGTTTCAACATTTGAAATCTATGTTCTATTGTAAATAACACATTGGCTCATGTGATCTGAAAGTCATTGCATTTTGATTTTATTCACAATTTACATTTTGTGCCAACTATGTCAGAATTGGGGTTGTATATCAAACTTTATTAATTGTGCCTTTTTCAAATTTTTAGGCCAGCTGACAGCCGAGTGGAGGAATGAGGCATTGTGACTGCTGCAAACACACACGCAGGCATTAACCCTAACCTACATATTTACACACATGCCTACATACATATATGCACTAATGTAATTATTTTCCAATTAAACAAGCTTTCTATTCCATCTCTGAGTTTGTCTGTCCATTTCACCAATGACTGCAAAATAAGGGGACTGCAAATTCCTAACATTTAGAGAACCTAACTGAAACGTTGGTATAAGGTTTTCAAAAAGTTAGTTATAATGTAAAAGTTAGGGGAATGTTATTACAACCAAAATATAACATTTCCCAATGGTTCCCACATTATGAAAGTTAGGAGAACGTTAGTTTTTGGTCGCTTGTTTTGTTCCCCTAACGTTAAATTTCTGTCAGAAAAACTTTCCTGGTGAACCACTGGACAACCAAATAAACCTTCAGGGAATGTTTCCATAACCAAAAAATAATCTTGCCAGAATGTTCTGGGAACTGGAATTTGTTAGCTGGGAAGTTAGCAGAATGTTGGCATGACTATTCTGGTGCTTACGGAAATTACAATGATTTTCTGTTAAATTGCGCAATTCAGTTATGTGATAAACAGCATCTTATACTCTCAGTCACGATCTGATCAAGCCACCGCTAATGCCTCGATAAATAGAACCACTGGTATCGCGATCATAAAACCCCTGAAGTTCGGCCCTTCATCTCTCCATACGAAGATAATCTTTCGGAAAATGAAAAATAAGATCAGCGTGCAATCTAGTATCTCCAGTGCACTGCAGGACACAACAGTGAAACGCTGATCAGGACGCAGCCATTCTTAGTTTTGCTGGTCAAGCCTCCATTTGTCATTGGAATGTGTGGTATGTATAGAATTTGAGAGTGGTCATTGGAGGAGCAAACAATTATATTAACAAACTAGGCCTACCCTGTCGGCGGCTGACAGCAAGGGGTATATCCCCGAAATTCCCCAATCCTCGAAGCCCCCTTTATTAGATTCCCCTTTACTAGACCTACAATATGAGGCAAATTTGAGGTCTCTGTAAGTAATTGTTCCAGAGATATGGTAAAAAAAAAACAGATTTTTTCAATATATAGCGCCACCTGGTGGCAAACCTAGGAGTGCATACTTGCCCAAAATCTAATCAGTTCATCCTCTCCACCATATCTACCCATATGCTAAAAATGAGAAGCTAATGTAAAGTATTTTGTGAGTTATCGCGCTAATGGCTAAAATCAGCGGACGCGGATGCGGCGGCGGGTGAGGTGAAACCATGATATCCCCGAATATTTCGGGGATATAAATATGAGGAATCTAAGCATATTATCCTGGCCAAAAGCAACACAGTTGAAACAGCCAAAAGCGCAAGGAAAGCTGGCAAAAAATCGGCGCCTGTGTAAATGTGTAGATTAGTGTGATTATAATAATACTTCCCTATCATGAGGACATGAGCAGATCTGAGTATATTAAAGGTAACCAATCTTTTCCATTTTTTTAATATAATTTAATAGATATGACAAAAACAAATGGGAATAAATAAATGTTTTCTCCGAGAATGCTTGCAACCGCTCGAATATTGAATGTCAAAATAGTTTTTGCGACCCGCAAAAACTCCCTGCGCCATTTGAAATACCTCATTAGTATTCATGAGTATGCAAAAATGATGTCACACGAAAGCGGATGTGCGCGATGGATGCAAAAAATGAAGAGAAGTTTTTCGACAGCAACATGCCGCGGCCAAAGAAATATCAAACTGATTCGGCCCATAAAAGAGCAAGAAAAGGCCAGGAAGAAGATCGATTGAAGGCCAGGATAAATATAAAGGGCCAAAGTGATCGCTGACAAACTTTTAAAGCCAGGTTTGGAGATATTTCTGATGAAGATGAGGCCAAACTTTTGCTGGATACGTAAGTAAACTTGATGCCTGGTGCAAAATGCCCGATTTCCCTATTTCCTAGCACTTTCAGATTGTTAATGTACTTGAAATCGTCCCATATTTGTAACTAGACATATACTGAGCAACTTTAAAAATGCATATATTGAATCTTGCTGCTGAGTGTGTCTGTTTTCACTTTTGTTGGGGTTTGAGGCAAAATGAGTTATTTCATTCAAACTGCGCTTATCTGAGAAAGGAAAGTTCATTCCTCACTTTTATGCGCAAGATTTTCACACGTAATCCGTAATGGGCAAACAAGTGGTTCCATGTGAGTGGTCTAGGCAGTGAGTCAGGATTGATGCAGGACCCATCCCTTGGTTTATGGCTATACATTTATGGGGAAAATGATTGTTCTGTGAGAGTTAGCAAAGATGCCTCAACTCGCTCAAAATCTCCGTGACAGAGCCATGGGGATGCTGATGGCCGGAATACAACAGAGACGGGTTGCAGAACTCCTCGGAACAAACCAGTCAACAATTTCTCGTCTGTTGGCTCGATTCCATGCAACAGGTTCATCCTGTGACTGTCCAAGAACCGGCCAGCCTCGAGTGACCACTGCAATCCAGGATCGTCATATTCGGGTACTGCACCTGCGGGATCGTTTCTGGACAGCAATGCAGACAGCAAGTGAAATTCCTGGGCGCCACAATCCCAGAATCAGTGCCCAAACTGTCCGCCATTGCCTGAGAGAAGAGGGCATACGGCCGTACCAAGTCCATACCGGAATGGTACTGGCACCTGCCAGACGTGCAGCCAGACATGACTGGACACGACAGCACAGTGGCTGTAACTGGAGGATAGGCAGATGGAGACAAGTCCTCTTCAGCGATGAGTCTCGGTTCAACCTGTACAGAGCCGATGGTCATCAACGTGTGTACCGCCGTCGTGGTGAGGGGTACGTGGATGCTTGTGTGCAGCAAGTCGATCGTTTTGGAGGGGGAGGCGTCATGATGTGGGACATGGCTATTGGACATGGCTGGCGATCTCCACTTGTACACATACAGGGCACACTTACAGCTCAAATCTACAGAGACACCATTCTGGAACTTCACGTCCTGCCGCAGGTGCAGCAGTCTGGGGATATCTTCATGCACGACAACGCAAGGCTGCATGTTGCCTGTCTGTTGTGAGTTTTTGGATGAGTACAATATAGATGTTCTCCCATGGCCTGCATATTCACTGGACCTGAACCCCATAGAAAATTTGTGGGATGTGTTGGACTGATGTGTTAGGGTCAGGGATCCACCTCTGCTCACACATGCACAGCTCGTTGCAGCACTTCAGGAAGAATGGCTAGCTATCCCTCAGGCTTAGATCAATGGTTTGATAGTGTCAATGCCAAGGAGATGTGATGCTGTCCTTAGAGCCAATGGAGGACATATGCGATACTGAAAGTGTGACTGTGATTTATAATGCCAAAATGACTGATAGCGCTAATTTTGTTTTGAAAATGCACTATGTTATTACTCCTAACTTATAAAAGCGCTTGTAATATACCCGCTAATAAAATACCAGTGGTCACAAATAAATACGCGTTTTTAAAGTTGCTCAGTATATTTATAGTGATGAATTTCTAATGCATAAATGTAATTTATTTACTAGCAGTCGAATCTGATGACTGATCTGATGTGACTTTTGATGCAAATTGCTCATGCATATTAAGTAGTAGGCACGTCAAAATGGCCGCGATCCAGCAGCCACAATGGCTGGTCGTAACGGTCGAGTGATTGCTTTCCTTCGGAGTTTATCCTTGTTAGGGGTCGAGGAGGACATTAAAACTTAAACACAAATCTTTTTATTGGAACAGCCTGGCGAATTATGCGAAAAAAAGGGTAGAAGTTAAGGAACAAATTGGGTTCCTTTAACATTTTTGTGTCAAAATAAATGTGTTGCCTAAATGTATTCTTGTGGAGTTTATGACAATTTTAGCCTTTGTATGTCAGCTGCAACCCTGGTGGAGTAAGAGCTCCTCTCACTATATGCGCACCAAGGTCTACAAGATCTTCTAGGAATGCGCTAGCCATTTTCTGAGAGAATTGATTGGTCAGTAGGCGGTGCTTTATACCCGCTGATCGATTATCTCAAATTTAACCTGCTCCGGAGCAGGTTAGGCTTTCAGCATGAGTACCATGGTGAGGTACCCCCAGGTAAAAAGTGAACCGCCTTAGTAACACTGAAAACCAAGGGTTAACCCTGAAGTGACCTTGCTAAGCCCAAATCCTGCTTTGTAGTATGGGCCCCTGGTCACCAATTATGGTTATCTGATAGATAATGGACAATTCAAAGACAAAGTAAATGATCGTGAGGCAAACCTGCATTGCATTGATGTTTAAGAAAGAAAAATTATTAATGACAACCAAGTTAAGAGGCTATTACCTCAATGGTTGATGTTACCTCTTTTTTATGAAATTGTTCGCCATTTTGCAAGAAGCACAATATGTACTTGGGGATTATGTATATTCCTTGTGGTATTGCATTTTGCTGTCATAATTTTAATCCATAAGATCAATAATCCATCTTAAAATCAAAAGCAGGTCCTCAAAAGAAAAATTAACAGCTTTTTAAAATTCTTTAATTGCAATTGTGGTGGTGGGAACAAAAACCAGCAAACATTGGGGGGCTCCACCACTGAACTTGAGGAGCCACTGGTGTACAACCCCATTTCCAAAAAAGTTGGGACGCTGTGTAAAATGTAAATTAAAGCAGAATGCAATGATTTTCAAATCATTTGAACTTTATATTGATTTGAAAATAGTGCAAAGACAATATATCAGATGTTGAAACTGATAAATTTAATTGTTTTCTGAAAAATATCTTCTCGGTTTGAATTTGATATATTCAAATCCATATATCTGTTCTTTTAGTAACAGAATATATTCTGGATCACTTCCAAAATTAAATCTACTTTTCTTGGACTACAACCTATCATGCTGCCAAATTTTGTGCCAAACCGTTCATAACTTTTTGAGTTATCCAGTCAGGAATATTGCACAGACCCGCATTAGACAGGTAATTTTTAATTTTTGGGATCCAGAATCCAGAATATGTTTCGAATCACTACCAAAATTGAGTCAACTCGTCCTTGGACTACCACCTATCATCCCTCCAAATTTCTTGCCAAACCGTGCATAATTTTCTGAGTTATCCAGTTAAGAAACAGACAAACAAACAAACAGGTGAAAACATGACCTCCTTGGCAGGGGTAAATATGTGTTGTTTTATGAGCTGCGTGAAGTTAGAATCTTGACATAGGCTTATTGACATTTTATGTCATCATTAATATGGATAGGAAATTGTCTAATAACCTTGTAATGCAATGAATTATAATGCCAGCTAAAAACAAGTTGGCTCGTCATTCTACTGATTAGTCTTTGCCTATGATACAATGGGAATCCCCATTTAATACATTGTTGTTTCCTGTACTGCCCTCTATCCACTTGACCCCAGTATAAGGAATGTTAAACTGACCCTACTGAGGAATAATTTGAGAACAAATGGTGAGATTTTGCCAAGTTGTTACTCTCTGAGCAATTGTATTTGTTTTTTGTCTGCTTGTCAGTGGGATTATGGAAAAGCTACTGGCCCAATTTTCATGAAACCTCTCGGAAGGATATACCATGAGCCAAGGAAGAACCCATTTGATTTTTGAGAGAATCTAAATCATGGGGCGGAGGCATAAATTATTTTTCACTTTCATTAACATTGCGAGATAGAGTGTTTGGCCTTGGCGAAGTAATGCCATACATCTTAAAATCCGGTACATGGTTGTAAAGTTCAATAGTAACACAAAAATAGCCTATTGTGGGAAATATGATAGTTGTGTTTGCAGATCTTTGAATTACAGAGGAGAGGAGGACTTCTGGCCTAGGCGGAGTGTCAGTCTTGTTTCAATCTGCAACAGCTTTGTACAAACACTCACTTATCAAAATTCCCAAAAACTCGCACTGTCTCGGGCATATCTGTGAATCCTACAGCTTTACGGTTAAATAATTTTTGCACAGTGAACATTCCATAGGAAAGTAAGCAGCTCAAAAGATTCATGCTGTTCTACTCCTACTCGTCACACATAACTTCACTAATAGCGTTCGAATTCTCCATAATATGCTAGTAATATGCTTGAGAAGCTATGACCGCAGACACAATCCATCGTACCACGTGGTGGGGGGGGGACTGTTTCACTTGGCCTGCTTGAATATGGGGTGCGATATACCGGAATTCAACCTTCCAGCTAACGTAAGACTGATTTCTATTGGAGTTGTTTGAGGGGGGGTTCATCAGTAGCCTGACGCAGCCGCAAAACAAACGTCCATTATTGCTTCACACTTGCCAACATTTTCTATTCTTTATTTCCAGACTGGTAAAGGGGAGTGCTCTAATGAAGCTGAAATGTGTGCAACGAGAGGTTTCCTGGTAACATGCTAACCACAGAAGCAGCGAGCACAGGCACTTTAGCCACAAACGGCAAGTATGATGAGTGCTGTGCCAGCATTTGCTTTGCCAGGCCTCAACCAAGCACAGGTTTATGTGTAAAACCTCCTCTGTCTAAGTGTGAGTCTAAGCGTGTTAACAGGGCTTGATCTGCTCTGTAATGACATTCGCCTTCACTCCTCATGCCTCCTCTGGGTGCCCCACCCTAACTAGAACCAGATGGGGTGCATCATGTCATAGTTGGAGGAGAACCAATCACACATGACAGAAGTGGGTGGGTATGTCTATATTTCTGATAAAAAGGAAAGAACAAAAAATGAAAGGAGAAATTTCTAAGGGGACCTGCTTTAGAAAAAAGTGCTCAGTCTTTTTCCCACAGCTGTTTTTTACATTGATAAAGCTGTGATGTTGGTTATGGAAAGGCAAACAGTGTGGTTCAGCCCTTTTTTAATATTTGCTGGGTGTTCACTGAGTGCCTCCTAAAAATACCTGCATCCACATACTATACAGTCTTCGCACACAGACATAAATTATGACCAAGAGATGGCAATGCATTTTAACGAAGAATTAACTGAAAGGGAAAAGGATGAAACCTCTCATTAAACATATTTGAAATATTTCTTTCACATTTTAGTGTCGTGCAGGGGGGAGGTTGCAGTGTCAGATTATCTGAGTTTTAATCTAACACACAAGAACAACTTGGAAGCTACTGTGAAATATACATATACCTCTTCCACCCGGGACTTGCCATTGGAGGCATTTTAGTCCTGCTCCCCCCTCGCCTTAAAGCGCATTACTTCTCCAAACTCGTACCAGTTTACCTTTCATAATTAGCAACTAAGTGTTGACTTGTTCACTTGCGGGGATCAATCCGTAGAATTACTGTCCATTTTCCCTCAGTTTACATTATCGTTTGTTGTAAGAATTCTCAAGCATTTTCCTATCCACATTAATGGTGACATAAAACGTCAGCGTCTTTCGAAGCTTCTGAATTCCAGTAGCTCAGAAAGCAGTACATTTTTTTTCTGCCTCAGAGTCCAATCGGCTTGATACGCCTAAGAAAATATTTTCAAAAATGCAGCTTTGCAGACTTAGGTCTGTGTGCTCAGTTAATTTGCTTACGCAAAAATAAAACTGTCCACAACCAGTGACATTACCATAATGCAGGTTAACTCTCAACCTGTTTCTCATTGAGTGGGATAATTAATTGAATTAATTTACTGAGCAAATAGGTGACCAATAAGCTGTGTTGCCATTAATGAAAGACATAGCTTTGCATCAAAGAGGAATGCTGCAATATGAGATTGCATGGACGGCATGCCCAGATGTTTTACATTGGACATAACTGTTTATTGCAGTCAGCCCTCATTATGTAGTAAATGCTGCTGAAGATGGTATGTAGATAAGGTTTAGATTTTGTTTCTAATTGATTCATCAGATAATTGCTGCTCATGCAATCTTATGTTGTAGCTTTCCAACAACTTTTCCAGAAGCTGGACTATAAAGACCTCTTTAATGATTTTGCTACCATGAAAGTTTGATGCATAGCATGCATTTTAAATGATTTTAAATGCAATGTGCATCAAACTTCCAGGATGCACTTATAACCAGTTTACTGAATTATTCAATTATCAACAAATCAACGGAAGAAGCATTGGTAATTTAATAAATTAATTATTATCGCATCGCAGCAACCAGTGTGCAACTGTGCTTCCCTGCAAATGTAGCCTATTCTTTTGAACACTGAAAACATTTTGATTAAGTGCAATCTTGAAATAAATTAGGTTGCACTGCTAAAAAAAAAAAATGCAACCTAACCTGAATGCAACCTGAAAGATGAAATTCAGGAAAAGTGCTGGAATTATTAAAGTTCTTGTTCATCCAAAAATAAGATTTGGACCACAAAATCTTTAATAGAAATACATCTTTTATACACTGGTCAGTTCAAATTGTCATCATGATCACTTCAGAATGAATTTTTCTTCGGCTATCTTTGGCGATGACATCACAGGAGGTATCTAACCAGCAGCAGAGAACACACTGTCAATGTTATTGGACTCAGTGATTCATAATTGTGTATTGTTCACTTGGGAAAATGCCAAATATCTGCCTTGTTTATGGCTGCAGCAATAAGGCTGATGCAAGCAGAGGCATCATGGTCCATAAATTTCCAAATAACCTGACATTCAAAAGGCATGGATGAATTTTTGAAGAGGAAACAAGCGGATTTCACGAAGCCCAGATCAGGATCGATGATCTGCTCTAAACACTTCACTGATGACTGCTTTTATCAGCCAGATCCCGCGTCACAGGAAAGGTCAGGATATCACTGTGGGTTAAGCTGGGTGCACATTATAGGAAATTCGGGTCAGATTTTGCCCCGAACTGGCCTTCCTGAGAATCGGGAAACAATCCTGCCGTGATGTTCGCCCAGTTATCTGTTAGTGTGCGGAGGTTACAGATGGCCTTGCCCCTCGTGAACTGATCGGGACCTCTATAATATCCAACATGTTGGATATTATCAGGTGTTCGGGATGATCCTACAGGGCGTTACGTCATCAAGCGGAAACCAGAAGTAACAAAGATGGTATGTTGGACAGGAGAGATGGAGGATTTTGGGGGTTTATGTGGGAGGAAAACGAGTGCCTGTACAATATTTCCTCAAAAGACTATCTTTATTGAATCATAGCGCCATGAAAGAGAGCATCAGTTGGGCAGATGACCAGAGCTGTCGGTGTAGCAGGTGAGTGCTTTTAAGTTACTTAAATGAGAGCAGGCGAGCAACCGTTAACAGTTACATTGTTATGTTTGCTAACTGTTGCTAGCTACCTACCTACACAGACTCGTCACTTTTAAGCTACAGTCACATTTTTATGTCAACCAGGATAGTTTGCAGTGAATTTACATGCATACTATTTACTTCGTTCTCCTCGTTCTCCTCAACCGCTCTGACTGGTTCTTCTCCCCTCAACAGTCAAATCTTGTGCCCAAGAAAGGGGAAATTACGTCAAAGTCACGTTTGATCATGCAAGTTTTTGTGAAATCTTGGAAGATAAGAATATCGGGAGCTGTAGTGTGCAGAGTCCCTCTTCTTGACCAAATTCGTACACAGCTCGTTAATTAAAATCTGCAAGGATTATCGTTATGTGTGCAGCCCCCCGCAATTTTAAAATCTTAAAAGATTTGGAAACTCCTGTAGTGTGCGCCCAGCATTAGTCATTATTGAAATCGCTGCTTAATAAGCTATTGATTTATAAGCCAAGCCTAAAGGGTTCTGATCCCCAATTTTCCCCATCTATTCTGCCCTCAGAAAAGCCAGTTAATAAGCCCAGGTGTCGCTTAATAAGCCCATCCTAAAATGAGTGTTGATACTATTTTATGCGCAAAATGACTCAGAACAAAACTAAATCCATCTTCCACCAGGACGAGACCTTGAGTAAGGTCAAAACACACGTCAGCTGTGCAAATGGGGCCTCATTTGACCTGCATGGGCCTTGTTGTTTGTTGAGTGTCCACTGTGGATCAGAGTTAATAGATTCTAAAGGTCTCGTGTTGTTATCATGTACGTAGGCTACCTATTTTCGGACACCTTTCCTCGCCATGGCCTAATAAAACTCTCAGTAAGTAGTGTCATGCACCATGCCCACAGGCTGATTGTTGCACTGTTCCTTTCCCCCTCTGATGTGAAAAATATTTGTTTTCATCAATTTATGGAAATAATATTCTTTAACAACATCTGTTTTCCTATTGTTTTCAGCTTGACTTTCGCATTTGGAACACCTCCCATTACGTCACATCCGCTAATTGGCAAATATGGGTCAATCTTCATTTTGTTTTCCAAAATTTCCACTCAGACCTCAAGAAAAGGTTTTTTGAGAAAAAAAAAAGCAAATTTGGAGTTTTTAATTAGCAGGATACTGTTCATGAACTGTTTGGTCAACTGTTTGGTTTTCTAGATTAATTTTTATTTGAGAAAATTTGATTAATTTGCACCTTAATTATTATTATTATTATTTATTTATTTATTTATTTATTTATTTATTTATTTATTTTTATTTCCATCCCTACAGTATCACTATTAAGTATGTTGTCAGTCTATCCCTCCAGTGATCTTTGTCATTTCTTAATACTTTTTTAATAATTACAGGCTTATATATTGGTCTTGATTATTCAGTAAATAAATTGTGTGATCATTAATCATGTGACCTTAAACAGGAACAGCTTTAAAGCAATTGTGCATTTAAGGATGAGAGGTCTCAGGGCACGCCATTGAAAATCCCGTAATGCCGGTGTTACTACTAGCGGAATGTTTGGCTTTAGGGGGTTAAAGTTTCACACCAATTACAATGTAATACTATGAGTTTGGAACTTTTTAGGGCACCAACATGAACAAGATTTGAGCATATCTAATACGCAGATGTTCTAAGCCTCAGTTCTTAGCCTTCAAACTTATTTTCTTGGACATTACGGCTACAATGACTGACCAAGACTAGAGTAAGATTCCTGAAGAGAATTGACACTTAAAATGCAGAAATTGCCCTTAAACAAATTATATTTAATTTGGTTGTCATTATCTTTAGTTTTTGGTAGAATTTATCAATGCCCACACATGCAGACAGACTTCATATCTTGAGTGAAAAGATTAAAATTAAGTCAAATCTGTCATTCTGGTAACAACAAATTTGAAATGACAGTAGAACAAACATTTGTAACAGCCGGGGATTTTATGTATGTTTATTGTGTTCATTTAGTTTTTACTATCTGAAGCATGTTGTGACCATTAATGGCGAAATGTACTGCTTTTTTTTTTTTTTTTTTTTTTTTTACTTCCTTGTTGGCTACCTGGAGACCCGAAATGCACTATTGAAATAAAATTTTATTTGATTTTGATTTACGGTGTGTGCTGTGCATTGTATTTCCCTATGGCCCTCTTTAACAGTGACACAAATGTTTTTCTTTAGTGCTGTTGTGTTATTGTACTGAGAGGTGGGTTGTGTAGAGTTGAAGCTAATTGCTACAGATTGGACTCGTCACTCATCGCTTTTCCAAGCAAATGGGCCACTTCTCAAATCTGGAATGTAACACATCTTTGTAATAACACACATTATTGTTACTACTTGATATGATTTCAGGCAATCTATAAAACTGAACAATGTCAGTATATTCAGAGCAATGGATGGTCTCAAAGCCAGGAAACCTTTTTCCTGCTCTGCATACTGTGTGTTACCAGTCATTAGGGACAGGAATTTTCGTGAACATACATGCAACGATGACACTCATTTCCCATACTGAAGTCTTTTTTCATCATCAAATAGTCAGACAATAAATTTGGGGAGCATACAATGCTAAAAAGGAGAGATAAAAGTGATTTTGGACTGGTCACATCAGCGGTAAGCCAGAGAAAAAATATTCTATGATTTGTCAATAATTATTGGACAATGTGAACTGATGACAAAATGGCACCAGCTAGCACCTGAAGGTGAGCAAAAACACATAGCAGTAGCGGAAAAAGCCTGAATGAAAGCAAAAAAAAAAAAAAATTATAAAGCAATGCTAATGAATTTAGAAAACTCTTCACTAAAATTCTATGAAGTTTTAAAATCCAGCTGAGAAGTTTATTTTTTGGACATCGTGCAGTGTCGGTTACTTTTCCATGACCCGAACATTGTGAATCTAAGACCCGTGAACTATTCTGATGAGTTGATTGGCCTTGTGGAACAACTCTCTCCCTGGATAGAACATTCTTAGAACCAAGCTTGTGAAAACTCACTCAATTTATGTGCACTTCAAAGGTCATTTGGATTTCCATGCTTTAAGTGAGCATGCTGGCTCATTCATATATTAGTGTCATGTGCAATACTAAAACAGGCCATAAAATTCAAATACGGTTGTAATGTTTTATGCATAATTTTGGTGTTTGCTGCATGGTGTAAGGCTTAATATTTCCTTCCACCCCTGCCAAGCCTTATTCTAACAGTCTGCCCTATCTCAGTGACTGCTGTATGTTTACGCCGAGCATAGCATTGCCTTTCAACAGTTTGAATAGAATTTAGGGACTTTGGCTCTTGTGTTTTAAATTATTTGCCCTTGTTTTATTGAAAATTCATTCCTTATACTAGACTTTATTGTTATTTTACTTTTTATTAAAAATTTAATTTCTGCTGTCTGACATTTCATACATAAAATAGGATTATATACTGAATTTTTTGTGTTTTTTTTTATTAAGTATGTTTATTAAGCCAGCAAAGGTAATTACATTTGGGATTGAAATTTGTGCATGTGTGCGTGTGTGTGTGTGTGTGTGTTTCTCTGGGATACAGGGATAGCCGTTACCTCTATGCATGTTGCTGATCAAGTGGAGGATGGCAACAGGGATGACAAAAGCAAGGAGGTTACCGAGAAGGAGGAGGAGAAAGTCTGATCATCCAATCAGCATCCAGAATCAACCCCAGAGGAGCAATCCCTTCCCAATGCTATGACAAATAAAGAAAAGGTTTAAAGCTGTGCGTTTGCATAGCCTCTCGTGGCCCACAATGCCTGTTCATCCACTCCAAAGCACTCAACATTTTATCGCTATTCTCTCTCTTTCTCTCTTACTGCCCCTTGAGTGATGTCAGCCAAAGTCGAAGAAAATACACAAAATTAAAGGCCTGACTCTTGCTTAAATTTCACAGTCAACCCCCAATTGCTCTACAAGGGCTCCTAATAAATCTGTATTTTAAAAAGGGGAGAAAGCGAGGGTGGTGGTGGTTGTCTTCAACTTAATTTTCTCTCCGGGGGCTTCTGTCAGTGGAAAAAAGCTGGGGGGCTTGAAGTCATACTGCTAAGATACGAGGGCAACAATAACTCTATTAGCATGCTGCCTAGAAACCCACCTGTTCTCCATACTTGTCCAGTTACGATGATATTTCTTCGCGTGATAGTCGGTCCCTTGGACATTTCCTGGTGTTACTGCATTCTTTCCGTCATTTTCCCCCTTTGTTACGGGTCTCACACGTCAACTAATACTGTTTATAAGGCGACAGTGAAAAATATAGGCAACAGAGGTATTTCAAGTATATATTCACGCAAACCTAACCAAACTGTAGAAAAATAATTCCACGTGCGAGACTCCTTTGGCATATGAGTTATCCTCCACGTCTTCCTCACACATGCAACTTGGGACCCAGAAGTGCAAAATATCCATGTCATATTCATCACACAGGCCCATACGGTGTTTGGACTTGAGTATAGCCAGATTTAAATGTTGACCCAGCAGCTAATGGCAAATATCATATTTGCATATTTTCTGCATTAGATCATGCTTTCTCTCAGAGGCTATTCCACAACATGTGCATGCATGCACACGCAAGACACACAGACAAATATGTTCACATGTTTGCACAAATGGACACACACGCATTCAAACACAAAATAAACACCTCTGATCTCTCATTTTAGTTTGGCCTAAGACTGTCATCAAGCTAGTCACGGGCTACCCTCATCGTAAATATACTCTTTTCGTCTTGGCTGATGACTCTGTTTGGATTTACTGTCACCAGGAGAGCTCTGAAATTGATTACACACATCAAGCAATAAACAGCTTCACGGATGACCCAACCAGTTCCAGAACAATTAACCCTCAGGGTCCTGTTCTCTAACCTCAGCTCATAAGAAAAGCAGTGATGGGAACAGGTTGCTAAACCTTCCCTATAAAATACCTTGCTATAGATGGCGACAACAAGAAATGTTGGTAATTGGGGAGAAAGAAAAGCAATTTAATTTGAAATGAAGGAAACAGAACGCGGAACAATGTGAAGGACAGAAGACTCAATCTTGGCGAGTTTGCACACTTGAGATCAGTGCGGGCCGTAGCTGGGCCTATTTTTAGGCTTTAGCCCTTCAAACACGTTCTTTCGACCCCAAATAATGCAGTCTTTTGATTTAAATCATCAATGGCTGGGGGCAACTCACCAGATCGACACCCCATCCCCCCATCCCCCCCCCCCATGTCCCCTTGTCCATTAATCTCTAACGACATCCCTAAATCAGCAAAGCATGCTTGCGATAATTTTTACTGTGCCTGGCTCAAAGGTGTACATGAGCCCCCTGACCATTGTAGAGGAAAAATTAAGTGAGGTAGCGGAAGTCTTCAAAAGCGAATTATGACTCAAAATGGGAGCGATCTACTGTTCCTTCCAGGTACTGGCAAACCATTGCTGGGCATCCACCACAAGTCAAACATTGAATCTGGAATATGAGTTAAGATAGAGTCAATGGTTATCAACTGAATGGTGTGAAAAACAGCAAATAATTATACTTTCATTGATTCGCTCATACAACTAGATTCGCACAATACAGTTGCAACCTTCAAGCAGCAAAAACAAAAACAATGATATGAGCCAAATTTTTTTTTTTCCTGGTCTCCTCCCCAACCACTTCTCCCAAACAACTGCGACTATGTAAAGAGATAATCAGTTTGATTGTTCTTCAGTGTGTGCTGCACAGATTGTAATAATTGAGTGAAACTGTCTTGGGGCTTTTCACAACGCTTTTAATGGTCCCAATTCAAATTTGTTCACAGCTATTGCTTTGATTTGTTGGTTTCTATGGCCACAATTCATTAGAAACGCTTTTCTTGTCAAAGTACTTCACTAATATGTCAATGGGAACCACCCCCTACCCACAACCCCACCCTCCCAGCGTGAATCAGACTATACTTTTGGGACCTGTCAGAAATAGACTGTAGCTGCCATTAAATAGCGCTCCATGGCCTTCCCAATTCAAAGATAAGTGGCGTAATATGGGGTGTTCGACAGCAGGGTGAAGGTTTGTTGGGTCAAACCCAACTCGGCTCCACCAGCCTGTCAGCTGTGGGCGGGTGATTCTGCAGGACTCCCTCAGTTTGCCCAAAGTGCAGCAGGTCTTGAGTGAATAGCATGCCCACGAGGCTCATTCTACCACGACCAGCTACGGCTGTGCGTTGCACTCTACTCTGACACTTTCATGGCTTTCTCCTTTTTTTTTTCTTTCCCAGTGTTTTGACATTTGGAGGATATCCGCAGTTCGCTCCCTGACTTTCCTACTCCGGTTTTGCCTCTCCTTCATCTACATATGAACATAAAACTCCAATTTTTTTTTTTTTTTTTTTGGGGGGGGGGGGGCTTGTATGGTTTTGTTGTTCTTGATTTCTATGGCGACTGTGCACTTCCGAAGAGTAATTAAATCCTTGGGATTAAGAGGTGTGAACAGCAGTATTCAGTATACATAAAATTCCAGAAATACCCTGAGCGGACAGTTGATTAACAGCCCAGCATCTCCTTGGCAGTGGGACAACTTTGCGCTTCGTGTGTGGTGCTTCTGTCAGGAATCCAGTCAGGTAAACGGGAGGATACAGGGTAAAATACCTGGGTGGTTGTAGCTCAAAGATCTTCAAATCATAATGCTCATGGGTGGAGAGCAACTGGTTTAAAACCACCCCTTTACCTGGGAGTCAGAGGGTGAACGCAGTGTGGCCAATCGGGTACATTGATTTCAGTTATTTAATGACCTGGGAAAAAATAAAACCAGGACTGGATTTGGATCTGTGTTCCAGATTTGATGCTCCCTGCTGCAGCCTGGCACAATCTAATAATTACTTCAGTGAACACGGAAGTTGAAATTCAAGCATGGTGCATTGCCTCTGCTAAACTGCTTGTGATCTTAATCAGGCTGCAGAGTGGAAAACATCACAATGGGACACGTGATCTCGACCCCTGTGTTCCTGACCTTGCTGCCTAGATAAAAATTTTGACTACGCTGAAAAAAAAAGTGAACTTTGGATCAAACTGAAAACATTGCATCAGTTTGTTACATCTAATTGTTGTAAGTTTTCTCAGCCAAATTTTTTTGAACAATCAAGTTTTTTTTTAGAAAGCATAAAAACCTATTTCCATAGGTATAAATCAAACTAAATTTTGTCTTCACAAAAATAACAACCCGTAATCACTTTTATCAGCATAAGTAACCGAGTGCTACGTGCTGGTCGCACACTACAGGCATCTTAAATCAACAGGTGAAGATTATATTCTGAGCTGATAATGTGGTAATACCATGACATCCTGTCATTCTGCCCAGTACACTGGCAGGTTTGTCCAAACATGATGCTACGAAGGCATGTTAGCACTCGAAGCTGCTGTTGAGTGAGGGATATTAATCTCTGCGTGATAATAAAATGTCAGTAGCAATGGCAATGATCATAATAACGTGCAGTACTATGCACTTGTGCTGAGGTATTATGATAATACCTAACAAAGCTATTTTTAAAAGCGTCTGGAGATACTGGTATTTTTTACTGCCCATAAAAGATTGTAACTTCATGCACAGGCAAGCATTTGTACAGAGGCACTAGGCATTTTTGTGAGAGGCCTTGATATTCTGCTTTCTTTCAAAGCAGGCATGCTCAGGTCAAGTCAATGGTAGAGAGGAGATCGTATAAGGATACTGAGAGGCTTAGCTGATACCTTCATCAACACTTTAACATCCTGAATTATCGTATAGTGATGCTCTAGTGACGCCCTGCCTAAACGTCGGTATACAATGCAAAGGGTGTCTTTTGCTGTAGTTATTTTATGCCATTGATAAACAGGATTTGGCAAAGGGTATTGTATTTCATGAATTTATTACATTGATCCAAGATCAGGTTTTGGAAAAGAGATTCATAATTTCATGAATTTACATCCACCTGAGATTGGGAAGGGGGAAAGGTATTTTTTCGGTCTGGGGTAATTGGTGATGTACTGGTTTGCACTGTTGCCTAACTGACACTGTTGGCTTTTTACTGAGGTCTATATACTTACATCTTAGAGAAGTGACAAAAACGGACTCCATTTGCATTGTAGAGTGATGCTCAAGATGTCTTCCCAAACGTTGATATGTGACACCATGGAAGAGAGAATGGGCTTCATATGCACAGCATTCACATCCTGAATGGATTTGTGCGGGAGTGTGCATAAGCACGGGCACAAACAATTCTTTCTTTCCATATATTGCTCGACTGTTAAGACAACTTGTTGCAGATTACATTGCCTGCCCCTCCTGTTAAAGTGGTTGATAGAAATGCATTAAGATGAAGCCTTGGGCAGAGTTTAGAGGGGTGGTAGGAGGAGGGGGCTTTATAAGGCTGTACTTGCTGCTTCGAGTGTGTCAAGAAAACAGGAGTGTGCACCTGCCTGAAAAACTTTGCAGAGGCCAGCTGAACACACACTGTACTCTGGATCATTCCCACTTCCTGAGGTGTTAGTGGAGAGGCCCCAAACAGCATCAATGAAGTTGGAAGCAAGTGGGTAAGCAGTCCCCAGCCCAGATTCTCATGGGATGCAAAATGCACACACTGTAAACATGCTCTGCAAAATGCCAGAACAAGGCATTGTGAACCAGAGATATGGTGTCCAGTTTCATATTCCTGGACTCAGGGCCTGACTCTATGAATGCACTGTAATCCACTCGGGCAGGGACGTGTCTTTGGTCCAAGAGGGCTGCAGTGCCTGCAGACTTTTGTGGTTTCCTATCAATCAGCTGGCAAATACTTCCTTTAAAAACAAGGCGCGTGGGCCCATTGTGTGTGAATGTGTGTCATAAATAAATCACCTCAGCAGGAACATACTGAAAACCCAGCTGCAAAGCTTTTGTACCAGAGGCACCCATCACTGCTCTGTTGGTCCATGGCCCATGGAGGTCACCCTACTTTTGCCATGGTCTCTGTTATTCCTCTTTCCATGGTTGGGTTCCCATGAAAGGCATGGAAAATGCAATTTTAAGTAGGCTGCATTTAAAGACAATATATTTGTATGTATCTCTATGATAATGTGTATATTTATATATAACTTGTATGAGTTGACTTTTTTTCTATTAGCTTTTTGTCCATATGATTTTATCTCAGCATTTACAGATTTCAACTGTTGTTTGGTTCATGGCTGGTTCTTGAAAACCAATGAATTTTATAAATGATGTCATGTCCTTTCTGTCAGAATCAGGCCTGACTCGATCCATATTTTCCCTTTAACTTTCATTCACAATTGAATTCAAGCATTTAAGTTGATTTTACTCTCTAAGCAGCTTGGCAAGTTAATGCTGGCAAAGTTCTACACTTGGCAAACTCTCTTTTGTGAAGAAAAAATAAGCATCACTTGAATAGAATTAGGAGTCAGAGTTTAAGAACAAATGTTGATTGCTAATTGAGCCAGGGCTGCAGTATGTGACCCTGAAGACTTCCAGCTCTAAGTTTGTCTCCATCTTGCTAAATGCTATGTGGGATGATTGAAGCACCTAGGATTAGAGGTGATTAAGTCTGGAGGCTTTTGAAAAGGTAGCTATCCTGGAGTACAGTTACCGCTGATTCACCCCAAGTGCCAGGGGAATCACTGAAAGCAAGTAAAAAAAAAAAAAAAATTTGCTACAACCGACTGAGCAGAATGTTTACCTTCCTTAAAAGTATCAACTGAGAAGACAGACAGAAATTTGTGTTGGAGGGAGGGTAAGTCTGAGTACCTTGTGAGGAGCTAACAATAACACCTGACTTAGTGAGCTAAGGAGACCAGGTAAACACAGTGTAAGCAAAGTCACAACACAAACCCATGGACTGGATAGAAACTGCCTTGGACATTAACCAAAGAGACAAATGAAAGAAAGAAAGAAATTGTGTGTAACCTACTGGCATTGAACAAGTGTACCGGAAAATGCAGCTTCAAATCAAGTGAATTATCTGTATGCTGTCAACACCTTTATGCAAGCCACAATCTCCTAAAATGATGGGGATGAATCAACTTGTATTCATAGAAAAATTGTTGGCAAAAAACACACACAAAAAAAAGAACAGATTAGCACAAATCAGACATTAAATGAGCTGCCAGGCATCTATTCCTATCACACACAAAATGCTCAAATATGACATGGTGAAGCGAAGCAGACACGGTTTATCGCAGCTTTAACTTTTTTTTTTTTTTTTTTTCAGGGCAGTTTATTTTTCCGGGACAGTTTACAGATCGTCTTCATGTGTGCCAGCTAGCCAAAGCATACGCCGACCTTGAAGTAAAACTAAGGCAACGAGAGGCTTTGAAATCTCAATGCCTTTCTCATTGCACGACCCTTCACTGATGTTTTTGTGCAGAGTATGAATGATTTGAGCTTGCCGAGCAGATCTGGACCACACAGTCTGCACCCCTGGGAAAAGATGAATAACCTGGAATGTTCCTCTGTGTTCTGCCCTTTTACAAGCAACCATTCGAAATGTACCAGGACAAACACTAGATAAGGAATTACAACCAAGACTAATGGCAACGCTGGTTGCGAAGACACAACTATTAACTGCTCTTGTTCATTTATATAAATGTTCTGGCCTCAAATGTACATAAACAGACATTGCACTCTTGCTTATTCCATTTATTTTAACATACATCATTTGTGCATATTTGTGTGTGGTGAGAGTATTTGAGAATGAGAAATTAATACGATCTATACTCTTTGTTTGCATGTTTTGAAAAATGAGCTAACATCCACGTAAATGTTTCTTACACGCTGCAGGCAGCCCACCAGGAAGTGCCACAGCTTCATTTAAAATGCAATGTAATACATCTAATCAAGATTGACATTCCTGCCAGAATTTTGAATTATGGACATAGATTTACAGCATAACAGTACATACCCTTTTGGGGAAAGTTTGGGCCATTGAACCTCCTCTGCTGGTTGTGATTAATTCAGAGATACTATACAGACGAACATATTCTTTTTTTTTCTAATAGGCGAAGAGCTGTGCTGTGGCGGTGATATCACTTCTCTTTTTGACATGTTTTGCCTCTGGAAACCCCTTGGGGCAGTAATGCAGAAAATACGCATTTTGCTTGCACACACATCCAAAAAATAATTTAAAGGAATGAAAATAGATGTCTGCATGTGTGGGTGGGAAAAAACTCTATGGATGGGAAAATGCCAGGGCAAAATTTAATTTTATTTTATGATGCAGATGGTTCGGAAAATGATCCCTTGTAGATGTTAGGATCTGGCGACTAGAAGCAGATCAAACTAATGTTTGAATCCACATGTTTTTGAGCATGAGATAAAGTGAAATTATCCCAAACATCCAAAATGATTTTCTCAAATGAAAGTAAGTTTTTCTGGCAAATAAAATGACAACCGGAGCCCAGATGCAACAATTTATTGAAGAAGACAGCAGGGGCACTGGATTTATCTGAAGAAAACTGGCAAAAAATATAGAGAGGTACAAGTATTCTCAGGCCACATATGTAATTTCATTACTAACATAGCTGTGAGATGTTAATCCTGCCTGAGCAACACATTCTCATCCCGACTCGTCATATAGTGACGCTACCTGGCCAAGCGTCGATATACAACACAGAAAGAGGCTTTTGGTGCCCTTATTCGACAATTAGGCTTAGGGTTTGGGTTAAGGGTTAGGGGTTAAGGGGTAGGGTTCATTTTAAACTGGCGTCAAATAAGGACGCCAAAAGCCTCCTGCGTTGTATATCAACATCACTTGGTCAGGTAGCGCCACTTTATGACGCATCGTGATGAGACTGAGCTTGCCTGAGGGATGTAGCTGAAAATGCCTGAATTTACTGCGCACGCATTCCTCAAAACAGCTAGTGATATATGGAATATCAGCAAAAATTAAGTATCAGTATAATGCATACAAAGTGATTACCTAAAAACATCCTGCCATTCAGATGAAAAATGAATTTGAGCCTTCCATTGTTATTCTGCTGTATACATGACCTTTAACCCCATAAAACCGACAAACCAATTCATGGGTCCATCAAATGGAGCTGCTGTTTTCAAACCTGTGGAACTTCAGGCCTATTTTAAATTCAAGTGGAGATCCCAAGGTTTCCAACGATCCCAAATATGTGCGACTTAATTACAGAGGAACGTGTATAAAATGATGTACAAGATCTAGATATTTTTCATTTGATGTAATGTTGTGCCCATAAAAACACGGAGTCCTGGGATTTAATATTACTCTCAATATAAGTGTGATGTGGCTTCCGTGAAGCGCTGCAACCAGCAGACACAGAACATGTATGTGCCATTGCCCTGCTGTGTGAAAAAAAAAATGCTTTGAACCTACTCAAGGGAAAAGTTAGTTTTAGGGGTTAATATTGTTTTAATGTTCAGTTAATCTCACCTGCCGAATTGCTGCTAGCCCACCAGTGGAACATTTTTACGACAGCCAAGTGATATTTTTGTTTCAAATAAGTCACTCAAACTGATCGAAGATTGATTTCCGTCAATATCCAGGGGCACCCTAATATTGTTGCTTGAATGCAGTAAATGAAACATGCTTACTACAGGCAGATTTCAGGCCTTCAGGCCTACAATTTCTTTGACCGTTTGGGCTCTCACAGTCGAGATGACTGCTCTCCGTGCTGGGCATGTGTGTGGGGTTTTCAGCCTGCCTGTGGTAATCAGTCAGCTCAGCAGGTGGTATCTCTGACTGCCTCACCGCTAGAACCTCACCCACGCAATCCAAATGGATTCGCAAGATCTCCCCGCCGCGGCGCTGAGACGGTCTGCCTTTATCCCATTAAACTGTGGAGACAGGGAGTTATGGGATGATATTCCATCGGACACCAGGGATTGATAAATCACGGCCGGCTGGCCCCGGAACTGTCCAAACGCCTTTCCCGGGCCCCCGTGTGTCATGTCTGTATCTCAGCTCCCGCTCCATCCCGCCCACCCTCACGGCACCAGCTCCGTCTCTCTTCAGCTAGAGCAGAAAGAGCCCCCCTCCCTGCTGGAAGCTGTGGGAATTACTTCATTACTCATCGCCACGGAAACAAGGAAACCCGCCGCCATTAGGGCCTTTGGTCGCGTCCCGCTGGAACCTGTAATTTGAGGTCGCTCCGTAATCAGTTCAGAAAACCTCCGGTGTGATGAGTGAAACAACAATAGAGTCTTACCTTCAACAGTAGCTATTTACAACAGTCATTTGATTGTTTGTTAAAAGCTTTACCTGTTCCGTGAATATTCTCAGGATGAAATGGTCAACAAGAAAACTGGCTATGTGCACGTTTTTGTGTGTGCTCTTGTGCATGACCATGGAATCAAGAAGATCATGACAATGCTTTATTTAAGTTGTGAAGTCTGTAAAACAAAACTTACCAGATCATTCACATTATGAGAGGATAAATCTGTTTTCTTATCTCAGTTGTTTGGCTTCAGATGTCAGTTGCAATTATGGCAACGGTTATGCAAAATATTAATTCATATAAAGCTTACATACCAACTATACACGAGCCAGCTGTTCTTTTTTATTATTAGTATCACAAAATTTAAAGGAAAGCCAAACCAGGCATTAAGCAACACAGAATAATACAATTTGCCCTATAAAATATACTGTATAACATAAGCTATTGATGGAGAGGGAAAGGATCGCAACTATGAAAGTTTTCATTGAGCTTTACTCAGCCCTGAACACTCATAAACATACAATGGAATAGCGTTGTTTTGAGAATACTCCAAAACTAATGTGTGAAAAGTGCAGGAGATTCGTGTCCAAAGTGTCCTGCCTGTTCAACGTCTTACCTCCCCCTGGCCGCCCCACATGATTTAAAGGCCTTGAATATGTACCGAATTTCAAACACACAGTACCTTTTTCCCTCTGAAAACCAGAAAGAAAACTCAACTTTGAAGTGAGACACATTTCACATTAGGGCTAATCCCCATGGCAACGTAACAATAACAGTTCATTTTTTCCCCCCAATTATCGGACGTTACAGTGCATTAGTTCGGGTGCAGAGGGTGAGGGCGGGGTCCAGGGGGGGGATAATTTATATCTCAGGAGTTCGGTCTCTCACTTATCACCGACCACTTTGATGTAAAAAAGCAAAGAGAGCACAGCTTTCAGTGATTTCATGAGAACAAACATCGAAACGTGGTCCAAGTTGAGTCCGTGTTCAGGGCTGATATTTCTATTGTTTCTGTTGGCTGTTCGGTCAAATAACAATGTGTTCTCAGTTGAATTGTGAATTGTACATTAATGACTTGGCAATAACAAGGGTGCCCTTGCTGTGTGTTTACAAACATAAGCTGTGGTCATGACCTGTAGCTCTAATTTATTCAGCCCGTTATGACAACACATGAAATTTGAAGATGGCAGATCGATTAGACGTTGAATCCAGCTGCCACTGAGATGTGTGTTGAGATGTAGTCAGAGGCCAGCCATTGGCAGACAGTATATACGGTGCTGATATATGACAAGTAGTGGTCAACACTGTGGTAAAGGCACTGATGTGCATTTAGAGCACTAGGTTCAGATTACATTGTTACAACTTGAATATTCTGTGCTGAAATATTTATTGAACCAGATTGACTTAAGCATCAGAAACTAATTTTTTCAAATATCAATTATTACCAAATAATATTTACATGTCATTAGAATTTGGGAATAACCTTACATTTATACACCTGCCATGTCACTCTACTTTTCAGTCCAAAAATTGAGCTATGAATCATAGGAAAACAGGCAGGTCAAAATGTACTTGTAGGGAACCACAAGGGTTCAACCAATCAGATATTTACCGTAACAGACTCCGGTTATGTAACTTGCCTATGGGAAATAACAACCTTCGGTCGTAAAATTCTGGTTGCGGGGCTAGGTGCCAAATAACTGATACACAACACCGGCCATGTTCAACATCTAATGCCTTAATTTATGTGATGATAACACAGCTGGAGGCCAAATCCGTAACCACACCGATGATGACTTAACGTCTGACAAACAACAAGAAAACCATTAAACTTGCTGTATTTTGCAGCAAGACTATACTCAAAGGTATTCTAACAAGCGGTCAGTATTGTGGCACCTCCATGGAATTTTGAACTGCAAGGCATGATGGTCAGGTCCACCTCAGAACAGAGGGGCTGTCAGTATCACATCACCCCAAATGAGTGATCCAGCAAATGTAACTCTGCGGGAATCAAGATGGCTGTGCACCCCGTACTGGGAGGCCTGACAGCCCAGAGTACACCCAAGGAGTTGAGGCCGCCAGCAGCGACCAAACCTGGCTTAGGTTTCCTTTCTGCTCATAAATCTTCTCTCTCCCTTCCCCCAAATTACTCCTCTCACTATCTCAACTCGGACCCAAGGAGTAGTAGGGTCCGGATATCTTAAGCGCTTAAAACTCACCCTTTTCCGACTTACAGTACAGCTCACTTTTAGTGTGTTTGTGTACCTGCTATTGCTCTGACCACCTGGATTTTAATTTTTGGATCGAACCTTTTCGGACTGCGAGAGGACACAGACCTGCGCTATTCAGAGGAATGTCATGTTATATCACAGAAAAAGTTAAAATGCTGTATAAATAAAGCTTTTATGAGCCATTCACGGTTCAGTTGCCAGCTTAGTAATTTGAGTAAACACTGAACATTCTGCTGCGGTATGTTCCACAGCTTGTGAGACTTGACCACGCACCTGGTTGAAAATGTCTGGATGAGGACCAGGATGAACTACGTGGTTTTAACAAAGAGAACGTGTGGAAAGTTTGCGCGCTGCGCGCAGCTAATCAGAGGCAAGCAGTAAACACAGAGTGATCTCATCAACGGAACACATACATTTCATAAACATTTAATATACATTTCATAAACAGTTCGTGAAAAAATTGCCACATAGGTAAGGAAAAGTGAAAGGATCATTCTTAATGTGCTCCCAGGCGAAGACAGCTTTAACACCAGTTCATCGAGTCTGTCAGCTCAAGGACCCACCTGCTTACAATCCACTGGCCTCAGCCAACCTATTGCTAAACAAGCCGGAAAATAATGAAACACAGACCTTTCTTGGTGGAAGAGGAGTGTGGAGCTTAATTAGATAAGGGTCTGTTATTTTTATTTTTTGGAGGTATTTTAGGGTGGATCGCATCGCCATTCCGAGCTTGGATCAGACCCAACGCGAGCCTTGAGATATCTGACATCCCATAAAAAGCACTGACTCAGATGATGAGCAGTGTTGTGTGCTGTAATGCCTGGGTACTCAGGGTAAATTCGGCCAGACTCCTTGATTTTCATACAGTTGATCACCCACAATCTAGAGAAGACCAGGCATACTGCACTTCTCACCTCTTAGAGGCTGCAGGGCAGGGTTTGGATGTCAGAGTCATGTCACTTAAATGTGATATAACTGTCAAAAATATGTCACATACCTCTCATTTCTTTGTGAAACATCTAGCTTTTCTGCCCATCATATGTTAACATGTTACATTTATGTTGTATTGACATAAAACTGTCATATAGCAGCCACTACGTACCACTTCAGTTACCACAACCCATTAGTGGCTACACCACCAGCACAGCTCTGGCAGTGCTTATTTGGGATCCTGTATATAAAGTAAAACAGATTTTTCCACATTAAAAAATCTATTAAAATAAACAGAACGCTGTCCTGCAATTCACAACATTTATTCTGAATGAGTTGACAGAATTTCAGTAAGTTGATTGGCATTAGACTTCTCTTCTCTCTTCCTCTTTTTTTTTTTTGTAGTCAGCAGATTGCATCCCACTTTGAGATATTACCAAATATTACACATTATTTGATCAAAGCTAAAGTCAAAATGAGCCACTCATAACATGATTTGATTTTTGCAATATCATGACATCATGCCTTGTGATGTAAAGATGCAACCTCCAAATATGCGTATGGTTGCTCAGAGGTTAATGATCACTGTTATTGATTTATGACGTTATTTGAGGCTATTTCTCTTCAACTGCTGTTGAACCATTTTAATCACTGCTCATCCCTCCAGTTCTTTATGAGCCTTTAGTCTTTCTCAAACTGGACAATCTGGTGCTAGTGGACAGTATATGCTTTGTGTTTCAGATCCACATCCCCCAGCTGAACATTATGATCTTTAAAATTCCCACATTTTTGTTGTCTGCAATATTGCTTGGAAAATCACTTTAAAAACTACAGTGTCCAACACTCTAATTAAGGATAAGGGTATCATTTAGGGTAGGGCTATTCAACATTATCCAGAAATGGCCAGTGTAGGTGCAGGCTTTCATTCCAACCAAGCACTTACACACCTGACACAAAACTAATCAACCCCAGGAGTCTCTGCTAAAGAGCTTGATTAGTAGTATCAGGTGTCTAAGTGCTTGGTTGGAATGAAAGCCTGCACCCACACCAGCCCTTGCAGGGTAATGTTGAATAGCCCTGATTTGGGGACTTAATTTCATTTTATTACTACATTCTCATAATTTCTTACAAGGTACAATGGTGAGCCACACTTTTCATACATTGAATCTTAGCTGCAGTAATGAGATATATCTTTATGACACAGAAAATTTAGCCAAGTCATCTTCTGGGCAGGTCAGGAATAAGCAGGGTTTTCCTTGCCTAATCTCACAGGACTGTTCTGTCCACCGAGCTCATTTGGAGGACAGCGGAATGAAAGGAAGCAGTGGCTGGCGAGAATGTGCTTGGAATGATGCACCTGTTCGTCTGCACACTCTCAAGCTGATGGAAGAAATTGCAGTGAGGAAAAGGCTCAAAAACTCAATGTGGGGGAGTCATGTTTTGTAGTTCACCATCAGGGTTTGATGACAGAGCTCAGCAAAGGTGGCTGATCCAATGGCTTTCACTCATCATGTATTTTGATTAGCAATTATGCTAAAATAAACTTATATTCTCTTAGCATAGAGCTTAAAAAATACGACAAAGCTTTCAGTCATCACTTTGCACTGGCTGCTATTTTATATGCCTTTCCTCACGAAACAGTCCATCGCCACAGCACTTTCTCAAAAAGGGGGTATTAGCATCCAACAAAATCTTTGAGTAGTTACTTATTTTTGTTTTTTTACAACCCTTTTTTTCCAAATAGGCTGCGACACTGTGTAAAATTTAAATAAAAACAGAAAGCAATGATTTACAAATCACTTAAACCCTGTATTGAATTGAAAACAGAACCAAGAAAACATGTCATATGTTGAAACTGAGAGGTTTTATTGTTTCTTTGAAAGGTATCTGCTCATTTCGAATTTGATTCCAGCAACACATTTCAAAAAAATTTGGACAGGGGCAACGAAAGACATCTCACAGCTAATTCCTTTGAATGACAGCAGGTCAGTTGCATGATTGTGTGTAAAAAGTCTTTCAGAAGTAAAGACGGTGAGGGCTTCAGCATCCGGAGGAAGACTGCATGAGCAAACAGTTCAACAATTTAAAAAAACATTTGTTTGCATAAAATTGCAAAGAATTAATTGACAAGCACGAACGAATAGGTAGGATAGGGGAACAGATTGCAACCTATTTGTTCGTGCTCGTCAGTCAACTTATCTTGACTTTCAAGATGGCGGCGACGGGAAACTACCTCAAGGTACTGTCTGCATAAACAGTCTTTTTTAATAAACTACTTGTGCATTTTCAAAGTTCTCAGTGCCTTGTTTTAAATGTCAGGGCCCTCGGAATTCTACCAATGAAGTGTGGAGCTACTTTGAGACTTGTTAATGATGTAAAAATAGTGATTTCTTTGCATGGCAATGCTATGCCCCATTCACTACCATTGTAAGCCTGTTGGGAGCTTCGGCTCCTGTATTTCGAAATGTTGGGTGCGTACGGAGGTGGGGTATTCGACAAAGTTAGTGCTCGTTATCATGTTTCAATACACCCCAAGTCAATTTCACACCGGAGTTCCCCTTTAAATTACTATTAGCTGGCTAACATAGCTTGGTCAAGTCAGCTACAAAGCTTAGACAAGTTTGCTTGCTAACATTAGCTACAAAGAAAAATTTGCTCTCTGCAGAAGCTAGCTAACAGTGTTAGTGAATATCATTCCCATTATCAGCATTATTTGAATAAATTTGCTGCCTATATGCAGTCAAATGTTTTATGGCTCAACTAACTAGCCAGATAGCTGGGTTCATGGAGCCAAAGTCGCTTGTGAAGGTAAGTTTTCTAATGTTAATTATGTTACTACTAGTGCACATTGTCTAGCTAGCATTTCGCTTAACATTAGACTAATGTAACTGTGTATACTGTTGCTGCCTTATTACGTTATTACTACCTTATTGGCTACCTGATACATTATTTATTTGTATCAGATTTCTGAAAGGAGCAGGTTTCTAAGCTTCCCTCTGATTGTGCATGCCCACATAGCTAACGTAATGTCACAAGGGAGATGTTGAGGGTAACTTTAGCTAGCCAGCTGGATAACGTTAGCATAGTGTTGCCAACTCCACTGTAAGGAAAGTAACTATTAGCCATCCAAAAAGTAGCTAGAAGGAGCTAGATGACGTTGTCAACTAATTTCCATAACACCCGTTTTTCATATAAATTATTTTTTAGGATTAATGCCGAAGAGAGACAAAAAGTGAATGAAAAATAGCCAAAATAAGCTGAGACAAATACAAATTTTTTTTTGATCATTGTTTTCCTGTGTCATAAAAAGAACATACATTAGATGCACAGCAGAATTTAACTGACAGCTGTGTATCTAATATAAAAAAAACTCACAACATTTCAAACTACCAATTTCTACTGTCAGAAACATTGTAAGAAAATGGAAAATAAATGGAACAATTGAAGTCAAGGCAAGATCTGGAAGACCAAGAAAAATTTAAGATAGAATGGCCCGAGATCTGGTGAGAAATGCTCAGAAGAACCCCACACATCACTGCAAAAGAGCTGCAAAAGAGTAGCAGACACAGGTCTTGTTGTTCACAGGACAACAATACAGCCTACCTTAAACAACAAAGATCTACATGGCAGAGTTGTAAGAAAGGAGCCTTTCCTATGACCTCAACACAAAATTAAGCATCTGAAGTATGCAAAAGAGAACCTTGAGAAACCTCAAGCCTATTGGAACAATGTGCTTTGGACTGATGAAACAAAAATTGAACTTTTTTTTGCCACAACCAAAGAAGGTATGTTTGGAGAAAAAAGGGTGAAGCATTTGTAGAGAAGAACACGTTGCCAACTGTTAAGCATGGAGGTGGATCCATTATGCTTTGGGGTTGTGTAGCAGCTGGGGGCACAAATAATAGGGACTTTAAGCAAAGGCAGATTTTGCGACGGCTACGGCATCCGGAAATAAATCTCTTCTGACGCTGGTGCCGTAGCCGTGAAATCCAGTTGGAACTTTAAGCAACGGCGGATTTTGATGAAAGTTTGTTAGCAAAGTAGTTTGTTCAGTGTGAACTGTAATTATAACTGTAACCAAATGTGAGCGCAGATTTGTCTCACTCTCACTGGCAAAAGGGGCAGATGACATAGCTTCAGGGGAAACGGGAAACTGTTAATATTAGATTAGATTATTCAAATTTACTGTTATTCAGCCAAGTACAGATACAGAACATAACAAAAAGAAATGAGCATCTTTTTAATAAACTTTATTTTGAACAAGTAAATTTAAAAAAACATAAAATTTGACAATTTAAGCTCACATCTAATCAGAGCGTGAGCGAATGGTAAAGTGCATGGGAGTGTGCATAATATACAGCATGTGTGCGCTCTATATGCACAGTAGAATAAAGACGAATGTACATGGGAGTAAATATGGATATTAATAGGAGAGAAAGATGAGGGGAGAATATAGCCTACAGCAGAAAACAATTCACTATGGTTTTATACAATGAAATATACATAGTATCCTGTATCTGTGGGAAAGGTTAGCTGAAACAAGTAATGTATAGTGTGTCATTATCAATTGTAGAACTCATTTCATTTCAGAAATACAATGAAAACCATTTAATTCAGTCACCTGAACCACGCGTTGTAGTGACTACGTGAGAAAGGTACTTTCCCCGTAGTAGATCAGCTTGCTACGGCAAGCAACGCCGCCACACCGGCTAAAGTCTCGATCAGCGGAGTGCAGATCTATTTCCGGGTGCCGTAGCCGTCGCAAAATCCGCTGCTGCTAAAAGTCCCTATTATTGTGCAGGTGGAGGGAAGAATAGATTCCACCAAATATCAAGACATTCTAGAGGCTAATGTTCAAAGCTCAGTCCAGAAATTGAAGTTGAAGAGACGTTGGGTATTTCAGAAAGACAATGACCCGAAGCATACCTCAAAATTCACCATGAAGTACCTCCAGGAAAGACGGATGAAGGTTTTGGAATGGACATCACAGTTCCCAGACTTGAATATTTCTGAAAATCTGTGGAGAGACCACAAACATACCGTGCATGCAAGAAGGCCGAAGACTATTTCTGAGTTAGAGGTGTTCTGTCAGGAAGAATGGGGGAAAAATTCCAAAGACAAGAATTGAATGACTCTGGCTACAGGAAGCGTTTGCAAGCTGTTATAGCTGCCCGAGGAGAAGTTACAAAGTACTAGCTTTTGCGCAAGGCCTTTTCCATTGTTTCATTATTTTGAAACTGTAAAAAGTTAAATATAAAAAATTATTCTTGCTTTAAAATGTGATGAAATGTCACGTGTCATGTTTAACTTTGTAGCATTTAGTGTTCAGGTTTGCTCTCAATCACTTGGAGATTAATTGTAACAGAAATTTAAACCAGGGGTGCCAAAATTTCTGCACCCCACTGTAAGTAAGCGAGCAAGAGCAGCTGCTTGACTGCTACATTAACCCCAGGTTTAAAGGGATATTTTAACATTTTGGCAAATTGGCCTATTGCCAATAATCTCTATAGTTATATGAGTAGGTACATTACCTTTAGTTATCCGTGTGCGTTTTTTTGAGACTGGGGGGGAAAGATGCAAGCTGCTCAGCGAACATAACGAAAGTGAACGGTACAGGTCCCTCCCTCCTTCAAAACTCTTCAAATACACAATCCAGCAGCTCCAAAACGCTCTCGTGGACAAGTTGTGACCTGCATATTCACCACGCTATGAAATGATAATGTATAATTACGAAACATTACGACACATGAAGCAAATACTCGGAACTACTTTCTTGAGTAACCCACTGGGCGGATTAACACAGTGCGCACCTCAGACATTGCGACTTGCGAGTAGTTGCAGTAAACACAAGCTTTTGAAATCACTCCGCCCAGCCAGTATGTCTGGAATGTAGTTCTGGTTATGCATTTGCCTTGAAAATAACTCTGTCTCGTAATTATACATTATTATTTTATAGCGTGGTGAATGTGCAGGTCACAAGTTGTCCACGAGAGCGTTTTGGAGCTGCTGGATTGCGTATTTGAAGAGTTTTGAAGGAGCGAGGGACCTGTACCGTTCACTTTCATTATGTTCGCTGAGCAGCTCGCGTCTTCCTCCCCACCCCCCCGAATCTCAAAACAACGGTCACGGATACCTAAAGGTAATGTACCTACTCATATAAATATAGGGATTATGGCAATAGGCCAATTTGCCAAAATGTTGAAATATCCCTTTAAATAGTGAGGATATTCTAAGCTACATTAAGAGGAAATAACTATTGCAAACAAGTATTCTCTGAAGCTTTATAAGGATGCGTGTGGCTCACCAATGGCCATTACCTGCCTAGCCTTACTAGCAAGGCCAAGGCAATTGGCTAGCTTGGCTAGTTATCGCAGTGGTCCATCCAAATATTAAAGGGCATCTAAAGTCGATTCCCATTGTTTTTGTTTATCGGCCAATCAGCGAGCCGCACCTGCGCAAACGAACCGAAATAGAACGATTATCTACGCATGTACACAAAACATTGGTTGATGAATGAAATTGGTCATGTGACAATGCAAGATGTCAACAAAAGCGAGTGATTTGTTTGTAAACATTGGACGTTCAACGTCCCGTCTGTGAATCGACTTTACATGCCCTTTAATGTGCCACAGCGATTAGTTCAAGTACAACTTACTCTGTCATGCAGGAACAATTTGCGGTCACTATTCAGTTTTGTTATCCCCCTGTTTTGAACAGCGCTGTCTTGAGTCATTAATGCCAACTTGGGACCTACATTTACGTCGTTCGCCTAGCACAAAAAATGCCGTCATTGTGGTACATGACATCTCGAACGTGGCGGCCAATGACATGATTGCATGTATCGAGCGATCAAATTCCTTCGTCTTATTTAAATTATATGCTTGGAGCGCCAATAGGTGAGCGTACATGTCGCTATTGAAATTGGGTCGAACACTGACTGAACAGACGGAAAGGATAGATATACAAATCAAGTGCCATCTTCAACCATAAGTTTGCATTTATATGCATTTTCTTTTCTTGAGATGACAAATAGCATGAATGGCATGACTGCGTTGAATCAGTTTTGCTAGTTTACAATCTAGACGGACTGCCAGAGGTTCGCAGCGGTCACAACAACACAACACCATAGGTCCATCATTCCACATGACTCGTCTTTCTACCACCGCCTCGTTGGCACGAGCGGCGCTTTAGTAAACATACTGGTCTGTGGTAGTGGGAAGGAGACTCGCGGCATGCTTGTTCATGATATGAACAGCGAGACGAGGTAAGTTACGCACTTTTATTTCACTTTGTCGCTAAGATGCATTGGTGTCAACACAAACATCCTCTCAAACATAAGAAAAAGTCGCTAGTCGCTTTTTATGGATTAAGTCGCGAAGGGAGTCTGGAAAATCGCCAGATCTAGCGACAAAGGTGGCAAGTTACAGTGTTAGCGCTAAAGAGTTGCTGTATTTAGCTCTTCCCGCCTGTGGCGAGCTACTTAGCTAGCTATCGAAGACTAGCTTGCTGGATAGTCGCAGCTTGTGAGCTATTGGACGATAACGTTGCGTTAGCTCATTTGTGATAACTTCACTCTAAAGCTGGGTAAAATTAACGTCTGTCGGAGTCAATGATTGATACTTCAGAAATACGGAGGACCTTTTCGCTTTAACATTTTTCCTGTTTTATTTTTTATTAAGACAGCTATCTCTGAAATATTGAAGGGCTTAGCTACATTAGCTGCCCTGGAGCTCATCCTATTCAGGCCAGGCAGGTGAGTAAAAATTCCCGTGCGTGCTTTTTTGTGCACTTCTGGTAATTCTGCTCTGTTAAAATAACTGGGTTGCTACCTGAAGTGTCCCTTGAAGAGCTCTTCATATGGAGACCACAAAGGAAAAATGGTCAGAGTCCAAATTTTGCATTTTTGTCTATTTTATATACAACCCCAATTCTGAAATAGTTGGGACAAAGTGCAAATTGTGAATTAAATCAAAACGCAATGACTTTCAAATCACACCAACCAGTATTTTATTCACAATAGAACAGAGATAACATAGCAAATGTTGAAACAGAAATTTTTCAATTTTATCCACAAAATGAGCTCATTACAAATTTGATGGCTGCTACAGGTCTCAAAAAAGTTGGGACAGGGGCCTGTTTACCATGGTGTAACATCCCCTCTTCTTTTGAACACAGAGTGGTGGCGTCTGGGCATTGAGGAGACAAGTTTCTTGAGTTTAGCCATTGGAATTTGATCCCACTCTTGTTTAATACAGGCTTCCAGCTGCTGGAGAGTTTTGGGTCTCCTTTGACAGACTTTTTGTTTAATAATTCACCAAATGTTCTCAATCGGTGAAAGATCAGGACTGCAGGCAGGCCAGTTCAACACACGGACTCTTCTACTACCAAGCCATGCTGTTGTAATAGCTGCAGTATGTGGTTTTGCATTGTCCTGCTGAAATACACAGGGCCCTCCCTGGAATAGGTGTCGTCTGGTGGGGAGCATATGTCGCTCTAAAACCTTTATATACCTTTCAGCATTCGTGGTCCTTTTTAAAACATGCTAGTGTCCCACACCGTATGCACTAATGCATCCCCATACCATCAGAGATGCTGGCTTTTGAACTTAATGCTGATAACAGGAGGGGTGGTCTTTCTCCTCTTTAGCCCGGAGGACACGACGCCCATGATTTCCAAGGAGAATGTCAAATTTGGACTCGTCTGACCACAGGACACTTTGCCACTTTGCTACTCCATTTTAAATGAGCCTTGGCCCACAGAACACGGCGACGCTTCTGGGTCATGCTCAACAATGGCTTCCTTTTGCATGATAGAGGTTTAGGTGGCATGGTGGACTGTGTTTACAGACAGTGGTTTCTTGAAGTATTCCTGGGCCCATTTAGTAATGTCAATGACAAAATCATGCCGGTGAGTGATGCAGTGGCATCTGAGGGCCCGAAGATCACGGGCATCCAGTGAAGGTCTTCGCCTTGTCCCCCTTAGAGATTTTTATATTTCTCTGAATCTTTTGATCAGCCCTGTGCATGATGAGCCTTGTATTGAGGAATACAATTTTTGACAATTTTTTTACGCTGGCCCAGGTTGGAGAGCCTCTGGCCATCTTTTGCAGCCTAAGACATCCCTTTATAGCCAATCATTTGAAATAAAGCTAAATGTTCTTTCAGCTGGATATAAAATTGCTTTTTTTAAAATGTATCTTTTTGAGACCTGTTTCAAAATTTGAAATAAAATGTTATCTATGTTTTAAAATTCTCAGTTTCAACATTTGAAATTATCTATGTTCTATCTGAAATAACATATTGGTTTTTGATTTTATTGCGTTTTTGATTTTATTCACAATTTACACTTTGTCCCAACTACTTCGGAATTGGGGTTGTATTATATATTATTATAATATTTATGATAATGTATAATAATATTATATATTATTATAATATTTCATATATTTAATATTTTTTGCATATTTTTTCAGTGCTTTGTTTCTAAGATCGTTTAGAATTTTTAATTCATCATTTCTCCACCATGTGAAAATGTGACTGATCATTTTTCTATTGTGATCTTCATAGTACTCCATGCCTTTGTCCTTACAGGCATCTTCTCAGGATCAACACTGAAAAAGGAGAAGATGGCTAAATTCCAGTCCGATTAAGAACGAGTGACCATTTTAAAAGGGCAGTTACGAGGCATTGAAACTTTAAAAAGATATGGCTAAAATCTTCTCTGAATTTATTATTATATTTTTATTACAGGTGATTTTTTATGTGCTGTTGATTCCCGATTGCTGATGAACAAAATTTTGCAGAAATTAGACAACAAATTATTTAAAACTTAAGATTTGTTCTCTGTGTATTTATGCTAAAGTGTTACATTCCAAATTTCATACGGCAATGATGTAATTTAAATTGCAATAACATTATGATTACTGTCAGAGGATACAATAAAAGTTATAGTTGCTGTATTGTGAATTACAGTAATAGAAGTCAGTGCAGTAAAGTAGCGCATTTCATTATACTGCATAGTGATAACTGGTGAAATCAAGACTACAGTATCTTTGCTGTTGATTGAATAATGGCAGTTTACTCGCCAATTGTTTCCAGTGACTTATTCTGATTTTAACTAGAGTTTTCCAGAGTGTTGTTAAAAGAAGTGATGCAACACGGTTCAAAACATGCCCCTGTCCCAACTTGAAACATGTCGCTGGCATCAAATTCAAGATGAGCATTTATTTTTCAAAAACTATAAAAAGTTCTGAGTTTCAACATCTGATATGTTGTCTTTGCACTATTTTCAATTAAATATAGAGAGTAAATTATTTGCAAATCATTGCATTCTGTTATTATCTAGCATTCCAACTTTTATGGAAATGTGGTTGTACTACTCTCAACACATTTTATGGAAAAGTTACTACATTTGTGTTACAATTACTCAATTTATGTGTGACAAATGAAGACTTTATTATGCAGACTGAGTCAAAAGTAGAAAAACAAAAAATTGACAGCCGTTATGTTGACAAGATGTATTTTAAAAAGTAAAAAACAAAAAAAAAACAAAAAACTGTATCACGCTCTATTTCAAGCACATCTGTTTTGAGAGTGTGATGGATTTGTGATTCAGCCTAATCTGTTGGAATTGAGACATTGTTTTTGTAAACTTCTGATGTTTTTCTTAGTTAAGAGCTCGCGAGGTTGACATTATCATTTCGCGACAATAAATAGCATAAAATGATTGTTGCACAAAGTTTAATTGGCAGCAGAGATAATCATGAGGTTGCATGAATGCAAGAACATCACACAAAGTATTTTACTGTTTTATTATAATAATCGTACATCTTACAGGATGTGGATTTCAAAATCTGATGAAATTTTCACGTATTAGCACCAACACTGTATCAAAAATTCCTGTCATGTCCTACAATTTGGCTGATTTATTCTACCGGTTTGTCAGTCTGTTCCAGAACCTGATGGTCTCTCAGCATATGTCTAAATTGCTTTTGCAAGACGTCAAATGTGGTGCAAGAAGTTTTCTGAGATGTCTAATGTGCGGTCGAATCGCGGCATTTTCCACTCAAGTGGAAAGCAAAGCATCATTGCCTCAGCACAGCTGCAGTAGGGCCTTATGCGAGTCCAGTCGCCTCTCTCCTTAATGCTGCTTAACATTAACCTGAAGTTTAGGCCATTTCTAATATGGACTCTTTGACAAGAACTCCCATCTGGCATTGATATAATGCCAGAGTTTGATCGAGTGTGCTGGCTGGAAGGTTTCTTTAGATCACCATGAAAAGACTCGAGCTCCCCTGGGGGTGAAGGATAGTGAACTGGCCCACCGACTAAGACACTCTGGAAGGAAAAAATGGGAAAGTGAAGACACCAGTTCAGCCGGCATTCAGTGAAGTGAGTAATTCCAAAGACAGCAACAGCTGGGCGAAAGCAATGATCCTCTGTGCATAGGCATAGAAAGTGTACTGACCAAATACAGATGTCACGCTCAGATTGGTATTTTAGAACGGTGATTTCAGTTTTTAAACCAAACTTTTTATACATATAGATGTCATGTATGCATAAGCCAACATAACTTCAGACTCGCCCCTGGGGAAAATTACTTAAAAGCACTGACCTTTCACCGTGAGTTCGTGCCCAGATTTGGCAAAGACAGTACAGCAGGTGGTTGATTTTAATGTAAATAAACAGTTAATAAATTCCAGAACAGAAATGTTGGCAGGTGAACCAAATGTCCTTAACCTACCATCTACTGACAGACATGGCAAAAAGTGGAATGTGCAAAGAATCTGTGAGACATCTGTTTCCAGTGACTCGGCCAGACACAAATAATGAAATCACCAGAAAGAAAGAAAAAACCAGTGGGGTGGTTTTAATTACAGAGCTATAGATAACCTTCAATTCCAACACAGACTCAAAAGACAAACATTAAATTCACACCCTTGGCTAATAGGCTCTTTTTTAATGAAAACTGATACCTCTATCGGTCCTGGACATCATCAAACATGGGCCACTTTTAGCTAACATCTCCATGGCTTGACATGAGTAACCATAAACAGTGCAGAAACATGCAGGCAGGCGCACGCAAGGCTCTGGACCTTTGTGCTGGGTGTGCTGAGAACTGAACTCCTTCCATGGATCAGTTATCCCTGGGAACCAAACACATTTTCTTCAGAGGCCGCGAGACTCTCAGGGCCCTCTGCTCCCTCACTCATTCCCTGACCTACTGTCACTGTCCCCAACACACACTCTCTGACCTACTGTCACTCCCCACACACACACTCTGGCCTACTGTCACTTTCCCCACAAACACTCTCTGACCTACTGTCACTCCCTAACACACACTCCCTGTCCTACTATCACTTTCCCCTCACACACACTCTCTGACCTACTGTCACTCTGCCCCCACACTTATTCCCTGTCCTACTGTCACTCTCCCCCCACACTCATTACCTGACCTACTGTCACTTTCCCCAACACACACTCTCTGACCTACGGTCACTCCCCAACACACACTCTCTGACCTACTGTCACTCCCCACACATACTCTCTGACCTACTGTCACTCCCCACACACACTCTCTGACCTACTGTCACTTTCCCCACAAACACTCTCTGTTCTACAGTTACTCCCCAACACACACTCTCTGTTCTACAGTTACTCCCCAATACACACTCTCTGACCTACTGTCACTCCCTAACACACACTCCCTGTCCTACTATCACTTTCCCCTCACACACACTCTCTGACCTACTGTCACTCTGCCCCCACACTTATTCCCTGTCCTACTGTCACTCTCCCCCCACACTCATTCTCTGACCTTCTGTCACTTCCCCCAACACACACTCTCTGACCTACGGTCACTCCCCAACACACACTCTCTGACCTACTGTCACTCCCTAACACACAATCCTTGTCCCACTGTCACTCCCTAATACACACTCTCTGACCTACTGTCACTCCCCCCACACACATACTCCCTGTCCTACTGTCACTCTCGGTACCCTCAAAACAAACCTCCTCTCCTACTCTCACATGCAACACTGCCCCTTCTTCCCCATATACACCTTTTAGCTCTTCAGTTCCCACACTCCTGTCATCACTACACCACTCAGTCCTTCCCTCCAGTTTACCCTTCCATACCCGCTTCATCTCTCACTCCCACTATCATGTTACCCACTCTATTTCCACTCACACCCCTTCAGTCATGACATCCTGTGAAGATTCCACAGCTACCACTGCACAATATGTCACACATGTCACGATATGTCACATATATTTCAAAAATGTTTCCCCTGGGTGTCCAGAGCGACATTGCAGACCTGAGAGCACGACAGTTACGTTCGAAATTGATGTTTTCCGGCCTTTACCCGATCGCTATCTTCCTCCGCTGCTGCGGAAGTGGATGGCCTTCACCGATAAATCTGATGGATGCTCTCTCTTTGAAGAAGCATTACATTGAGAGCTTTTGGGATTGCCAAAGTGGTCAGTAGTCAGGGAATTAAACAGCATTTAGCTTTGGTATAAAACACTACACAGGGGTTTCAACACACACAAATTCTGGGGGGATGGGCAGAGTCTCAAAGTAACAAAACACTACGTGAATGCTGAAACAATGAGTGAGACAGAATGGTTTCAAAACAGAGTGAAAAGCATCCCGTCTGAGTCCTCTTACAAATGTGAATCTGGGAAGCGGTTCAAGTTTCGCCATATGGATTTTTTTTTTCCCAAGGGGTTTGTACAACTGACAGACTGGTGAGATTCTGTTGTATCTTTGGGGGGAAAAAAAAAAAACCCTCAACTTTCTTGCAGCAAGCTGCAATTGCCACACAGTGTAGTATTGAAAACATGCTTTACTAGACCAGTCTCATTTCAGGAGTTGGGCGTATATGTTCCTGCGAAGGTGGACTGGAAGTTCTCTTCATGTAATTCAGTGTTGTACCTTGCATAATTTATTTGGGGTGGTGGAGTGCGCGGGGGATGCTTTATGTTATAACTGGCTTGCGTGATCGCAATCTTCAAATAAAAGCAATCTCATCCGGGAAACAACTGATACATGCTAATGCAAGTAGACATCTGTTTTATTATGGATGTTCTCACACTGGGGAAATTGTGTCCACTGGGTATGTTTTGAAGAAGACATTTTAACCCCTTTGTGCAAAATACAAATAACACCAATTTCTCCTGTTGTGCATGAGCCTCTTTAAGGCTTTATAACTCAGTACTTGTGTCACAAAGACTGGAAAATTATTCCAGAGAAGCGAGACATTTGGAAATTCAATTACAGAATTATTTAACAATTAAATTTTGAAATTTACGGACACCGGGTCTAAATCTGCGCAGAGGGGTTAAACCAAACCCCATTTGAGTGCTTTCAAATACGTCACATTAGAATACCTTCCAAGAAACAAAACTTCGATGATTAGAAAAAAACACAGAATCCCAAAATACTTCATTCCTTCTATGTATTGACCGGAACCAGAACGCAGGCGATTTAAGTAACCAATCACATAGAGTGAAGCAGGGTAATGGCTGTTATTAACCTCTCTGATGTGTTCTGGCTCAGATCAGTGAAATTGAAAAGTGACATCATGCTGCTTTAGTATTTTCTTCATGTTTGTACTTCAACGTAACAACTGACAACCACGCAGAGGGCTTTATCTGTGGACATGCTGGGGCTTGCAGAGTCCAAAACCTGCCTGCGTGGCCTCTCTGGGCCTCAGTTAACAGTACTCGGTGTGCTGTCCGTGTATCATATAGTGATAATGTCATCAAGAAAATATTGATGATGAAACTGACTGAAATGGAGCCCCACTCTTATGTTTTCTTGGCCAGTTGTATTGAGTCATATTTCAATTCCAGGACATTTAGTGATTGTCTTTTTTTTTTCACATCACTGATTTGAACATATGTCCCTGTGGGGATGGGGGTGGTGCTCTAGCCTTGCCACTTTGTAGCCTTTTCTTTCCAACCAGGCAAATGTAGAACGAATATGACCACTGCTGACAGCTAATCTAACAGTGCTTTGCTGAATATATTTAATGGACAAAAAAAGTGAGAAAGACGTGACCTATGTGTATTTACAAACTGCATATGTGATTGAACTCTTGTGGTTGAACACAGTTCAACGTCACAAATGATTAGTTTTATCCTGGTTCTCCAGTTTGTAAATAATCCATAATTTATAAGCCAGTTAATGTATTTGGTGGCTATTGATTAATGAGAAAATATTTTCATGCCTAATTTAAGAAATTCTACATTGTTAATAAATATAAACAATGACAGTTTATGTGACCTTGATTATAAAGTGTTACAGGGAGTCAAAACATTTTTTTAATTGTGATTTTATTTTAAAATTAAATTGAATCATCTTTTCATTCAGGTGTATGTCTTAGTAATGGAAAACTGATCACATATCAGACTTGACACTGGCTGGACCTCGCACCATCACATGAAACCAAACAATTAAAATGTGGACCAGGAGCCAGACAGTATTTTGTGGCCACACTTTCTCATTATGAGCCCCAAAGGACGCCCTCCTCACCCCAGGCCATTTATCTGAGCGCTGTCTGCAGCCTGCTGTGCCTCTTAACTGCAGCAGCCTTGACAGATCGCAACACAAGCAATTACTTTCACATTTCACTCCTCATCACATTTCATCCATCCAGGGAGCGAACGCTCCCAATTTAAAGGCAAACAAAGCCATCACTTACACCCAGTGGACCATGCTTTAAGTCACCAGTCTTCAGTGGCTGAGGGACAGCCGTACTGTCCAAGCGAGTCTTGGTGCTGCTGGCTTAAATTGAGAATATTGCAGTTACCACTGCAGGCCTATTAATTTATTATACCTTCTTCCTTGGGGGTAGGTGGGCAGAAGACTACAGCCTGTCAGCAGGCTGGGGGTATAATTTAGAGGGATGCTGAAAGGGCTGGGGAACCTGAGCAGGTCAGGCCCCATCTGGACCATCCCGAGTTTGTTATTTTAGTTACACTTCGCCCTGTAAGCTTGATATCATCTCCAGCACAAGCTGAAACACAGACCCTCAGGACCCAGTCTGTGAATCTGTTATCCAGGACAAAAAAGACAGCTGCTCACCGGTGAATTTCTGGACAACAGGTTGGGCGGGATGATCTCCAATCTGGTCTTGAGGTAGGTTTGCCCCCTTGTATCTCCTTAAAAAGGGGCCGGTGAGCTTCAGGATTTGACCCAAGGCAAAGACTACTGGGCTTGTCTTACATCCATAGTGGTGACCCCCCAGAATTTGGACAGAGAGTTCAATCGTGCCTCTAAACTAAGCCATGTACAAACCTCAATTCCAATGAAGTTGGAACGTTTTGTAAAACGTGAATAAAAACTGAATGCAATGATTTGCAAATCTCATAAACCCACATTTTATTCACAATAGAACATAGACAACATTTTTGATGTTGAGAGTGGGACGTTTTACCATTTCATGAAAAGTATTAGCTCATTTTGAATTTGATGGCAGCAACACATGACAAAAAAGTTGGGACAGGGGCAACAAAAGGCTGGAAAAGTAAAAGGCACTATAAAAAACAGCTGGGGGAGCATTTTACAACTAATTAGGTTAATTGGCAATGGGTCGGTAACATGACTGGGTATAAAAAGAGCATTTTTCTCAGGAGTAAAGATGGGCAGAGGCTCACCAGTTTGCAAAAAACTGAGTCTAAAAATTGTGATACAACTTCAGAAAAATGTTCCTCAATGTAAAATTGTGAAGACTTTGAATATCCCACCATCTACAGTACATAATATCATCAAAAGATTTGGAGAATCTGGAGAAATCTCTGTGCGCAAGGGACAAGGCCGAAGGTCAATATTGGATGCTCGTGATCTTCAGGCCCTCAGGCGGCACTGCATTAAAAACAGGCATAATTCTGCACTGGAATTCACTGCAACGGTTCAGGAACACTTCCAGAAATCATTGTCTGTGAACACAGTTTGCAGGGCAATCCACAAATGCAAGTTAAAGCTGTATCATGCAAAGAAGAAGCCATATTTGAACACGATCCAGAAATGCCACTGTCTTCTCGGGGCCAAAGCTCATTTAAAATGGACTGAGCAAAATGGAAAACTGCTCTGTGGTCAGATGAATCAAAATTTGAAATTCTTTTTGGAAACCATGGACGCCATGTCATATGGACTAAAGACGAGAGGGACCATCCAGCTTGTTATCAGCGCTCAGTTCAAAAGCTTGCACCTCTGATGGTATGGGGTTGCATTAGTGCCTGTAGCGTGGGCAGCTTACACATCTGGATAGGCATTATCAATGCTTAAAATATATAGAGGTTTTACAACAATGTCTCTTTCAGGGAAGGCCTTTCATATTTCAGCAAGCCAATGCTTACCTGCATACTGCATCCATCACAACAGCATGGCTTCGCTCTAGAAGAGTTTTGGTGCTGAAATGGTCTGCCTGCAGTCTAGACCTTTCACCAATAGAAAACATTTGGTGCATCATAAAATGAAAAATCTGGCTAATAAGACCCAGGACTGTTGAGCAGCTAGACTCCTACATCAGACAAGAGTTGGACAACATCCCACTTCCAAAACTCCAGCAATTGATCTCCTCACTTCCCAGATGTTTACAGACTGTTGTTAAAAGAAGAGGAGATGCTACACAACGGTAAACATCGCCCTGTCCAAACTTTTTTGAGATGCTGCCATCAAATTCAAAATGAGCTAATATTTTTCATGAAATGGCAAAATGTCTCACTTTCAACATCTGAGATGTTGTCTATGTTCTATTGTGAATAAAATTTGGGTTTATGAGATTTGCAAATCATTGCATTCTGTTTTTATTCACGTTTTACACAACATCCCAACTTCATTGGAATTGGGGTTTGTAATTGATACGTGACTTTGAATTGTTGGTCCACTGTATTCACCAACTTTATTCAAAGTGCCACTTATTTCATGGAATTACTGATGACACTTTACAGTATGGTACACAAAATCTGAGTATTCCCCAGTGAACAAATAAGGAAGGAATAAGGAACTAACTGCTAATAAATCATTTCTTAACAGGCAGTTCTTGAGTAACTCCTAATCACATTTATAAAGTAGCAAGCGATTAGTTAATTGAAAAACAAACGAGGAACTTACTGCTAATAAACCATAAATGAGCAGGCAGTTCATGAGACCCTAATTAAATTTTATAAAGTAGCTAATGATTAGTTACTAGGGGAACGAATGAGGAACAAATGAGGAAGGAAACACCAATAAACCATTCGTAACTTATCGAAAAGTGTTACTTCAGCAAGCTTCAAATTGTTCCTCATTGGTTCTCAATTAAATCATTAGCTATGCCAGAAAATTTGATTTGTAGTTACTCAGGAACCGCCCGTTAACTAGTAGTTTACTGGCAGTTAATTGCTCATCTGTTCCTCATTTCTCCTCGGTAACTTCTCAAATTTTGCGTACCTTATTGTCAAGTGTTACCAAACTGCTTGAAAAAGTGACCTGATACTTGACGCGGGGCTGTTTCATGAACACAAAAACACCTCTCCCAGCAAGCAAAACCTCCTTGTTGAAAACAACGGCAGACAATGTCATTAGCCCCGAGGGATGGAAATATGGCGAGTCCATTTTGTCTGGTTTCACAGCAACCCTCAGGGGGTTGGATAAAAACGCCTGTCGTACGGCCTGCTGGCAGAGGGTATAAAATGACGCCAGGCCCCAAAAACACTTCACTTTACCAAGGAGTGACTCATATCCACAGCCTGACACCATCTCTGGACTCTGGGCAGGCCCATTTCAAAGCCTCTGCGTTGCAGACAATAATACGCAAACAACCCTCGAGCCTTTCACTCATAAATGGAAAATAAGTTCAGCCAGCTGGAAAATCCTCATGTTCAAATATTAACCAGTCCAGTCCATGTGGGAGACAAATTGTATTGTCTCAGGGTCTGGTCATAATTGTGCATGGGTAATTAACCATTCTGGCCATGGAAAGTCATAATTTTGTCAACGATCATACTCTTTCTCTCCAGGACTGGAGATGTTGTACTTGAATTATGCCGCTTAGCATTGGATGTTCTGTTTCTGTTGTTTCTGAGGTCAAAGCCATCCTGTTACACCTGTAGTAGCACCTCTAAAATGACAGAATTCTTAAGATCACCTTGTTGCATGAAGATAATAATAATAACAATACACAGTGTGCTTTAACAAAATGCAGGGTTAAAAAACTTGAGCAGACATTTCCTTGGTACTAAATTTTGACACAGCCTCCACCATCATAATAAGCTGAAAATTAAAATATTCTGTTGAGAAAATATTGTGTTACGTACAGTTTTTTGTTATCAGTGAGGCTTCGGCATACATGTTTTTATCTCGTGTGAAAAATGGATAGTCTCATGGATATCCTTTAAAATGTAGTCTGGGGGATAGATTATCAAGACAAACAAAATAATGTAGTTATTAATAATAGCCTTTATCTCTCCACAAAATCATTACAGACCTCAAGTGCATATTCCATAAATGTACACTACATATAGTACACTGCCCTATAACTAAGTGTGCATTCACATAATACTTAAGGCTTCATATCTTCAGATATGGTAAGAATTGAAATGCATCACAGCACTGTAAAATTTATCTAAATAACTTGCGTGGGATATGTCTTTGATCCGGTAGCTATTGAATAATTGAAATGTTCAATTATAGCGCTATGAATGCATGTCTAGGTTTCACCTTGGACCCATTGTACTAGGAAAAGGTGGCCAGATTTGACAGGACATACAAGAAGTTGAACATTTCAGTTACCAGCAAGGTCCACATAATGATTCGCCATGTTCCAGAGTTCATTGAGCACCACAACAGGCCTTTGGGTCGATTCTCTGAGCAGGTGGTTGAAACTTGTCGCTCCAAATTTGACAAGTCATTCAATAGTTACCGGATCAAAGACATATCCCACTCAAGTTATTAGCTCCCGCCGCTCGCGGTGCGGGAGCTATGGTATCGGGCTCCGTCCGTGCGTGCGTGCGTGATTGCGTGCGTGCGTCAACACATTTTGCTTTATCTCATCAACTATTTCAGTTTCAGGCTGCTAATTTTTACTGGACGTGCATCTCATAAAGGCCTACAAATGACGTGCCTAAAGGTGACCTTGGCCTATTTTTTCAAGGTCACTGGGCTAAAAATATCACCAAAAACTTTGACATTTTGCTTTATCTCATCAACTATTTCAGTTACAGGCTCCTAATTCTTATTGGACATGCATCTCATAAAGGCCTACAAACGACATGCCTAAAGGTGACCTTGGCCTATTTTTCATGGTCACTGGCCTAAAAATATCACCAAAAACTTCAACATTTTCCTTTATCTCATCGACTATTTCAGTAACAGGCTTCTAATTCTTATTGGACATGCATCTCATAAAAGCCTACAAATGACGTGCCTTAAGGTGACCTTGGCCTATTTTTCAAGGTCACTGGCCGAAAAATATCACCAAAAACTTAGACATTTTCCTTTATCTCATCAATTATTTCACTTGCTGCCTCCTAATTTTTACTGGACATGCATCTCATAAAGGCCTACAAAGGACATGCCTAAAGGTGACCTTGGCCTATTTTTTTCAAGGTCACTAGGCTAAAAATTTCGCCAAAAACTTTGACATTTTGCTTTATCGTATCAACGATTTCGGTCAGAGGCTTATAATTTTTACCGGACATGCATCTCATAAAGGCCTAAAAATGATGTGTCTTTGGAACTGGAAAAATCGCATGCACTCAGGATGCAAACAAATTCTGTGAGATTTTCATCCTTCTGAATAGCAAAATAACAAGGAAATTTTGGCACAGTTTTAAAGGACCAAATATGTCATTTTTGCACTGAACACTGTACATGGTGAAATTGTTTGTTCACGAGTTCTGTTTATTTGACACAAGAAATGGGTTTTAATCACCACTCTGAAATAACACAATACAGGCTGATAATATTCACCGTGTATGTTGCCATGCGTATTTTTTTCATACCAAACATATTTCACCAATTTCATCTGAGCAAAGGGCAGGAGCTTCTGGGGCCGCCAGTGCCCTATATTTTTTCTTGTTTAGATAAATTTTACAGAGCTGTGATGCATTTCAATTCTTACCATATCTGAAGATATGAAGCCATAAGTATTACATAAATAGACACTTGGTTATAGGGCAGCGTACTGTATGCGTTGTACATTTATGGAATATGCGCTTGAGGTCTGTAATAATTTTGTGGAGAGATAAAGGCTATTATTAATGACTACATTATTTTGTTTGTCTTGATAATCTATTCCCCAGACTACATTTTAAAGGATGTCCATGAGACTATCCATTTTTCACACATGAGATAAAAACATATATGCAGAAGCCTCACTGATAACAAAAAACTGTACATAACACAGTATTTTCCCAAGAGAATATTTTAATTTTCAGCTTATTATGATGGTGGAGGCCTCGTCAAAATTTGATACCAAGGAAATGTCTGCTCATTTTTTAACCCTGCATTTTGTTAAAGCACACTGAGAATTATAATACTCGATTGGCTGATTCCATTTTCCAAACCGACATATATAAATATAGACTAGTGTATGTCGAAATGATCCATCCCGTTATACTGTGTATCCTTGATGTTTAATGAGCAGTGAAAGCTAATGTTGTTGCTTTGTTGCGACACAAAGTTTCTTCCATTAAACCTACATGAAAATAGTACTGGTACCAAGCTTTTGAGCAGCAATGTATGTCACTTGAATAGTTATCAGAATATGCTATTAAACATGATATACACCTCAAAAACCGCAATCCGGCAGTAACAAGAGTGGCTCATTGCTTGCAAGAGAGGACAGATGTGATCATTAGTCCTTCGCTGTCAGTAATGCGGTTTTTCTAGTTACCAGTTCTTTTAGTCTATGCGTAATCTTCTGCAGATTGGCTTGAATTAGGCTTGAAATAATGTGAAAGCTAAATCTTGTTAGCGGGTAACAAGTCCCACCACTTCATTTTAGGACTTCTTATCAAATTACCATGGCCTGTGATACTCTGTTCTGCTTGAAAGACTTAGACTGATCTCAATCCCATTCACTCAGGATAAGTCTTGGACACTCATAATTGCCATGGAATTATTACATTTCAAACTGACATTGTGGGATTGCCATTCATGCTCTGGATTTTGTGCACTACTCTATCCACTATTACCGAGGATGCAAAAAGCTAATTTTAGCTTATTATTATAACATATTATTTCACCCTGATCAGATCGAACCCTCCAGAGAAAGTGGTTTCACTACACACACACACACACACACACACACACACACACCTCTGATACTGGTCTGAGCTTATGGGGCAGAGACATGGGGCTAAGGAGATGCACAAAAGTATTCAAGAGTATTAGATTTCTATTCTCTTCCATCGGTCTAGACTATTGAATGAGAAAATATGCCATTTCCATTTTCCAGTAAACTTACACATTGTTTATTTTGGCTCAAATAATTTTTTTACATCAAATAAATGCTTGTCATGACATTGGCTTTTGTGACACTTTTCTTTTCCAGTTGAGCTTGCACATCATATTGGTCGCCCCAGGTGCAAAATAAAATTAATGCCATTGACTGAATTATTATACTATTCAGTGCACAATAATGATGGGTTTTTGTGATTGAAGATGATGCAGTTCTGATTTTACATATACTATTCAAAAAAAGTAGGGGATATTTTATTTTGAGATCAAAATTTTCACATATACAAAGGGATACGAAACCATGTTGTATAGTTCCTTACTGAGGAAGCATTTCCAAAGAAATTCATCACCCAAACACATCAATGACACTCTCACGATCTGCACGGGATGCTATTGATGATCAAGGGGGTTGTGCCACAAATTTGCATGACTCTGAATTGGAAGGTTAGAGCCACTGTAAAGGAAGATTTTTGAAGAAAGCATCAGATTATCAGTAGTCGAAGTCGTTAATTAAACAGAGACCATCGCCGTCTAACACAGGAGGAGAGGTTCGTGCCCTTGGCATGCTACAGGTTGGCACAAGACAGGTCGTTGTGGCAAGGGCAATGAATGTTTCCCAGTCTGTCATCAGCAGATTATGGTCCAGACATCGTGCTACAGGGTCTGTTCAGGATAGACCACGATCCCGTCGACCAAGGGCAACAACTCAGGCTCAGGACAGATTCATCCGCACTATTGTCTTGAGAAATCGTATGGTAAGAGCAAATCAGATAAGGTCTCAACTTCAAAGGGATACTGGCTTGGTAGTGAGTGGCCAGACCATCAGGAATCGTCTGCACAGATTTCACTTACACGCCCGACGTCCTCGTGTCATTCCCTGTTTGAGGATTGTCACATTAGGGCCAGACTCCAATGGTGTCGTCATCATCAACGCTGGGATAATCGCCCGATGGAACAACGTAATGTTCTCAGATGAGTCGAGGTTCACTGTGGACTTCCTTGACAGGCGCAGGAGGGTTTGGCACCGACGTAACGAACGTTTCCATGGCGTTAACGTCATTAGACATGATCCGTATGGGGGTGGATCTGTAATGGTGTGGGGAGGCATCACTGCTGCCGACAGAACAGACTTGCATGTTGTTGCTGGACGTGTCACAGGGCAGTACTATCGGGACAACATCTTGGCACCCCATGTTGTGCCGTTTGCACGTCGTTATGGCCACTGTTTCATTTTCCAAGATGACAATGCCAGATGTCATAGGGCCAGGATCGTTACAGATTACCTCCAGCAGCAGAATATCACCACATTACCATGGCCAGCACTCAGTCCGGACCTTTCCCCCATCGAGCATGTCTGGGACATGCTTGGACAGCGGCTACGCCAACGTCAACAACCTCCTGCCAATGTCCAAGAACTTGCTGCAGCATTGCAACAGGAATGGAATAACGTTCCCCAAAATGACCTGGGACGTCTCGTTAGGAGTATGCCACGCCGAATTCGAGCTTGTCTAGCCAACCGATGGGGTTTTACCTGCTACTGACTCTGTTTCACAATGGTGGTAAATTTGCTGTGTGACCCTGTGTTTGTGTCGACCCTTATTCTGGAGAATCTGTCCTTTACTGACTGTACACAGGGTTTCGAATAAATTGACAAATGTTTCCTTAATGTTTTTATGTCATTTGTTTCCTTCCTGACCTCATGATCTGCATTTCATGGTACTTGTAAATCCAATATCCCCTACTTTTTTTGAATAGTATATAAGCATTCAGCTTCATGAAGAAACACATCACGTTTCTGGGGTTATTACAGCGGCAGAACTGAACCAATATGAAATAACTTTTTCAGAGCTTGTCTTATGTATGTTACAGTCAGAGTGTGAAACCAGTCATTTCATGAAATTACTAAAAAAAAAATGTTGTCATTTCGTGAACTGACTGAAGTTTAGCGCTAGCCATTTAATAAAATGACTACAATCTGACTGTAACATGTACAATGATGCTTAAAAAAAATTATGGTGTGAATCAAATCAGATCTGAGACTAATTAAAACTAAAGAGAAAAAAAATTAAATGCACATCATGTATAGGTGCAAGGCTATAAAACTATCAGAGAGGAATGTCAATGTAAAGAGGAGTAATGCCTACACACTTGCTTCATGCCACAAAAAATAAAAAAAAAAAACAATATAAAGAAAACGTTTCGATCCCACTTGGAGTTTTATCTGATCAATGTTCATAAATGTTTCTTTAAATGTTTTTGTGGCACAGAGCAAGTGTGAGGGAGTTAATCCCTTTTTCAGTGATTTAAAGAAATCAAAAGGCGAAGGGTTGAACGTCTTCATTTACAATATGTTCAATTACTCTATTTCTATTGGATCTGATACAATGAAAATCCCTGTGGGGCATTGACATAACAAAAAATAAATAAATAAAACATTTTGATTAACCTCTGTCTCTATGATGGAGAATTTTGATAACTGATAAAAGCCAAAAATGCTTTTAGAGTAACTATTAAAGGAGGCAATCATAAATCATGGGTCTATACTTATGGGTCTAAAAAACACATTTTTAAGCGCATGTGAAATAAGTGCATGCGAAGCATGACGCGCAGTACCTGGGAAGGGTGGGGAGGTCATAGTTCAGGTTATTTCTCACAAAAAACAAACTAATCCAGTGCTAACGTCACAATTGCTAATTGGGACTATATTCACAGTTTCCACTCATTTGTCTTAGCGGCATTAATCCTGAGAAGTCAAAACAACAGAGCAGAAAAAAAGAAAAAACGTACCATCAAACGCTCCTGCCAAAATATTGGTTTTACACGGTGCCTCCCTGCCGTGGCTAGCACTTCAGCCACATTTTAGCTTCTCACACCCCGCTCACATCACCCGATTTCCACACTCGTTTGTCTCGGGAAATTCTCTCACACTTGCTCGTACATCAGAGGAGCGCGAGAGGCACTTTAGGTGCTCCTGGGAATTCTGCCCTGGCCCCCAGCCTTTAATTATAGCTTACGACTCACTGCACGTACACCCAGGGGCCCGCTTGAGCTGTGGTTTTACTGTAAGTGGATGACAAAGCTTGTCAGCTCTGCGGTGACGGCCGCAAAGGGAGAATATCTGGCAGCGCGTTGCTTTTCTGAGCGGAGTTGGCAGTAACTACGACCTGCTTTGGCGACCGCAACCTCAGAGTGAACCCAGTCTGACCTCAGTCTTAGGGTTTTAACATTCACGCATCAGTTGAGGTGGTATCTGCTCATTCACCCACGGGCCCAGGATCAGCTCCCAGGTGCTCAACCTGCCACATGTCAGAACAAGCGGACTCTCGGAGACAAGACCACAGAGCAAGAAGATGAAACTAGTCTGCCCATTTAGATTTTATTCGCAAATGCTGAGGAATCTAGTAATGCTCGTTCAAATGTCATCAGGTTAAAAGGAGCAAGTAATTCTTTCGCAGAATTCTTTCAGTGGTCTTGTGGACCACTCTGCTTCACCGCCTGTTGTAAGTACATGTGTTCTTTACAGACCGTGAATGGACACGATCTGACCTGAACGGGTTTATTTTCCTTGGATTGTGAACATATCAGCAAAAGAGCTGAAATGGAGTGTACCAATTTTGGTCTCCATGCCGTACTGTTGAGAACATCCAGGAAAGGACACCTGCTCGGGCACGTGCTCCACATTAACAGAATTGAAATTCCGAAGAAACCCCAAGTTTGTTAGATCAGCATGGAGTTTGATTTGTACAGACAATGGAAATACACCAATTTCAATCACAGGTGGTTTGCTTAGCTGTTAACTTGCTTGCATTCCAGCCAGATACTCCCTGAGGAAAGACTTTACCAACATTTCTTGCTATTGAACAATATATTAGTTTCACAACAGATTTTAATATACTCAGTCATCATTGATGATTTACTGTACTCGGATTACTAGGATGACGAGCTCCAAGCCAGGGCTTCCCCAATCACGGTCCTCAAGGGCCAAGAACTGCTGGTTTTCCACCCTCCCTTTACCTGGGAGTCAGGTGTGATGACAGTCTGGCTTATGTGTGGCAACAGTTGTTAATTTACCTGCCTGGAAGGAGAGAAAACCAGGGTTAGATTTGGATTCAAGGACCTGATTTGTGCAGCCCTGCTCTTGTCTTTCATCACAGCTACCTGCAGGGATCTTTTGTGAAGTACTGCATGTAGGTCCCTGGGATCTCCTCTCTCTTAATAGAGCTCACAATGAAGGGGTTTTCATTTCTTTGATCGGACAATCTTGGACAATCTTGCGTGATGCACTTATATTCGTTCCTGAATACACAGGGGGAATATCACGGATGAGCTGCAAGTATAGTACCATACATTGGTCTCATTAAGAGCAGTTTGAAGCACTACTTCATGCTTGCCAGTCATTCTTGGCAAGAACTATCAGCTGCTGCTGTCACTGTGGATGAAGCTGTTAACTGCATCAGGGAGGGATACTGTGGGGTTCACAGGGTCATCATAGGAGCAGGCTGGCATGGAGATCTTTGACTTTGCCCTGGAACAAGGGGTCAATTGGATGACCATTGCTTGACCAGGGTGAGGGTGGGGGGGTTACTGTACTCAAAGTGCTGTGGGGGTGAAAAGAAGACTCCCTATGCAGCAGCAAAAATTCAGAACTTTTGAATTTGCGTGCAAAAACTACTTACTTAAAATACTTACTTAATTACAGGAAATATTGCAGAATAAAACAGTTGAAGACCCCAGTACTAAAAGTACATAAGTCACAAAATGTCCGTTTTAGGAAAATTGAGAAAATCGTCTTAGGTGACCATAAAAAAGCATTCAGCTCTTCGGTTGCAATCACTCCAGAAATGTTTCTATTATACACATCACAAATATGTTGTGATATGTTGTTTAGCGATTTTTAACCCTTTGAGCGCCGAATACATTTTCAAGGAATTCAAAATGTAGTTATCCTGAGCTGTTGAAAAACTATCATGAGGCAACTTGTTTAAAAGAGCTCTCTTGCGGGAGCTCTTTTAAACAAGTTGCCACATGATGGTTTTCAACAGCATCTGACTTTGATATCTTACATCATTCACGGCGCTGAAAGGGTTAATGGTGTGACTGCCCCTTAAATTGTTTGTGTTTATTTTGTGGGAACAGTAAAATCCTTTCAGAATTCTCCCTCTTCTTCTCCCCCCAAAAAATCAAACAACAGGTGTCTTTGTGAGCAGAGGGAGACAGGGTGGAGGATGGAGGGGGGGTATGGAGGCTTTGAATTTCGGCCTTTGAAAGTGATATGGGGGAGCAGCTTTTCTCTTGCCTCCCCGTGCCCAAAATCTGCCGCTGACGGACGGACCACCCAACACTCCACACACAGTCGCGCATAGAAAAGGCCCCCGCAATGCCGTAATCAGGCATAATATCGCATGGGAGGTAAGCATCTACCTTTACTAATGCATTTTAAATGCCAGATTCTATATTCAAGATACTCCATGCGAAGGAACGTAACGGCTTTCTCACGCAAGGGCTCATCCAAAGCGCTGCTTTCGCCTATTTAAGGAGGTCTCCGAGCTTTTCCCCACACAAAACTGTAAAGATTCATTTTCCTTTGAGTTTTAAATGCCATAATCATTTTGTCACTGCCTGACGTACATTTTTCAGGGCAGGTCAGTGGAGAGCATTTCATTTCTTGGCTGTACTTGGTGTCAGGCTGAGATAATATTCACACCCAGTGTCCCATTCCAGGCTTCAGTGTCCATCACATTCCTCCCCCACTGTGAAGGTGCAGTTTACAACAGCACTGTGAATTAGATTTAAACTTTGTATGAAAACCTCTAGTCTATGCATATACAGTACGTAGGCAGTGATGATGCATTTGCGCCAACTTATCTGTGCGTTAATCAGTAATCATTCCGGTAATGTTCCTGCAACCAAAACTACATACAGGTGGGTGACAAATAATGAAAAAAACCTGAATAAATGTGTGGACAATCATAACGAATGCAGATGCTTCTGTTCATTCTTGTGCCATGGTTTGAGTTTACTCATTTCCTTGAAGGAGGAACGGTCACTGCAAATCAATACAAAATCATTTTTTTAAATCCTATGATGGAGCATTATTACCATGATGGGAGTGGCACAAGGGGTCGCTGAATGGTTTTATAAGTATGAAAATGATCGGAAGCATAATGCACTACCTTCACAATAACCAGATTCCAAACCAACAGAACTCATATGGGAAAGTTTTGAACAACTTGTTGAACAGTGCACTCCGTCATCGTCATTAAAATACCAAAAGAGGGAATCTCTCTTGGATGAAAGGTACCCCATCCCTCCAGTAAAGTTTTACGCTGGTCGACTCCATGCTAAGGCATGGTGAAGCTGATCTGCCAGCTTGTAAACACCTGAAAAAGACTGCTTATGTTGATTCTTCTGTATATTTCCCCCCATCTGTATGTGTTCTACACAAGTCCCACAGCCAATGGATGGGTACTGCTGTAGAATGTTAAGAATTCTAGAAGATACTCCCTAACAAAAAAGGAGTAAATTAACAGAATTGATCAAAATGGATGAAGGTAAAAAAATAAAGCAAAAAAAAAAAAAACATACAGGACCACAGCAATGGGAAAAATTATGCTTTCCCAGATGTTATAAATATTCTGGCCTCACTAAATATCAAATATATCAGATATTCAACCTAAGATGAGATCAGACTTATGTGCAAAGATCTTATCATATTCAAAAATACCAAGGACATTGCCAACTCAGTGATATAATTGTGCTTTGGCTGGCAAGAGACCATGGTTCCAAAATCCTATCCACATGTAACATGCCCAGTGGGATTTGTAACACTGTCGATCACCTTCATTGGCCTCAAGGATAGAGTGTTCCCTGTAATTAAATGGAGGGAAAAAACGTAACTTTAATCGAAGTACCATGTGCACAGTAAAACCAATCATAAGGTTATTTCACTCACCTTAGGGTATTTTAACAGCAAAACAAAACTCAACTTGTAATGGTGTTTTTTTTTTTTAACATTGATTGCAAGTACAATTCTTTTTGAACCAGATTTGCTCTCCCAATCAACGGCAAGTTCTTTTGTGTACTTGAACCGCACTTCCAACTCACACACTGAAAATCGCAGGCAAATCAAGCGACAGATTCTGTCATGGAAAGTCAGGTTTAAGATGAAATTCTGCTTGAGATTTTTCTTTTTTTCTAAAACGCTTACTTCACTCAGCGCTTTCTTCATTACTCAAAACATCTGGCCAGCAGGTTTTGCTGTCTTTTACAAGTTCAGTAATTTTATTCCTCTAAACAGAAAGAGGAAGGTCTCACGGCTGCCAGCGCAGACTGTAATTACATGACAATCCTGAGCCCTTGTTCGACAACAACTCAGGAAAAACTTTCTTGAAGATGGTGCTCTCAACGTATTTCCAAGTTTTTTTATACTGATTACAAATTAATTCCAAGAACATGTCCTGAAAAAAAATTTCAGTTTCATTATCTTTTGACCTCATTCACCTTGCAAATCTGATTTTCAAGTGCTGGACAAAGAACACTTTGCCAGAGAAAGCAGATTGTTTCCAGCTGTTAAATCGTGGCTTTAATAGGGAAATACTGTATATCCACTGCTGCAATTGAGAAACAACATTCTATTTCCATTATAATAAAAACTAACATTGCTATTAACCTTTTGCTAAAGGCTATTGCAAAGCCTCTCTCTCTATATGAGGGCAAAGGCGTGAATGCACCATTTCAAAATACATTTGCATGTTCAAACCTCAGCTTATGTCACCATTATAGACCATGACGGGAATATAATAGTCTAATGTGGTCTGCTTGTTCCTTCTGGCTACCATTGTGGTCAGAGAGCCATGCATCTGTAATGATCCAGACCAGGAATCAAGTGCGGAGGCAGAGTACAATCCCATAGTAAAGTTGATTGATAGTAATACAGTAGGCAGTGGGAAGGAACCCAGAGGAGAATAGCACAGTTCAGTTCAGATGTTACAGGAAATGAAGTGTGGACATGTGCCCGGCCATTGGCTTTCGGCAAAGATTGTTAGATTCGCCAGAGCCAAACTGTCCGATGAGAAGATGGAAGCTTAGGAGGAACTTGGTCCTAATCCTGATGACCGTAGAAGGCTTGGGAGCTTGTTCCTAATAAACTAGACAGAGGAACAGGTTGGGAGAGGGTTAACAAGGCCACGGTCCCAGTCCTGGAAACCATGAGAACAGCTTGGGAACTTGTTCCTGTTAACTTAACAAACAAGAGTACTTCCGTATATTATTATTTTAATGATCATGGTTTACTTTGAAAAGACAAAGAGTTTCACCTGTGTTACAACCCTCAATCTCAGCTGCCTCTGTTTTTGTTTGTTTGTTTGTTTTTTTGTGTGTGTGCCTTGTGTGTGTGCTTGATTGCAGGATTGGCACCTGACAGAACTCTACAAAAGGAGTTTGGTGCTGTGCAAATGGATTCTACAGCAAGCTCATTCTCAGTAAGCTCACTCTAGTGCAACAACCTGATTTTCTGTCCAGCTTTTGTCCTTGGGCCAATTGTTTTCCTATTACTGAGCTTTTTTTTTTTTTGCAATTATATCACATTTTTTAAAAACCGTATTGCCTCTGCATTTTACGTTGCGATAAGACAGTGGGCTGGTCATAACACCAACTAGTACTGACTTGTGCTGAAGTGCACATAGCAAGTGTCAATCAAGCAACTTGAAAACTTAAAGGAGAGGGTATAAATACACCACATACACATGAGGAGGGGTAACAATGAGATTAGACACCAGGATCAGAAAACACGCAAGATGCAAACCGATCAAAGGAGACATAATTTTTAATAGACACACAAGTTACTGAATGGGAGGTGACACGGAGGGCATTCGCTAGAGGGTTGTGACAGCATCTCCTCCAATCAGCAAAAGCTGTACCTTACAGCACTACACAGGCAGTGGACAAAATATTGGAAAATGGATATACAACTCCAATTCCAAAAAGTTGGGATGTTGTGTAAATTGTAAATAAAAACAGAATGCAATGATTTGTAAATCTCATAAACCCACATTTTATTCACAATAGAACATAGACAATATGTCAGATGTTGAAAGTGAGACATTTTACCATTTCATGAAAAATATTAGCTCACTTTGAATTTGATGGCAGCAACACATCTCAAAAAAAGTTGGGAGAGGGGCAACAAAAGGCTAGAAAAGTAAGTAGTACTAACAAAAAACAGCTGGAGGAGCATTTTGCAACTAATTAGGTTAACTGGCAACAGGTCAGTAACATGACTGGGTACAAAAATAGCATTTTAGAGAGGCAGAGTGTCTCAGAAGTAAAGATGGACAGAGATTCACCAATCTGCAGAAAACTGCATCTAACAATTGTGGAACAATTTCAGAAAAATGTTCCACAATGTAAAATTGTGAAGACTTTGAATCTACAGTACATAATATCATCAAAAGATTCAGAGAATCTGGAGAAATCTCTGCGTTCAAGGGACAAGTCCAAAGGTCAATATTGGATGCTTGTGATCTTCGGGCCCTCAGGCGGCACTGCATTAACCGGCATAATTCTGCACTGTAATACACTGCATGAGCTCAGGAACACTTCCAGAAATCATTATCTGTAAACACAGTTCACCATGCAATCTACAAATGCAAGCTAAAGCTGTATCATGCAAGGATGAAACCACATGTGAACATGATACAGAAAAGCCGCTGACTTTTCTGGCCCAAAGTTAATTTAAAATGGACTGAGGCAGAATGGACAACTGTTCTGTGGTCAGATTAATCAAAATTTAAAATTATTTTTGGAAACCATGGATGCCATGTTGTGCGATCTAAAGAGGAAAGGGAACATCCAACTTATCAGCGCAGTTCAAAAGCCAACATCTCTGATGGTTTCGGGTTGCATTAGTGCCTATGGCGTGGGGAGCTTACACATCTGGAAAGGCATCATCGATGCATTATCAACGTCTCTTTCAGGGAAGGCCTCGCGTATATCAGCAAAATAATGGCAAACCACATACTGCATCCATCACAGCAGCATGGCTTCCCAGGAAAAGAGTTTGAGTGCTGAACTGGCCTACCTGCAGTCCAGACCATTCACTAATGGAGTACACTTGGCATATCGTAAAACAAAAAATCTGGCAAAGAAGACTGTGCTATTCTGCTGTTGAGCAGCTAGAATCCTACATCTGACAAGTGTGGGACAACATTCCTTTCCCAAAACTTCAGCAAATGAAGATCCTAGTGCTAAAAGTGCTTAAGTCATAAAATGTCTGTTTTGAGAAAATTGAGAAAATCAGCTTGGGAGGGTACAAAAGATGTTTTCCCATCCTAACCCCACAGTGTGTCAAAATATGACTTAAGTACTTTTAGCACAAGGCTCTTCAATTGATCTCCTCACTTCCCAGACTTCTACAGACTGTTGTTAAAAGAAGAGGGGACACTAAACAATGGTAAATATGGCCCTATCCCAGCTTTTTTGAGATGTCTTGCTACCATCAAATTCAAAATGAGCTAATATTTTTCATGAAATGGTAAAATGTCTCACTTTAAACACCTGATGTGTTAATTATGCTCTATTGCAAATAAAATGTCAGTTCATGAGATTTGCAAATCATTGCATTCTGTTTTTATTTACATTTTACACAGCATCCCAACTTTTTTGAAGTCTCTAAACCACAATTGGAAAAGCACCAACATAGGCCATTCATATTAATTTGAATACTAATGATCAGTATATGTTTGCTTAAAAGAGATCTGACCAGCCACACTTTTGTAAGTCTCAAAAACTACAGTTGTAGATGAAGATACTCACAGGGTTCCAATGGGGCAAAAACTTGGTGCCCAATCTGTCCATCCATCAGTCACAAGCAGAGACAATTTATTTAAAGTGGCAAGAGGAACTGTATCATGAATTGTGATAACATACAGAAAGCTACACATCTAAAATACCCCAGTGGGAAAGAAAGAATTGTGGTCACAAGTAAAAGCTCTCAAAAATGGACTGGCAGACACTTGGTAGGATAGTTGCTAATAACCATAGACTATGACTATAGCTCTTAAATTCACCACAGAATTGAATCATTGACTATCTGAACCAGTTTTAACAAAAACAGAGGGCGGTAAGCTTCACAAAACGGATGTTATCCATGATTATATGTCCTTCTGTACCTCAGCTACAATGATCATTGCAAATGGTATGGACGGAAATGACACGATGGGCAAAATGCAGATACTAAATAGGCACTAAAGACTGAGTAGATACAGTCGTATGCAAAAGTTTGGGCACCTCAGGTCAAAATTTCTGTTACTGTGAATAGCTAAGCGAGTAAAAGATGACTGCTCTCCAAAAGGCATAAAGTTGAAGTGGACATATTTCCTTTATATGTTAAGCAAGATTACTTTTTAATTTCCATCCTTTTACAGTTTCAAAACGGCAAAAAGGTAAACGGTCTGAAGCAAAAGTTTGGGCAACCTGCATGGTCAGTGCTAAGTAACATTCCCTTTGGCAAGTATCACAGCTTGTAAACACTTTTTGGTGCCAGCTAAGAGTTTTTGAATTCTGGTTTGGGGGATTTTGCCTATTATTCTTTTTCAAAGGCTTCTAGTTCTGTAAGATTCTTTGGCTGCCTTGCATGCACTGCTCTTTTGAGGTCCATCCACAGATTTTCAAGGATGTTGAGGTAGGAGACCGTGAGGGCCACGGTGAAACCTTCAACTTGCACCTCTTGAGGTAGTCAGTTGTGGATTTTGAGGTGTGTTTAGGATCATTATCCTGTTGTGGAAGCCATCCTCTTTTCATCTTCAGCTTTTTTACAGAGGGTGTGATGTTTGCCTCCAGAATTTTCTGAAATTTAATTGAATCCATTCTTCCTCGACCAGTGACATGTTCCCCGTGCCACTGGCTGCAACACAAGCCCAAAGCAGGATCGATCCAACCATGTGCTTTACAGTTAGAGAGGTGTTCTTTTCATGAAATTCTGCATCCTTTTTTCTCCGAACATACCTCTGCTCATTGCAGCCAAAGACATCTATTTTAACTTCATCAGTTCACAGGACTTGTTTCCTAAATGTATCAGTCTTGTTCAGATGTTCCTTAGCAACCTTCTGATGCTGAATTTCATGGCGTAGATGCAGGAAAGGTTTCCTTCTCATGACTCTTCCATGAAGGTCATATTTCAGCAAGTGTCGCTGAACCGTAGGGCAGTGCACCATGACTCCTTGGTGTACTAAATCTTGCTGAAGGTCTTTTGTTGTCAAACAGGTGTTTTGATTTACCTTTCTAGTAATCCAGTTTTCTTCGGATGTTTTCTTTGTCTTCCAGACCTCAAGCTGACCTCCATGGTTTCTGTTGACTGCCACTGCTTAATTATATTATGAACTGAGGAAATCGCAACCTAAAAACATTTGCTATCTTCTTATAGCCTTCTCCTGCTTTGTGGGCATTAGTTATTTTCATTTTCAGAGAGCTAGGCAGCTGCATAGAGGACCCTATGGCCTCTGATTGTTGGGCCAAGGTTAGAGGAGTCTGGGTATTTATAAACTTCAAAATTTGCATCACCTGGCCTTTCCTAATGATGATTGTGAACAAGCCATAGCCCTAACAAGCTAAATATGATCTGAGACTATAGTCAAAGTTACCTGAGTGCTCAAATCTTTTGGGGTTCCCAAACTTTTGCACGGTGCTCATTTCCTTTATTTTGCTCTAGAATTGTACAAAACAAAAGTAATACACCAATACTGCTTAAAATGTCCAAAAAAGTGTTGTATCTTTAAATTTATGCCTCTCAGAGATCAGTTCATCTTCTACTTGCTTAACTATTCTCAGTAACGGAAATTTTGATCAGGGGTGCCCAAACTTTCACATACAACTGTATTTTACTTTATAAGATAGACACAGAGCGAAATAACTCTTCTTCCCACTGAAAGTGTGCGAACCAAGCAAACAGCAATGCAATTTACATCTCTTCCAAGATCAGATTTGAAAGAGAAATTCCATGATGAGGCAACATAAGAAAGGAGTGCTATAAAAATAAAAATGTATTAGCAAAAAATGTAATACTCAGTGCAAGAACAGAATATCACTGCGAGGGCCACCAGCTGAGAAATATCATTGCAGTCCGTCACCTCAGACTGTGTAAGTATAAAAAAGTACAGGCAGGCAGGATTTTTTAAACATGGATAGATAAAAGGTAATGTTTGAAAAGTCTGAAATTATAAGGCACTAGTTCATCATTGTGGGAACTAACATCTAATTCCATCAGCTTAGAGCGTTTGTGTCTTATTTTATTTGTGGGCTTACTTTGTCCCGAGAGGTTTTTGTTACAATAAAGAACACGTGCCGCCTCAGCTGGGGTGGTCAGCTAAATAGTTATGGTTGATGTGATGGAATGATAATTCCGTCTGGTTTTACTTTCTATAAACTGTTAAAAATGGTTGGCAGCGCGGGGCAGTACTTTCAGAAGTTGTTTTATTCACAGCAGATCCTTTGCAGCAAACCCACAAAGGGATTTTACCTGATTTAACATTACAGTGAACATTCAGTCAGGAGAAGAAAAAAAACTGTGATATAATAAAAACCGCACAATGTAAGTTGACTTGTATAACAGTGAAGGCTGTGAAACAAGCATGAAATACTCAGATTGCCTGCCACGGGATGGCTAATATCTGGCCTTGAAACAAAATGCGATGGAGGGACGGACTGACTGACCAGAGGGTGGACAGAGGTATTAAAAGGCACATTTACGCAATAAGATGTATTCATGCATTAAATTTCATTGAGAAATAGTCAATGGTTTAGGAGTTCTAGCTCAGATAAGAAGCGTGATGGACGGACACAGGGAAGGACAACACTATATATTTTCTGGATATTTCTATACACCCATCCACTTCATGGTGGAGGATAATACTTCAGCTTTTGCTTCCAAACAACATCAGTGCACTAGATCACTGGCCTTTTTTCCATCCGTATTTCATTATTTTTATTCATTTACCCTAAATCTAGCTGGCTGCCATAGATATTTTTTTTCTACTCACTGGCTTTCCATGCCATGGTTGCCACTTTTGCAACATCTGTCATAAACAGTTTGCAGTGTGCTCAGAAAAATCCAATTCTAATTCTTACAATGCTGTTACACCTGTCACCTGCCCCTGGTTCTGTGCACTTGTGCACTTTGGCAACCCCTCTCACCATTTGCTCCACACCTGAGCGGTGGAGCGACTTGCTTACTGAAAGTCCACATGGGCCCGTGATTGATCTCTGAAGTCTAAACTGGAAAAATGTCTTACATGTCGTGTTTTTACAGCTTGATGTTTTCAAGACTCTCAGCTGTCAATCGAAATTACGTTCAATAGTTTGTTTAGTCTCGTCTCGATTTTGCCTCGATCAGAGTTTTTCAAGGTAACAAGAAGGTGTGGCAGAATTTATTGAAAAAATCATGTATCTTTATGGCTCTGACCTTAAATGAGGTCAATAAACGCAGACAATTTCAAGAAATATCAGTTAAAAGAGGCAAATGTATTATGTTCAGTAAACACCCAATACTATTATTTTTGACATCACATGCAATAAACACACACACACACACACACTCACACAAAAAAAAAATCACATTTCCATTCACTTGATTGGCCATTAACACCAAGATTGCGGACCTTAACCCTGATCGCTGGCAGGGTTACAAACCCCGAGGTAAGTGCTGATTTTTTTTCGCGTCAACCTGGGACTGCTAGAGTAGTGGGAACAGTTGCGCCGCCCCAGGGTATCTCATGGTTAAGCCTGACCGTTAATGCCAAGATAAACCAGAGATTTGGTAGTGGGAAAGGGCTATAATTGTTACACAAAGCCAAGAGACATATAGGCCCAGTTTATGCCAATGAAAAAAGTTGTAAAAATGCCACACAAAAAAAAAACGCTTGTCCATTTCAGGCAGAAGACAACAAGTCAGAGTTTGTTCACATTCTGTATTGTGGTACAATGGAATGTCTCAAAATAACGAGGACATGAAAAGAATACTTACGTCACCCCCATCTGAACTTTCCACAGTAATTAACAAATGTGTCTCCATTTGTCTTGCCCTGACAGTCGATGATTTTAAGGCAACTCAAGATGGGGCTTTGCTTTGAAGAAAATAAAAGGTGAAGGAAAAAGGTAGGTGTGTGGGGGGAGGTTTGTACCTTCTTCGGGTAACACTGTACTCTGCATGTTTCTGTGATTCTAACCCCCATTCTCCACTAAAACCAGCAGCCTGGGAAAAAAATTCAATGAAGGTAAAATATTAGGTACCCCAAAAAACCTCACTAAAACAGTGGTGGACAGGTAAGAGAAGGAATTCTAGGCGAGCATTCACAACTATGCACATAAAAATTCTCACACATATATTTTGAATTCAACATTGAAAGCTGGATTTTTAAAATGACAAATGTCATGACCCATAGAGTTAGTTAGTTTCATCTACAGTTCTACATTAATGGTTTCTTTAAGAATTTAGAAGACATGAGGACAATCTGGGCTCACACAAATTATTTTCTGACAGCTCCTCCCGGGAGTAAGGACATCTTTACTAAGCCATCCACACCACCCAAACACCTATCCAATACCTAAAGACTGGAAAAGCTAAATTAAGACAACACAATGCAGCACTGTGAGCTAAGCTTGCATGTGACTGGCAAAACTACACACAATACCAAAAGGTTTTCTTTAGAAATACACCCCACTCCTTCTCTACTGCCAAGTTCCAAAGGAACTGGTCGGTATGCAAGGAATCTTTGTGATACATGGAAAACTTATCTATGAGAGAGATTTGGTCATTAAAATGTCATAAATGTCAGAAATTACAGACCATATCATAAAAGTGATGAAGCCTGGGCTGAGATTCTGAAATCTGGGAATGTGAAGTGAGAGCTGGAACCAATCTGTCGAAATTTGTGTTCATCTTCAGTTACATGACTGGTATATGTAGTTGTGATCTTGACATGTTTGCCACTAGGTCTGCCAGGGCTAATACCCACAAAACAACGCTCCGCCTAAAAAAGGGAAAAAAAATTATCACCTTTGTAAATGTACAACTGGTGCACTAAGACTGTTTTATCAAAATGAAAATGGCTACAATCCACTGAGAGAGAGAGAGAGAGAGAGCGCAGAACGGGAGAAAAGGCCAGCTGGATTGCCATGCAAATAGTTGTCAAGATAGGTAGATATGGGCTGGTTGCCAAAAGGGCTGTACAAAATGTTGCAAACATCTGTTTGAGGGCAGGATTCTGGTCTGCCTGCAGGAAAAAAAAATTAGCGTCATTCTTGGGGTGAACTTTTTCTCACAACTCAGTACCATTCACTTCGATGCACACAGTCAGCTTTCCAGTTACTCGCTAACGACAAAACCCCAGAGGAAGGAGCATTTGCAGAGTCTGTATCGCAATTCAGTCTTCAGACAGGTCTCCTGTGATGTAGAAAACCCTAGTACGTGTGTCAAGTTTGGTAGAAACTAAGTTTAACCTTCATTTGCAGTAATTAAGAGTGGTGAAAATCTTAAAACACTAGCTATTAGTGTCATTTGAACTTTCAAAATCAAGTTTCTGTCATATTTTTTTCTGTTAGGAAAAGCCCAGAACCTAAAACTTTTGTTCAATTGTCAGATCTTTGCCACTGATAAACTTACTAGGTTTTTCCAGATCACAGGAGAGGTGAATTTTTCAGTGTAAAAAAAAATAGGTTTTTTTTTTCAGGTAAAATTATGTCTAACACTAATAAATTAATCAAAAAGGCATTCAATCATCAATCATACTGTCACCCTTTTGATTTGCAATCGTAGTTTCATTACACTTCAATAGAATCAGAAATTTTTCCAGAGAATTCAAAGCTTAACAAATTAAACAAGGGACACAGCATTTTGATGGGATATACTCAGAAAGTTATTCCGGATCACCCTTTAATATTAAAAGATTGCCAAACACACATTCTTAATGAGAGAGGATATTAAGCTAGGATAGCTGAGACAGCCTGGGATGTCTGCCATTAATACTATACATGGTGCAAATAATACCATTCTGCATATGTTAGTATTTGCACAAATGCATGCACTAATGGCACAATGCCTGTTACACTTCAGTACATTCTTGAAGATTTTGTCACCCTGGGAAAGCTGCATGGTTAAAAATCTCCAATGCATTGGGCAAACAAACACACACACACACACACACATATACACGCACGCACGCACACACACACACACGCACACGCACACACACACACCACTATTTGCAAAGACACCACAGCCAGCATAACCTGCATGTAATTTCACTGAGAGGGAACTGCAGTACCAGCAAGACATCTGCAAAGACGACTGGACAAAAATTGAATATTGCCACAACAAGGCCCTAAAAGATGATATAAAGATAGGAAGAACTCCTTGAGCAAGGCCCTCAGCACCAACACCGCTCCAGGGTCCTTGCACAGAAGGACCTTCTTGCTGTATAGCGACAGTGAGATCATGTTGAGTAACTTTCAGTGTATTCAAATCGATATAGCTTTCAGAAGCTACTCTCAGTTCTGCACCAGTCACATAGCTTTAATTCAACAAAATTTATTCCAAAATTGAATTTGTCCACAAAATCTCAAGCATAGCAGGCAAAGAAGGAATGTAACACTAGATGAATAAACATGGTGCACCAGGAGAAATGCTTCCCAATAGCAAAGACTTAAGATGAAAATATAAGCCTAAAATTTGACCAGACATTTCCAGAAACATGTCGACCACATGAAATAGCTGAAATGATTAATTTTCGAGCCACACTTTCTAGAGGCCAGGAACAAGGTACAACTCAGCTGAGAAAATTTTTTATGAAATAACCAATAGCATGCAATATTTCAAGAATAGTACAATTTTGGGATTTGCATGAGACATGCTTGATGTCTATGTTATTTTTGGTGAAAGCATATGCTAGTGGTCTGTATAACATATGTTTGCCTTCAGACTGTGTTCCCAGCATTGTGGCGGCTTCTCTGTATGACAGAGTGCTGGATCCATTGGTGCTTAAAACATATGCAGACAAATAAATTAACACTATCTTCTCTGAGGTTTGCCGAGAAAAGCAAGCAGCGAAATGTGACACCATTACCTAAATTCACATGCATCTGTCCGCGTCCTCACGCCTTTCTGCCAAGTGCCCTTGAACGCGGTCCGGACGACCACCTGCGCGTAAGGGGAGAAATCGAGTGTTATGTCTCCGCAATGGAATAATATAACATGGAATCCAGGTCTGCAAATAGCTCACAGCAGAGATCATGTTCCGTCACAGCGGCTCGACAAAAGGTAAAATGAGAGCAGATGATATGATTCTCTTTGCGCTGGAATGTCCTCTGAGCTCCTGGTTGACTCGCTTTTAGGGTCTCACAGAAACGGTAAAAATGCCGAGAAGGGATGCACATTATTTCCCCTGTTAACCAATCGTAAGTTGAACATGCAACAAGCCCCAGTATCAGCCACTATTTAGGTGCAAACCACACCCATCATTTATCCAGTGAATAGCACCTTATCTAAGACCCCTGGAAAGAACAGGTTTGGAGGTAGTATGGATGAACCCGGTAGCTGCTCAAAAGCTCCACAGAGATGGCTCGCCTAAATGATGTTGCGTATAAACACATTTCAGCACAACTATAAGAGAACAAATACTTAAGAGTCTGCTGAGCATATGGTATTGCATTTATGTGATTTTATCACCAGTGGAATCTAGCTTTAGTCATCAAGTGAATGCAACATTTGCACATGGATCGGAGAGAACATCAGATGAACTTTTCCCCCCCATGGCTCTAAAAGGAAGATTTTTTAGCATGTACAGAGGAAGATTTCCATTTTATTGATCAGTTGTGTTTGTGACACAAGAAAAGGAAGTGCATTGCAAAACCTGACCAACTGCCAAGATGGTCCTTAGAGTTTGGCTTCATGCATGCCTCATGCTTCATGAATGCCCATTTATTTTCTACCTCAAATCCTTCAAATTATGTTAAAAATTTTTATGGTCATTGTTCTTTGAAGTCTTTCACCTTCAACCACACAACCAAATTCAAGAGAGCAGAAAGTTCCCAGACTACCTGTTTATAACTGCAAAATCAGACCAAAAGGATCTTCAAAGATTTTATTTTATCTGTAAGTCTAGTTATGTTCAGTACATAAACCCTATAAACTGGTTCTCCGCGCATGGGGACATGTTTTTGCAGCATTTTCTCGCAGCATAATTATGCCACGTTGAGCACCATTCGCAACAGTGCGGACTGGCATTGTCTTCACTTGTGAGTCAGAGTGTGCGTGTGTGTGTGTGTGTGTGTGTGTGTGTGTGTGTGTGCGCGCGTCATGATGGCAAAATGTGGTCCAGAAGACTTCGATTGTAAAGGGAACTTCCACAGCAGTGGTTTTGAGTACTTTGTCAGGTGTTTATATGTGTCAGTCTGTCTGTCTGCAGACAAATTTTGTCAACACAATATGGCCACAACTGTGCAAGATGTGCTCACAAAACTTTGTTAGTAGGTAGTTAGGATCACAATGAAGGCTGAGTTTAAAGGTGGGTATGGCACAATCAAGGGTGCCAGAAAAGTGGCAGGGGGGTCTGATCAGATCACAACATGGTCTCTGGTTATTAAAATATTATTGATAAGTTACAGATAGAGCTACAAAAAGAGAGAAAGACAGGAAGTCAAATTTTACCCCCTTAGAATTTTATGGCTGACAAGAATCAGAGTCTGTTTCCCCCAAAACGCGCAGGACATGTCTAAACTAAATGCTACATTGAACCTACATACTTACACGTGTTTTGTGTGATGATATTCAGTAATTTTTTTATGCCTCTGAACATAAGTAAGTAATACCTGGTTTCACTCTGTAAGTAGAACAACTGAGTTTTAACTGATCAGCACCTCCAAGACCAAAGTCATGGGGATTTACCCTGAGCATGTCTCAAAATATCATTTACCCGTGGATGGGTAACATTTTTTTCCCCCTTTGAAGCATGCTTGCATTGTAAATAATTATAAATCCCAACGTTGGGAATTCAGGTAGAGCCGGGGATGTCATGTAGCACCTAAAGTAGTTGGCTAGGTTACAGAAAGTAGACCCCCACTGCACTGCTGAGTTCATTTATCCCACTTAATAACACTGAGCTCACTGAGGCACAGAAGTTCATGTGCACCTCTGTTGTGACTCATGTTAAAGAGCTCCCTGCATTCTTGCAGGAAAGTATTAAGTTGTTGTTTAGCACATATTTTGCTGTATCTTCTTCACAGAAGTTTAAGGTACAGAACTTATTGCACACCTTGCTGTCCCCATGAAAATCATTCCATCGGGTGCATTACAATTTTTATGGCTTTCACATGACATTAAAAACACGACATGTAAACCTTAGCCGGCAAATTAGTCATGTTTTGTTCTAGAAAGATGTATCATTATAATTAGAATGCTCCTGATGACATGTAAAAAAATGTTTTCCGCTACGGGAACCACACTGCCTCCCAGGACAATATATCGTAACTGCAACAAACTTTCTTACCGCAAGTAACAGTCTATCTATCGAGGGAGTATGCTACCGTTTGCGAATGCTTTAGGGCAGGCCATTTATTCCAAAAACGCTTATTTGCGGAATAAATGGTCTAGAATTAATTCAGAACAGCTGTCAATTAACTGAAAGTAACATGGTATTGTGAATAGTTCAAAACACTGTGACTTTATCCTATTGGAATTAATCGCTTACATAAGCCGCACATGAACCTAGTGTCTGGATAATTCCGCTGATGGTCAGGTACAGCGCAAACCGTCATGACTCTGCCCGCTCATTTTCCCTCGCGCTTTCATATATTTGTCTCACCGCTGGTTCGTTGGAGCGCCAGGAACACGGCGGGAGAAGGCAAGGCAAAAAGGCACCTGTTTCCAGTAAGGAGGTGGAGAAACGGCTTACCCTTACATTTATAACCGAACTTCTATTGTGGCATAACGTGCACTATACGTCGAGCTACCTCTTGCCCGATTGCTGATTCGCCTTGGACGAGAAGGTGAACTTCAAGTGTGTCGGTGCGCGTTGAGGAATCGGGAAACGATGCCGAAGGATCGAGTTAAGATATATGCGTGTGACGATGTCAAAAATGATCAATATAAATTTCCGCGTTTAGAGGGACTCTATTAGACTATTAAGATTCCGCGTCTCAAAGAAATATAGATAGCCTATTGTTTTCTTTTCAACGTGGCACCTGCACTTATTTCTGTGCCATGTGTTACGACCTTAGGCGCAGGTTACAGGTTATATTGTAACTTTGTAATTTTATTAAAGTGAACTTCATGCCCTCGATGTACGGTTTTGAGAAACCACAATTAATTGTGATTATGCTTCAGTGGTTGCGCACAATGTGCAGACCCCATCTGAAGTTTCATGTAATTGCGAATAAGCTATGGTTCGCAGAAATGGTTATTGTAGGAGTGACAGGCGGTAGTAGCAGGATTCATCTCAAAGGCGGGATTGGAACTTCTTTTTTTTTCGGTAAGAAAATTGATGTGTGTAAAGTAGGGATGCCAGCCAGGCGTGGCTTGTACTTGAATATCCAATATGTGAATACTTGGGGAGTATGTATATAAACGGCTCTTTCCATCTGATAAACAGACATTTCCACAGTGATGAATAGCAAGGATCGATCAATGAAAGAACTAACTAACACCCATTCTAGTAGTACGGGTGAAGTACTGCACGGCGGAAACGTCTCGATGTCTCAGCATCTGTATGGGTTTGTTATATCCCTTTCGCGGTGGGCTTAACTTTGTTCTCAGAGTGGACTGAACTTCTAATTGGGCAAGCAGACCTTCCTCCTGTGCGCAATGGCAGAGGTCGGAGGCTTTCTTGGGGCGCTCGATTTGGATTTACAAGGTTTTCCTGCGCTGGGGAATATTCCTTTGCCAGAATCGCCTGTGGGCTTGAATGAGAGATTGGGGCAAATTGAAGGGAGGTTACAGCGAGGCTCTCTAACGGATTTTGGCCACCTAAAAGGCATCTTGCGCCGTCGACAGCTGTATTGTCGGACGGGTTTCCACCTGGAGATATTTCCCAATGGAACTGTGCACGGGACCAGACAGGACCATAGCCGATTCGGTGAGAGGGCGTACTATTTTCAATTCCTCTTGACGCTTCACTATTGTCATCGCGTGAATTCCATCAGTTTGTTGCGGCTCTGAGTTGATTTATTATTATTTTTGTTTTAGTGTCTGTATCTGGTGATTTTTTGACTATCATTTTACATGTTAGCCCTTTTCATGACGAGGTCTTGCGGAGTGAAAAAGATTTGGGATTTCAGATACACTGTCCATACTCTGTATAATGAACAGCATAATGAATGACATGCAGGCTACAAGAAAGCGGACAAACTTTCGGTGATTTTGTTGAGAGAGCAACAGTGATAATTTCATTAAAACATTTTTTGCCTATTGTGTAAATATTTATGCAATACTATTGGATAATACTTATCATCTACGCCTGTGGTCTGTACGGTTACTGGCTTTTACTTCTCTTGTTGACTACTTGGTTCTTTTCGTCCTTCAGCTTGGAAAGGAACACAGGTGTCTTTCCTCAGAGGAAAAAAAAAAATCAAGCGCTCGCTGGGCTGTTTCTTCTTATAAGCTTGTTCAAAGGATTCAACTGACACAGGCACATACATTACGAATTACGCTATTAGTATAAATCACGCCGAGGAGTGGTTACAATTATAGTGCTAAACAAATGAGGGAACGACATAGAAATGCGAACTCTCATGTCCATAACGACCCTGCAGGTGTAGCGAAGTAACTCTTTATTCAAACATGACCATTCAACGGTTTTATAAAGTTTAATGCTTACGTCTTTAGCCAAGCGAAGCGAAAGAACAAAATTGGGTGGTCCACAAGTTTGCATTTTGTCATTGCTGAAGGCCTATTGCAATGCATTTGTCAGTTAGGGTAGAGAGACACGAGGAGAGCCTGACATCAATTACACAGAATTTTAAACACATTCTCTCTCTCTCTCTCTCTCTCTCTCTCTCTCTCTCTCTCTCTCTGCAAGCGCTGGAAGCATTTTAGCATTTTTCGTGTATCCTGTCACATCACCGTTTTCGAACGCGTGTGAACTCCAGTTAAGCATATGCCAGGCAGCACGCTGCACGAATTGATTCATACATATTCATTAAACAGCAATACGTCGCTCGGCGTCCTTCATGCCTCTCAGTACACACCATTTCAAAACGCCAATTCTATGTGTTATTGGCATTTTATAGCAGGCCTACAGTAAAAGATAGAATACGAGTTCTTAGGAAATAAGTAAAATATATTACTTTACCTCAGGACACAGCCGATGCACTCTCACGAACTGGGTGAACTGGCAAACAGGGCTAGCAGGTCTAGTTTTTGTTTATTTTGGTAATTAATCAAAGTGCTGTTTAGTTTTCCTTTATTCTCTCATCAAGGTTTTATTTATTTATTTATTTATTTATTTGATGTATTTCATCAGTTGTTCCAACTCTAATTTGCTCCAGTTAGTATTAGCTCCTTCTCTTTGTGAGGCTATTTGGTTTAAAGATGTCTGAACTTAAATGGGATAAATGATGTTGCCTAAGACAGAATCACTTGGCTGCTGGCTAGATTTCCTTGGTTATCATATCAAGTAGACTTTGCCATACAAATATAATAAAACAATTATTTAAGTTATACTGGCAGAATTACATGTTTGGGGGGAGATCTGTCCATGGTCCTGTGCTGTTCTGGTGATTGAAATTTGAACACACATCAATCATATCAGTTATTGCTGTGTGTATTTCACTGACTAACTCAGATTTTTCTTAAATCTCAGATTGATGGGTGTAATAGCTCTCAGAGTCTACTTTCGTGGCATTGAATCCGATTTTAGATCCGCGAAGGCTGAACATGTAGCCTTGTTGCTTGTATAGAACAGTACAAATATAGAAACCGTAGCTCATGGTTTGCATGCCTTGGTTTCTTATTGCTTGAGTGAAATGAGGGACTATATCAGCTACTGGGAGGTAGCATTGGCAGCAGTGACCTCCAATTTGTAGACAAAAGGAATCATGGTTCTGTATTTCCTGTATACGGAAATTGCCCTCTAATAGTAATATTTTAGCAAATATTCGCGGAAATGAATACATCAGAGACTACACAAACTAACAAACACACGCAGCACAATATTGGGTTGATTATGCCAAAAATAAAAGTGTCAGCACAGTAGACCAGTTGTATGCTCATGCACACCACTCATTCACTGATTAGCTTATTATTTTTGCCTACAGATATGTTATGATTAAATAAGGAAAAAAGCTAAAGAAAGTTAAGTTAAAGTGCAGACAGTAAGAAAGAAAGGAAGAAGTCATACTGTTTTATTTATTTCACAGTAAGGTCCATCTTTCATATTTTCTTTCAAATACAGTAAACCCATATGATTTTTAGAACAAACTCTATTTTGTGAATAGCAACTGAATGTAATTGAATTGTGCATTGCTTGTTATAAAATAGACGGTAACAACTGTTGTTCATTCATTGTTGTTAGAATCCTTGGTTTCTGTATGCTACGCCTGGCTTCGTTGTTGGAAACATTGGGCATTTTAAGGTTAATCTGACGTCGCGTACTCTGACGACAAAGTGCTTGAGTGTGGATGATTCAGTCAACCTCATCTCACTTAAGGACACTGCTCTTCAGATGTGTCCTACACCCTGTCATTTGACGGCTGCTTTTAACTCGTGTAGTTTTGTTTCGCTCCCACAAATCACAGCCCTGTGTGTGTTGACAGGGTTCACCCATTGCTGTGAGGCGGTGATGCAAAGCTACTTGCTTTTGTGGAAAAGCCGCCCTTGTTGTTTTCAGTGTGGAAGACTAACCTTTGTTGTCTTCACCTCAGGGATTTTGGAGTTCATCAGCTTGGCGGTCGGCCTGGTCAGCATCCGTGGGGTGGATGCAGGGCTGTACCTTGGGATGAATGGGCGGGGCGAGCTCTATGGATCGGTAAGTCAGAAACACTTGCATGCGTAGACATACCTCACTTGCTCTCTTGATTGTGGTTGGAAGGGCCATTCCAGTTTTCTATTCACCTCTATGCATCAAGGGTCTGCAGTTCAATCAATGCGTCTCAAGCCAGCTTATCAGGGACGATGGACTGACGCCAGTTGGCGTTATTTTTAATGGTAGGAGTGTAGCTTCGTACAGAAACGCATTCATCGGCATGAAATAAAGTCCGCATTCTGACTGTCCAGCTGGGTTTAAAACAAAAAGACATTTCCTCATTCTTGGTAGAATGCAGAAGTAAGGAAGAGAGCTCACTCCAAAGACTAAACAAACTGATATCCACACCATCTCTCTGACCTCCACCTCTGCGCCTTCTTGTTTGAATTTAGTTTTTTTTTTTTTTTTTTTACAAAAATAGGTATTTCATAACAGTCAATATTTACTCCACATTATTTTTCTTTCCCATTACAAAGCAGTTTTCACATGCTTTTGTTCTTAGAAAAGCCCTTAGGCCCAAAGTGGCTGTCCCCTTGCTGGGCAGTGGTAAGCCTCAGCATTTATAATTCTCGCGCTCATAAAAATATTTACATATTTTCATGACGCGCAAGACCTGTTTTATAACAAGGAGAGACACAGTGGAGCCAGAACATTGCACTGCTCTTTTCACTACACCTGCACAATATGTACTAACCAGTCTTAACTGGTTAACTGGGTACTCAATTCCCAGGCCAGTACAGCAATGCCTAAATCAGCGAACTATCTCTTTTGCTGACACAAATTGAGTGTATTTAAAATACTTCTTGATTCCATCAAATTTCCATTGGCTCGCTGTGTGTGGTTATACTCGAAACAAAAAGGATTATCTGCTAACATATGATGCCGACCATACGGTTTTCCGTCTTACTACTGTTCAGAGGTAGGATGGGGGTGTCATGAGATGTCTGCTGTTGTACGAAAGAGCACCCTCCTCTTCTTCTATAATTTTTTATGATCTTGGACACAATGACAACTTCACCTTGTCATGTTAGATTATGGTTTGATTTTAGAAGTGTTTTTCAGAAGCCATCACGGACGTAGGTACACAATCCAGCGATTGCAAATAAACAAGATTTTTTCATACAAAACCCAAAACCAGTGAAGTTGGCACGTTGTGTAAATCGTAAATAAAAACAGAATACAATGATTTGCAAATCCTTTTCAACCTATATTCAATTGAATACACTGCAAAGACAAGTTACTTAATGTTCGAACAGGTAAACTTTGTAATTTTTTGCAAATATTAGCTCATTTGGAATTTGATGCCTGCAACATGTTTCAAAAAAGCTGGCACAAGTGGCAAAAAAGACTGAGAGAGTTGAGGAATGCTCATCAAACACTTATTTGGAACATCCCACAGGTGAACGGGCTAATTGGGAACAGGTGGGTACCATGATTGGGTATAAAAGCAGCTTCCTGAAATGCTCAGTCATTCACAAACAAGGATGGGGCGAGGGTCACCACTTAGTGAACAAATCGTGAGCTGATTGTCGAACAGTTTAAAAACAACATTCCTCAACGAGCTATTGCAAGAAATTTAGGGATTTCATCATCTACGGTCCGTAATATCGTCAAAAGGTTCAGAGAATCTGGAGAAATCACTGCACGAAGCGACAAGGCCGAAAACCAACATTGAATGCCCGTGACCTTCGATCCCTCAGACGGTACTGCATCAAAACCGACATCAGTGTGTAAAGGACATCACCACATGGGCTCAGGAACACTTCAGAAAACCACTGTCAGTAACTACAGTTCGTCGCTACATCTGCAAGTGCAAGTTAAAACTCTACAATGCAAAGCGAAAGCCATTTATCAACAGCACCCAGAAGCGCCGCCCGGCTTCGCTGGGCCCAAGCTCATCTAAGATGGACTGATGCAAAGTGGAAAAAGTGTTCTGTGGTCTGACGAGTCCACATTTCAAATTGTTTTTGGAAACTGTGGACGTCGTGTCCTCCGGACCAAAGAGGAAAAGAACCATCCGGACTGTTATAGGCGCAAAGTTCAAAAGCCAGCATCTGTGATGGTATGGGGGTGTATTAGTGCCCAAGGCATGGGCAACTTACACATATGTGAAGGCACCAATAATGCTGAAAGGTACATACAGGTTTTGGAGCAACATATGTTGCCATCCAAGCAACGTCTTTTTCATGGACGCCCTGCTTATTTCAGCAAGACAATGCCAAGCCACATTCTGCACGTGTTACAACAGCATGGCTCCGTAGTAAAAGAGTGCGGGTACTAGACTGGCCTGCCTGTAGTCCAGACCTGTCTCCCATTGAAAATGTGTGGCGCATTATGAAGCATAAAATACGACACGGAGACCCCGGACTGTTGAACAACTTAAGCTGTACATCAAGCAAGAATGGGAAAGAGTTCCACCTGAAAAGCTTCAAAAATTGGTCTCCTCAGTTCCCCAAACGTTTACTGAGTGTCGTTAAAAAGAAAGGTGATGTAACACAGTGGTAAAAAGGCCCCTGTGCCAACTTTTTTTGCAATGTGTTGCTGCCTTTAAATTCTAAGTTAATGATTATTTGCAAAAAAAAAAAAAAGTTTCTCAGTTTGAACATTAAACATCTTGTCTTTGCAGTGTATTCAATTGAATATAAGTTGAAAAGGATTTGCAAATCATTGTATTCTGTTTTTATCTACGATTTACATAACGTGCCAACTTCACTGGTTTTGGGTTTTGTACATGACAACGTCCGATGTACTCAACTTGTGTTCATCAGAAATAGTTATTATTAGGTGGGCATTAGGTTACGGACAGTTTGTTCAGAAGACATTACATATTTCAAGGGTGCAGCAGTAGGGATGCTGGTTTGGACACAGCCTAGTACAAGCTGGTTCTAAGTGAATCGTTGAATTCAATAAGGGCCCAACTCCATGTTGAAAATGTGTGGAGTTGGGCTCATATTGAATTCACCAATTCAATTCTTCCCCTCTTGTCAGGACTAATTTAAACCTGGCACATCAGTTCAGTGAAATCACTTGCCAATCAGTGGAACTAATGAATAGATTAAGTGCACAATATAAAATATATCAAGCAGTGTGATTGGTTGCATAGATTTATTAGAGAAAAAGAAATAAAAATCTGATGAGGAGATTTAAGACTAGCTTCATTTTTGTAGAAAACATCCTGATATCAAATGTTGTCTGATTTCAATTTTATCTCAACTGAAACAGGAATCACAGCTCAAGGATTTCAGAGTTTTGTTGAATGTCGGCCAAGTCAAAAAATCTGCTAAAAATGGCGCGTGGATACTTCTTATGAGAAGCCCTCACTGGCAGTAATTAATATAGTGATTTTTATGGTTCAGAATTACTGGCATACTTGCCAAAGTTGCAAAAAAAAAAGTCCCAAGAAAATAAATGGCACAAATTGTTTGATTTTATTTAAATATTTTTGATGTTCAAATCTGTTCAATTAATATAAAACTAATTAAATAGTACAATGCTAAATAATCAGTGTTTTGCAAAATACGTTTGTATTTTGAGATTGAAGAGGGATTTTCAGCCAATGTGCGGTAATCCTAGCGCTGCTTATTATCTACGCGCTATGCCAGGTCTTGTGCAATGGCCTGTATAACACAGAAAATATTTAAACTTACTGCCAGCAAAAGCCTAGGACCAATCCATCAAAAATTGCGGCGAATAACACTCGATGCACGCTAACCATTTTGAAATAACCATGCCTGGGCCGAAATTCGTCAGTTAACATTTTTTTTGAAACTGCCACGGTGACTAGGTCACAGAAACATAATAAATTATGCTGCGATGTTAAGAGACATTTCACTTTCAGTTATGCGTGAATTTACTCCTGTCTGAAGGCCTGAGGTGTAACGCCAAGTTCGGGGCCGAGCCAAGCGAGGGTTCAGAAGCAGGTGAACAGTGAAAGAATGTGTACATTTCCACCCTTCAACCGCATCTTTGAGGTTTTCCTATTCGTTCAAAGATTCCGAAAGAGCTGGACTGGCTGTATGCGTTTGTACCAGAGCCAAACTGGGGCCTGGCTAGCACAGGAAATGCGTGGCAGTGCCCGTGTCCAGTGGTGCTTCCCACCGTCCTCCGATTCGCTGCATCCCACCTCTCCAGACGCTCTCTCTCACCTGCTGAACTGGCGGATGGTGGGCCGCAGAGAACTGTGGCAGCTGGAGGGTTTGCGGCGGTCACCGCATTGCAGAGAGGGAAGACGACTCCCAAAAGAGGGCGGAAAGGTTAAAAGAGCCTGGCGAGTGATTTTTTTTTTGTTTTCTGTCTCGCAGCCAAAAAGCCTGCAGTAACCACTCCACCCACCTCTCCATGATGTTCTCTCCAGCCACTGCCAGCCTCGAATACTTTCCACTCGTCCTCCTCTCTGCTAACGTGTTTCTGCACCGCTAACCGTCAGACTCGCTCCCCCATCTTTGCCCATTCTCTTTCCAGGCCAACAACCCCGGGGAACATCTTTTTACCCTCATTCTGATTGGTACATAAAATTGAGCTTATTATGATGAGAAGATTTACATAACCCTGCCACCATCTTTCACCAAGCCAGGATCGCATCCTTCATCACCATATAAAGTATCCACAACCTCGAGTAAATACATTAAAGTGTGTATCCGAGCATACAAAGGCAAACCCCAGCCATATTTAGTCCTTTTATATCCTGCGCCAGGGTTAGGCTCCAGTCTTGCTGTCTTATTGTACAAGAGTTGGAATGTTTGGCACGCTAACACTTGCTTGACACATGCATACCTGGATTGATCAATAAATTTCTCTCTCTCTCCCTCCCCCTCACTCTCCCTCTCTGTAGAAGAAGCTGACTGCAGAATGCGTGTTCCGTGAGCAGTTTGAGGAAAACTGGTACAACACTTACGCCTCCACGCTCTACAAACATTCGGACACCGGACGCTTTTACTACGTCGCCCTCAACAAGGACGGATCCCCCAGGGAAGGGGGCAGGACTAAAAAGCATCAGAAGCTCACCCACTTCCTGCCAAGGCCTGTGGAGCTGGAGAAGATACCCCAGGCTTACAGGGACCTGTTCCAGTACAGGTGACCAAGTGCCCCCCACATGACTGAGTCAGGGATTTGCCTCTAAGGTCAAAGGGCAAAGAGAGGAGTGCGGAGGAAGACGGCAAGTGCGGCCTCCTCTCTGCCAAGTGGCGTTTGTGTTCCTCCTCTGCTTCAGAGGACGAGCTCTCTCCTGTGGTTACCGGTGTAAACAGTGCGTGTGTGTTCCCCAGTGCCTCGGATTCCTTTCATTAATGGGCACAGTTCCACAGTACAGCGGAACGTGTTTGTATTATCAACTCACTGATGTCCCACTGCTGTAAGAGGACATGTCCAGAGAGGCCAGCGATGGCAGAAAGTTATCTGCAGCATCGCCACCCAAACGCATGGCATTGGCTGGGACAAGAGATCATCCTGTGGACCTCCCATTTAAAAAAAGGTACAAAAGTTGAAAATGGGAGCACTTAGTGGTTAGTTTCTGCTCACTGGGCATTGATTGGCTCTCACTGAGGCAGAGCTTAACATCGAGTGTACTTGGCATTGAAGAAGTCGTAGTGGGTCTGACAATTTGGTAGATTGTATGACCACTGGTATCAGACGGTGCCTTCCACCGAGGAGCACGACCCTTTATAGAGCAAGGTTAAACAGTAGGGCTTACGAGGACTTGAGGCTGTATGGAACTTGCCAGTGGCAGCTTGGGATTGGATTAGCGTTTACAACACGCCTGAATGTGCATTTGGAGATCTTAAACTCGCTTATATTATAGACACAGCAGTGCCACCCACGATATTGCTCAGAGGTTCGGATAAAATTTAATGGCTATCTGAAGCAATGGGTCTCTTCAACTGCAGAGCTCAAATTAGACCAGAGTGAGCTAGGTCCATACGGATGATCTTTGTGTGATCACTAAAAATCCAGGGTGATAGGTTATGGAAGATGGCCACCAGATTCAGAGTGGACACCCACAGTCAGAGAGGAGCAGTGTTGCCTGCTTTTAAAAATTTCAAGCTTTGAATCACAGGTGAAATCCATTCATGGATTCTGGCTTTTCACCGAGTGATAAAAAGACTGGCAACTGACAATCCAAAATACAAATCAAGCAATAATACAAAAAAAAGGGGGAAACGGAGGACAGGAGGGAATACGCTTGGATAGTACTTCTAAAAAAAAAAAAAAAAAAGAGTTTGGGGGAAAAAAAAATTCACCTGGCTCCTACTTAAAGCTTTGGACACAGAAGAAAGATGAGGCTAACCTCTTGCAAGAGACCTTCGAAGATGGATTAGCACTTAGCGCCATTCTTGGAATCATCTTTCCCCTTTGAAGTTGCTGTAGCCTTTGCTGATCACAAATGAAAACAAATGGCTTACGTGTTATGTGGCTTAACCAAAAAATGCCAAACAAACTAAAAGCTGCTGCAAGGAAGCTTGGGATTCTGCATCTCCCCTGCTATAGCTGTGGTGCTCCCAAGGTGGAACAATGTAATGTTGAGCTGGCTTTTTGAACAGAGAGTGACTTGTAATGTTCAAGATGTCAGGAACATTATTAACACATACGTAATGGTGGTGTACATTTGAACAAAAAACCTATTTATAAGATGTACAATATATTTATTTTCTATATATAAATATATTTATTTATTGCAAAGACTTTATTTTGTAATGAACTTGAAAAGTTAAGTGTAGTTTCCTACTGAAATTGTAAAAATGAAAAAATACTTCAAAATGACCTGAACGAATATGACAATAAAATTGTCTTTCTTTTTGACTGTTCATCGTGAATGATTGTTTCTACTTCGTGAGTGATTGTTTTTACTTTAGACTCTAGATACCAATTACCAATTAAAATGTGCTGGTGAGAAACCCAAGAGAGATTTCAATCCTTCCATTATATATACCGCTTCTTCTACACTAGGGCTGCCTTCGGACATTCCTTTCTGCGTAGGAAAGTTCCTAACGCCTTGAAAATGACCCATTGGTATTTATGTGGCAGCTATAAGTATTTTTCATATTCTTTACACTACAGCTCAAAAGTTTGGGATCACTTGGAAATTTTCTTGTTTTCCATGGAAACACATATGAAATTAGTCTGAATAGGAAATAAAGCAAATGAACAGAACATGCTGACATTGTCTGAGTTAGAAATAATGATTTTAATGGAAAATGATGAAAATGTACTTCAAACTTTGCCTTCAAAAAAAAAAAAAAAAAACCACCTTCACTGTTGATACTGAAACTGGTGTTTGACGGAACTATTTAAGCGCAGCTGCTAGTTGACCTGTGAGGCGTCTTTGTCTTAAACTACACACTCTCAGATATTTGTCTTCTTGCACAGTTGTGCATCGGGGCCCTCCCCTTTTTTTTCTGTCCTTGTTAGTGCCAGTTTGTGCTGCTCTCTGAAGGGAGTAGTTGACAGCATGGTAAGAGATTTTAAGTTTTCAATTTCTTGCATTGAATAGCCTTCTTTTCTAAGCACAACAATAGACTGACGGGTCTCTAAAGGAAGTTCTTTCTTTCTGGCCATTTTGAGCCTGTAAACAAACAAACAACTGTTGATGCTTCAGGTACTAAACCAACCTCAAGAATGCCATGCTCCCTTTTGCGCTCCCTTATTAGTTCAACAGTTTTCAGCTGTGCAACACATTTGCAGAAGGGTTTTCTAATAATCAATTAGCCTTAAAGAATGCTTAACTTGGATTAGCAGCCATACCAGGAGATTGATGCAGAGGACTGACAGTTGCTGATAATAGGCCTCTATGCAAAAATGTAGATCATTCTTTGAAAATCATCTGATTAATTTTAATCGTTTGTGAAATGGAAAAAAATGTTTGTGAAATGCATGAAAATGTATTTTTCTTTGGAAAACAAAGAAATTTGCAAGTGATCCCAAAGTTTTGAGCGGTAGTGTACATGCTAAGGAAAGGGGCGTCAATGCTTCCTAATTTAGCTCCTTAAGTGTAGGGTACATTGGACCATCCTTTATGCGAAGAAAGGAGATAACGCCGTACCACAATTCCGTGCGGCAGCAATATTTAAAGCAATGTACCATGCTTCCGGCCATTCTCGACGACAAACACGCATGATGGGTGAGGACACAAGTTTACTTCGTCTAGCGTAAGTGCAGTCAGACTCAGATCCTCTTAGCACCACGGTTAACTTTCCCTAATTTCTTATGAATTCTCTTTTACATCTTTCCTTAACCTCATGATGTTTTCCATCGAGGTTAAGGTAAGGTGGTCAGGAATTAGGTGATAGGACATTTTTTTTTTCACTATGCGAATGCAGTTAAGGGCTTGCAGGGGAGCTGAAGCCTATCCCAGCTGACTATAGGCGAAAAGCAGGGAGACACCCTGGACAGCTCGCCAATCCATTGCAGGGTGCATACATCATTCATACATAGGCACGCACACACACACACACACATGCAAGCGCACACGCACACACTCACACAGAGGAAATCTTAAGTCTCAAATTGAAGAGCTGAGCAATAAAATTGCTTCAGTCACATGCACCGTGAGGAAAGGATGGGAAAATGTCTTATATAGCTACCCAATTCGATTTTCTCAAGATGAAAATTTTGTGAATGAAGTACTTTTAGCACTGGGGTCATCAATAAGCACAATTTATGGATCTTAAATATATATTCAGGCTTTTTTCCCCTCAAAATATGCATTTTGTGACTGAAGTGCTTTTAGCAACACGCTGGTCTTCAGTCAATCTTTGGACAGTGGAAGGAAAGCCATGAATACATCCGAACCCCGCGCAGAAAGACCCAGACTTCAAATTCAAACCCCTCGATCTTCTCGCTTTGAGGCGAAAGTGCCCCCACTGCGCTGCCGTGCCGCGCTCCCCGAAGGGACAATTGATCCATCTAAATCAATTTCTCTAAGCTAACAATGTTATAGAATCAAGACGGGCCTTATGGTCGTACACCAGCTTCTGTAGGTAAGAACCAACAACTGAACTAACATGCTCAAAAAATGTATGTACTTTAAATTGTTGTATTTATGTAAGAGAACAGCCTTTCCTACTTACAACAAAAATATGATCTATACACTGAGTGAGAATGATTGATTTTCCTTTGATGCGAGGTAGTATGAAGTCCAGCACTGCAGCTGCAGTTGCAATCAAAATTATTCAACCTCCATTGCAAATTGTGTTTAATAGCAAAATTTACAAACTTTCAGCTGTTTGCGATAAACAGATTAAACAAGAACATTTTAAATAGCTGTACACAATTAATATTACTAGTGGTTTCTCCAAATTTAACACAAAATGCCATTTTTAATGACTGCTGCAGTCTCAAAATTATTCAACCCCCCAAATAGAATCCCTCATAAGAGCATATTTGCAAATCAGGTGTTGTCTCAAGCACACCTAATGCAGCTAATCAAGAGCTTAATTAGTTGCATCAGGTTTTCTTGAGATAGAACACCTCAAATATTAGCACTAGCTAGGGGTTTGTTGGCAGTGACATGTGATTGTGTATTAGAAATATGGCTGTCAAAAGAATTGTCCAAAAAGCTAATAGAGGAGATCATTGCCTGGCACAAACATGGAAAAGGATACAAAAAAGATAGCACAGGCACAAAATTTTCATAGAGATACAGTTGGAAGCATAGTTCGCAAGCTGAGAGTTAAAGGAAGGGTGGCTACAGTACCAGGATGTGGCAGAAAGAGGATGCTATCAATGGCTGTCACCAGATTCCTGAGGAGACGGGTGGTCAAAAACCCTCGAGTGACTGCAGGAGACCCGCAGCAAGACTTGAAGGCAGGAGGCACTGAGGTTTCAGTTTGTACAGTAGGGCGCATACTAAACGTTGAAGGTCTCTAAGACACACACCATAACTGATCCAAAAGCACAAGCTCCAATATGCTCAAAACCATATAAATAAGCCACAGAAGTTTGGGGATATTGTTCTGTGGAGTGATGAAACAAAACTGGAATAATTTGGGCTTATGAATCAGTGGTATGTCTGCAGGAGAAATAAAGGAGCATATGCTGAAAAGTACACCCTGCCTACTATGAAGAATTGTGGGGGCTTTTTGATGCTCTTTGGCTGCCTTACTTCCTCTGGCACTGGAAATCTACAAAGTGTGGAGGGCAAGATGGATTCAGTCAAGTACCAGGATATTCAAGGAGAAAATGTCATGCCGTCTGTAGAGAAGCTGACGCTTGGGCATCATTGGACCTTCCAAAAGGGCAATAATCCTAAGCGTACCTCAACATCCACCAAGGCTTGGTTTCAGAAGAAGTCAGGGAAGATTCTAGAGTGCCCATCACAGTCGCCTCACTTGAACCCCATAAAAAAATCTCTGGTAGGATTTGAAGAACACAGTTGCAGCATGCAAACCCTAGAATATTAGTGAACTGGAGGCCATTGTCCATGAGGACTGGGCTAAGATTCCTTGGGAATACTGCCAAAAGCTGACATCTGTCAATGCATCACATTTCCAGCAGGTCATAGCGGCAAAATGGTTCGCTACTAAGTATTAAAGATGCTTGTCATGTAGGGGTTGAATAATTTTGAGCCTGCAGTAGTCATTAAAAGTGGCATTTTGAGTTGAATTTGGAGAAGCCACTTGTAATATTTATGGTGGTGAGCCATTTAAATTGTTCTTGTTTGATTTGTTCATTGCAAACAGCTGAAAGTTTGTAAATTTTGCCAGTAAACCTAATTTACGGGGGGGGGGTTGAAAAATTTTTTTGCAACTGTATTTGCAAATACTGCACAAACGTGGCTTTTCCAGAATCAGTTCTGAAGTCGCTAGCCGTCAAAAAGTCATTAGCTCAAGTCCACATTTCCAAACTTACGGAGGAAAGCCAATTTGGAAATTGATTTTTCCTTTTACCTTATTCTTTGAATTGGCGTTCCAGAGGAATGCTGTGCGGCGCTTTCAAAGCGTGCCGTCTCTCTCTCTCTCTCGAGATCTCCACACTCTCAGATGATGTAAAGTAAACGCTTTTAGCCCCCGGCACCTGCAGGAGCACTCCCCTTCCATTTAGCAGACAGAAGTAAAACCTAACCATTTACGCACGCAATAGGTGACAGACAGTACAAGGACAAGCTAGTGCCAAGGCATTGTGCAACATTGGTCAACCCATTCCCACGCTGTTGTTTTCTCCGTGCAAAATCTACGGCAAGGAAATTCGATGATTTAAATCGGAGGTCTGTGAATTTTTCTCTATACAGCTACTGACGAGGCTAAGTATCACTCTGAACGCCTCCAACTGACATTCGTCTCATTCATGCCATGTATATCCGGGCATGTTTACTTTGGCAAACCCCATCCTTCTACATGTAAATTTAATGTTCGATATTACAATGAGGCGAGGCCAAAACCAATCAGTCCCTAGATGTCGCGGAGTTCTCCTTGCAAGTGGCTGTGCTGCTGTGATTTTTCCCCCGCACCTCTTCCACATGCACGCACACGCTGCACGGAGGTGTAGGTGCGGTCGTGGGCGTACACTGGCATTGCTCGTATTAGTTAATACAAGAACTAAAGAAAGGACGGGATCAACATTTCAACATCTGCAATAGCGGTAATGTTTCCTCTGTTAGACGATTTTCTGCAAGCCGCGAACGTAGGCTCCCCAGAGATGGAAAAGGAAAAGAATAAGGGGGAAAAAATTCCTGGCAACCACAGAAACGAAAACAATATTGGGTTAAGAAAAAAAAATCTGCACAAGAAAGCTCAGGAGAGGGGAGTGGCTGGTGCGGGAGAGCGCAGGGTGTACGGAGAGGATGAGATAGAGTCTGACGGTGCGGAAACTGAGGAGGGTCCGCATTGATTGTTTTAACGGTGCTTTGAACGCTTCTCTTTCCGGTTGTATCACGCCAGTCTACCTACTCATATCAAGGCAATGTAGGGATAATGCACACCATTCATTCACACATATAGTCAATTTAGAGTCTCAGATTAGCTTGGCATGCATGTCTTCTGACTGTGGGGGGAAACCTTAGTCCACCAAGAAAAAACACGTGAATACGAGGAAACATACAAATAGTGCGCAAGAAGGTCCCAGACCGGCATCAAACCCGTGACCCTCTTTCTGTGAGGCAACCCTCTGCACCATTGTGCATTCTATTGGCAAGAGTTTCATAATCAAAAGTCAACTGTAGTGGATTTCAGAAGTTGTACCGAGCAACAATCATTTCTGTGCCTGCTGATGGGGAAGCTTGTGACAATCAAGACTATAATCAAGATTGCCATTTAGGCTACAGGTTGATGAGAAACTGAGCAACAGCTGTCAGTATGTACTCACAGAAATAAAGCCAATCGTCACAACGAGTCACTTAAAGGAATTCCACCGAGTCAAGGTCATGCCTTCACCAGCAGCTGTGCACAGGCTAGTCTAAAGAGTTTGCTTCCGAAATGCAATATGTGAAAAACTAACTAGCAATAAGCAATGTTGGGTGATTTGCAAAGATAATGACAACATTAACAGCCGTGACTGTGGACCCATAAAAGCACGCAATCATCTTATACCTTTTCAGATTTCAGTCTTGCAATGACCGCTGAAGCCTGAGGCGCAAACATAACCAGGTGCTGCTCGTCTTTTCTGACAATGCATTGCCAGGCCAGCAGCACTGCCAGGCTTGTACCCATTTAGAGGAGTGTACTTGTAGCTTGCTCAAGGGTCTAGTTTTCTCTTCAGCTTATGAAGCAGGTGTTCAATGGAGAATTTTAAGGTTTTAGCCATTTTGATGCCTCACCAGTAACCTCTGTTTCGTATCATTATCTTGAAGGGGGATGAAGTGACACCCAGAAAGTTTGGAGGCGATCGGTCAAACAGACTGCCATCAGCAGTTTAATCAGAACTGTCAATCTAAGTTCTTTCAAATTTAATTTAATGCCGATCTCAAAATTATATTTGTGATTGATGCATATTTAATCATAAATTAAAAAAAGGCATTTTGACATCTGAATATTGGGATAAATTAACGTAACATTACAAACCAAAATTTGCATCGTTTAAAACAGATTAAACGGAACAATCTGTTCTTTTTTGATACAATTTAATAGATATGACCAAAAAAAAACCGGAATAAATGTTTTCTCCGAGAACGCTTCCAATCCCCCGAATATTGAATGTGAAAAGTTTTTGTGACCCGCAAAAACTCCCCGCGCCATTTGAAATACCTCATTAGTATTCATGAGTATGCAAAAATGATGTCACGCGAAAGCGGATGTGCGCGGTGGAGGCAGAAATGAAGAGAAGTTTGTCGACAGCAACATGCCGCGCGGCCAAAGAAATATCTGACTGATTCGGCCCATATAACTGCTAGAAAAGGCCGGGAAGAAGATCGACTGAAGGCCAGGATAAATATAAAGGGCCAAAGTGATCGCTGACAAACCTTTTAAAGCCAGGTTTGGAGATATTTCTGATGAAGATGTGGCCAAACTTTTGCTGGATACGTGAGTAAACTTTATACCCGGTGCAAAATGCCCGATTTCCATTTCCTAGCACTTTCAGATCGTTAATGCACTTGAAATCGTCCCGTATTTGTAAATATACATATTTATAGTAATGAATTTCTAATGCATAAACGTAATTTATTTACTAGCAGTTGAATCTGATGACTGATCTGACGTGACTTTCCATGCAAATCGCTGATACATATTAAGTAGTAAGCACGTCAAAAACATTCATCATTACAATACCTGAATCACATACGCTTTTACAGCACTAATCTACAGCTTTCAATGGATGTAAAATAATGCGACAGAGATGCAAGAAAACCAGCCTTTTGGTCACTTTATTAAATGTAATATTAAATACTTATCTAGTAAATAGCAGTTCAGATTAATGGCAAAACAAGAAAGTGTATTCGCTAACATGGTAACATTCTCGGGAAGGATAAAAGTTCCTCTACATTTCTTAATTACATCTTGTGCAATCTGAGGAGAGTGAACCCTCCCACAGTCTGATGAACGAGGTCATTTCTTAACACCATACATCTACGCTTGTTTAGCACGGAAAGCGAAAGTGTGCGAATAAAAAAAATTAAAGAAAAATATAACAAGTGAAAAAAAAAAAAAAACAGTAAAAACATTAACAGTACTCACAGTACTATGACTAGGCACACTTTACAACGAGAACTGGCAGTTACAAAAGTCCAGAAAAACCAGCAAGCAGTTTGAACAACACGGGCATTCCATATTATGATTAAGCAACAACTAGCATAAATGCCTCAAAGCGTATTACAAAAGAAAGAAAGAAAAAAAGGTATTCAACACTTTCTTCATAATTTTACAAGATGTTCATAAACGTCTTACAAGGCCATAAATACGCATCCAATTCTTTCTTCATGTATCTAGCACTAGCATCTCTTGGAGGACCAGTTACTGTAAAATTGCCAGTGAAAAATTTCTGAAAGACTCCAGTAGGGAAGAGTTTTGCTGCTATTTAGGAGGCAAGACAGTCAAATCAGAATAAACAAGCAATACTATGGTCCCACTTAAATGCAGTTCAGCTTTTATATTATACTTTTACATATGGTATTTAAAAAAAAAAAAAAAAAACAATTTAAGCAACAGTCCAATTTAAAAGGGAATTTTCATGTGATGAAGCAATGCTTAAAAGCATTTATGGGGGGGTTAAGTTTGTCCTTTTTTTTATCTTTTTGAAAATACCTTGAGAAATGAGAATAAATGAAGAACAGTAAGGCTATATATACAACATATTAATAAAACTGCAAGACCCCTTAGCACCAGCCTCAGATATTTTCGCGTTAAATTCTCCCCAGGGAGAAAGCCGCAAAAAGGTGCTAAAAAAGAGGATTTAATCGCTCTGCCAGTCCAGAATCCGGATCCAAGGGAGGGCGAGCGCGTTAGACGCGTTAGTTGCCCTTAGACGACCCGGGGTTCTTGCTCATCGGTAAGTTTTGCGAGGCCATGCCTTGTAACATTTGCGGGCTGAACTGGCTGTACATTCCCATCAAGTCTATCTGGTTGAGGCCCTGGGGTCCCATCATGCCATTCTGCATGGCCAGCTGACTCAGGAGGTTGGCGCGGTTGGCTAGGGCGATCTGCTGCTCGTGTACCTTCCTGTTGGTGATGATCTTCTGGACGTACATCATCAGCTGTGGGGGACAGGAGAGAGGCATGAGGCGTGAGATGGGGCCGGACGCTGAGGAAGAGTGGGGTGTTTCGAACGTGATGAGGTCCTCGGGGCTTACCGTCTGCTGCTTGTTGAGCACGTCTCGGTACACCGCCTCTCTTCGCTTAATCTCCAGCTCTATGGTGGCCTGTCGACCGATGACGAGGGACTGCACCTCCATCTCCGACAGGTTTGGGTTCTCTTGCCACTGCGAGAGGGCGAACACTGGTTACATCCCGCTAAAAATTCACAATACTGACTCTCATTAGTGCCACATCTATTATGTCGCACCAAACGTCTGGGATTACCTTTCTAGACACCTTAGAGGTGCACTGCAAAGCGAGATTAGCACTTTAGCAAGGTATGTTGAGCCCAAAACCTGAGTTTTATATGAAATGAAAGAGGCTCTCTTTTCAAGCAATAATTTTACAAATTTAAACCCAGGGCTTATTATGCTGGTTCAAATATGTACTATACATTTTGAACCAAACTCGCCAAGATTCCAAGCCTCAGTGACAAATTAAATTTCGAACACCACTTCTTCACAAAAGCATGGAATCTTTGTGATTCAACAAAAAACGTATTGTACATATTGGTAATTACGTATTAAGCCTTATATACAAAGTTGTGTAAATATTGCTTAAAACTGCCACGCTAACTTAAGGTATATCCGATTAGGAATTTATGGTTTGTCAAGCCGACTCACACAAAGAAAGCCTGGTTAATGTGCACTTGCTTTGTAGTACATCCCTCTGGCAAGCGGTGGCTGAGCATGAAATACAAACACTGCTACTCCTACCGGTCAGCAGACAATCACTTCCCAAACTCTGGCCACTAGCTGAGAGCACTATATTCTACTTCCTTTCCCTACGCATCGCTTTAGCCTTGTAACTCACCGCTCGCGAGATGGTGTCCTCTAGGGGCTCTCTCTGGAGCGTCTGCAGCGAATTTGAAGCTTCCAGCACCTTCTGTCGGCCCTGGTTCAGCAGGTCCTACCAAGCACAATTCGAGCGTCAGAAAAACTTCTCCTCTCGCATCATCACAACAAAATAACATGACTACAGTTCACCGGTCAGCTAAATCGGACCAGATCTATACGCACATACATACACGTGACAGTATCTGCACGCATGTGCACCGCGTATTTATGGCCACATGCGCATTTAAAGATACAAGTATAGAAGCGCCAACTGCCTTCAGAGGAACAAATGTTGCAGCCCCAGACGTACGTCAGGAAGAGCTGTTGAGCTTTGGAATGTGTGGAGCATAAACACACGGCTCAGTACTCACCTCCAGCTGCTGGTTGCTCATGGCGTTCAGGGCCGCTACATTGAATTGCATGTAAGGGCTAGCTCCGCCCATGCCCATGTGACCGTAGTTCGGCTGGTTCACCCTCAGAGACAGACCCTGGAACGCAGAAACAGGCCCCTGGTTACGATGAGGCGGACGTAGAGGCAGACCTCACGAGACTGTTAAAACCAGGCACCCCTTTCCCCAGTAAACATTCCTAACGCCCACATTTACATCTTCCAGTTTCAAACAGGAGTTATTTAAAGCCACTCAAAGCCAGACGACGGAATGCTTGGATTAATGGTACCTGCTAATGCTACAATGCGAAGGAAACTAAACGATTCTTTTAGCTCCTGCCAGTGTGTACCATTTCATCATGAAATACTGGGCTGTGGCTAAAAGTATGGCCCAGAATCTGAGTTTTACTTAAGGATACACAAGCCCTCAGCCTTTTGGAAGGCTTGCAGTGCTGTTCCTCCCAGAGGTTCATTCGTTTACCTTCAATAAACCAGAAACGTCCTCCTTGTGAGAGGTTAGCAATATGGAAGCCCTCCTGGCTTCTAGTGTTAGCGCTATTGGACCCTGCGCTAGATATACACCTTACAGTTCCATTAAAGCAAATTTTTTTAAAAATAAAATTTTTGAATTTTCTTCCACCTTAAACACCCAAAAAAAAACAAATCATCAAGCTGCAAAACATCCAGCTATTTAGTTTATTTTCATTTATTTATTTTTTTTGTAGTGTTTTATTACCCTATGCTAAATCAAGTAATCATTCAGGTCCGAAAATTGAAAAGGTTTAAGCCACTATTTCCCATAGGCATTCAATTTGGCTATTATTTAACATAACATAACGTAACATGGATGGCGAGAACAGGCCGTTCAGCCCAACTAGGCTCGCCAGTTTCTTTATACTATTGTGAATATATCCCTTCAGATACTCAATGACTCAATGGTATCTAGCTTTAAGTCAAGCCTGCTCTTGAAAACTCCCAAGGTCCCTGCCTCAACAATATGGTCAGGCAAGCTATTCCACATCGAAATTACTCTTTGGGTGAAGAAATATTTCCGAATATCAGTGCTAAATTTACCTTTGGTCAACTTCCATTTGTGACCCCGAGTTCTACTAACAACACTTGGTCGAAGGAATCCTATTTCACTGAGAAAACATTGCAGAACCATCGACATGTGTACAATTTTCCCCAAAACACTTCATTTCTTGCAACGACACAGTAGGCCAACCTTCAAGACCCATCAGACCCGTTTTTCTCGAAGACCTTCAGTAAGCACACTTTCAGTAATGGGTTCCACTCGACGCAGGGATGAACTGACAACCATTCCCCTCAGTGAATCACACTGAAATTGCATATAAATTCTTTTTTTAAATCTAAGCTTTAATAAAGTCAAATTTCTCACTGTCCTTTCAGACCGAGCCTCTACAGTGGGGTTACGTGTCGGGCTGGGACACAAAAAAAAAAAAGAGAAAGTAGCGGGGCTAAAAAGAAGCCATTGTAAAACTGAAATATTGTTGCTCCACAATAAAGACACTCTGTTCCCTTTCAGACAGAAGAAAGAGGAGAGAAAAGAGAGCTTAAGATCAGAGGAGGGGCCCCGAGAACAGAGCGAGAGTTTGGAAAAATAATAATCATTAAAGAGAATTACAACAGCGAGCAGACTCTAGGATTACACTGCCCCCGTGGGCTATAGGGCCCGAGATCCACACAGCAACCAGTAATTCCTCTCCAAATAAACTCCATTAATTAGCCGATGATATGGTGGCTTCGGGGTGAGGAGGCGGGGGGCTGCACACCAAACCCAGTCTGCCCGCCCTCAGTAATTAGGACGCAGAGGTTGGGAACCCTGAGTGTGGTACCTGCACAGGCGGCGTGCGTAAAATGGGGTGCAGGCCCTAGCCTTGCAGCCCTCCACTCACTATGCTTTACTGCTCTGACGTTCTAGAAGAAGAAAAAGAAAAAAAAAAAAAAAAAAAAAAATCGCATTTAAAAATCTCTCGTGCTCCTCCAGAGAGAAAAGTTCATAAGTGGAATAGCAGCAATTTCACTGCGCACAGTTGGGTCAAGAATAAAGGGCTCAGCGGCAAGGAGCTCTTGACAAAGTCTTGGCAGGCATTTTTTGGTACCGTTTTAACAAAGTTTGAAAAATTGACAGAGCTCTCCATTCACAGAACCTTCAGACTATGCACAAGATTAGTTTATTTCTCAAATAAATAGTTTATTCGTGAATTGAACATAAAATTCCACAAGGCTAATGGTAATGGACAATCTGTTTAAGGCGGTGCGGCGGTCATCCATGAGTGAGGCATCTTCTCTCTTCAAATGAAGAATACAGGGAAGACTACCAGCTTCCCCACAGGCTGGCCAGGAAAACCAGCCCCGTCTGCCACACGAATTGGGCTCTACGCGCAAAAATCTCAGTTGGCCGCCAGCAAACTTCCTTTGAGAGCTGAAGGAATGACAGGGCAAAGCAGACTTCAGGAGTACGAGCCATCATGCCAAGCGAACAGTACAGCAGAGGCAGTTGCAGACCTTTCAGAATTCAGCCGAATCAATTTTTAAGAAAAGCCAGCAACCGCAGTCCATCAAGATATTCAAAATCAATCAAAGTAACAATTCATTTCCAAGGATTATAAATTGATGCTCGACCACAAGACAACGCACGGCTGGCCTTGCCTAACGGTTTCCTCGACCCCCATTTGCAGATAATTAGAACGGAGGGATCTATCTTATTTTCCGGTTCACTAGAATATTGTAACACACTGTAAAAAGGACTTTGCAAGAAAACAAACAACTTCTAGAGGACAGGCTAGGAAATTCCTTTATTTCCAGGATTCAGATGACTGTAATTTCTAATTTTATTTATTTATTTATTTTTAGAACTTGAGTAATTTTCTGCAGAATTCTGCACTGAACAGGATTGGCAATGCTCCACGAACCGTTTACCTCACTCAAAGCACTCAGAACCACACTATTGCAGATCTCACCATCTTGTGATGGCATCACATCTGCAGCCCTACACCCCCCTTCTGGTGCCCTTGCTTGGACCACACCCACCTTCAAATTCCTCCTTCGTTGTGGTCTTAACTACATACCAGTCAAGTTTTGTGACCACACCTTACAAGATTGCGACAGTATCGCAGTGACAAAATTTGCCAACAAATAATCATGCAAGCATCTGACAAAGTATTCAAAACCACTTCTTTGATAGTTCCAGCTACAGTAGGTGTCTCCAGGACCACGATTTGCTGTGATGATACACAGACTCACGAGGTGAAAACAACACCAGCTGATGTTGCTGCAGCTGTTTTTCAAAGTCGTTTAGCTGTGCAGAGGTGAATACACACACCAAGAGGGAGTTTAAAAAAAAAACAAAAACAAAAAAAAACCTGGCTGACCTAACACCGCACAACTGCATTCCGACTCAACCATCTGTAAACAGAGCTGCAAAATCACTGTGTCATGCTGAATGTTACATTCTCCCCCACTCCCTTCACCTTCTTGTTGATGACAGCCCGTGTAATTTATCACCTACACCATACATGCCAACTCTAACGCTTTTGAGGCATTTTTTCAGAATGAAATGCCCCGAATGCGGCAGTCTTGCGCCAAAAGCGGTGGAGTTGGCATGTATGCCTACACTCATGTGCACACTGTGCTGGAAACCAAATTTAAGAGCATTGGTGATCGACCCAATACATACAGTTAAATATGCCTGACTGATTTGTGCCCTATAAAGATGAAGTCTGGTGCAAACTTCACAAAAATGATAGGTGGTTAACATACCTGTGAACTGGTGGTTCACGCTGCACTGCAGCCATTATAAGATCACTGCCACAGCCGGGATCTTGGGCAAGATCCCAATCCCCATACTGATTCAGGGGTTTGGCCCAGGCCCAGTCTAGTCACACTAAACTCTGCCTCCCCAGCGATTCTGACGCCCAGTTGCTGGAAGTCCCATCATTCTCCATGACACGCAGTGATCCAACAACTGGACCACTGAGCAATGAAAGTAGCCCAACAAATGTCACCCCCAGCCAATTCTACAGCCAATCAGAGTTGCCAGCTTCCCCATTTGGCGAATCACTCAAAATGTGAATCACAGTTCCCCCAGTTTTTTTTTTTTTTTTTGCAGGAAAAAAAAAAAAAAAGAAAAAAGAAACCGTTTTAAATCTTATTGAGTACGGCACTGCACATTGTACACATAAATTCATTCATTCAGGGAGATGTGCCTAAAACAATTCTTGGCTAATAATTTCTGGTCACAATCAATCCAGCCTAATACACTGGAAGAAAGTTTCATACGGTTCTTGTAGTTAACATCAGCCAGCCAGCTCGCAATTGAGTGATTAATATTATGTTAGTCTCATGATCTAGCTATAGCTAGGGAGAAAAAAAAAATCATCAATGTCATTACATTACAGTAGAAACACAAACACAATTCGGCGTACACACGTGTTTTTATGCAGCAGCATGAGATGACTAACAAGGTCCATTGGGAAGCCCTTTCCCGCTCCTAATATCCAAGCAATTCAGTCTAGTCATACTGGATAAAAGCAACAACTAAACAAGCCTGAGATACTCGGATGCCCCGTCACGGTATGGCTCATATCTGGCCTGAAAACAAAATGTTGCGGAGAGCCGGACCGATAGAGAGGAGGATGGAGAGACAAATGAAAAGGCTGATTCACACAATTAGATGTATTCATATATAAAATTTTGTTGAGAAATTTCAATTTCAAAGTTCTGGCCTGGGGAAGTAGCTTGACAGATTAACCGACAGACATGCAGAGGCACAACACTCATTACTGTACCCCAATCCACTTCCTGGCAGGGGATAATAACCAGTGTTAATAAGGAGTAAACTGAAGTCAGCCTGGTTTTGGTTGTAAAACGAAAAAGGAAAATAAATGATCCAGGCTAGTTCTGAATTCGCTGTGGACAACGATATATTCACTACAGCTAGAGCGTTTACAACTACATCGACATGCCCAAGTTCTGGCCACGTTCGAACGCACGGCGGACGGATCAGCAGGAACATACCTTCTTCTCTGCCTCGTACTCGGCCCAGGCCGCTTTGCGGTCCTCTTCACTCAAGGCCTCCTCCTCCTTGTGGTCCAGCAGGGAGTCGTGCTCATGATAGCCCACGATGTGTTCCTTAAAGCTATGCAGCAGCTCCGCCAGGACAGGGTCCTACAGCACGGGACACAAAAACACTGGTCACCATTCACTCATACACTTTATTGGGGAAGTACAAATTAGAACTGACATGAGGTCACAGACTTGAGGTCACTTCTTCCAAGTGAAGAAGGTAAAAATGTTTGCACTGAGCTAAGCCCCATCATAGCCCTTTCTGCTTCATTCCATGCTCCAGATTTGCAAGAGTTCCAGGTTTTATCCAGCTAAGTCGAAGATCCTGCTTTGCAAAACAGGGTCCTAGTTACCCGGACGACAAAGCCTCTCTTTCTGCATGGTGTTACAAGCCAATCAGACGGACCACAGGCAGTACGGGTTCAGTAAGACCCTCACACAGACTAATTGAGGGAGCACGACTCTGTCAGCAGATCACAGGAATAACTTCGACCCGAGGATCTTAGCAATGGAACAACTGCAGAGGAGTATGCTACGACAGCACTTCAGCACAACTCCCCCCCACCCCACATGAACCCCTCTTAAGCAGAGAGACTGAAACCCTAACCCCAGCCTTTGTTGTTTAAATTAGGGGTACTCAATTTAATCCATGAAGGGCCAATGCGGTTGCTCCAACCAATCAGTTACACACCTGATTCTACTAATCAAGGCCTTTAGCGAAGACTCTAGGGGTTTATTAGAAGACCAGGGCGTTTAACTGCTTGGTTGGAATGGAAGCCTGGACCCACTTTTTGGATAAGATTGAGTACCCCTGGTTTAAACTAATCGCAAACAAAAAAACATCACGTAACTAACATCTCTTAACCCCATTAGAGGAGGACCGATAGCAAAGCAGCAGCTATTTTGTTGTGCAGGAAGGGCCCAAATGTAACGTAGCCACCATCCCCTGTGTCGGAGAGTGGACATGCATGATTAAGGGGGGGGTCCAGAAGAGGGTTCCATGCAACTCCAGTCTCCATGACAACACTGTTATGGAAAACAATACCTGGATAAAACGCAATTCTCAAGACGGCTCGGCCACATGAACGTGGTTCGAATTACTCTCCGCGGCAAATGTTTGCTTTTCTTTGTCCTGCCTTTACATTATACGGACCTGCACAATCTGAGAATGACACCGACGTGTGTTGTTATTCAACGCTTATTTCTACATGGCTTCGAACTCAGGCCTGTTTGATCCTGCCAAAGATTAAGGACTCGACAATGATTTCACTGGTCAAAAAAAAAAAAAAAAAAATCATAAATACTGACAAATGTTAAAAATGGATGAAGGGGGGACTCCAAGTTATAAAATTAAAGATTGATTACAAAACTTTCTTTGCACTAGGCTAAAGTAGGTCAAAAATAAACACAGGACTTAACAGTGGGAAACAAGATCTTACCCTCGGTGCAAGAGGATTGCGAATTAACCAGATCAAGCTCTATTTTTGGGAAAACAAAACACAAAAAGATAACATGGCAGAGACAGGTAACAATAACAGAGTTGCGCTTTTGGGATTACGACAGAGGTAGTAATGAAGTGCAGGACACAGATCCCTGCGGTATTGGGGCCTTCGAAGTAACTGAATGTGATGGGTGGAAAATAAAAACATGTGGCAATAACGAGTTCAATCACGACAAACTCAGCCTGCCCCAACGCCGGGCCGAAATTATAGACGCACACCAAGTCAAGCCTCGCTCGCTAATTAAAACTTAAAAGGCCCGCTCATCCAGCTGAGGCAGCTATGCTCCTAATAGCCAAGGGAATGCTGTCAAGAGAAAACAATATTCAGATGGGAACATCTGCCAGTCTGAATATTCCGGAAAAGTGCACAGAAAACCAACTGCCTCTTGCCCTCCCAAGGGGGGAAAAAAAAAAAAAAAAAAAAACAAGGGGGGAGGAAGAAGTGTTTACTCCAAATGGCCAGTTTTTTCTTTTTTAAAAAAGCTATTACAAACTGTTCCGTACTTTAAGAATAGCGCAACCGTTCTTTAATCAAGAGAGCTCTTTGATCATCACTGTGCCATTGCTTACACCTCCTCATAAATACTTTTGAAGGACTTCATGTTTAAAAAAAGCACAGCTCCCAACCTGAGCCGAGCATCTGTGCCTTATCTGAACAAGTGGTCTCGCATTGAGCTTTTAAAATGGGTCACATAGCGCCCGGGGGGTGTGGAAGGGTGGGGTGGGGGTGGGGGGCAGTGGTTCAAATGACAGAGGAGGGTGCCATAAGAAAAGGGGCAGAATAGACAGATCCTAATTAATCTCTCTGCCTCGGCGCACCGGGTGGTCTGGTCCGTCGGCAGACAGTGAAGAGCATGTACATTCTGAAAGCCAAACGGCAGTAGCGGCAACTTGTACTGTTGAAACGAGGACCAGCCAGACCGAATGGCGTTTTAGCTGGAGGGAAGACCATCTCTCCTCTTCTCCAGTCTAATGGCTAGAGGACTGGGTGGGCAGGGGTTCAATGACCTAAATCTGAATGACCGATGTGAGGAATCGGAACATTGTGCCTATAGACCCACAAGGGCCCCAGGTAAACCACTCAACACCCCACAATTCCTCCAAATGTGCCTGACTTTTCTTTTACGGCCAACAGCTCACCTTAAAGGACTACAGAAATGGGGAGCATAAGATAGCCACACACTACCAACCAAAACCCGCCATCACAAGCTCATCTTTCCTGTTACCATGCGCGGGTCAAACAACAAGCACTGACTGCTTTCCCCCCAGAAGTCAAAGCGTGCTCTCCAAAGAGATGGCCCTCCGCAGGCTGCTGGAAAATCCCGCTGGCGACGAGACCGAATTAGCGAGCGGTGCACCGCGCAAAGGGATCCTGAGAACCCGCTAATCTTTCATTCTCATTCCATGCGTCACATTGGTGTGCCAGTTGCGTTTAATTAAACAGAGGGCATCCGAATGATCTATTAATGGAATAAGCAATGTACTTCAGCAGAACAAGCAGTGCAAAGAGCCACTGATGTCCGTCTCAATACCTCTCAGAGGGGACCAGCAAGTTGGATGCTGTGAACAGACCAATATTTATCTGTCAGGCACTTTGTAATATATATTCACAACAAACCAGACATAGACAAAATTTTTCATTAAATCCCTGATAATTCTTTTTTTTCCCCTATTATTTTTTGCAAAAACATTTCCTCATACCTGAACTTCTTCCATCTGAAGTTGCATATTTTTAACATTCTCTACAAGCCAGAGATGAACACAAACCTGAAGAGCAGTCTGGAGAGTTATGCCAATTTTGAACATGGCATCAAACTGCAGGGGCTCAATGCTCCAAAAGAATAAAGGGTGTGTAACAGAGGCATGTGCACACAGACATGTGGAGTGTACACAAACATACATTTAATCAGGTAATTAAATAACCCAATTAACAATGAAGTCCATTCAAAATATACCTACGACTGCCCGCAGTGAACGAGTGCGCACACACCTGCAGGTCTCACACACACACACACACACACACACACACACACACACACACACACACACACACACACACACACACAGGCGTACACGCACACACACAAACAGAACTACACAAACGCACGCGCTCACACACGCACAAACACACCCGCCTGCACAAAAACCTAGGCCATTCCCAAGACGCACGCCCTGCCTGAGCCCGGGTGATGCGCAGGTGGGTTAAGCATAGCAGCCGTATGGGGTGACGGCTGGAGGAATGTGGGGGCAGAACGGCCGACAGATATTTGTAATGCCTAACCTGGGCCAGTTAAAACCATGTACAGCTGTGCACAAATTATACACACAAACTCCCTGCCCTTACTGTAAACACTTTCCCAGGCCAGGACCATGCGTGTTCTGCACCATACCTCACACCACGTTTCCCCACTCCACATGCTTCCAGGCTGGTGTTCCACAGCGGACCCCCAAGTGACGGAACGTTTCCAGTGGCGTTAAGAACATGATGAAAGATGCCCGAGTGAGGGCAAACAGGCCACTCAAGCCCAGATGGGACCTTCGCTTCAGGCAAACGCACAGTCAGCCAAAACGTTACGGATCACCCGCCACCAGTTCCAAACGATCAGAGAAGGAAGAAGTTAATGTAAAAACTTTGTTTTACAATTATTTTAGTCAAAACAGCCAACTGTCGAGTATACTGAGTTTATCCGCTGAAGGACAGTCATCGGTTGGAGACGCAACACAACTGCAGAAGTTCCCACAGACACGCAGCTAGATTTTTCTGTTTAGTCGCCCCAATCTAGCTTGATTTCATGCACTTCATGGAAAAATGAGTAGATCACCTGCATTTTGCCAAAATCACTATTTTTATTCATTCTAAAGGTCGGACACTATCCTGTGAAAAAAAGGTTATCGTTGACATCTTACCTTTTGCCCAGTGATATGTGAGGTTATTTGCAAATGTGAAAATGGCTCACATTGCTACAGAAACACACACATAAAAAAACAAAGAAGTGTTCAAAAGCTTTTGATTGATAGTGTACGCCGTGCTCATTTTTAGGGGCATACTCAGAAGCATACTTATCCAGAGGCATCAGTATACTGATATTTTTGAAATTTAGGACCAACGTGCGCTTCTTGGACAGAATTTTGAGATGGCTCAGCACGTTTGTCAAGCTTGTGGAACTTTTTAAAAATTTTAAGCCCCTTAGTGGCCACTACACGGCCCAGAAAAGAGGGGTCTAACACCTGCATCAAAACCATGACATAACCTCCTCTTCACGTCATAAAAAATCCACCTTTCTAGCAGACTGGCTATCCTGTGCATCAGTAACACATTAAAATACCAATGTGCAGACAACAGCACAGAAAAAAAGTAATAAATAAATAAATAAATAAATAAATAAAATTATATAAATATAATTTTTGCCACAACTAGGCTCCAAATTTCTGAACCCTGATACACATCAATACACAGCATTCTCCCACCAATACAATGCGGGGAAGCTGGAGGTGGCCCCGCCCTCACAGATCTTGGCCAACAACGTAGCAAGTGCTCGCCTGCAAACTCCCCCCTTTGGCCAATGGAGAACCACCTGCAGGCCTCCCGCCCAAGAAAAACTGCATCTGCGCATAGCCACCACGTGCAGTCATTAGCAAAGTGCTCTGCTCGCCTTCCTGTCCAATTAGGATTCTTAGAAGACCATAAAGGCATTTAAGAGGGCCTTAAGTAATGACTGCTCGTCAGGTAAAAAATAATGTACACGTAGACATCCCCCCGCAGTGCCCGCTTTGAAACTTCAGAGACAAAGCGGTGAATCACTTTAACAGATGGCCCTTGGTGTTGTCTCTCCGCGGCAGGCTTGTTTGGGTGAGGGGAGGGGGGCAACTGGAGGCCGCTTCAGGGAATTCGCCTCTCAGAGGTCAGGTGTGGCCGTGAGCGGCGGGGGGGCAAGCGGGGGGGCCGGGGGAAGAGCGATGGGTTGTTACTCTACCCAGAAGCCACCAGGACCAAAATTTCAGGAGAAGAGCAGCAGGCTGGACAGAGGCTGAACAGTGCGGGTGAGGAATTGGCTATTAAAAGACATCAGACAGAGCTCTTCTGTGACAGCGTTAATCCCATTACCATTAGGGGGACAAATCTGTACACACTGATTACTGGGGCACATTTTTCCCACCCAGTGGGGCCCGGAGAAGCAGAGTTGACCTCCGACCCCTCTGCAGGCTCACGCCGTGCCCGGCATGAAAAGCTACAGTAAGGATGAATGTAAGAATGCTTGAGTACAATAGGTCCTTCTTCCCTGACACATTACATTCAGCTGGAAAACATAATTTAATTGGATGACCAACACTATGCTGGCTCTATAGCCCTTGTCATCATCTCTACTTTGTGAGCATTTTATAGATTGTATTCATTGTAGTTTCTACATTCATAAAAAAATTCCAAATAAAATCAGAAAGAGATAAACTACATGGAGTAATAGTCAGCCATGAGGTGATTTTTTTTTTTTTTAAATATTTGATTGTAAAAAGAGCACCGCAAGTCTGTATTTTACCTTGTTTCCAGAGCTGTGAAGTCGAGCTAGCACAGTACAAGGCTAGGACCTGAAGGCCAAGAGAGGACATGAGCACGTCTCGCTAATATTGCTGAACATATTTTAAAAGGCTGGGAAAGCCAAAATCAAAACTTTACATGCCCTGTTCAGTCAGTGAAATGCAAACACGTATGAAGCACATTGGCTATAAAATGGCGATACAAAAAAAGGGGAATATACCATCCTGAAAGTCTGAGGGGGCCTTAGAGGGGATGGCAAAAGCTTTGGAGGGTGACCGAAGCGGCCCGTTTACAGAGCGCACCTCTGGGGTATTCCCGCCATCGCATTCCAAATTCCATTCACAACAGCTTGCCTGGCACCCTGTGGTAAACATGCAGACGAAAACAGGGCTTTCGAAAAAAAAAAATAAAAAAAAAAGAAACCCCACACTTGGGCCTGGACTCAACGACCTCCGAACCAGGGCAAAGAGGAACAACGGCCCAAAAGAGGAGGGTCATTACTACCTGGCAGGAGAATGGGGGCGATGCAGGAAAGTCACAGGCCTGAACAGTTACCAGAGCAGATAATGCTGGTTGTTCGCGGGCAGTGGAGAGGGGGGTCCGCGGTGTAAACAGTGCGGTAAATCAGCGCGGCTCAGGAATCTGCTCTGCAGCTGCGTGCGCTTGGACGGGCTCCGGAGTCCTCTCCGTCTGCCCGGAAAACCGCTGGGGCTCACCCCTCCGACGGAGCACCTGCGCCCAGCTGGAGGAGGAACGGGAACACCGCTCTCCGCTGCCACCCGGAGGCAAGCAGCAGAGGCGCGGGAACGCAAACAACTGTGCCACCCAACAGCTCAGTCTATGATTCAACGACAAAGCAGCAGGAGTGCGATGCATTTATCGAGCGAATTTCAGTCAGATAGTCTTGAAAATGCTGAAGATCGAGTTAATATCGATAGAAATGAAACCTATATATTTCATATTTCTATGCTTTACTATACATTTGTTATATCAGTATATATTCTAACATACCAACGTATCATCTATTACCTCCTGTTTATTTCATATTCCATACTATACTGTACCATCACGACTAAAAGTCCAGAAGTCTACTTCCTCATCTTTTCATTAAAGCTATAGTATGTAACTTCTACATGTCCGTAAATGTCCGTTTCATCCAAGCCACTACTAGAGGAGATGACTTAATGCTGATTAAGCCGATCGGCTCCTCTAACATCTCACTGTATTTTTCAGCATTTGTTGTTTTGTATTGCGTGTCGACCGGCGACATTCCCGCGCTGGCAGGCAGGAAATGACGTGTTTTATTTCAAAACAAGAAGGGAGGGGGAGGAAGAGTGGAGGGTCTCCTATCAAGAGAGCTCCAGACCCCACGTGACTTGTTTTGTTTAGACCAGCGCCGCGGATTTCAAGCCTTCTGAGTTCACAACTCACTTTAATTTGAACGACGTTGGACTTTATGTCGAAAAACTAAATCGGTTAAATATTACGGACTCGGAGATTTATGATATAATTCGTGAGTACCTGCATTTGCGTAGTGACCACAGAACAGTAGAACAGTGCCGTGACAAACTAAAGAAACTGCGGCATTCGTCATTTGGAAGCGCCGGCTGTATTGTTCTAAAACCGCAAAATTCCTCTAGGGGGCGGCAAACATTACGCACTATAGATTTAAATTTACTATATTGCATTTTTATCTTCTTCTTTATTTAACTGCTCTATTTATCAGCACTCATTACCCCGCCCCGTCCGAAGGGGGAGGGCAAGGGATATTGTTTTTGGTTCGGTTTGTTTGTGTGTTTGTTTATTTGTTTGTTTGTTTTTTAACACTTTAGCAGCAAAACTAATGGCCAGATTCACCCCAAATTGGGTTTAGGGATAGCCACTGACCCAGAACAGATGCCTATTGAATTCAGGAAATGTAGGTCAAAGTATGTGCGAGGGGCGGGGTTTGTTGTGCCTGGCACCACTTGTTCCTGTCTTGTGAAGCTGCAACACCCATATTTCCCCTCTCGGACTCAATAAATGCGAATTGCATCATAACGACTGCGAGCTCACCCATGGGATATCAACAGAAACTGAAAGATTATGATCATCATTCAGCACTTTGGGGCTGGACATTTTCGCGGTACGAGCGGCACAGTGAGGGCTCTGTGCCTTTCACACGGATCTCTGTGTGATCAGCAGGCAGCACAGTTCCACAGCAGAAACTGTGTTCTTTGCCTATTTCCTTGAGGGTACAAATTATGGCAATTGTGTAGTTTTTGAGTTACATTCCCCTTGCAGAGATCTTGGTTCAGGCTAATGCGTCTGCTCAGGTAAAACACAGCCAGTGTATGATGGGGTCCACCAATGCTGCAATACTAATACAATAATTCATTTTCGATTCAATTCATTAAATCAAAAATTCATTTGATTCACTTAAAGTATGAACAAATACATTAGTGCATTGCTGATTTCACAAGAGACAATGCTGGCTAAAATCACCTTCGTGTCTGGACGGACACGTAGCTCATTTATCCATTATCCATCCATCTGAGATGCCTTTGATTCAGAAAGATAGTCAACTAAACAACATTCTTTGAATGGACCCGTAGCCAATTCTCATTCGTTTACAAAAAGCTCTTCATTTTTCCTGGAACTTTATGGAAAATTGGTAACAGATGATTAAACCGAAATTCACAATATGATATAAAACATCACTCGCATTAATTAAATGATCTATCATGAATACATTTTTGAGTCCTGCAAAATTATTTGTTGAGATTCTATCTGCACAATAAGCCCGACCAATGGAGGTGCCAAAAGATGCAAGTCCCCAGAGTGTAGCAAATCCCAAAGACCATAGAAATGCTGAGGATGAGGAAATAATTGGAAGCTTCCAGCAGCAATAAAAGAAATTAAGTGCTGCCAGACCAGTAACACCACAGGCAGAAAAACAGCTCCTTTTATGGTGCTAAAAAAAAAACCCTCAAACTTCTGAAAGGACCTTAATGAAGCTACAGTGCATTGTGGGAATTGTAGTCACCTTGGGGAGCATAGGTGTGGCCCTCTTGCTCTTCTTCTCAGAGTTGGGGTCGTCCAGGTCGGGCTCGAATGTGTACAGTTCGGTCAGCTCGTTCATGGTGAAATGGCGCTCGATCTGCTGCTGGTCCACCACTCTGAAGGACAGTGACTGTTTGGTGACCTGCCGGTCGTAGATCTTTTCCTCCATGGTGCCCTGAATGGAGAAGACCGCCATCAACACTCAAGCAGTCCACTTGTTGGAACACTTCCTTCATTTAACCCTTTACTCCCTGATACCGCCTACAGTCGTGATAATTTAGGTCGCTGTGCAGGCGAGTCCTGACTACAGGCGTGATAAACACATCGCTTCTGCCGGCGAATCCCGACTACAGTCGTGGCATTTTAGTAGCCACATTGTCTTAGAGCACCAGGGGTCAGTGGCTGCTAGGGCAGCAGTCTTAGATAGCTATTAGGGAGTAAAGAGTTAATACGTTTTTAAGGACAAAAGTTTTTTTTTTTCTTTTGTTGTCAGTTCTCCGAGAGTGGCTTTGCCATAACCTCCACCTCTGTAGGTGTACTTTGGTAGAATGAATCATTCTCCACACAATTCGTGAAAATCAAACGCGGTAGATGCTTGTGAAGAACCGCAGCACTCATTTACGACAGGGACATCACAGTTGAGAATTTTTAAGGTAAATGTTAGAAAAACTGAGCACCACAAGTACAAACCCCAATTCTAATGAAGTTGAGACGTTGTGTAAAACGTGAATAAAAACAGAATGCAATGATTTGCAGATCTCATAAACCCACATTTTATTCACAATAGAACATAGACAACATGTCTGATATTGAAAGTGAGACATTTTACCATTTCATGAAAAATAGTAGCTCATTTTGAATTTGATGGCAGCAACACCTCAAAAAAGTTGGGACAGGGGCAACAAAAGGCTGGATAAGTAAAAGGTACGAACAAAAAACAGCTGGAGGAGCATTTTACAACTAAGTAGGTTAATTGGCAACAGGTCGGTAACATGATTGGGTATAAAAAGAGCATTTTAGAAGTAAAGATGGGCAGAGGCTCACTAATCTGTGAAAAACTGAGTCTAAAAATAGTGGAACAATTTCAGAAAAATGTTCCTCAATGTAAAATTGCAAAGGTTTTGAATATCCCACCATCTACAGTACATATCATCATCAAAAGATTTGGAGAATCTGGAGAAATCTCTGTGCGCAAGGGACAAGGCCGAAGGTCAATATTGGATGCTCGTGATCTTCAGGCCCTCAGGCGGCACTGCATTAAAAACAGGCATAATTCTGCACTGGAATTCACTGCAACGGTTCAAGAACACTTCCAGAAATCATTGTCTGTGAACACAGTTTGCCGAGCAATCCACAAATGCAAGTTAAATCTGTATCAAGCAAAGAAGAAGCCATACGTGAACACGATACAGAAATGCCCCCTCTTCTCTGGGCCAAAGCTCATTTAAAATGGACTGAGGCAAACTGGAAAACTGTTCTGTGGTCAGATGAATCAAAATGTGAAATTCTTTTTGGAAAACATGGACGCCGTGTTGTGCGGGTAAAGAGGAGGGGGACCATCCCGCTTGTTATCAGTGCACAGTTCAAAAGCTTGCACCTATGATGGTATGGGGTGGCATTAGTGTCTAAGGCATGGGCAGCTTAAACATTTGGATAGGCATCATCAATGCTGAAAAGTACATTGAGGTTTTACAACACTTTCTCTTTCAGGGAAGGCCTTGCATATTTCAGCAAGACAATGCTAACCCACATACTGCATCCATCACAACAGCATGGCTTCGCTGTAGAAAAGTGCAGGTGCTGAAATGGTCTGCCTGCAGTCTAGACCTTTCATCAATAAAAAAAACATTTGGCGCATCATAAAACGAAAAATCTGGCTAAGAAGACCCAGGACTGTTGAGCAGCTCGAATCCTACATCAGACAAGAGTGGGACAACATCCCTCTTCCAAAACTCCAGCAATTGGTCTCCTCACTTCCCAGATGTTTACAGACTGTTGTGAAAAGAAGAGAGGATGCTACACAATGGTAAAAATGGGCCTCTCTCAACTTTTTTGAGATGTGTTGCAGCCATCAAATTCAACATGAGCCAATATATCTGATATGTTGTCTATGTTCTACTGTGAATAAAATGAGATTTGCAAATCATTGCATTCTGTTTTCATTCACGTTCAACAAGATGTCCCAACTTCATTGGAATTGGGGTTTGTACTTGGGCTTGCTGAAGTCTTTGTTTCAGGGCGAGCTATATAGATCTCGAAAACAATGCATCCAGTAAATTTGGAGAGTTCTCTGACTAATTCGAAAACCATCATTTAGTTTGGGGGTCAACTGCCCCATTTGGTGAATAATCTTGAGCATACATATTTGCTGCATAAAGCAACTGGAATATTTTTTTAATTACCTGAGCCAGAAATCTGTAGACGAACACCGTCTTGACCTGGCCAAAGCGATACACCCTGAAGATACTCTGGATGTCATAGGAGGGGTTCCAGGAAGCATCGAAAATAATGACCCTGTTTGCCGCTACTAGGTTAATCCCAAGAGACCCGGCTCTCGTGGAGATGAGGAATAAACGACCTCTGTGGCATAGAGGGAGCAAAAAGGAGGAGGAAAACAACGCATTAACAGAGTCAATGACAACATTTTCTAGCGCAATAACATAATTCCAATAATATATTAAAGTACAAACATATCTGTAACTGATCAAGGTTGATAATGCCTCAAGGTTTCAGCAGAGCAGAGCAGAAGGTAATGAAAGTGCAGTCAACTTGTAGCCAAACAGCCACCCGAAATTAGTCAGGGATAGAGGACCATGTTGACAGGCCAAGTTCAACTAAGACGTGTCTGAATGGTCAGAGAGATCATTTCATTTGGCTTGACCTGAGTAAAACAGCCCTGGAAAATTATAGAAGCAAATTAATTTTCTTAAGCCCAGTACACTAGCACGCACATCCCCAGCACTGCATAAATACATTTTATTCCCTTCGTTCATTTGGAAAATTACCACCAACTGGCTCATCAACACAAGGCTTAGCAAAGACCAATTGTTATTGTGATTTTTTTTTTCCTTTTCGTGGGCGGTCTCACAGCCAACAGCTAAGAGAGCTCTGTCCAGTGTCACTGTGAGGCAGGAGAGATCTACAGGGAAGGAATGACCGCCGTCAGTAATCTACTCCATACGACTGCATGTTAGCGCAGCCTGTATTCAATGAAAGCTGTCGAGACCCACAGCGAACCGCCACAAAGCGCTCAGGCAGCCTAGAGGTCCCGCTCGTCATCAGTGACTGAACAAATCTGCAGCAGACGGGCTTTCCCTGACGGGACTCGATGCTCGCCATCACTCCGTGACATGGCGGCCAGGGGAACACTTTCTAAGAACATATTCTGTGGTGAAGAGGCCGGTGGTGGTGGTGGAGGTGGGCGGGGTGGGTTTACCGGACATTGCTGGTGTCGTTGAACTCTTCAGCCCATTTCTTCCTCGTCATAGCATTAGTTGATCCATCAAGGCGATAGTAATCAATGTTCCGGAACCACTTTCCCTCACCTGAGAGGAAGCAGAGTGATGACAGAATCAGAAAAAGAACTTCCCCGAAGTACAGAGCAACAACACAAATAAAATGTTCCTGAGCTTGCGGTCCGAAATATGATGGACTAGCTCAATGGCAAAGTGGGACGAACAGTTAATAAGTGCGAATAAAGTAAGCCGCATGCCGGCCCACGCTAGGTCGGCCTTTTTTATCGCAGCGCCTCCATTTGGCGTTTACGGGCGACATGTTCAGCATGTTTCCAATTACTGCTCTGTGATCTTTTCATTACAAATTGCAAACCCTTAAGCAAACATTTCTGAGGGGAATTAGTGCAAGGGAAAAAAGGTCACGGCATAAACATTTTCAAAATAAAAGCAGGAACAGCTGCTTGAGCCTAATTAAGACCATGAGCATACACTGGAGGCAGCTAGAGAGCGTGGCTGTGTTTCAGTCCGTGAACACGCACGCACATATACACATTGGGGCACGTCTGCGGAGTCTCCATGCAGACCCATAACTTCAGCTATCCAATCTATTCAATGAATCAGCCAACACACATCTGAGTCCAATCCATTCCAGGCCCACCAAGATTCCCCGAGTCATCTCTGCAAATTAAATTCAGACCGCTTTTGACCCACCTGGTTAAACAAGGATAAAAATATAAAGTGACATGGATGTGCCTTTGAGTGTGAATAAGGGGGGGGGATGGAACATTATTATTATTTATTTATTTTATTTATTTATTTTCATGAAACCATTTTATTTGCATTCCGCAAGGATGGTTGGGGGGGTGTTTAAACAGCCAACAAAAATTTGTTACTGATGTCAGATTACATTGGTGGGTAATGGCACTATCTTGAAAATGCTTCTGCTCATATTCAAATTTCTCAAACTCACTCAAACTTTGAAACAATATGTCCCAAATAGATATAAGTGACTTAGTGACTTCTTCATTCCCTTCTTTGTGGACTACAAGGTATTTTCTAATTTTCCTTTATTTTTTGGCACCAAAATGCACTGTGCTGAAAGCAATTGAAAACAATGGAAGTTCAACATTTTGTTCAGACACTTTTTTTCCAAAATGTTTTCAAGAAGGTCATTACACGTTTTCATGCTAAAGAGGCCAATTTTGACCAGTTGTTGACAGTTCACGGTTTAGTCAGATTTGCAGGGTTCTGCCCTCCCCTCTTCAGGCGACCCAGAATGATTTGTTGCTCTGGGAGACGGCACGCAGAGGCAGGAGAGACCTGCCCGCTGGACCAGAGTCCGGGTGAGCAAGAGGTCAGCCCAGATCGGCTCGAGATCGAGCTGGAAGACCGACAAGCAGCAGAGGCGTGCCTGTTACACTTGTGTAGTCAGGAAAGGCAGTCCTGCACGACGATCGAAGTGGAGGCATAAAATGCACATATGGTAAAATGCCGCATGCAGTAAATAAGAGCATTTTTGTACATGTGCGAAAAATGGCACACGCAAAGATAAATGCAGCACCCATTCAGTGGAAACTAAATGAACGGAGTCTGGAAGGAGGTAACGAGATCACGTCACGGAGCAGACGCCAGTTACGTAAGCAGCTGCTGGCAGTGGTGTGGCGTTTCCGGCAGCAGCTCCTCTGAAACTAGCCGGTGATGCTAGAGGCTAGCACACAGAACGAGAGGCTAACCTTTATAGGGCGATGGCTTCCCTTCTCCTTTGGATTGGTTTGCGAGCTCCAGGAAGTCCTCGATGAGGTCCAGTGAGATCAGAGACTGACTGAACACCAGCCTGTGTGCCAAAGGAATAGTGGTCAACAGCAGGTCATGTAACTCACCCTCGCATATCAGAGGCAAGAAAGGGTAATGGGCACTTGTCAACACTACACTGACCACAGACCAAGACACAGATATAGAGGCACAGAGAGGCAGATGTCAAGATCAATACATGAAGTGGGCCGTTTATCCAGGGAAAAAGCAATCGTTAGGATCCCCAAACACTGACCGCTTTCCCCCAGGTAAAACACTTACACTTTGTCCTCAACTTCCTCAGCCATCCGGAGGATCTCAAACAGAAGCACCATCTTTCCGGAATGTTCCAGAACTTCGGCATCCGCTTCAGTGACAAAGTCCTTGTGCCAGTCAGGAGAAGGGCTGCCAGGAGCTGAGCTGGAGGACGCTTTCACTGCGAAAATGTGAGCACAAAATTCTGATTTCCTCCCATCCAAACAGAAATGTTGAAAGATTACACAATGTGAAAGCAATTAACAGTTTCCAATAAATTAAATGGCTCAGATCTCCAGAAGAAATTATACTGGGAGGTTAAAATGGCGTGCCTCTGGAGCAGAGACAACTCAACCTGATCTAGGAAGAGCCGGAGTGAGTGCAGGCTTTCATTCCTACCATACAGTTATACAGAAAGCTTGCACCCACACCGACCCAACTGGGTTGAAATTGAGCATCCTGGGTTTAACCCCATTTGATTTTCACTGACATTTCCCCTCAAGTAGTTTTTTTTTCCACATATTGTAGGGTAATGTCACATACATATTCTGTATCTACTGGTTCAAGCATTTCACCGTAACTACATCACACTTACACTGAGAGATACATTCAAACCCGTGAAACTGTTTTTTTATGGCCGCAGCATTACATCAAATGAAAAATATCTAGATCTTGTACATCATTTTAAACACATTTCCCTGTAATTCAGCGTGACATGCTGAGGATTATTGGAAACCTTAGGATCGCCACTAGAATTTAAAATTGGCCTGAAGTCGCACTGGTCTGAATAAAGCATATTTGAGGAACACACACATGGGATGTGAGAGTTGAAGAAGTTCAGCAGCAAGGGCCATAGTTAGGGTTCTATTCTCTCTGCTCATTGGGGTTAAAGCATGCTTAATGGTTACTTTTACTGTGGCGAAATACAGTTTTGCACCATGTAGAAGCAGCATGCAGACAAATTAATGCAATTTATGGACCTTATCTGCTTAATCCTGCAGCCAGAGACCAGTCGTGTGTAATTATGGCGATAGGGGTGGAGGACAAGAGGACAAGTCATACGTCATAAGAACGAGGGGGTGGGGGGGTTATCGTACCTTCCTCGACTGCCTCTGCCCTGTTACGTCCCTCTGGGTTCCCCCCACGGGAGCTGGTGTTCCACTCCTTGATCACTTCTTGGTCATCGCTGTCCGACTCGTCCGAGCTGGCCTTCTTACCTCTCCCTCGTTTCTTCTTCCTGTCGGAAAGAGAGACAGAGGGCAGCGCTGACTCCAGGGGAAAATTAAATCAACCGAGACAACAAAAGGCTCTCAAGCGCTCGGGAGAAAATGCTGACACAGCATGGCACTTTGGCCCAGACGGCCAGCTCATTACTTGTCGTTCAGCATCTGGACTGCATTGGAATGCCCAGAGCCATCCAAGACTCCACAGCACAAAGACAGGAAGTAGGTAGGCAGGGATATCATATTTAATGCCATGTCGGCACCATACGCCATTTCACAGCATAATCCTGGTGATAAATCCATCAATACATCCATCCATTATCTACACCGCTTATTCCTCATCAAGGTCAAGGGGGGAGCAAGAGCCTATCCCAGCTGACTAGAGGTGAAAGGCAGGGACACACCCTGGACAGCTGGCCCATCCATCACAGCGCTAAACACACCATTCACTCACACTAATAAGCAATTTACGGGACATTTTTAGCATGAATTGTGCTGTAATAAAGATTGGTTGATTGAATTTGGAGTCACCGATTAACCCAGCATGAATATTTCTGGCCTGTGAGAGGAAAACTGAGCACTCGGCAGAAACCCACACCAACACAAAGAGAACATGCAAACTCAACACACAAAGGCCACAGGTCCAATTTGACCCCACGACCTTTGGGCTGTGAGGCAACAGAGCTACCCATAACTGCTCCACCACGCTGCTCCCAGCATGTAGATGAATTAGAACGAAAATTACAGCACGTAACATATGTTTAAGACTGTAGAGTATTGTTCATATAGTGAAATAAACCTCAATATCAAATGTTTAGTGTAATGGTGATAAAAATTCTACATTTTTTATGGAAGGCACCATATCAAAACTAGATAACTTGGTCGCCACAGGGACTGAGTAGTGTATCTCCCCGATCCCCAAATTTCGGACAAAATGGCCGCCGGCAGCCATATTGGACGTCCGAAATTTGCAAAAATCGGTCTTGAGCATTGTCCAATCAATATCTTCGCCTGTGTGAAATTTGGAGAAATTCCTATAATAATTGTGGCTTCCAGAGCCTGGAACAGAAAATCTCTGCGGCGGCGGCGGCCCCGGAACTAAACCGTAGTATCTCCCGACTATCGTCGTCGGGGAGATACAAATATCTTTGAAAGAACTTTCTGAAAACAGACTGTCTCATGGCACTGAAGGCCAAACAGCTCCGTACTAACATATTGGTGGCTCTTCATTCTTTAGAAAAATGTTTCCATTAGTTTTGAGTGTCTGATTTGACAGTTGGGGTAGAGCACTTCACCCCACCTGATTTTGAAAAAGAAGAACACAGAGAGAAAAGGGCGAGCCACAAGTCTGATGAGGCGGTACGTCATCACAAAGTACCTTTTGGCCTTCTCATCCTCAGACGTCATGTCCATCGAGGACTCCTCGGTTTCCGATGCGATGAATTCATCCATGCTGTCCTCGTCAAAGTAGCCCTGCCATAAAAACGGCACGGCACACGGAGTTACGACAGCCGTGCCACAGCGGTGAGCCAAACAGGTGCTCGAAGGGTAGACACGGGGCGATTGGGGTATGAGCAGCAGATGGGTGGGGGGAATAGACACCAAATAAACAAATGGGAAACGGTAAATGTGCCACCTGTGCGTCTGCAACACCTGACTATGATGACACCTGTCCGTCGGGAACAGCAGCCAGCAGCACTGTTGGCAGAGTAGCGGCAGACTTTGTGATGGCAGACCGATCGCTTCCCGCCGCCCCGTCAAGCCTGAAAAATGTGATGATGGCAGGGGAAACTCCGCTCCGCCAGGGCAAGAGGCAGGAGGGGGCGAGATTGGGTGCCTTACCTTGTTTTCCTTGCTGATGTAGTCCAGCTGAAGACACCACGGATGGGTCCAGATTCTGCTGAGCATCTGGAAATCCTGGAACAGCTTGGTCCCGGCCCGGCCTCGGCCCCCCTCTAGGGCGGATCCCGCACCTGCACAGAGACTGGAGTCAGCGGTTGCCACGGTAACTCTCCAAACAGACCGGTGAGGCCCTGCCGGGCGACCACACTAGGGGCTGACCAACGTAAACTTCCTGTCTCAATCCTTTCCCATGAGCAAGGTGATACAGTGTTACAGACAATCTGACAATCTTGCAGAATGCAGACCTAAGGAGTTACTGACATACCTCGCGCCATTGCACTGCGATTTTGCAGTGCTTGAGAAAGACAAGTCAGAACATATTGTGCTCTTTGCACATGTGGGCATTTGTCCTTTCCAACATCACAGGTCTCCGCAAGCGGATTTGTGTCACGATGCAGCATGAGTGACCCACAAAATATGTAACCAATAATTAGTTTCTGTGTATTGGCCCCAATGCAAAAAGAACCCAGGAGGAGGAGAGCTGATCTGGGATTAATTCAGACTTTCATTTACAAATAAATGATGTTATACTTTCGAAAAAGGTCGCCAGATCCAAGATTGGCACTCCGACAGAGGAGAAATTTCATAACTGGGCATGGAAACAACCCAGCAACCGCTCAGCATTTTCACAATTTAGGTTGGTGGTCTGCGGCCTGCACTTTACAGACTCAGTCGCATGGAGGAAAAGCCACAATCAAAATGAACACTTTCTCCAAGGGAACAAATAGGGGCCGTTCGGACACTGATTTGCCCCTGGCCAATTAGCAGATTACTTGAATAAATACAGCCAGCACCAATTACGTGACTAACCTTCAGAGCGCAAACACACCCTGGAGACCGAAAAAACCCCTTTTTTTAATTTACCTGAGACCGGCTTGGGGAGGCACTACATGGAATACCGAAATGCTTAGTTAGGGACTTTCAAGGCAAACACCAGCGTTCAGAAAGACGTCAAGCATATCCCCAAATAGATTAAAAAAAGCTGAATAACGTCTGCGTGAGCACCATGACCTCTGCAATCCCTGCGGCGAAATAAGGTCAGTTTTGAAATGGGGCTCACAGAGAAAACTGCAGAACAAAGAAGAAAAGCACGCATCCCCCCCAACCTTAACAACTTAAAATAACGTGTGCAAACCTAAAATATAGCCTGTGATAGTTCACCCTTTTGTTCTGTTTAGGATTCAGAACCCTGAGCCTTTTCAACAGCACATACAAGCACAACATCCACCTGCTGGAGCCGCGGCAGCGATACGCGTGTCATCAGTCTATCTGCAGCACATGTGCAAAGTTTCAGGGATGTCCTATGAAAACTGTAGGAGGAGTTGATTTCACCTGCAAAGTTCCTTCCAATACACACAGATGGATGGACAAATGGACAGCACAGCTACATAATCCCCGTTTTGGGCTGTCGCCCGGCGGGGGATAAAAACACAAGGATTGTTTTTAAGGCAAAAAAAAAAAAAAAAAACCAAATGTCTCCCCCCACCCCAATGCAGCTGCCCCTCACTGATGTTTACAGACATTGAGGAAGAAACTAGAAAAGTTAATAACCTCAAAATAGCAATAGGCACATCTGCATGACCTGATGCAAATGTGTGCAAGGTTTGATGTAAATATCTTAAACGGTTTCCGAGTTACAGCCCAGAAACAGTGCAAATGCCGACGCGAACGCGGATGGGGAAACGTACAAAAGCAATAGGTCTCTCCACCCTCCTGGAAGGAGACATAATAATGCTTTATCAGCTAGATACTTCATTAGTGTTCCTGACTTTACGACTTATACTTAAACACGGTTTCTTTTAACTACCATATTTCAGTAGCGCTGGCCTAAAAATATATATATAGATTTTGATTGCAAACCCCATAACAGCAGATTAAAACACGACACAAGGGTTTTGAGCGAGAGGGCAGTTTACCTGTGAAATTCTCCAGGTAGTAGCGGTACAGTTTGCACTGGATGGGCGTCACTCTCACCGCCAGCACGTACTCGTGTTTCGGGGGCAGGAATTTAGTGAGAGCCGTGTAATCCCGCCTCTGTGAGGGCACAAGAATAAAGACAGTTTCCAATAGAGCTGGGGGCAGGAATGAACATGAGCTGGACAGAGAAGGGCAGATGATTGGCTGCAGACAGGCTTACAGGCTGCCAAGAACTCTCTTGACCACGCCCCCCCAAAGACTGAAAAGCCAATTTAACGCAAGTTTTAAAATGTTTCCAGTTTAATGCTCACTTCTCTTGCATAAATATTTGTTAATACATTGTAATAAGAACGTGAACGGATTATGCAATACAAGGTGTATGAGGAAAAAGTAGACTCTCAGAAAAAACACCATAAAACTAAAATGCAAAGATGTTTGGAAAATCTGTTCTTACGTGTTGATAGACCATGTAATTCTCCCCTGATTGACAACAGTGTTGTGGTTCAGTTTTCATGCTACAGTGAACATGGCTAATTTGAATTTAGCAAAATGGAAGCCTATTGCTCATGGAAGTGCAAGGATTCATGAGAGATCTGTCGCCACGGATCATTAGTTCCATTGGTGTTTTACACCGTGTCCCAAAAGTTCATGCACCACAGAAAAAGGCAACTCAGACTGAATATTCAACAGAATGCGTTTATTCAAAAGCCAGTGTATCCCCCCCTGCATCTTAATTACTGCCCTCAGCCTGTGGGGCATAGAATGCACTAAGTTGTTTAGAACGGAAGGCTCAAAGTTGCCCCACTCCCGCACAGCTCTCGCATTGAGCTGCTTCAAGTTTTCCCTGCCCTGCGCTAGGCAATGGCTGGAGCACAGACCTGAGGCTCTGAAAGAGCAGCCTTTCCAGGTTTTTGTTTGGCCATCGTGGCAGCACCACCAAAAAGGTTCTCTCAGTGACAGTTCTCTCTTGGTTCCTTGGTCAACCAAGAAATTTATAGGCCTCTCGCAAACAGATGAACTAATTAAACAACCTCACAACACCTGGCTGACCAGGTGCAACCCATTTTGGAGACAGACATGTTGCCCATTAGGGTGCATGAACTTTTGGGACATGATGTACTTGCATGAATAAAACTGGAAAAAAAATTATCACATGCTACAAAAAAGCAACAGACTACCCAAAAAGAAATAGAAAATAAAAGCCGTCGGGCTTGAAACACTGCTGTTTTTCTTTCCTAGAAGACTAGAGCAGGGCAGGGCAGGGACAGGGCTACCTGCACACAGCCAGCCAGCATCTCATACAGGATATGAGCGCGCTTCTTCATCACCCGCACGTCGGCCAGGGTGGAGTCCGCACACTGGCCGTTCTGGATCGGGTTGATGAATCGGTTCCGGAACTCCTTGACGGAACCCAGAAGGTTCTCCTTGATGAAGTTCACCATGCAGTGGTCTGTGTGAACCAACAGCCACCCAAAAGTATCACTAAAAATTCAGTAATGTGAATTAAGTCTATGATGCCAATTTAATCTGACTAACTGAATAAACGGAAGACCGTGCTTGCGCACCAATGGCAATATACCAGTCAGAATTCAAGGCTGAATCATGTTGCTAATATCCCTGACTACGAAAAGAACCCATATACATCACAAGACTAGTTCCTAAGCCAGAAAACTCACACTCAATGAGGTTGTTCTGCAGTGGGGTCCCCGTCAACACCACCCTCCGTCTCGTCTTAATGGAGTTCATGGCTTTGGAAATGGCTGAGGACTCATTCTTCAGGATGTGTCCTTCATCGCATATCACAAAGTCAGGGCCTAAGGAACAGACCAAAGAGTTTTAGAGTCTAACAGGCAGAGGGAAGGGGAGAGCATCAGAGTCTGAGGGACAGAGGGAAGGGGAGAGCATCAGAGTCTGAGGGACAGAGGGAAGGGGAGAGCATGAGAGTCTGAGGGACAGAGGGAAGGGGAGAGCATTAGAGTCTGAGGGACAGAGGGAAGGGGAGAGCATTAGAGTCTGAGGGACAGAGGGAAGGGGAGAGCATTAGAGTCTGAGGGACAGAGGGAAGGGGAGAGCATTAGAGTCTGAGGGACAGAGGGAAGGGGAGAGCATTAGAGTCTGAGGGACAGAGGGAAGGGGAGAGCATCAGAGTCTGAGGGACAGAGGGAAGGGGAGAGCATGAGAGTCTGAGGGACAGAGGGAAGGGGAGAGCATTAGAGTCTGAGGGACAGAGGGAAGGGGAGAGCATGAGAGTCTGAGGGACAGAGGGAAGGGGAGAGCATTAGAGTCTGAGGGACAGAGGGAAGGGGAGAGCATTAGAGTCTGAGGGACAGAGGGAGGGGGAGAGCATTAGAGTCTGAGGGACAGAGGGAAGGGGAGAGCATTAGAGTCTGAGGGACAGAGGGAAGGGGAGAGCATCAGAGTCTGAGGGACAGAGGGAAGGGGAGAGTATTAGAGTCTGAGGGACAGAGGGAAGGAGAGAGTATTCGAGTCAGTCGGGCAGAGGGAGGGGGAGAACACCAGCAGGAAGTGGCTCTCAGTGTGGATATACCTGGGTCCACCAGGGTTTTCTGAAAGTTCTCCTTCAATTTCTTGCTCTTGATGTTGCGGCCCTGGGTGAGGTTGCGGTACATCTCATAGCCCATGATCATGACGCCTCCGTGCTCCTGCCAGCTCTGCAGAGCCTGCGCTCGCTCCTGCGGCCGCTTCACCGTGGCCAACTCTGTCACCTGTCAGGCCCCCATCAGTTGCCCATTGAGCACGTGTACTTGAATGTGTGTATACACAAGTGACATCAAGTGTGTGTTTATGTACCATTGTAAAAAGATTCAATCATTTCACAACAGGCAGATTTCTCGTTTTCAACAAAAAAACAACAAAATCCGATGGGAAAAGCAGTCACAATGGCTCATAAACTTCTGGGCTGTGCGTGCCACAACTTTGCGCAAACTTTCCAAAAATGCTTGTAAACACATTAAATTTGTTTGTAATCAGCTTAAATTTGGGAAAATGTTAAAATGAGCTTAGTCAGTCCCCACCTATGCCAGTGCTCAATGCCCACGTGAAGTTTCCGACAGACTGGCCAACTAATTGAAGAGAAATATGGATAACCACAGGAGGACTATGTTTTCCTCATGTTATAGAATAAATTTTCTGTTTGAGTCTGGCATTGATTAACAATGTGCGGTCTCCGAAATAATATACAGGTAAGAGACAGCTTTGGAAAAATGTGCTCCATTTTTCCTCTTCAGTCATCTATATTTCAAATCAAACAATGACTATGAGCCCCAATTCAGAATGCCAACATTTCATTATTTTATGTTTTGCATGTATTAGACCACATTAAATTAATGCCATTTAGTAGGATCGGTCACAAAATCACTAAGTTCAAAGTCAAGTATCTAAGCATGCCTATGTACATGCAGACAGATGAAAAATTTCAGAAAAGAGCCAGAATAAATGCATGGACAAACACAACAAATGCAGATGCTGCAGTTAATTTTCCTGGCACAGTTTGGGACCACTCATCCCCTTAAGGGCGGAAGAGTCACAGCTAATCAATGTAGAGTTATATTGGATTATCACCTTCATATCGTATGATGAAGCATTCCTACAATGATGGGTGTGGTCTCTCCAAGGATGACAATCATGCGTGCCTCACTGGGCACAAGGGGGCACTCAATGAGTTCTGGTGTATGGAAATAATCTGCATGCGCCTCTACCTTCACAGTCACCAGATCTCAAACCAATGGAACTCAAAAAGGAGACCAAGGAATGACGTGTCAGGAAGAGTGCTCTGTCATCATCATCAAAACACAATGAGGGAATCTCTCTGAAAAGACTGGTACTCCATCCCTCCAATAAAGGAGAAGACTGGTACTCCACCCCTCAAATAAAGGAGAAGACTGGTACTCCATCCCTCCTATAAAGGAGAAGACTGGTACTCCATCCCTCCTATAAAGGAGAAGACTGGTACTCCATCCCTCCAATAAAGGAGAAGACTGGTACTCCATCCCTCCTATAAAGGAGAAGACTGATACTCCATCCCTCCTATAAAGGAGAAGGCTGGTACTCCATCCGTCCTATAAAGGAGAAGACTGATACTCTATCCCTCCTATAAAGGAGAAGGCTGGTACTCCATCCCTCCTATAAAAAAGAAGACCGATACTCCATCCCTCCTATAAAGGAGAAGGCTGGTACTCCATCCCCCCTATAAAGGAGAAGACTGATACTCCATCCCTCCTATAAAGGAGAAGACTGGTACTCCATCCCTCCTATAAGGAGAAGGCTGGTACTCCATCCCTCCGATAAAGGAGAAGGCTGGTACTCCATCCCTCCAATAAAGGAGAAGACTGATACTCCATCCCTCCTATAAAGGAGAAGACTGATACTCTATCCCTCCTATAAAGGAGAAGGCTGGTACTCCATCCCCCCTATAAAGGAGAAGACTAGTACTCCATCCCTCCTATAAAGGAGAAGACTGATACTCCATCCCTCCTATAAAGGAGAAGGCTGGTACTCCATCCCTCCTATAAAGGAGAAGACTGATACTCTATCCCTCCTATAAAGGAGAAGGCTGGTACTCCATCCCTCCTATAAAAAAGAAGACCGATACTCCATCCCTCCTATAAAGGAGAAGGCTGGTACTCCATCCCCCCTATAAAGGAGAAGACTGATACTCCATCCCTCCTATAAAGGAGAAGACTGGTACTCCATCCCTCCTATAAAGGAGAAGGCTGGTACTCCATCCCTCCTATAAAGGAGAAGGCTGGTACTCCATCCCTCCAATAAAGGAGAAGACTGATACTCCATCCCTCCTATAAAGGAGAAGACTGATACTCCATCCCTCCTATAAAGGAGAAGACTGGTACTCCATCCCTCCTATAAAGGAGAAGACTGGTACTCCATCCCCCTATAAAGGAGAAGACTGATACTCCATCCCTCCATCCCTCCTATAAAGGAGAAGAGGCTGGTACTCCATCCCATCCCCTATAAAGGAGAAGGCTGGTCCATCCCTCCTGGTACTCCATCCCTCCTATAAGGAAAGACTGATACTCCATCCCTCCTATAAAGGAGAAGGCTGGTACTCCATCCCTCCTATAAAGGAGAAGGCTGGTACTCCATCCCTCCGATAAAGGAGAAGGCTGGTACTCCATCCCTCCAATAAAGGAGAAGACTGATACTCCATCCCTCCTATAAAGGAGAAGACTGGTACTCCATCCCTCCTATAAAGGAGAGGCTGGTACTCCATCCTCCTATAAAGACTAGTACTCCATCCCTCCTATAAAGGAGAAGACTGATACTCCATCCCTCCTATAAAGGAGAAGACTGATACTCCATCCCTCCTATAAAGGAGAAGACTGATACTCCATCCCTCCTATAAAGGAGAAGGCTGGTACTCCATCCCCCCTATAAAGGAGAAGACTAGTACTCCATCCCTCCTATAAAGGAGAAGACTGATACTCCATCCCTCCTATAAAGGAAGGCTGGATAAAGAGAAGACTGACTCCATCCCTCCTATAAAGGAGAAGACTGGACTCCATCCCTCCATCCATCCCTCCTATAAAAGAAGGCTGGTACTCCATCCCCCTATAAAGAAGACTGATACATCTATCCCATCCTCCTATAAAGGAGAAGGCTGGTACTCCATCCCTCCTATAAAGGAGAAGACTGGTACTCCATCCCTCCTATAAAGGAGAATACTCCATCCTATAAAGGAGAAGACTGGATACTCCATCCCTCCTATAAAGGAGAAGACTGGTACTCCATCCCTCCTATAAAGGAGAAGACTGGTACTCCATCCCTCCTATAAAGGAGAAGACTGGTACTCCATCCCTCCTATAAAGGAGAAGACTGGTACTCCATCCCTCCTATAAAGGAGAAGACTGGACTCCATCCTCCTATAAAGGAGAAGGCTGGTACTCCATCCCTATAAAGGAACTCCATCCCTCCTATAAAGGAGAAGACTGGTACTCCATCCCTCCAATAAAGGAGAAGACTGATACTCCATCCCTCCTATAAAAGGAAGACTGGTACTCCATCCCTCCAATAAAGGAGAAGACTGGTACTCCATCCCTCCTATAAAGGAGAAGACTGACACTCCATCCCTCCATCCCTCCAATAAAGGAGAAGACTGGTACTCCATCCCTCCTATAAAGGAGAAGACTGGTACTCCATCCCTCCTATAAAGGAAGACTCCATCCCTCCTATAAAGGAGAAGACTACTCCATCCCTCCTATAAAGGAGAAGACTGATACTCCATCCCTCCATCCATCCTATAAAGGAGAAGACTGGTACTCCATCCCTCCTATAAAGGAGAAGGCTGGTACTCCATCCCTCCTATAAAGGGAAGACTGGATACTCCATCCCTCCTATAAAGGAGAAGACTGGTACTCCATCCCTCCTATAAAGGAGAAGACTGGTACTCCATCCCTCCTATAAAGGAGAAGGCTGGTACTCCATCCCTCCTATAAAGGAGAAGACTGGTACTCCATCCCTCCTATAAAGGAGAAGACTGGTACTCCATCCCTCCTATAAAGGAGAAGGCTGGTACTCCATCCCTCCTATAAAGGAGAAGGCTGGTACTCCATCCCTCCTATAAAGGAGAAGACTGGTACTCCATCCCCTATAAAGGAGAATACTCCCCTCCTATAAAGGAGAAGACTGGTACTCCATCCCTCCTATAAAGGAGAAGACTAGTGCTCCATCCCTCCTATAAAGGAGAAGGCTGGTACTCCATCCCTCCAATAAAGGAGAAGACTGATACTCCATCCCTCCTATAAAGGAGAAGACTGGTACTCCATCCCTCCTATAAAGGAGAAGGCTGGTACTCCATCCCTCCGATAAAGGAGAAGACTGATACTCCATCCCTCCTATAAAGGAGAAGACTGGTACTCCATCCCTCCAATAAAGGAGAAGACTGATACTCCATCCCTCCTATAAAGGAGAAGACTGGTACTCCATCCCTCCTATAAAGGAGAAGACTGGTACTCCATCCCTCTATAAAAAGGAGAAGACTGGTACTCCATCCCTCCCTATAAAGGAGAGAACTGATACTCCATCCCTCCTATAAAGGAGAAGACTGGTACTCCATCCCTCCAATAAAGGAGAAGTACTCCAAGACTGAAGACTACTCCATCCCTCCTATAAAGGAGAAGGTACTCCATCCCCCTGGTACTCCATCCCTCCTATAAAGGAGAATCCATCCTCCAATAAAGGAGAAGACTGATACTCCATCCCTCCTATAAAGGAGAAGACTGGTACTCCATCCCTCCTATAAAGGAGAAGACTGGTACTCCATCCCCCTCCATCCCTCCTATAAAGGAGAAAGTACTCCATCCCTCCTATAAAGGAGAAGACTGGTACTCCATCCCTCCTATAAAGGAGAAGACTGGTACTCCATCCCTCCTATAAAGGAGAAGACTGGTACTCCATCCCTCCTATAAAGGAGAAGTACTCCACTGGTACTCCATCCCTCCTATAAAGGAGAAACTGATACTCCATCCCTCCTATAAAGGAGAAGACTGGTACTCCATCCCTCCTATAAAGGAGAAGACTGATACTCCATCCCTCCTATAAAGGAGAAGACTGGTACTCCATCCCTCCTATAAAGGAGAAGACTGGTACTCCATCCCTCCTATAAAGGAGAAGACTGGTGCTCCATCCCTCCCATAAAGGAGAAGGCTGGTACTCCATCCCCCTATAAAGGAGAAGACTGGTACTCCATCCCTCCTATAAAGGAGAAGACTGATACTCCATCCCTCCATCCCTCCCTATAAAGGAGAAGACTGGTACTCCATCCCTCCTATAAAGGAGAAGGCTGGTACTCCATCCCTCTATAAAGGGAGAAGACTCCATCCCTCCTATCCCTCCTATACTCCATCCCCTCCTATAAAGGACTGGTACTCCATCCCTCCAATAAAGGAGAAGACTGATACTCCATCCCTCCTATAAAGGAGAAGACTGGTACTCCATCCCTCCTATAAAGGAGAAGACTGATACTCCATCCCTCCTATAAAGGAGAAGGCTGGTACTCCATCCCTCCTATAAAGGAGAAGGCTGGTACTCCATCCCTCCGATAAAGGAGAAGACTGACACTCCATCCCTCCTATAAAGAAGAAGACTGGTACTCCATCCCTCCAATAAAGGAGAAGACTGACACTCCATCCCTCCTATAAAGGAGAAGACTGGTACTCCATCCCTCCAATAAAGGAGAAGACTGATACTCCATCCCTCCTATAAAGGAGAAGACTGGTACTCCATCCCTCCTATAAAGGAGAAGACTGGTACTTCATCCCTCCTATAAAGGAGAAGACTAGTGCTCCATCCCTCCCATAAAGGAAAAGACTGGTACTCCATCCCTCCAATAAAGGAGAAGACTGACACTCCATCCCTCCTATAAAGAAGAAGACTGGTACTCCATCCCTCCAATAAAGGAGAAGACTGACACTCCATCCCTCCTATAAAGGAGAAGACTGGTACTCCATCCCTCCAATAAAGGAGAAGACTGATACTCCATCCCTCCTATAAAGGAGAAGACTGGTACTCCATCCCTCCTATAAAGGAGAAGACTGGTACTCCATCCCTCCTATAAAGGAGAAGACTGGTGCTCCATCCCTCCCATAAAGGAAAAGACTGATACTCCATCCCTCCTATAAAGGAGAAGGCTGGTACTCCATCCCCCTATAAAGGAGAAGACATGTACTCCATCCCTCCTAAAAAGGAGAAGACTGGTACTCCATCCCTCCTAAAAAGGAGAAGACTGGTACTCCATCCCTCCTAAAAAGGAGAAGACTGGTACTCCATCCCTCCTATAAAAAAGAAGACTGATACTCCATCCCTCCTATAAAGGAGAAGGCTGGTACTCCATCCCCCTATAAAGGAGAAGACATGTACTCCATCCCTCCTAAAAAGGAGAAGACGTACTCCATCCCTCCTATAAAGGAGAAGACTGGTACTCCATCCCTCCTATAAAGGAGAAGACTGGTACTCCATCCCTCCTATAAAGGAGAAGACTGGTACTCCATCCCTCCTATGAAGGAGAAGACATGTACTCCATCCCTCCTATAAAGTATTACACTTGTTTACAGAATGCCAAGGCGCATTGAAACTGATCTGACACCAAGGGGAGGCCAAACACTTTACAAAGACTGTTTTTGTTGATTTTTCCATTAATTTGTCGTCCGTCTATATACACATAAACAGGGCACATAAAAAATATGATGAAAGTAAAAACGGCATGATACAATACCAAATCTGTACCTCTAAGCACTCCTCGTCCTTCAAGCCCTCCTGCCACTTCTCAAACTCGTTGAGCCAGTTCAGGACAGTGTTAAGTGGACACACCACCAGGGCGGTACTGAAGTTCAGTTTTTCACAAAGCAGCATCGTGTGGAGGAACGTCACCACCTGCAAAGCCATGGCAAGAAATTATCGCACACCATCCGTGGCATTAATAGATAGCTACAGAAACTCACTGTACTTTTGGAATCACCCGTGAAAATGAAAAAATCATCCACCCAAAATATACCAATATACTACATTCAATCAGGTAGTCACACTGAGATTGAGATCTCAGTTGCAAGCAAGATCTACGGAATACACATAAAATAAAATAATTGTAGCCCCTGGACAAAGTCCGGCGGCTACTATGGATTCATGCCTGTGGTCTCTCCTGCCGAGTCCTCGTCTGTAGCCACCTACTTATGGACACTCCATAGGCTGTACTTTTTGACCGATTACTTTCATTTTTGGGATGGACATGTGTTCTACTTCACTGATGACACCTATCGGGTTTGGTTGCTGTGGGGACAGTATTGGCCGAATGATGCGCAAAAAAGGGGACAAGCGGTCTTTTGGGGGCTACACCCATGCGCTTGCGTGCGACCACACTGTCTGGTTAACAATGATAAATAACAATGACAAAGCAATTAAAGATAAGGTCATATAAAATAGCAAATATAAAAAGTCAGCATAATTTATGAATGGATGCATTCGAATATATCTTTGTCACAGATAAATGAAAGAAATAAAATTTTAAAAAATACAAAGACATTATGTAAAACAGTTTCCCTCGAAGCTAGAGGGAACTCAGGAAGCACGTCACCTCCACTGTTTTAAAATTCGTTGGAGGAATCAGCATTAAATGTGAATGTTAAACGAGTCTCGACAGTGCTGTCTTTACGTGCATAGAAATTCTTCCGGATCCTGGATCAAATGTATGCGTCGAATCTTCACCAAACTTAAATCACGTCCTCCTTAGCACGGTATCGAACAACATTCAAAATTTAAATGACATCCATCAATAAAATTGAGATATCCAGCTGACTGACAAACGAGCAAATGAACAAACTAGCTGAAAACGCCAGTGAACATATTACCTCCTGGCAGATGTATGATCAATAACACCTGAAAGCAATTTTTGAATTGCCCTGTCAAAATCAGTGTATTATGCTTTCGTCTATTCGGCAAATTATTTCAGGCAAACGAGAGAGAATATATGAAGACTGTCTTCCCGAGATTAGTGCTCACTGTGGGAACATCGTGTCAGCCAGTCTTGAGAACGGCTGTTGAGAGCATGTTTTAGGCACAAGAGTGCAGACAAATGAGTTGCCAATCGCCATCCCTGGGATCAAGAAAACCCCCAGAAACTCACTATCAACTTGAGAATCAACAAGTTGTCAGCCCATATAACAGGTTATCTGGTGGCTCGACAATGAAAACCGCAAAGAAGCCTCTCATCATCTGATCAGCCAGTCCAGTTGCACGCCTTAAAAACCTCAGGACTCAAGAGTTAAACATCTCTCTGGCACAGAGGCCATTTTGGCTTCCCTCCTCACCTGTAGTGTTTTCCCCAGACCCATGCAATGGGCCAGAATGCAACCGGACCCATAAGATTTCTCAGTCTTCCTCACCGATTCACAGCAGCAGTCCCAGATGAACTGTACTCCTACAGGGACAAGAGAAGGTTAATAGTAAAACCCAGTTCCATCCAGCGAACACAAAACGCCGTCATAAATTTGCAGCAATGCAGTGGACATTCTGCGTAACCGCTGTGCATGTTCACAAGCAAAACAGGGAGGTGGGCAGTGAGGGTGGGTTACACAGGCAATGAAATTCATTAAAAAAAGCTTGACTGCAACATTTTCATCAAATGGTTACAGCAATTTGCTTAAAGTCTGACCACTGAAAATAGCGAGCGTAGCACAGAAAGAGGAAGAACTTAAAAACAGACATAATCATAGTAATTACCCAGCGAAGGAATGTCAGGACTCTTTGAAGATGTGCAGGTGGCTCTGAGGCAGTGACGGATGCTCGCTTTGATGCACACATTCGAATGGGTTTTGACCCAAGGCCGACATTTTTCACATCCAGCTATATTTTAGGTGTACAGCCGAAACCCTAATTCAAAGCTACTTGCAATCAGTGAACAAAGTAAATGCTTGCATACTTCAATCATCGACTTGCCAAGCTAAGCTTGGACTCACCGTCCACCTGGTGGGGTTTCAGCTTGGTCACCAAATTCCTGTGCACCTGCACCAATGGCTCCTTGGTCTCCTCATTTTCATCCAGGACTAGTTTGGTGGTTATGGGACAGGTGACCTGAGATGCCTCTTCCACAACTATGACCTGAGAAATGGGGCGAAAATGGCTGATCAAGAGTAGACTGCGTCACACGGTCTGGTACTTCAGAGCTCGGGCCCTTCGAGAAACTCCACGTGACCAAACGACCTTTGACAGATATAATTGTGTATAGTGACGATTACACACCACCACCTTCGTCTAAAAGGGGTCCTAACATATTACTTCTCAAGAATTTTTGTGAAAACGTACTGAATACTATTGCAGGCAATGAGAACAAAAAAAAAAAAAAAAACATTTTCATAAGTATATTGAGGTAAATAAAAACACTGAAAAACTCAATTGTTCATAACAATTGAAAGGTGCCGCAATTTTTTTTATTTTGACTGGCATAGCATTAATACATGTCTGAAAGCTCATGCCATGATTACTGATGCCAAAAAATTTGTTTAAACAGGTTTGAAGCAACATTATTCTGCAAAATTAGCTCTGTGGTCAATTGTTCCAACATATAAGGTGGCATGAACTTTGAGCAGCATCAGAATGTTCAACACGATGGCTCCATGGAAGGAACTCTCAGACTGTAGCCGCACTGTGGCCTTACATGATGCTGGTTGGTCACTTAGACCATGGCTCTTAAAGAAACACCATAACGCGTTTCAAAGAGTCTGGTTCACTTAAAAATAGCGGTAATACAAGAGCAAAACGGAAGTGAAGTGCTTCTGATGTTCTTTATCTGCATATGACTAGTTAAAAAAAAAAAAAAAAAAAGATAATAATTGGTAATTGACAGCAGGACAACTCCATGATGATATTAATAGCGCCAGAAGTGAAGAGATGAAAGTATCGAGATCTACTATTTCCAAATGCCTGAGTGAAAATGGTCTGATTGGTCGTGTTGCTGCCAAGACCTATAAAAAAAAAAAAAAAAAAAAAAAAAAAACCCGAGTTTGCCAAGACATTCACAGGTTGGACACAAGCGGCGGACTGGGAACAAGTCCTTTGGACAAATGAATCAAAATTTGAAATTTTCTTATCCAAACACAGAACTTATGTGCGCCGTAGACTAAGAGAACATTTCAAAAAATGACTGTTTAACCCCTTCAATAAAACATGAAGGAGGTAATATTATGGTTTAGGGGTCACTCTGCTCAACAGGAGACGGTGATCTCATAAAAATCAATGGAATCATGGATCAAAAGAAGTACCACAGCATCCTCGTGAGGCATGCATTGCCGCCTGGAAAGAGACTGACTAGTTGTGCAAGAATTATCTCAGTTGGAAAGAATCACCTGGGGACATACAATTTATGACCTACCCTGCTCAAAACCCAGACCTCAATCCAACTGAGCAAATCTGGGATTTGCTTGATACAAAAATAAACAAATCTGTAACAGAGAAATAATCTCTTTAGAATGAACTTCAAACCATATGGAATTGTTTAGTGAGTGAAGAAATAAAAAAAAGTGAAAACTATGCCTGAAAGATTGAATGCTGCAATCACATCAAAGGCTGGCCACACTAGATATTGACCTTTGCTCTCAAAAAGACATTATTTTCATTTTTTTTACTATATATTGTCATCAGTTTACTTATTTTAATCTATATGATCCAATATCACAAGAAATAAGTGCTTGAACAGTGCTTGGCCTCTGATTTATCTTCATTTTGTTAAATGTATACTCATCACCGCACGCTACTGTACTGGCTTTGCACTAAGTGTTTTTGGAAAGATGCTAACATTCCCTTATTGTCCTAATTCAAGCCTATACAGTGGAAGGTTCTCTTAACTCCTTAAACTCTAATTTTTTCACTTAAGTTTTCCCTTACTAAGATTCACAGTAAGAAAAAGCATTTACTTCATATTGGCTGGCACACACACATTCTGTATCTGCTAGTTGCAGCTCTTCAACTGAAGCTACACCGCAATGAGAGAAATATTCCAAGCCCGGACACAGTGTTTTTATGGCTTCAGCATAAAATCAAATGAAAAACAACTAGATCTTGTACATCATATCAAACACATATCTCTAATTCAGAAAGACATACTTAGGATCGTTGGGAACCTTGGGATCTCCACTAGACTTAAAAAAATATATTTTACTGAACCATATAACAGTCCATAAGTTTTATGAGATTAACATCGCAATTGATCTTGGCCCACAACTTGGGGCACAGATATTCAAATGAGAATGCTTGCTTCTAATTTTAGTCGCCACCTAAGTAATCCTGCAAGGGAAAATAAGAGGGCAAAACCAGAATAGTTCCATTTATACAAAATCACGCATAAATAACTGCTATTCCCATCCATTCAGCCCACCTCTCTCAACTTCTCCCTCAGTCTTTCCCTCTCTGCGACTCTCTTCCTCCTCTCCTCCTCTTCTTTCAGAGCGTTCTGCGTCTCCGATCTCAGTTTGTCGTCCTTCAGGATCTTGCGGATCTTCTTGCGGCCCTTAGGGGTGGACTTGTCGCCGTCTCCATCTCCGTCCTCTTTGCCCTCGCCGTCTTCCTCCTCACCCTCCTCCTCGCCATTGCTCTGTGGAAACACAGCAGAGCCTGTAAGCACAGCACACACTTCCGGAAAACGCCATCAGCTCGACTGTAAAGAAAACGCAGGGTCTAATGGATGTTCAGACCATTCATTCACTCATGACAAGGCCTGTGGAAAAAGACATTATCTTGACACATAACACTGAGCAGGTAAAGAAGCTACACTTAATATTCAGATCACATGCAAAGCGGAGTCCATAGTTACCGGTGACGACTAATTTTCAACTCGCAGCACCACTAGAAGGGCACAACACAGTTATCGATCTAAATCACAAACTGTGCCCTCTGATTGCAATGCGACTCAAAAGGCGATCTGTCCACCATCACCAGAGTGCCAACAGCCACATAATATTCTACACACAGAACAGCATGGATCAAGGTCGCTGGGTGAAGAATAACAGGATGGTGAAACACGATTAACACCCTGAAATAAATGGGCGTTATTCCATCTGCCGTTTGCACCGCTGACCTTCTCATTGCTGGAGGAGGAATCCTGCACCTTTATGCGACGTCTCTTCTTCTTCTGGTGATAGCTCCTCTGAGCCTCTTCCTTCTTTGAGGACCTACAGACAGAAACTAGGCTGCTCAGTGACTTTCCCCATCCATGGTATTCCGTAATTCAAGCCCGGGGATTTTCAACTAATCCCGTAATAAAGCACAAAATTGGGATTATCTTCAATCAGTCCTCTCTTTTGAGCATCAGTACAACCACATATTCAGCTCTTTGGACAGCCAGCAGAACTTGAGCACACCATCTCCGCTGTCTACAAAACACTGCCACCTGGTGGCTGTATGGAGCATGAAAACATGGACAATATTCTAACTCCCCCAAGTTTTCATTATTCAGAAGTGTGTAGGGAAGTTCAGAATACGTTTAAGCACACACTAATCACACAGCAAGTACCATTTGATGTTCTCCCTCAAAGTTTATGCTTCAAAATCACGAATGCTGTTGCAGTCCAGATGGCAGATGTTCATTTTGAACAGATGCCACGGCGGCCTTACCTTGTTTTGCGTCGCTTGCCCTCGCCGCCCGACCCGCTGAGCTCCTCGCTAAGGGCAGAATCTTCACTCCCGCCTGACTCCTCGAAGTCTGAATCAGCCGAATCATCGCTGCGCACTATGAAAAACCGAATGACCAATCAGAAACCCATAACTCATAATCCAAAATCGTGACCAAAAAAAAAAAAATTAAGTTAGCACTACATAGGCAATGAATGAACAAAGGCAGAATGTTGTGCATACTGTGAAAAAAAGACTGTGAAACAGGACAGTTGGTGAGTCCATTAGTTTTGTTTTAATGTTTCCACTTCACAAAATACTAGTGTATCTTTTTATCAATCTCTCCTCAAAAGGTACTTAGCCAAAAGAATCACCTGTGCAAACATAAGGAAGTATTTTTCCCACATTAAAAGCAATTGATGCACAAAACTGCTTGGCAGGTCATGCAGTAAAGATATTTGAAAGAACTCAAGGTAAGGTTTCACACTGTGATATACGCTTGGGGGATTTGAATGGATAATATTTATCATTCTTGTAACCTCATGCAATTCATTCTCTCCATTAAGAATTACAGCCATAGCCACACTGACCTGAAGAAACCACGAACAGTAGTGTGCAGTGATTATTATACACTTAAACTGAAGACACATCAGAAACGGAGTACTGTTCAAATATTTATTTCATGTAATATTGGATCATATCGGTGAAAATCAATTAACTGATAACAATATATAGTAAAAAACGAAAATAATGTATTTTTGAGAGAAAAAGCCAGTATCTAGTGTGGTTTCCCCTTGCTTTGATAACAGCTTTTAATCTTTCAAGCACAGTTTTCACATATTTTTTATTTCCTCACTCGCTAATCCATTCTGTTTGGTTAGACGTTCATTCCAAAGAGATTCTTTCAATGTTACAACAGATTTGTTTATTTTGGTATCAGGCAAATCCAAGATTTGCTCAATCAGATTAAGGTCTGCATTTAGAGCAGGCCAGATCATAACTTTAATGTCACCAGATGATTCTTTCCATTTGAGAGAACTCTTGCACAACTTGAGACCAATCAGACTCTTTCCAGATGGCAATGCGTGCCTCACATGGATGCTGTGATACTTTTGATTCATGATTCCGTCGATTTTTATGAGATCATCAGCTTCTTTCGAGCAGGCTGAACCCCAAACAGTAATATTACCACCTCCATGTTTTACGGAAGGGTTTAAAGCAGTGGCGTCCAATCTTATCCATAAAGGGCCGGTGTGGGTGCAGGTCTTTGTTTAGCCCAGTGCAACAAGACCTAATACCACTAATTAATTGATCAGGGGGTTCAGTCAAGACTTTGATGAGTAGAGTCAGGTGTGTTAGTGTTGAGCTGTAACAGAAACCAGCACCCACACCGGCCCCTTGTGGATTAGATTGGACACCCCTGGTTTAAAGAGTCATTTTACGTTCTCTAACGCTACAGTGCACATAAGTTCTGTGTTTGGATGAGAAAATTTTGCGTTTTGATCCATCAGTCCAAAGGACTTGCTCCCAGTCAGCCAGTCCATTTGGGGTCCAATTCTTCAATTTCTAGGCAAAATCAAGTCTTTTGGTGACGTTGCCAGCTCTTGCCGGCAACATGACGAATGAGACCATTTTCACACGCGTCTGGAAATGGTAGATCTTTATACCTTCATCTCTTCACTTCTGGTGCTATTAATATCATCAGAGTTCTCGTGCTGTCAACGCAGATTTTTTTTTTTTTTTTACTTGTCATACACTGATAATGAACATCAGACTCTTAACTTCCGTATTGCACCTCTATTGCCACTAGTTTTTGGTGAACTGGTCTCTTTGAAATGTTTGCTAGCATTTCTCTCAGCGCCAATGGCAGCATTCAACACCTTCAGATATTTTTCAAAGTGACCAACCAGCATCATGTAAAGCTACAATGCGTCTACGAACGATCTCTCAGAGAGCTCCTTCCGTTGTGCTACCGTGTTTAACACTGCGATACTGCTCAAAGTTCATGTCACCTCATATACTGGAACAACTGACCATCAGAAGTACACTACAGGCCAAAAGTTTGGGGCCACCCTCAGATTTTTAATGGTGCACCAAGTGCAATGTGACCCCTTGGTTTTGGGGAAGGCATTTATACAGCATGCCTTCTTGTTACATAAAATTGTTCAAGTCCTAGTGAAATACAATCATATAACACAAAGGCATTGAAACTCAATTATGAAACATTGTGGTCAGTGAAGACCGCTTTAAAATGTGGTCTGTGGTCTGGAATTCACCCAAAACCTATTGGCTTTCTATATTTTATGCACTGAAGTCATTTCATGTGCAAAAAATAAGGAAAGAACAGTTGATGTGTGATTTTTTTAAAAATCTGAGGGTGGCCCCAAACTTTTGGCCTGTAGTGTAATTTTGCGGGATAATGTTGCCTCAAACCAGTTTAAACTAATTTTTCTGCATCAATAATCATGGAATGAGCCTTCAAACATGCATTCATGCTATGCAAGAGTCAAAAAAATAAAATTTGTGACACCTTTCAATTTTTATGAAAAAATTGATGTTTTCAGTGATTTTGTTTATTACCCATATTTTTACCTCAACATACTTGCGAGAATGATTTTTGTTCTCACTGACTACAATAGTATTTTTCAACACATTTTCATCAAAAAATAATAGAGAAGTAATACATTAGGACCCCTTTTAGACAAAAGAGGTGGTGTATAATCATCGCCGCACACGACTGTATTTATTTCACATAATATAAAAAGGATTAAGCCATAGGAATACTGCTGCAATAATGGGCTCTCTTGACGAGAATGAGGTGGGTGAAATGTTTTTCCAGTGTGACGTGCTTCTGAAACTCACCCTTCCTGCGGGCTTTCCTCTTGACCCCGCTCTTCCCCTTGGCAGCTGGTTTCTCGTTGCCCGACTCGCCCTCACTCACCGACAGTTTGTGCCGCAGCAGCTTATGCCGGTGAGGAGTCTTCTTTACGTCGTCTTCCGAGTCCGAACCTGAACGGGAGTCAGAAGTGCCGTCCTCTGCAGGAAAGAAGGCAGGAGTGGAAAATCCAGGGGTCAAAAAGTATAAGTTTTGCCCTTGTGTCCCTCGGCTAAGAACTCAGCCGACGGATTTCACTAGCTAATTAACGCCACTCTTTCTGGCCAAAGAACTGAGATAATCAATGAATTTAGGTGACTGCTGCAAAATAATGGGGTGGACGACTTCTTTCTGAACCTAAACTTTCCACCATCTGAAAAAAGGACGGTGATATGGGGCAAGACGTTTGGAGAATTTGCAGCAAACTTCACCCCATCTAAGTGACCACTTTAAAGCCTAATTTTTCATCTGAAATGCCAAATATCCAGTCATATACGACAAATCTGCTACATACTGGGCCATTTGGGGGCTGCAGACAAGTAAATGCTCTTAGAATCTCACCCTCACTCATTGGTTCACAGGTTAAGCTTTATTGTGTGTCAACAAAGTGGTATTGCAGACATTTGATGCCACATTATGGAATCTCAACCACAGGAGAATGTACAATTGTAATAGGATGGCTTAATGGCTTCAGGAGGCCACACTAATTAAAAATGTGGCGAGCATAATCTTAAAATGTGCCATGACAAGAACATAAATGTTCCAATGATGATATATTTGGTAATGACATCAGGACACATCAGTCTTTAACTGGGACATCAGAGTTTAGCGCATCAAGTTTATGTCTCCTAAACATTAACAAATGTAACCGAAGCACCGCTCACCCAAGGATGGTGGTCTTCAACCCTGTTCCTGGAGAGCTACCATCCTGAAGGTTTTCACTCCAAAGGAAACAACATCTCATTTCCAGTTAAAGACCTCGACACACTACAAATATCCTGAATAAAAGTGACGTGCCGTCGGAGGCAAGTTAGGGGAGGCAGAATCCTCACCGTTAAACAACCGATAACTCCCTATTACTTTGCTTGATTAGCAATCAGAGGATTGATTAACCAATCTGCTAAAACTCATGGGCAGAATGACGGGCCAATTTCAGTTTCCACAGAATTATTGCTCAGTGCATTGAACTCGAAATGCTCACAAGACATCAAATTTGCTCATAGTTGCTCACAGGAAGCTAACGCAATGCCATTAACAAATATTAAAACCTGTCTGATGCCGTGTTCAATGCTAGGTCAATATGTCTACGATAAGGTTTTCCCCCTTAAATACATACTTTTTAATACCGTTCAAAAAAAAAAAAAAAAAAAAAAAACAAGGGAGTTTATCTTCAGTCTTCTTTCATAGTCAAATAAACAAACGGATAAAACGATACATAGAATTACGGAGTTGAAATTTTTTTCTACTTAAGATTTCCATCCTTGCAGTCTCAAATGGAAATATATCCGTGAATAAATCTTTTTCTCATTATCACCTCTTAATCATTACATGTTACATAAAGGCTAGGTCATTACATGTTACATAAAGGCTTAATTGTTTGGTGGAAAAAAAAAAAAAGTAAAATTGCTTGATTGGCAATCAAGTGTAATATGTGGAAACAAGTTGACAAAATCGGCGATAAAAGGTGAGGCCACTGTCTCCCCTGACAGCAAGTCTCTGCTGACTCAGGTATGCTGAATTAGGGGCTGCAGAAAAAACCTACAAGATGGGAGCACTCAAGTAACAGGGGTAAAGACCACATCACCTGGGACATAATTTTGCCGACATCATCATCTCACCATCAGCCAACTCACCATCATCTTCTCCATCTTCCTCCTCATCATTGCGTTTCTTAACAGACTTCTTGTCCTCCTTCTCAGATTCTTCATTGTCTGAAGAGCTGTCATCGCCAGAAGAGTAGTTGGCTTTGATTTGAGCAAGGAGCATCTTCTTTGCAATTCTATCAGGAATAGAAGAGGGGAAGATTTAAGTTTCAAAGAAGAGGGGAAGATTTAAGTTTCAAACTTCAATTGCCAGTCACTGGCATCGGTTTGGCCAGCCTCGTAAAGTCATGACTCTCAACTGAAAGAAACAAAATCTCCAATTCTCTGTGAAAGGAAAAAAATGATTATTTTAAAAACTAGATCTTTAATTGAACCTGAAATTAAACTGGTCTGCCACTCTGCCATGCCCATTTGAAAGTAGCATACAAGACCAAAAAGAACCATCAAAATACTGTAGTTTATGTTCTAAAGACCTTGAATGCACAGTTTCATAAAATTTGATCAACATTTGCGACCACTAGCCTCCGTTGCAGACGTCTTTTGTGGTTCGCTCCGCTCCAACGACAACGTCTGGGCACTGGAGCCAGGTTTAGTGTTCAGAGGAGCTCTAAAATTTCTGGAGCAAGCCAATTGTATGTGCGCATACTGTTGTGGGAGTTTGGGAGGGAAGCGTACAACATAAGACATCTGCAACGGTGGCTAACCAACACAATCATGTTGAAAATGTTCAAAAGGAGGAATTTCTCCAGGTTTCTGCAGTGTTGAAGTTTTCCCGAACACAAGTTCTTCAGCTGCAGAGCAGCACACTTCATTTGGCGCTTCAGTAGTTAGACGTTTGACGCAGGGCCGGTCGCCATCATTGTAAAGTTGCTTGATTTCCCTTATGGTCTCATTCAGTTAGCTTTTTAGTCTCAAGAACTTTTCTAATAAACGGTACCATCAATAAGGCACTCAAACAGCTCACTTGAGGAATATACAGCAGTATTTACGGAAAGAACACCACTTATAATTGAAGGAACATCGAGTTTGCTTTTTCTATATTCACGTCTTTTCCCTTTCTTCTACCCGATTCTTATTTTACATAAAAAAAATAACAAATGTCATTGACAATGAGTTTTTTTTTTTTTTTTTTAGGGGTTTCTGTAACCGCAATTTTTGTTATTAATATTTGACCGGGGAAACCCAATTGGACCATCATAACAAGCATTCCGACTGGTTTATTTTGCACAATGCCATTACATCACGGAACACAAAACCCGACTCGAATGCGCAGACGTTGCTGTGGGAGGGATGCGAACCACATAAGACGTCTGTGACGGAGGCTATGCGACCACTCAAGATTATAGGTTGGCCAAATGGGTGTCTATTGGTGAAGGAATGTCAAAGGTCACAAAACGGCTATTTTTCAAAAATCGTCACATCCCTCCATTTATACATGTTGTATACTACCTGCATACCAAGTTTCAGCTCTTAATCAACATTAAAAAGGTCTAAATTGGACAACCTTCAGTTTTTCAATAAGATCGCCCTGGCACACCCACTTCTGACGGTGCTGGGCATAAATGCAAGTCCGAAGTAGTTTACATGCTTGGTTGCATACCAAGCTTTGTCAAATTTGATCAGTATCTATGTCCACGAGAGGTCACCAGTCAAATTGTTTTCGGACAAAAGAGGACAGACAAAAACAATGGACGACCAAGTTTACGCCATCTTAATGACTCAGCTGGTCGACAACCAGTTGAGTTAAAAATGCACGTCCCTGTCCGTCAGCCTTCTAGTCCAGAAAAGTAGAGCATGAGATTCTACTCATAAGGCATCATTCATAAGCCACTACAGCACATAAAATGGTGGACCAGCCAAATCTTCATCCTAATTCGCTGCAGACCTTGACTACCAAAATCAAAAATTACATGAACATTCCACATGCAACACACAGAAAAATAACCAAATGGCATGAAACTAAATGGGTCCTTTAGTTTTTATTTCTACAGCCTCTGGGAGAATAAAACTGCTTTTCTTTGTGCGATAATCGTTTGGGTCATTCCATATGAAGTCAACCAGAGGTCCCCGGGTCACACACTCAGATTTGGCTCAGATTTATTTTGGGAGTACCTCTATATTCATGATGAACACATGCAAAATTTTAGGCTCCTACTCCAAGGGGTTTCCGAGATATGGTCCCCCAAAAATCAGGGTGCCATGCCCCAAGCTAATCGCGAACGTTAATTCATAGGGATTTTGGAGGCCAATATCTTTGGAACCAATTTTTGGTATGGGGTGAAAATTGCTATCCACAGTATTTTGGATGCAGGCTTTCAGACTCTCTTGTCAAAATTGATCTATCCCTTTTCAAGATACTTGCCTCTCAAATATGAACATTTTTGATGGGTGGAAATCAAAAATTCAGTTTTCAAGGGCCCCCCATGAGGCCAGGATCGCTTAGAAGCTAAATTGTGCTGGATTCCTTCCATTTGAGGACAGGTCTGTCTGTATAAGGAAGATTGACTGCACCCAAGGCATAATAGCGGAGTTGGGAGACACTGAAATGGGTCCTTGATGAAACAGTCACTTTTTTGCCAATATTGGATTGGCAAATTCACCATGTGGGTAGTTACCTGCAGTAATGAAACTTGTTCGACATGAAAGTATATATCTTGGCTTTATTTGATCAAAATTACAACTTGTTTTCTCATCTCCTTCACTATTTAGTCATGCTATGAAATATAGGGCTTTTTTTTGTTTTTCTTTTGCTAAACCCCCCCCATCCCATTATGGCTTTTGTTTTGATAAAATGTTGTAAGGTGAAGCTAATATAAGTTGTATGCTATTGTTTTAGTGCCATCTTAAGATTCATCTTATTGGTTAAGTGAGATGCTTAGTATATAGCCATCTGCCCACAACTGACCATAAATGATCACAAATGTGAGAAAGCTAGACTCCAAAACCTGTCAACTAAGATTACCTATCACAACGAAAGAGTTTATTATACAAATGATGGTAACTTCTTTTGAATGAGGGCAGTTTCTGTCCTGGTTTAAATTTGAACTTCATAGCCATTTCTTCAACAGTTTTCAGGGATTCTGAAAATAAAGTGTATCACAGTGAGAGAAATGAACTTCCTTACAGTAAATTAATGCCATCCTTTCTCTGTTATGCAAAAAGGAATGCAGGATGATGCCACCATGAACTTACTTGTGATGTGCTTCTTATGATGGTTAAATGGATTGGCACAGGACCGCTATAGACTTTCAAAGCGTGACAAATACACTTTTTGGTGATGGAAACAGATTTGGTCATCATTGAATATGACATTGCACTGCCAAGTCAAAAGTTGTCCGTCGGCTGGTTTAAGGTCACCGAATGAAATTCGTCCTGTATTTCTGCAGTATGTATGTTTGTCGCATTCCTCATCGAAGGAAATCCCAATTATGCACCTGTCAGAAGCCATGCCAGTTTCATTACCATGGGTAACTGCTCACATGGTGAACTTGACAATCCAAAATTGGCAAAAAAGTGACGTTTTCAGCTAGGACCCTTTTCAGGGTCTCCTAACTATATTATTATGCTTTGGGTGCAGTCAATCTTCCTTGTACAGACAGACCTGTCCTCAAATAGAAGGAATACAGCACAATTTAGCCTCTGTAAAGGATCCTGGCCTCATAGGGGACCCTTGAAAAGTGAATTTTTGATTTCCTCCAATACAGATTTTCATATTTGAGAGGGCAATATCTTGAAAATGAAAAGAGATAGATTAATTTTGACAAGAGATTCTGAAAGCCTGCAACCAAATTACCCTGAATAGCAATTTTCAGCCCATACCAATGATTTATTCCAAAGATACTGGCTTCCAAAATCCCTATAAGTTAATGTTTGCTATTCGCTTGGGGCATTCGCTCGGAAACCCCTTGGAGTAGCAGCCTAAAATTTTGCATGTGTTCATTATGAACATAGGGGCACTCCCAAAATAAATTTGAGCCAAATTTGAGTGTGTGACCATGGAAGATTCCTGTACTTTGGTTGAGTTCATATGTAATGACCCATTTGGGTTTGAGTGAGAATAAGCAATGGACACCGTCTCAACCCAATATACTATCAAAAAGACTCTCCCAGAACGGCAGCTCTACCCCTCTGATTCACACAACAGCCAGGCCACCTGAGGCGTGATCAGTTCCCTCTCAGTTAGTTTACATATGAACAGCTTTACTTGACAGTGTTGTCATTCCAAAGTGTAGACAAACAGCGCTAAAGCTGAGACAACAGACAGATGGTGCAGTGACAGTGTAAGATCCTTGTGTTGTGCAAAATTGACAGAAAGCAGATGCTTTAATTAATGCCTCAGGGCTTTTGTGTCCCACAGAAATAGTAAATAATTGGGTTACTGTCGTAAGGCCAATGCCCAGTTGAAACATTGATTCTGACAAAGGAATAACACCAGTGCAGGGGAAACAAGGACACAGTACAAGTAAAAACATGTTTGTTCATAACCAAGGCCTTCGGTCTCACTGCCTGTGCAAAGAGTGGCAATTAATTATGCAATAACGCAAGATCACAACCAACTGATGGTCAAAGAAAGCAGACTGAAAAGCCAGCTGATCATGCCATAAATTCTAATTGATAAATATGAGGATTAACATACAGTGAACAGCGACACATTTTTTTTCCTTTTTTCTAAGTTCTGGTTCGGTTGATGAGTCAATCGCTATATATGAATCCACTTGAACATGCATTTTACATGTGAAAAAGGAGACTGAAAGCAAAAAGTGTCCATTCAAGCAGACGACCGCAAGACATGTTTGGCAGAGCATCACTATGGAAGACACCCAAGGGCTGGTGCCCTTTTTTTTTTTAAACCTTTGTTTAACCAAAGAAAGCTCCATTGTGAACATGATTCTCTTTTTCAAGGACGCCCAGGGAGAAATGACAGACAACAGTCACAACTGAGGAGGGACAAAGACAAACAGGGGAAAAGCCCCTGAAGCAATTTTGGGGGCAAAGCCCTTGCTCCAGAGCCAACAGCAGAGTTGTTCTCAATTTCATCTCTCCAGATCAAAGTAAGAATCTCAAGCACCACTTAGGCCTCAAGTCAGCAACTTTTTAGTTATTCCTCACCTACCACTTGCTTACCCACCCTGGCATCCCATGTGTCCGTCTCCAACTTAAAGCAGTCATTGCATGCAAAGGATAAGTGACGAAATACTAACTAGAGGTTCAAGTGAAGCTAAATTCTTAACTAGTCTGCCACCCTCCCAAGCCCATTTACAAGGCTGAAATGAAATACCAAAGTGTTTCAATTCAATAAGCTGTTACATGCAAAGTTTAATCAAATTTGATCAATATTTGTGACCACAAAAGGTGACGAGTTGTTCAAATCGGTGTCTATGGGTGAAGGACTGTCAAAGGGCCAAAAACAAAAAGAGGGAGTATCTGCACAACTTGTGTAGTTCCTTGCGGGTGCTGTATCCAAAAGAGTGTACCTCCGATGAGAGAAAATGGCACAGCGCTGCCAACTTCACAAATATCGCACCAAGTTAGGAACTGACGTTTCAGTCAAATAACCTTCATCGGCATAAGTGATGAAAACATCCTCAAATTAAAGATCACTGTCTACACTTCAACCTCACGGTCACTGTATTCTCTCAACAAGAAGCGCTGAAGAGCAAAACCAAAGTAAAAAATGTGTCACTGTCCAAAGAATTACCAAAGTGCTCACTGTATTTCTAAGAACGTTCATTGGAACAGTTCCCCTAATTGGCAAGCACCAGATACTAAAGCCTTCTCAAAACTGTGCTGCCCCCTGCTTCCTCTATTTTTGCTTATTTGTCATTTTTAATGGTTTCAGGTCATCCAATTATTTTCTCCAACATGAGTGAATACAAAATGCAGCTTTTAAGATTTAAATGATCATTTCATTTCTTGAAGGTAAAGAGTTATTCAAAACCGTTTCATCCGTGCGAAAAAATATTTGCCCCGTAAACCTAATAACAGGTGGAGCCACCCTTGGGGGCAACGACCGCCAATGTTTGTGATAACTGGTAATGAGTCTTTTACATCGCTGTGGAAGAGTTTCAGCCCACTCCGCCAAGCAGAATAGTATTAATTCGGCCTCATTGGAGGGTTTCCGAGGATGAATTGCAGGTTTAAGGTCATGCCACAGCATCTCAATCAGAACTGTGACTAGACCACTCCCAAACCTTCATTTTGAGCCATTCAGAGGTGAACTTGCTGGTGTGCTTCAGGTCATTGTCATGCTGCATAAACCAACGGCACAAGAGCTTCAGGTCACAAACTAATGGCCAACATTCTCTTTCAGGATTTCTGGTAGAGAGCAGAGTGCATGGTTCCATCCATTAAGGCAAGTCTCTCAGGACCTGAAGCAGCAAAGCAGCCCCAGGCCAACACACTACCACCATCTTTGACTGCTGGTATGACGTTCTCACTGTGGAATGCTGTGTTTGCATTATGCCAGATGTAATGGGACCAATGTCAACCAAAAGGTTTTGGCTCAGTCTACAAAATATTATCCAAAAACTATTGGGGGTCATGAAAACACTTTTTGGCAAATGTGAGACAATCCTTTGTGCTCTTCTGGATCAGCAGTGGTTTTTAACTTGCAGCACTCCCAATGGATGCTATTTTTGCCCTGTCTCTGCCTTACCGTTAAATCATGAACACTGACCTTGAAGTGAAAGACAACACTCTTCTGAAGTGAATGCCAAAAATAAGAACTGCCCCTTAGGTGCTACAAAATTTTTATTTTTTTTGGGGTAATTTTAAGACACAGCTGAACTGAATGTACTTACATATTTGGATGAAAACACTCCGCCACTGCTTGCTAATTGTGAGCTGCGTTGACGTCACATACACCACAGCTCCTTAAATAGATAGGTATAAAAAAAAAAAAAAAAAAAAAAGAGCTCTTGCTGAAGACCTAAAGCGTCTGCTTTACCATGAGTGTTTGACACCCAACAGCCAAACACACCGGCAATATTAAAAAGTTTTATTCTACGAGTAAAGGGGCTAGCCAACATCCATCTACCGAATGGTGAACCAGCAAGACGCAGACAGGAGGCAGGAGGCAGTGCAATCTTCCATTCAGCGCTTCAGTAGGGATATATGGTCACATGTACAAGTGGATGTAGGTGGGCAAGTATGTATGGTTTTCCTGAAGGAAGAAATCAAAGACTGACAAAGCATTTTTCTTTCAAGTTGTAGGATAATGTCATATACATATTCTGTATCTGCAGGTGGCAGTATTTCACTGAAGCTACATCTTACTTATACTGAGACATTCACACTCAGGATGCCATGTTTTTATAGCCACAGCATTTCATCAAATGGAAAATATTTAGATCTTGAACATCATCCAACCATTCTCAAGACCCCTTCTTCCTCACTAGGGTTACAGGGGAGCTAGAGCCTATCCCAGGTGACTCCGGGCAAAAGGCAGGGACCCAGGCTGGACAGCTGCGAATCCATCTCAGGGCGCACACACCACTCGCTCTCACACTCATACCTATAGGCAATTTAGCATGCATGTCTTCGGACTGTGGGATGAAAGCGGAGTGCTCGAAGGAAACCCTCGCGAACACTGGGACAACATGCAAACTCCGCACAAAAAGGCCCCAGGCTGGATTCAAACCCACAACCTTCTTGCTGTGAGGCCGCAATGCTTACACTGCACAACTGGGCCACCCAAGATCTAGATATCATTTTATGCAAATTTGCGATCTCTACTAGCATGGGCATGAAGTTCCGAGAGTTTGAATACAGCAACTGCACTTGACGGACCCATACATGGCCCCAGGATTTCATGGGATAAAGTCATGGTCATTCAAAGTCACCATTATGTGACTGCCAAAGTGTTTCTTATCATTGCTTGGATGCATTTTTCAAAAAATGCACAATATCCAAGTCATTGTATCTTGACTCCATAAGGGTATTTCTTTTATTTAACATTAATTTTGTGCTAAAGTTGTCTTTCACTTTACCTCAGGATAGTGAGGCCTGCAATTTTTTAGATGTTAGTCTGGGTTTTTTTTGTGATCCTCTAAAGTTGTTGACGCGCTCTCAGGGGAATTTCGGTAGGCTGGTCACTCCAGAATACGTTCAGCACAGTTCCAAGTTTTCTCCATCTGTACATAGTGGCATTCATTGCAGTTTGCTGGAGTATCCGAGCTTCATAAATGGCTTTGTAACCCTTCCCAGACTGACAAATATCAATGAATTTGTTTCACATCTGCTCAAGGATTTCTTTAGATCGCAGCACCATGTGCTGCTTTTTGCCTACTTCACATTGCCAAATTCTATTTAAATGATGTTCAGATTTAACAGGGCTGGCAGTAATCATGCCAGAAAAACACGTATCCAGTGAAATTGAACCCAATTATTATTTAAATTTGTTTAATTGGCTGATTTAGAAACCAAGGGGGTGATTACTTTATCACATAAGGCCAAGTAGGGTTGGACAGCTTTTTTCCTCCAAAAAATGAAATCTTCATTTAAAAACTGCATTTTGCATCTATTTGGGTTACCTTCAATATTAAAATGACTTTGATGATCTATAACATTATAAGTGGGCCAAATATGCAACAATAGAAGAAATCGAGACGGGGGGCAAATGCTTTTTGAAAGCACTGTACATCTGTTGCAAGCACAACGGAAGCCCTTGTTCGACAATTCAAACATACCAGGTTGTGTGTTCTGTGTCGCAGAAGTCAGATGTTTTACACTGCAGCTAGGTTTATTCCTATAGTGGTCAAAAATCCAATCGCTCCCACAAAGTTTGAGCAGTGGGCGGCAACAGAAAGATTAAAGGCCATGTTTTTGTGCACGGTGGATGCAAAGCAGCTCACCTTTGCCCTTAACCAACCCACAACAGGTTTTAATGAGGGTGCTCGCTGCATTGGGCCATTTTGCAGCCATAATGAAAATTAATATATGCATTAACTGAACAGAGACTCATGAAAATAGTTTCCCCCCCCCCCAATTTTACTGTTTAAAATGCAAGGTCTGTTCAGTCATTTCGTCTGCTTCCGGGTATTTGGGCATTTTCGTGGGTAAAGTTCACAATGAATCTATGACCCCAACTTGAGAAAAGTTGGGACAGGATAGAAAATGCACATAAAAATAGAAAGCAGTGACTATGAAATAGAGTTTCACTTGCAATTCATGGCAAACAGTATGAAGACGAGATATTTAATGTTTTGTCAGGTGAAGTTAATTCTATTTGCAAACATACATCAATTCCTGCCATTCAGACCTGCAACACAGTCTAAAGAAAGTTCAGGACGGGGCAAATTAGGTACAGTGATGGGGCAAAATAAAACTGAATTATGATTTACAACTGCAAGCGCCCACAGGTGATTGTAATTGTGATTCGGTACATAAGCAGCATCCAGGAAAGGCCTTGTCCCTCAGGAGCGAGGATGGGCCAAGGATCGCCAATTTGCCAACAAATGTGTGGGGGGAAAAAAAAAAAAAAATCATTGAAAGGTAAAAAAAAAAAAAACAATGTTAAAGAGATATAGGAAGGGATTTAGATATTTTATCATCAATGATGCATAACAAAATGACAAGATTAAAGGAATCTGGAGAAATTTCTGTGTATAAAGGGCTAGGCCGCAAGTTTAAGCAGACAACCGTAATCTCCAATCACTCAAACAGTACTGCACTCAGAACAGGAAGAATGGGTCAAAATTCCACCTGAAACACTTATTCTTTTAGTACAGTCCGTAAATATTTAGTAATTGCTGCGAATCAAAAATTTAAAAATAAGCTTTTATTAAGAGAAATCAAAGGAATTCACAGCCAAAATATCTAATAATGTGCAATTATACTGCTTTCAATGTAATACAGGTCAAAGATATTTACATATCATTGCTATCAATTTTAATTTGAATGAACATACCAACTTTTTCTGATTTGGGGCTGTATATAACTAGGAAGAGATTCATCAAAAATGTTGAAATTGAACTCCACCATGGCCGAGTGGCTTTCCAGTAGCATATCAGTAGTTGCCCTCATGGACAGGCAGCCATTAGGGGACAATGTCCATTTATTGAAATAGCCACCACTGCTCCATACATGGAGGCCAGAACGACCGTCTACTCGCTTTTCATTTGCTTGAGGATAGAGAAAACCTCTCGTATAGCCCTAAGAAGCCATAGCGCTCTTTGTGGCATGATGTGTTCTGGACAACACAAACACGATTCGATTTTCACAAAAACCTCACAGATACATTGGAGAATGCAAAGCAGAGAGCAGGCACTGAGTGTGTGTTTGAGGGAAGAAAAAAAATCATTTGAAACCCTGAATGTTTATTTTCAAAAGTGATACTGAACAAAATCTGACAGCAAAGACACAAAAAGAGGCATTATGGTCACTAAACGCATAATTTTCTTTCCAGTCCTCCGGTTTCCTGTTTTGTTGCCAGCAAAATGACAGAGGTAGCTGCCCGCTCCAGCGCAATTTGACCATATTCATCAAACTGAACTCATTATCTATTCTCTATTGAACAAGCTAGGTTCCATGATGACTTCTTTCTGATTCATGGTGATGATTTGCACTGAAAGCACGGAATTCAAAGGAGTCCGCATGGTGTTACGGTTACATGCATTTGAGAGTAATATTAGTGCGTAATAACGGTATAAAAAAAACAAATATTTCGACCCCATTTCCAGAAAAGTTGAGACGTTGTGTAAAATGCAAGTAAAAACACAATGCAATGATGTACAATTCATTTAAACCCGATTATTTAATTGAAAATAGTGCAAAGACAACATATCAAATGTTGAAACAGAAATTTTTATCGTTTTTTGAAAAATATTTGCTCATTTTGAATTTTATGATAGCAACATGTTTCAAGAAAGTTGGGACAGGGCAATATTTACCACTGGGTTGCATCACCTTTTCTTTTAACAATACTCTGAAAGTATTTCGGAACTAAGGTAACCAACTGCTATAGGTTTGTAAGCAAAATGTTTTCCAAAATGTTATTATGTAGGACAAAATCCCTAAATTCTTTGCAATTTTACAATGAGAAGTATTATTTTAAATCGTTGAACTATTTACCCATGTATTCTCTCCCTGAGTAGTGCTGCCATTGCCATATTTATGTCTGAAAGACTCCCCCCCCGCCACCAACCCCCCCTCTTGGGAGGTCAGCTTTATTTTTGTTAATGATAAATCTGTACTAACAGTCTTCAGAGGGGGGGGTATAACAAAGGAGAGAACAGGAGGGATCACACAAATGAATGGAAATAATTAAATATGATGAAGCAAAACCAAATAACAGATAGATGTAACAATCTTAAAAAAGCAAACAAAGAAAAAAGAAAGAGGAAAAGAATAAATAAACAAATAACAATTTTATGCAGTGATTTCACATTGCTGGTCAGGATATTGTTCAACATAAGACAAAAGACAACAAACAAAGGGACTGCAAACTGCTATATGTAAACATATACTCACATATATACACACATACATATACTTAAATACACATCAAGGTATATACACGTACATGTAGTTTAATAAATATGCGTAGTGGGGCTCCATATTACGGGGGTGTGGATTAATCTCTGTGGGGGGTTGTATGGGCAGAGACATCTGGCTTATTCCTTAAATGGTAGATATGATATGTGGTGACTGTGTGGTTGAAGAAGAGCACTATGTGTTATTTTTATGGATTAGTCTGGAATGCTGAGGAGTTCTGTGAAATGAGCCCAATGACGGCCAAACTGGTCAGCTTGGTTTGGAGTTGATGCTTTAAGTTTTTCCATGTTAATGTGATCGGATAATAAATTGAGCCATTGAGATATTGTGATATTTTGTCTATTCTTCCAGTTTAGCAAAATGGTCTTTTTGGCCATTGTTAGGGCGATCCAAGTAGGACGTATGTCGTCAGGTGGCAGTTCAACTGAAGATAGTTCTCCCAACAGACATTTTATACCCAATCATGTCACTGACCTGATGCCAATTAACCTTATTTGCAGTCAGACGTTCCACCAGGTGTATTTTTTGGCATCATTCAACTTTTTCCAGTCTATTGTAGCCCCTGTCCCAACTTTTTTGAAATGTATTGCTGGCATCAAATTCAAAATGAGTTTTTTTTTTAAAAAACAAAATTTCTCAGTTTGATATGTTGTCTTTGCACCATTTTCAATCAAATATAGAGTTTAAATGAAATGAAGGAACCCCTTGCGCTTCAGCCCCTCTGTCAGTGGAGGTCGGTGCTCGCAGAAAGGACAGTAAATCCAAATACAAAGAAGAAACTGGAACACTCAATCACCAGCACAAATTTATTAAGGTGCCAAGACTGGCGTTCTTGGCACCTTAATAAATTTGTGCTGGTGATTTGAGTGCTCCAGTTTCTTCTTTATATATAGAGTTTAAATGATTTGCAAATCATTGCATTCGGTTTTTATTGACATTTTACACACCGTCCCAACCTTTCTGGAAATGGAGTAGTCGATGGCCATTACAGTGTCTATGCTAAACAAAGCAGCTATGGCTGGGGATATAGGTGTCAACCTGTCCCAACTGCGCATCAAAAATCGCTTGGAATTATAACTTTTACCTGTTCTCCGGATCATCATCATCATCCGCAACAAACGTAGGAGCAGATTTCATAGGAGCTTCATCACCTATGGGATAAAATGGAAATTAATAACACAAAGCGACAAATGGCCAGATCTTCTTCCTTGAGGACTCAAGTCTTTCGATTGTGATTGTTTTGACTGATGACCGCACATGGAAAAATGCACCTCTGCAGGATTTCCTTATTTCTCTCCATGAGAATGACTTGGGCTTGGGCAGGACAATACGTTTAAAAAAGTTTATTGCAAAAATATTCTCTCTCAATATAAGCAAAGAGGTATGAAATTTAGATATCTCCTTTTGCCCCTGAATGAAAGCTGATGATACCAAGAAATCTAGCAGGATTTGGATGATTAATATTACTCAGAACATGAGTATACACACACATGTACGCACACTTTTAAATACACCCACTTTATTTATCTTTAAAAAGGTTACTAAACATCATCATCATATCCCTTTAGCTACAAACCAAGTGAGTTATATACTGATTCTCCGGAGCAATTTAAGGAAGAGAGACATGTTGATAACCAAAATGAAAAAAATTAACCAAAAAAAAAAAAAAGAAAAGATGAAAAATGTACAATTTTAAGTTGCAATTTTTCTCCATTATTTTAGCTGCAATATCAGAGCTAAACAGGGAGTCACTAAAATAAAAAAATAAATTAAAAAAAACTATTGTATGCTATAGAGCAACATTACTTTTAATATTCTACGATAAGTTGCGTGCAATTTTGCAGTAATCTCATTCTGATAGATGACAGACCGCTCCAAGGCAGGCCGCCAGTTATACTGAGATTTCATATCAAGACACATACGGCTACCAATTTATGACCAACACAAAAGCAGGTAAGCTGATAAGCGCAACAGTTAGCAGGTGGCCATAACACTCTCTACAAGCCGTACTATATACTAAAGAGTAATCACAACAACCCGTTTCCATGATCAAACGGTCAACTCTACAGACAAGACAATTGTACAAATCTTCCCATTTTTGTGCTGTGTGTTTAAAGGGTAAGGAAGGAGCTAAGTAGCAATAGTGGATACAGGCCAGATGGGCAGACTCCGTTACTCCTCACATGCTCTAGTGTGTGCCTTGAATGGTGAAAACCGTATCTTTACAGCAAGTATGAAAAAGAACTTAGGAGAAAGTCTAAGAAAACTGCCAATTCTAAATACAGCAGAGTAATCATCTATTACGCACTAAAAAGCCATGGCCTGAAATTAATCATCAAAAATTCTGCCAGGCACAACGCATAAAGATTACTTAACACAGTCCTAAATAGTTTCATACTCATAGCATATTATATCACTCTGAGCATGCCGTCGAATGCAGTCATCTGGCTGTGATTCTGAATGTAATACCCAGTTGAGCTAAGTAAAGAGCCCCAAGCATCCCCCGGCTGTCCAGAAAACAAAGGTTACTCCACATGTTCAGAACTGCAGATAAGACTGGGCGAAGAGAACATGTGTGCTGGGATGTATAATGCGTTCCTACAGCCGGGGACAAGAAACAGCAAGCCAACCTGAAGACTGCTGGTAGGAGTCGAGAGTTGCTGTAGCCACCTCCTCTGTGATAGGCTTAATCTTCTGCTGATCATCACTGTCCTCAGCAGAGTTGGCATCCTGGTCGCCATCTGCCTGCCCTTCCCCTTCTCCCTCATCATCGCTGGAAGACGACGACTGCTGCGCTTTCGCTTTGCTTTTAGGAGCCCTCTTTTTTGCCTGAGCTCTCCTCTTCTCTGCGGCCGCTCTACGCCGCTTTCCTGCTCTTCCTTCCTGCTCCTCCCCTTCCTCCTCCTCCTCTTTCTTCACCCAGCAACGACCCTTCTTGGCAGTGTTGAGCTTGCTCAGGTTCTTGATCTCCTTCTCCAAGTCTGAATCAAAGTTGGATGAGTCTGAGCCAACCTCCTTCTTCACCTTTGAGGCCTTCTTGGGTGCGGTCTCCTTGTCAGGGGCGGAGGAGCTTGCACGGAGCTTGCGCTTGGACGCCGTCTGTTCTTGAGATGCAGTAGAGCTCTTCTGCTGCGGGAAGAGGCACCGCCTCCCCACCTTCTTGGTGGTGCCGCCCTCCGCTTCGTCCGAGCTGGCGGCCATGTTGGCCGTCTGGAGCAGCACAGCCGGGACTTCATCGGAGTCCGAGTCGTCTCCCTTGTTGGAGGAAGCCGCGGTTCTCCCCATGTCTTTGTCCCCGTCCGCTATGGTAGCGTCAGCCTTGGCAGCCAACTCTGTATCCGAGTCGCTCTCGCACTTGACCTGCACGGGGAGAGGCTTGCTTTTGCAGTCCGGCGGCTTTCGGAGGGGTGTCGTCTTCATCCTGGGGGAGCGCCGGTTCTCAAGCTCCTCTTCCACAGGCAGAGTTGCCTCTGTGTCCCTGACAGTCTCGTCTTCACTGACCTCACCCTTGGCCCCCGGCTCCTCCTTCACCTCCATCGCTCCTTCTGTACTCTCCTCCTCCTCTGTCTTGGTGCGGACTCGGGGTATGGGAGACCCACCCAAAGGAACGGGCGTCAGCTTCACCACCAGGTTTTTGGTCACCTTGGTGGAGCCCTTCCCCGAGTCCGAGGGCTTTCTGTGGGGCTCACTGGATCGAGAGGACTTCCTTCCTGCAGCCCCCGACTTGACCCTCCTATCTGCCGCACCCAATGAATCAGAAGCACCATCGGCTTTCTCAAAGAGTTCGTCTGGCACGGAGAGTGGGACTGAGACGATTTCCTTATCCATGGAAGAGTCGCCAGCGGTTCCGGACACTTCCTTGTCATCTGCCTCTTTTTCGGACACATCCCTGCTTTCCCTCGACTCCTGTGACCCCAGGGTCCTACGTTGTTCCTTGGGTGAGGTTTCAGGGCTCTCCATTTCAACATCGTCGTCCGCCGCGACATCTTCCGCCCCGTCTGCAACATAGTCTTCTTCAGGATACTCACAATTTTCCATTGAAGAGCCGACCACAGTGTCTTCAGCCTGCCCTTGGTCAACGTGGTTGCCATCTTCTACTGCCTCGGCAACTTGCCTTGTGGCGCTAACCTCGCTTACGGCGTCATCACCATTCTGAAGCTGCACGCCTTTGAACTCCTGCTCGAGAGACTCCTCCAGAGCAGTATGGGCCATCTTCAGGTCCGCAAGGACTGAGCGGAAGGCCTTAAGGTGCCGCAGCCGGACCATGCTTGTGCCCTGCTCCGCGGACGCCTGCTGGATGAACTTGATAAAAGTTTGGTTCAGGCTGGTCGTGGTCTCAACTAGCTTCTTGGTCTTCTTCGCCAGCTCTTTGGGCACCTTCAGGGCCTTGTAAGTGAAGGTGAGGGTGCCGGAGCTAAGCAGCCCATCCAGGCCGTGCTCCTTGCCGTTGAGGGAGGCCCTGGCCACCTGCGAATGTCGGTGGGCACTCTTTTCTCGGGACGGCTTCTCAAGCTCGCCCTTGGCGCGCTTGCGTTGCTGCCGCAAGAGGTGATCCAGGTTCTGCAGCACACCGTTGCAAGCCGCCACCAGGTCCAGCAGTGGGTCCGGGTTGCAAACGTAGCAGTACCACTTGCTTTCCTCGTCCATTATGCTCGAGAGCTCCTTGCGCCCCAGGTTGCGGAGAATGCACTTCTTGCAGAAGGCATTGCTGCAGAAATCGCAGCAGATCAGGTTACCCCCTTCCGCACACCATCTGCACAGAGGAGACAAGCAACAGCTTCAGTAATCAATAAAGGTTAAATTAGCAAAACAAAATCGCAATGCCAGCAAAAACTCCAAACGAATTACGCATAACAGACTGGGTAAACATCCACTTCAAAGAATCTCAGAACAATCCAGATGCAGCATGTAGAAATCGCAGGCTTTAACTGTTTAAATACTTATCATAATTTGAAATATGTAACATTTTTCCAGTCATATAATGTACGTTTTAAAAACATGAAAAAAGGAACAAATTCCAACAAAATTTTGCGGTACTGTCAAAAGCAGCTGCCTTATTCACAAGACATCTGGAGTGCAGTGAAATGACATACATTTGTACAATAAACAGATAAGAATTAATTGTATGTTCAATTTCCACTTAGAGCTATACACTTAACATAATTTAGCATAACACTGCGCTACACACTTCTCTTAACCCTCTATTAACCACCGTAGCATATCTGCAACATAAAGTGAAAGGGTTAACAGCCTGGACACCCTGCTGGTTTTGTTTCTTATTGCCAAATAAACATTTGAGAATAACTTGAATGGTCCGTCAAGTTAAAATTTTTTAAAAAAAAAAAAAAAAAAAAAAAGTTTAAATTTAAATTAAAATTTTTTATTTTTTTTTTTTTTAAACTATTTTTCCAAATATTGGCCCATAATCAACATATTTGCCAAGGGAAATGATTTTTACACAATGGAAATGGGTTTGGTTAATAGAGGGTTATAGTGCACCTATCATGGCGTTTCATTATTCTAATGTCGTAGAGTGAATCATATTGTTATACGCGCATTTAAAAAGTCTGTGTCCGAAAAAAACTGTCACCTCCAGAAGCACTCTCTGCCGCAAAAACACACTGCTCCAGAGCTGACTGAAACGCCCCAATTGCATCCGGCCATTTCCTTCATCAATTGGTGATGTCACCAATTGAATTTTTGCGCCAAGCAGATAGTTCAGCACGGCCTTGAATCAAGTGGGTTATGCTCACAAGGCTACACTGGCATTTGTTTCTAAAGCTCATGTACACTATGGAGTGAAAATCCATTTATGGTAAGGGGCGTGGCATTTCCAACCAATCACAAGTGAGTGATCCAGTTGACCAATCAGAGCACACTGGGGTTTTCGGGAGGGAGGGAGGGGTCAGGACCTCAATATGGGTCATTCCATGCCAAATGGACCAGGATCTGCACCGCAACGTCTCAGAAAAATTTGAAAAAAATTATGGGTGTTTGCCATCATTTCAAATGGACAAATCCCAAATCTTCAGTTCCAACTCAAGTTTCTCATGGAGTAATTGCCAATTTAAGGAGGGGGTGTCTGGTCACTCGCAGATGTAGCAATGACTTACACGCATTTTTGAAGGGATACAAATGCACTTTCAAGTTCTCCTAAATTAATATCAATGGGTGCACATAGGTAAAATAACCATAAATTTATGAATCCGCTATCAGATTTGGCATATCTCATTTGATATTCCTGGAATACGCTATTGAAAATGACCATTTTTACAGAACCAAAATTTATTAGATTCTTAGTTGGTCCCCTTGAACGAAGTATGCATAATCAGGGGTTCATATTGCAGCCTCATCCTCAGCAGCTACAGAACACAGGCCCCTTAAACCCCATCCAATCTCCCTTCTCTAGTTTAGGAGTGACTTGCATCTGAAAATGCTTATAAGAAAAAAAAAGGCCCAGAAATGCCTAAATTCAAAACATGATTTGGTCATGTAGCCACGCCAGGAAAAAAACTTGAGAAAATTCGTGGAGCAGCTTTTATATTAGGGCAATAAACAGTCGAAAATTCATCTTGCGTTTCCAATTCGTTCTATTTACCTTGCTGGGTGGCTTATAACGCAAAATCCCTACCTGCACTGCTCGTCCATCCCGTCTGCATCCTTGCTGATGTCATCGCTCGAATAATACTTGAAACATGACTGGGGAAAAAATAAATTACAAAACCTTTCAGACCCATGGTGCGTAATGCGTCCCTACTAACATTTGTAACATGCAGACCACAGAGGCAGTCACAGAGTGCTGCAGGAAAAACTACAGCCAAGGAAGAATCAATTAGGCGCCTGTTTAACTCTTTCAACCCCAGATATTCTAGCATCACTATACCCTTCAACCCCACAGCCCTCTGTAGAGGGCTGGTCATTATCTGGACATTGTATCTTACTGTTATCTCTGGAATCCCATTAAATGTAACCTGATATGTTCCAATCAATTAGTCAGATTGTTTGAATTTTCCCTACAGGAATTTGGGGTTGAAGGGAATATGTTGGTCAGCCCTCTGTAGAGGGCTGTGGGGTTGAAGGAGTTAAACAACAAGCAGAACCAAAAAAAAAAAAAAAAATGAAGCAGCTGAGTCCTTCCAATTTGACGAAGGCGAGGGAGATGGCCACGAAGACATGAGGGAATTGAAAGAGCAGTGGAACTGTCTGAATATCTGAAGGTTTTAAAAGGGTTTTTCCAGTCAACCAATGGTGCCTCTGGCGCAGCAGCTGCCAATAGCCTTAGAACATCCAAAAGATCAGCCATGTCAGTCACATAAGAGAGTTAAACCAAACTTAAACCAACCCTACATCTAGTTTAAAAGTGTAGAAACTTAGAGCACATTTTGACTGAGGTCTCAGTTAAACCACGTATCTGAAAGTGAATCTTAAAACCCAGGTTTAAATACCGATATATAGAAAGTGGTCTAAGCATGGTTTAACTTAAACCTGACTTAAGAATACGGGCCACGGTGTTTTCCCCATCTCATCTTGCACATTTTAATTTAATTTGCTCAGTTCATGACATTTAGCAGGAAAACTATTAATCTATCGTTAATTTCATGTGGGAATTGTGTTCAAGCACACCAAGTTTATTTCCTTCCCTGCGCTAGCCTACTTCCTCCGCCACATCCATGGATTTTTCAGCTTCTTGGCCACAACTATTCTTAGTAGTTAGGACTTTATGTTAATGATTACTTAGCTAATACAGAAAACGTGTGTCTACACGCGCAATAATTCTGATTTGCATGAGCGATCTGTACAAAGGTGAACTAAAACTGACTGGAGAAACAGGTTTATCATAAGTGGACCTGAACTGGAAACGTTGGGCCTCATTCACCGACCATTCTTAAGAGGAAATTTCTTCTTAAAACCCACTTACTCACTTTTTACGAAGATTTTGATATTCACCAATGTTTTCTTATTTGGAATTTGTTCTTAGGTAAGAACAGAATCTAAGCACACTGAAGAGCACTCTTATGCACATTCAGGTGCTGACATATTTGAGCAAAATACGTGGTTATTGCATTGTTTTCTATTCTACAGTTGTGTAATATTATAATAGTTGAATTACAACAATATTTTTGTAATTTATGATATTTTTCAATAAAGGTTGTTGTTTTTCAAAGAATTATTTAAAAAAATATGAACGTTACACTGCACTTCAACTTATATCAATCATGTTAACTGGGAACCATATTCCATCCATTAGTCAGTGATTGTCACCCCATTTATTGGCCAAAAAGAAGGACATCTACACCCTGCTCACACAATCGCATATGTACTGCCGCTGCAAGATATTGCAGATGGTGCCCTATGGAGGGAACAAATTTTCCATGAGCATATAGAGAGTGAGAGTTATTGGGTATCTTTAGGCTGCCCAGAGCTGTTCTCTTGGACCTTTGTGATCATTTGGAGTCAGCACTTCGGAGCCATACAGGCCAGTCTAACCCTGTGCCACCACAATGTGAAGGTATTCTCCACCTTGGGTTTCTTAGCCTCTGGGACCTTACAGCGGGAGCTGGGAGACAGGAGGTACTGCTGTGGGGAGGTACTGACTGCGCTGGGTTGGACTGCGAGGTTCCAGGTTGCACCTCAGAGGGTGATTGGCTCAGGACTTCATCTGTTGATAATGGATAATTAAAAACACTGTAGTAACCTTTATCTGTGATTGTTAAACAGGCCCAAATGTCTTAATTTGGAATACAAGCAGGTATTCATTTTAGTCACGATGTTGCAAGTTAAACGTGCCTTTGGGACTCACTCGTTATAAACGATATTATCAGAGAGAAATAGCTTACGCTCCGATTTCTCTTTAGGAGATGGACAAGGAGGAGATGAAGGCGCTCACTTGGGGCTCAGGTCTGTGTCCCGACACTCAGCTGATGGCACACCTGATCGTGCCATCTCTTTGATGATGGCCCTGATGCGCTCGTCCAGCTCAGACAATTCTTTGCCTGCTGTCCCCCTCCAGTGCTGCGCATCTTTCATCTGAATTTATATATCTAATTCATTTATTTTTTTGGTGTTAGATTTCAAGTCAAATTATGTCTTTTCACTTCATCTGTTGTGCATCCCTCTGCAGATAAAGCATTCACAGAAAGGGTAACTGCATCCCATGCATCTTTGTTGTGTGTGATTTCATATCCAGAATTAACACCACTAAATATCACAGTTTGTTTGCGGCTCACTTCCTGTAGCAGTACCTCCACTTCAAACCTGCTATTTTCGTTTTGATTCTGGTGCTCCGTTTTTAGATTCCCATTGTAGCATTTCCTCTACTTTCCCTCAAGGAATCTCTTTGTGACTTCTGTCTGTGCCTGCACACGGCCCTTCTGTTTCATGCTCTTTTAAGGGCATTTGTGGGCGTTTATTTATGCAAATTACGGAGAACTGGCACGCGCTTTCAATTTACGAGGAGAACGGCATTCATCAATCTAACAACACAAGCGTGAACGATTCTTCGGTTTAGGAACATATTCATGAATCTGACGTAGACTTTTCGTAAGAACTTTCTGAAGAACAATTTAAGAAGGAATTTAAGAAAATACTTAGGAAGATATTAGTGAATGAGGCCCATTGTTCTCAATTTTTAAGTGATATAAAGTTGACTTTTTGTCACAGATATGCCATAATTAGAGGAGCCATATCATGATTGTTGCGCACACTCAGAATTGACATCTTGAGAAGTGAATCTGCTTGACTGCAAGTCATAATCTGATCCCATCCTTGCCAATCGGTTTTTGTTCTGCATTGTATTTATACATTTTATTTACTCCAGCATTAGGCTTTTTATATTAAGGAGCTTTCTATGAAATTTTGAGGATTCAAAGCAAAATTTTAAGCTTTTGCCAAGGGATATGAAGAATGTAAGCCATTTGCCATAATCATAGAAGAAAAATTCTACATTGTTTGACTTGCAGTTGAACAGATTTACTGTGTTCAGAGTTGCGAGCATGCGCAGCAATTGTGGCACAGCTCCATTAATTACTTACAGTTCGATAGGGTTCAGATTCAACTGAGCAACAGCACCGTCATTTTATGTTCAGTTTTATGTGCAACAAAACCAAACTAAATTGAGTATTTATGTGGTTTTGCGGGAAATGTGGTTTTTTTGGCAAATCACGAGAAAATGCTTTATTCATTGGCACATTAGGCAATATCAACTGCTTAGAGCACAAAAAGGTTACGTGCATTTTTTAAGTTTTGAGAAAAAGCAATGTAACACTTTGAAACAATGTGAAAAATATGATTTGCAGCCAACTTAACAGCAACCGCAAAAAGTGTACTTAATATTTTTGAGCACCAAGCAGTCTATATAACAATTAACAGCAACGGCTCACTTCTCATTGAAGCATGTTGAAAATTCTTTCATAAATACGCACCACACAGTTCATCTGAAATGCATTTTATTAATGAGGCTGCAGATGTATAACCTGGTATGAAATTAACCAATGTCCTATACTGCCCTACAATGGAAGACTGCAATATCTGTATATGTTAACCTACTGCAGACACTGCAGTCTTCCATTGTAGGGCAGTATACTCTACTGCATTCTTGTGGATGAGGACGTCGCTGTTTATTCCTGTTCGGACATGACAACGCCATGTTTTGCCAAACTAATAACGTCAGATGTAAAACACATTCTGATTAGTCAGCGTAAAGGTGACAGTCTACACTCATCCAATGATCACAGTTAGCCAACCAAATTGCCACAAGGATGACCTTCACCTGGTTACAGGCTATTCAAAGCATTCGATTTGTTTACATTGTACAAATGGTTGGCCATGCATGTACAGTAGACAGGAAGCGTGCCATTTTTATTCAGACTTCACATGGCGCTAGGCCTCAGGTATATCAGGCACATGGTCTATAGCGCCTTCCCTCAGCTGTTTGGGCCCGTTATGGCACACGGCAACGATGTTGTGCCTCAAAAACTAAGGACTGGGGGCACAAATTCAGGTCTTTCACAAACAAAGTGCAACACACTAAGCAAAACATTCTGCAATACAATTGTCAGTATGCGATTAGCTGCAAGTTAACTCTAATGATCAGTGTTCCACCAGTTGGACAACAGAAAGGTCGAAGGCCACGTGTTGGAAGGCCTTACCTTGCAGATGAGCACTTTGAGGGCAGGATGCTGATAAAACGAGTCCCTCTGGAAATGGTTGACCTGCTGACCACAAGCTGTGCAACTCACTATATTCTGCAACTGTTCACCTGGGACAGACACAAATTACAGCCCATTTTCCTTCCAGTTTGTAAATCGAGATGCAACCTTTGTATTCAGAAGACCCATTTCCACATGAAAGCAGTAATAAAATGTGCAAATACAAATATATGCACCAAATATGGGAATAAAACCAGTGAAATAGTGAGCACAGCTCACCAATACCCCCGACCCCTGTGTTCTGAAGAGATAATGGCATATTTTCATATGAAATGGCACTGCACCTCTACATGAAGTATAGAATGCATGACTGAAATTTGAAAACAATCAGGGCCCTTATTCACAAAGCATCTTATCTTACCGCTAGGAGTGCTCCTAAGTCGCGCTAAAACATTTTATGTAGGAGTAAAATCTTAAAAGTTATTCACAAAGCCGCTGAGAGCAACTCTTAGTTAAGAAAACTGGTAACTCCTGGACTAGGAGTAGCTCTGAGACAGGTGGGAGTAAACCTCCGTTGCTATGGATGAAGTGAATTCTCATGCACAAGTCTTGGGACAATGAGCGCGGTGATTGGTTGTTTGGTGACAGGGCGGCCCATTGAAAAAAAATATCCCGCATACAACCCATGGAGGAAAAAAATGAGGAAATAGTCCAAGCGGCTGGTTTGTCCCATAAAATAATAACATGTTGAGCACTCCTGAAAATGCACTATGCGCAGTCCCCACATATCACGCTCTAGGAAAATAAACATTCATAGGAAAGAGATACTTGTAAAAACACCAATAGCAAAAAACGAGTCGATAATAAAACGCATCATTTGCCACAATAATTAGCAACTTATTACCCAATGAGAATATGTTGCGATCATTTAAATGTTGAGCTGTTCAAGTTTGTTTGCCCTAAACTGTCATGGATGAAAGTTCAAAAAGGACGCGAAAGCCCAACTGGAGCCGCGACCAGTTACTGCTGCTGGCCCAGTTGGTGCTGGAGCGAAAGCATGTTATCAAAGGGAAATTTTGCTCTGGGGTGAACAGCAAATCCAAGCGGGATGCGCGGGATAATATCAGCCTACAGATCAATACTGCATTCCCCGGTGTCTCGGACGGCAGACGACTGCGAGAGGTGGTGGTATGGGCTGCAATCGCAGGGGAGGTCCGAGATTGCAGCCTATAAACGGGCTATCGTTCAAACAGGAAAGAATACTAAGCTTGGTTTGTAATTTATAGCCTACAATTTAAATATGCGTACAAAATATGACATAGGCTGGTATTATTATGATGATCTATTAAATGTAACCCTTGCTCAATAGCCTAATAAAATAATTCATGTATAGCAGGAAGAGGTACAGCACCAAAGCCACTGTCCCCGAGCAAGTGGCATCCCACAGGCACATAATGCCGGTCAAAAAATTGGCATAAGCTGCTTTCCATTAAAATGCGAGTCGTGCGTGGATCCTGGCCATTTCGCAACGATGTCCAAAATATTGTATTCGGCATCAAATACTATCTGGGTGTTGATGGAATGAACTTTTTTTCTATTTACAAATACCTCTTCATCTTGGGTCAGAGAGATAATTCGAGTATGGGTCCCGTCAATAGCACCGATGATACCGGGCATACCTGAGATGTGCATGAATTCAAGTTTGATTCTGTGTTGTTGGAGAATGTCCATTGGAAACCGGATAAACTGTCAGATGATATGGGGTTCACAGAGCGCATTGATTGTTTGTGAATTGAGCTACTGACAGATGATTGTGAAATCCCTGAATTGTCCGCGTTACAAAGTTGCATTTTCTGGTGGCCAAGTAACAAAGTGTTGTCAAACATTTTATTTCGGGGCTTACTGGGTTGTTTCTCATGGTTGGAGACGTAATTCTCTCCCTCACCAAGTCAACAACAAATAAAATCCCTTCACGGTCGATTCGATATCTTTTTAACAACTGCGCATCATTCAGAATTTCCACGTCATTCCGTCTTTCAAAAACAGCAGCCATTTTTCGATTCTTTGTGAATAGGTTTTAGCGAATTAGGAGTCCTCTTGACTACTCTTAAGCTCTCCCAGACTTAGGAGCCACTTTTAGGCCTAAAATGCTTTGTGAATAACACTTACTAAAAGTAATTAGGAGTCCTAAATTTACAACTCGCACGCCCATTTTTTTAAGGAGTTTCTCCTAAATCCGGCAGTTAGGACCGACTTTTAGCGCTAAGATGTTTTGTGAATCGGGCTCAGATGAGCAGTTTTCGAGAAATCGATCAGAGTACATTCGCAGTGGTAAATTTTCTAAATTCAAAATATGGAAAACAAAAGTAATTTTTGAAAAAATCATCACATTGTCATGAAACCTGGCATTGCACGTCTCCATGAATTGTTGAATGCACGACTGCAATTTGAAAAAAATCTGATAAGCAGTTTTTGAGAAATCGGTCGGACAAACTGGTGCGGATGGATGGACGGAGTTCCTTGGTATATACTATATACCCCGCCCCTTTTGGGTCAAGGGTATAAAAAATTTTTTCAGAACAAATTCCATCAAATGTGGGCAGGGACAATGTCCATACATATAGTTCCACACATTTTGCAGTGTCTCTGAGGACTAACTTGAGTCAAATGTGGTTCTTTGCAGTTCAGTACAGAACGCAACCCACTGATAATGACACAACATCAATGGAAACAGAATACATCATAATTTCAGGCAATGCTGCATGCTGCCTTGAACACACTGATTCATCACGATTCAAACTCCACAGAGAAACATTCCAAGATCATTTACTGCCATCTAGTGGAGATAAGTGACCTCTACAAATACCCTTCTCAATCACATTTAGTCTGAAACAGGGCGACCCAACCTTGACTCTGGACATGCTGACCAGGTGATTTGTCCATTTCATCTCCAATTTGCCACACCTTTTACCACCAATTAGCAGGTCAATGGTAATTCTCACAGTTGAATGGCATGTGCTTCTTCATGAATGGAATGTAAACCTACATCCTGGTGGAGCTCAAAAAACCAGATTGGGCAGCCCGACTCTCCCTTATACCCATGAAAAGGGAGACTTCAGATAGAACTGCGCACTCCATAACAGCAGCAGAAATGTGCACGGTGAGCAGCCGACAGATACATCTTAATACTGCTGGGGGGCGAGTGTCCATACAGCTCCCACTCACCACATCGTTTTCGTAGGGATTCCGCTTTCAATTTAGCAGATCCTCTACCACGAAATTCGGGTCCGCGGAAGTCATCTTTGGCTTCATTTCCCACTGGCTCTGGCTTCACTACAACTGTGCCTATATGGGAGAAGGATGGGAAGGGAGAGTGACGATGCTGTGAGCCAATCAAATTCTGTGCCCCAGAGTCTGATCTGCCCGGTAACAACTCAGGCCACAGGAACTTCTTAAAGGGGAACTTCACCCAAAAAATGAAAAATATTCTAAGTCGATATCTCTGCTGGTAATGAAGTCAATATATACCTTACTCTTCATTATTTGTCCGCTAGTGAAACAAATGCCAATACACAATCAAGAATGCACAGCGAGATTCTCGAGTTTGAAGAGTTGCAGAATAGAAGGGTTGCACCTCCTACATAGTTCAATACTCAAGGATGTAAATTAAATGGAATGAAAACGCAGGCAATTGACTTCAATTTGTTGTTATTAGAATCTGTCAAAAGTAAACCTGGCCAGAACTTCCAGGCATTTGAAATTTTCCCACTGTCCAAACAGTTACTGAATTCAACTGTATGCTTCTGATATATTATGCAACAAATTCAAAATCAGTGCTTCCCAAAGCTCTCCTGAAGCCACATCCGCCAGATTGCAGCATTTGTTGTGTTCCACCTAAAGCAAGACCCGAAGCAATTGATGAACCTCTTGATTAATGACAAAAGGCCACTTACAGTGAAACATATATCATAGACTCTAACACATGCTCTGAGAAAAGTTTGAGAACCACTGACCTTCAAAACCACAGAGGAAGGATCATCAAATTACACTTTAGAGCTTCCAGTTAGAAACCAACGCTGTGGTGATTAATATCAATCAAGCAGTTACCTTTAGGGAGGCTGTTCATATCAACGTTTCCTTCTGAAGGCATTTCAGTCGTGTCACCTTCATTCCCGCTCCCTTCTGAAATATCAGATTCATCAAATCCAGTGTGCTTTGTCACAACAGACGGTTTCCTGGAGAGTTGGGGGCAAAGTGGTTGGTCATTGCAAATGGTAGGTTGTGAAAGAAATATCTCCTGCAGGAATATTAACTCCCTGGCTAGTCATCAGCATATAAAAATCAGTGAATAGGGCTTCTTCAATCATTAAAGTGGTACACTGAAAGTTTTGACAGCATAAAAAGATTGATAAATAAATAAACAAGCAAATAAATAAATAAATAAATAAACAAATCCACCTCTTCGAGCGTGAAGAAGAGGGCTTCACGGTGTCCGTTGAGCTTCCCGGCTGCAGGTCACCGAAAAAGAGCAGGACAACAATTAAAGACAGACGACACCATGTTTCACGTAAATAGCATAAAACCATGGCAACCAATAAAACGAAGGTCTTTCAGCATAACATCAGAGAACCATTTTTCTTGCTTTTGATAGGTCCCACAGAATGGCTAACATTAGTGTTGGAAAATGAAAATACACACCGAAATTGTGATTCAAAGGGGCTGAGTGGAAAAGGAGAGGGGTGCGGCCATTAGCCGAGTTTGGAAATAAAATTGCAAGGAATAAATGAATCACAGCAGCCAGAGGAAAGAAAGTGATGAGAGGACCCAAACACACGAGTCAGAAGGACAATACCTAAAGGTACATATCGATACCCAGCGAGCCTAAAACTGCTTTCACACCGGACGCGAAACAAATTTTTCACACAACAGACTACATTCAAAGTCAATGCAAAGACGCGAATGTATTCGTGTCTTTGCATTGACTTTGAATGTAATTTGTCGTGCGAAAAATTTGTTTCGCGTCCGGTGTGAACCCAGTGTGAAACTCAGCTTGACTACCAGTGCAGAATGAATACATCTGTTATGAGAGACACTGTTGGTCAAGCATTCATTTATGCAGAGTCACACACACTGCGTGGTGCTTTCAATCAATACCCCATTCAGAATACATGACGAAGAAAAGTTCAGAAGCTACTTAGGCTAACAAGTTAATGAGCAATAATTCCGGAAGTCACCACCAAAAAATAAACCATATCAGTAAAGATGATGCCAATGAGGTTCGTGCTCACTGAACACAAGAGTGAGCGATTGCCCTGAAGTTCCTACATTCCAAAAAGGCTGATAATCCATGAACGTGATGTCCGAGGGTGCTATTAGAGCTGGTAACATGTTTGGAGATATTGCATGATGTCGCAGACATCAACTGCTCCAGAAGCCTGTGTGTCATGTGAGGACTTCACAATGACCAACATTTGTCATGTACTGCAGGCGTTGGGTTTACACTCCACTGATCCGGCTTTTTCAATGCCATTAAACACAGAATTTTCCAACCGTTTGGCCAAGCTGTTTCCACTGCAACTGGCCTCCAGCAATGGAAAAGCACACAAAAGCCAAACCGCAATGTCACAGCCCCCTGAAGAAGTGGTCTTCAATGGGTCATCAACGTAGCGCTGTCATTCACTGTTCAGTGCATTACAGCTGTGTTCATAACAACGCTAAGCTCGTATAACAAAAAGACATTTTCCCCCCAGTGCTGGGGCAAACACATAATTCCACCACTTCTCATGGCAAATGCAAAGTCAGTGAAGAGTTGGAAAAAAAGTGTTTGCCCCCTTCCCGATTTCTTTTTGCCGTATTTGTCATGTTTAGATGTTTCAGATCAAATGAAGTTTAATATTAAACGAAGACAACTCGAATAAATGCAAATAAATACAGTTTTAAAATTAAGGAAAAGCACTAACTAACCCTACTTGACCATATTTTAAAAAGTAATTGCCCCCTCAGTAACTAAATCAACCAATTTAACAAATTTAATTGATAATTGGGCACAATTTCACAGGGCACACCCAGACATGATTACTGCAAGCGTTGCTGAATCTAAATAACACTTAAATAGAACCAGTCTGGCAATATGAAAATAGCCCCTCAGCCCCTGGATTATTTCGAATGAAAATAAATTGACGAAGGCCTTTGCAAGTTATCCTATGGAATACAAAATAAGAGATGGCGGCTGCGGCAGCCATAGCGTACATCAGAGTGCCGTCAAATTCGATAGGCTTCTGTAAGTACACAAGACCAAGCAACAGAGCAAAAATGGCTTAGATTGACTGAGGTGTTTTTCAGTTCACACGTAATGGAAATTGATGATGGCGGCTATGGCAGCCATATTTGATTTCGGATCGCGGCGGAAACCAATGGGCTTGTGTAATAACTGTACCCCGATGTCCTCAGCAAAAATCGTGATGATCAGTGATGGCGTTTATCAGTTATCGCACGGAATGGAAATTAAAGATGGCAGCTGTCGCAGCCATATTTGATTTCGGATCACGGCCGAAATTGATCGGCTTGTGCAGTAACTGTACCCCGATCTCCTCAGCAAAAATGGTGATGATCGGTGGTGGAGTCTTTCAGTTATCTCACGGCATCAAATGTGGACGGACGGACGGACAGACAGACAGACGCAGTACGTGACAACAATACCCCCTTAGTCGGGGCTGAGGGGCAAAAAGCAGCACATAATACCACGATCTAAATAAATTCGAGAACAGATGATAAACAAAGTTTATGACATCAATCAGTCTGAGGTTGGTTTCAATGCCATGTCTAATGCTCTGAGGCTCCAGCACACCACTGAGAGAGACATTACCTACAAATCCAGGAAATTTGGGATTGGGATGAACCTTCCCAGGAGTGGCTAACCTGCCTAAACTCCTCCACGAGCACATCAAAGACTCATCCAAGACGTCAAAAAAGAATGAAAATTAACATCCATAAAAACGGCAGGCCTCTCGTCTCAGTTAGGGTCCGTGTCCATGATTCTACTGTATGAATAAAAAGAATGGGCAAAAATGGCCTCCATGGGAGTGAAGACCAAAAATACGAGCTCATTTCACACTTGCAAAAAAATATCATGATCACCCCCAAGACTTTTGGAATAATGCTGGGAACTGATGTGTCAAAAGTAGAACTCTTTGAAAGAAATGGGTCCCGTTACATCTGGTGTAAAGCCAGCACAGCATGCTACTATAAGAACATCATACCAACAGTCAAACATGGCGGTAGAATGATGGTCTGGGGCTGCTTTTTTTTTGTTTCAGGGCTTGGGCAACTTGTCATAATTGATGAAACCATGAATTCTACTCTCCACTAGAAAATCCTCAAGAGGAATTTCCAGCTAACAGTTAATGACCTAAACCTCAAGCGCAGTTGGTTTATGCAACTGTACATCGATCCCAAGCACAAGAGCAAGTCTACGTATCAATGGCTCGAAAGAAAGCAAATGATGGTTTTGGAATAGCCTGGTAACAGTCCTGACTTGAAAACAATGCCGAGGCATGCCGCATGACCTAAAACAGGCAGTTCATGCTGAAAAACCCTACAACGTAGCTGAATTACCACCGTTGCCTCACAATCAGGAGGTTTCGGGATCGAGCCGTAGCTGGCCAGGGCCGTTCTGAGTGGAGTTACCGTGTTCTCATCATGCTAGCGTAGGCTTCCTCCAGGTACTTCGGCTTCCCCCGCCCAAAAAAAACACGCACAACAGGAATGCTCCTATCAGAGGCCCAGATCAAGGACCTGGCTTTTGAACTGGAGTTGGTCGCCGGACGCTGCACTTTGGCTGATGGGTCAAAAGCAGAGGACGAATTACCCCACGGGGTTCAATAAAGTACAAGTTATCTCATCTGGTTGGGGTTGTTGCTGCCTAGGGTGCCACGACCAGTTATTGGGTTGAGGGGGGGCAAATATTTTTTCACAAAGGTGATATCGGCATTGAGAAAATCTTTATCTTCAATAAATGAAAAGATTGTTTAGTACTGCATTTTGCGTTTACTCACGTTGTCTTTGACTGTTGTACTAAAATTATTTGAATGATCAGAAACATTTAAATATGGCAAATGAGCAAATATAGGAGCAATCGGGAAGGGGCAAATACGTTTTCACAGTACTGCACTAGTCACAGCTGTAATACCCATACTTAAGCTCAAGGCATTTCCTACGTCAAGAGATCCAAGCCAGCCGCCTCCATTAAAGTCTGTGCCAACTCCACTGAAAACTGACAGCCTCCAGAGTGAGAAAACACTTGAAATACAAGGACTGTACTTGGCTGACCTCAAGCATTTGGAACTGCCATGGCAGCACATGTGCCACTGCATTCAAATCAGCACGTTGCACCTGAAAAGGTGCCGCTGACGGAGGACGTAAAAGCTTCAGTTTCTGAAGGCATAGGGTACACGCTCAAATATCACCGAGGACTGGTAGTGAAAATATTTTCATCCCAAAATACAACATATCAGTTAATCAATTTTTAATTTGCAGACAAAGCCTCAGAATAACAGATAAAAAAATAAATTGAAGTCATTAGTATAATTTCTAGGGGTGTAACGATTCTGAACCACGTTTTTTTACAAGGCGTAGGACCACCACCTGTTGCCATGGGGCGAACATCCGAGATTTCCCTTTTCTTTTATTAAACCCGACACAGTCTTGAACAAAAGTGCCAAACATCAAAGGGCATGAGAAATGCTTCTGGAAAAAAAAAATTGACTGACATTAGTATTTTTTGGCGACATTCTTCACGGAGCCAAGTAAAGGACTACAGAATTGTCTCCTTTTAACCAATTATGTTACTCTAATCCTGTGCCTGTTTACTTTGCTCAATTAGCAATCAAACAGGGGATTCGCTTATTTACTTTGCTGAATGAGTAGAGCTGTTTAGTAAGATAGCATGTTTGATTGCCGCATTCTGAAAGTTAAATGGCCATAGAACAGCACAGATTTGCAAGAACGCGCATTTGGTCATTTCGTGTGATTGTGATAATTTATATCTCACATTCACGTTTCATACGCTTTATAGAATGTTTTCCACCTTGTGTATTTTTTAGACGCTTGAAATCCAGGGTGATCTGAAAATAAATCTCTACTTTTATTTTATCATTATAGATCTCCTAAAAATACTACAATGAAAGATGAAATGCTAAGTTGGGATGCGGCGATGTTGAACAAGGATTTTTTTGAAGTGTGATGTGACCACTTGCAGTCATGGGGTGTGTAGGGTACGCAGTCGCGTGCAATTTCTTGAAACATACGCACCTGAAGCGGCTTAAACGATTTAAAATGCCGTCGGGAAGAAGCCCGAGTTTAGATTTCGCAAATTGCAGGTGCTCAGCCCTTTCCTCAATCTGCTCCCGTGTACTTGGCCTAAAGGCCTAAATAACAATCAAGAAATTTGGCCAGTAGCCTATCACGATAAGATGTGATGGTGAAAAGCAGACAAACCTAACTGGGCTACGGTGTTGGATTGAAAGAATGCCAATAATTTGAATAATTGGAAAAAAATCTTCCTCTGAATTACATCTGTCATTGTAGCATTTTAGGACATTATTCAAGATTAATTTAAAACAGATTTCTTTTAAGATTGCCCGGGATTTTAAGCGTCTAAAAATACACAAGGTGGAAAACATTCTGAAAAGCGGATGAAACGTAAATGTGGGATATAAATTATCACAGTCGCACGAAATGGCGTGGCAATGGCAATCGTGTTCATGCAAATCTGTGCTGTTCTATGGCCATTTAAATGTCAAAATGCAGCAATCAAACATGTTGTCTTAATAAACAGCTCTACTCATTCAACTGAAAGAGTAAGTAATCCACCATTTGACTGCTAATCAAGCAAAGTAAACGGGAACAGGTATACTTTTCTTAGAGTTGCCTAATTGGTTAATAGGGGACGATTCTGTTTTCATTTGCTTGGCTCCTTTCAGCACGTAGCAGAAAAATACTGACGTCAGTCAAGTTTTTTCCGGAAGCATTTCCCAAGCCCTTCAATGTTTGGCACTTTCGTTCAGGACAGCACGGGGGTTAATAAAGGAAAGGGGAAAGCTCGAAGTTCACCCCATGGGAGCAGGTGGTGTTAAAAAAAAAAAAAAAAAAAACCGCGATTCAGAATCGTTACACTGCTAATAATTACCATTACAGATAAGATGTGGTAAATTTGTTCTCATGATCATGATTTAAAGTACCAGTATTACAATTGAAGAGCCAATTTTTGAGAGATTCAGACAAAATCAGACACATTGGATTGTTGACCCGCCTGATTTTTTATTTTTGAGATGGGTATAGTACCCAAACCTCTCTTCTGTCGACTCCTTCTGTGCCGAGCTACAGCAACCCCTTTTTTGGCCAATTTAAAAAAATTGCAAGTTCCCACCTCTATAATTCTGAACTTCAATGGTGTCCCAGCTCAAAGTTCATTGAAAGCGAGTCTATAGGGAGGGCAGATTACCAGAATGTAGTTATCCACCTGAGGCACCCTTGAAGTTTGTAAATAGGAGGGGCTCAAAATGCTCCAAACCATTTTTTTTTTTTAAGTTTGTCACGGATTTTCTCCAAACTTCAAAGGTATCCCAGTTGCCTTTTTGCAGGAATCTTTTAGTTGGAAGGACCTTAATTCAAACCTACTATTACATTTGTGGGACAGCCTTGAAGTTTGGAGAAAAAAGGGCCTAAAAAGGGTCTCGGACCAAAAAAGGGGTCATTTTGGGACCCTATTTCTCAAAACTTCAAAGAGGTAGCCAAATGCTGATAATTACACGTGAAAGCCATGGACCTATATATTTCAAAAAATGAAGAAATTGGCTGGGATCTTGTCTCATTTGTCGCATTTGCCACTGCCTCTGTTGTTGAGACTGCTCCAGATTTGAAGCTCTCAAACAAAACCAAAGGGAAGCACAAGGAGGTGTGTGAAGTTAGCCAGGAGGAGCAGACATTCCTGCTGCTCTCGTGCAGTGATGGACAAGAGGACCTCTGAAATGTGGCAGAACATTTTTTTACACTCATTTGTCACTGTCGTGATATGAGCTCACTGTTATTCTGATCTCATCTCTCATATCTGTGCTTTATGAGCCTGGCCATGAAAAGGCAGCAAGTGCAATTGTATCAAGAACATATTCCTGACTGCACATGTATGCATACATGCATCTTGTCACAACAAAGTACAATGTTCATGTTTTTTACGGATTAGTGCCTAGATGCTATTTTTAGAATTTTGGTTTTGTTAATTATAAGCCAATGAGATACGATCCCAGCTGTTTTGTTGTTTATTTGTAATAAATAGGTCAATGACTTTCATGAGTAATTATCAGCATTTGGCTACCTCTTTGAAGTTTTGAGAAAAAGGGTCCCAAAATGACCACTTTTTTGGTCCGAGACCCTTTATTGGCCCTTTTTTCCGCAAACTTCAAGGTTGTCCCACAAACGTAACAGTAGATTTGAATCAAGGTCCTTCCAACTAAAAGATTCCTGCAAAAGGGCAACTGGGATACCTTTGAAGTTTAGAGAAAGTCCGTGACAAACTTAAAAAAAAAAAAATGGTTTGGAGCATTTTGAGAGCCCCCAGTTGGTAAACTTCAAGGGTGCCTCAGGTGGATAACTACATTCTGGTAATCTGCCCTCCATATAGACCCACTTTTAATGAACTTTGAGCTGGGACACCATTGAAGTTCAGAATTAGAGAGGTGGGAACTTTCACTTTTGTTAAATAGGCCAAAAAGGGCCAAAAAAAGGGGTCGCTGAAGCTCGGGACAGAAAGGGTCAACAGAGGAACGGTTTGGGTTTGAGATTTGGGTACCATACCCATCTCAAAAATAAAATATCAGCCAAATCTAGGGGGGGTCAACAATTCTGATTGTCTGAACTTCTCAAAAATTGGCTCTTAAGTGGCTTGAGATAACCTAGCATCACAGCATAGCATGCCTTTAATAAGTCTAATCCTGTGCTGCATTCAGAAATTGAAGTTCATGCATTTCAGCATGTCTCATCACATGCAATATAGTTTTGGCCCAAGGGAGTGAAGCTCTTCGTTCATGCATGTCTAACTAGGGTACTCGTCTGCCCAAGCTGGCGATTTGAGGACAATCCTTTTCTCAATAAAAAAAGTTCAAACAAAAAAAGGAAATGGTCAACAAATACCTCCTCCATTATTTGGTCTGTAATACTGGATCCACTGGAAACTTTGCTCAATTCACCTGCAAAGGACAAAATAAGACAGAAATGAATACATTCACTCACTTCAGGTGAACTATTTTTGTAAAAATGTGGTAACAATGATATACACTTAGCAACATATTACCCCATAAATTGAATAAGACTAAAGGGAAGAAATAATGGAGCACCTTCCATAAGCAGGGTCACATGGCCCAATTCCCAGTATCAGGAGCTAACTGCAGGGTCATCACAGCAGAATTCACAAAGGAACATATTTCTGGGTACACTACCAGCCCAGTCCCATGACACTGTCCAAGCCAAAGCATTCTCCATTACAGGGGTTTCCCCACAGCTGGACCCAAAACCAAACCAACCTCTGAAGTTCTGGATATCTGATCCCCTGACAGTCCATTGCTTTGGGCTAATTATCCTAATGAAGGGGTGAATGAGAGCCAGGTAATGTACAACTCTCATTAATATCCCACAGAACAGCTCATTTTGTCAATACAAGGGTATCAAATTAATTTGAGAAGATGGCAGAAAACATACAAATTAATGAAAGACAGATTTTCTGGGATGAGTTTTAGAAAAGAAAAATGCTCCAAAGCATGATAAATGATGTGCTCTAATACTTAAACTGTGAGATATTAATTTGACTGGCCAGTTAAGACAAAGTGGGCAATCTTGAAACAGCCATTCATTTGGCAGTCCTGGGGCCAGAATTAATGACTAGCCACCAATGCCAACGACTGATAAACTGCCTGCTGTCTGAAAGCCAATTCTGGATCTCTCCATTTACACATATAAGAAAAAACAGCTCCTGAACACCAGCCAGATGAGTGTAAATGGAAAAAGTACCTATTATTGGAAATGCACTTAATTTATGCTCGAGTGATTGGAAGCTAAACATAAAGCTAACAGCTTATTTTGTTAAAAATGCCCATAGTGCAATTTTCCAAGTGAATGGACGGGTTGCTTAACATTCTATCAAGCTAAGAGCACATTCTTAAAACTATTCTCAATCCCAAAGTATCAAAATAAAATACTTCCCACCGCATGCAAAGTGTGAACAGAATAGCCCTGCTCCCCTTCTTGATTCAGTAGCCTAAAACCTGAAAGCGATTTGTGTCCCCAAGAAAATCCAAATGCCCATCTGCTTTCTGCACCAGTAGATTTTCAGTCATCTTGTTAAAGAAATTTGATACCTCAGGGCGCTCTCTGATTCGCTGGATCTGGAGGTGGGCGGGAGCACCTGGGATCAGCGCTGTTAAAAGGAAAGTAGTGAAAACAGGAAGGGGCACCCTTGAAAACCCTTCTGCTTGCGATCCTTAGCACTCATTTTGCCTGGCTTTAGTTCAAAAGAAAGAGCTGCAAACTGGATCCAAGCACAGCAAACGAAACATCAACGGGACAACATAAGAGGATTTATGGACACATAATTGGTGCAGCCAAAATGAATGTGAATGACTAATTGATTTGAACAAAGATACAAGAATGACATTGATTTCAATAACTAAGTTGTAACATTTCACATTTAAAAGCTAAACCATAACATCACATTAAAAAGACATACTAGATAGGCATGGGCAACGCTCTGCATAAACTCTAATGGAATGCGTAACAGCTGAACTGGGGCGGTAAACAAGCCTCAGAAAACTTATTAAAATAAAAAAAGGTGCTGATGCCTCGGTGTGTAAACTACTGATGTACAATAGTTGTACAGTAACATAAAAGCAAGCTTGAATACATAAACAGTCAATGTCCTTTGCCAAAATCATGTGGGTGTGGCTTAACATTATGTACACAAAAGCGTGTACTGAAACATGAAGTGCCACAAAAAATCAAAAGTGTGCATCATGTGATCGTGAAAAGAAAGCCAAGAAGCTAAACTGATACTAGGTTTGTGTTGGTATCTCTTCCATAGAGTAGTTTAGTACATGTAAAGTGCTACTAACTCTCCTTTGCTGCATATACTTCAACCAGAAAGTACCAAGAACAAACATGGTAAGCAAATAACCGATTTGAACTGAATCCTTTTTCAAAATTCTGGCACATTTAAAATCAAGAGAACAGTGTTGGTCACTTTCGTTGGCATTGTTACTTTAGCTTTGATGCACACGCTGTCGCAGTTATGATGGTAACAGACAGACAAACAAATACACAGACTTATAATGCCAGCAAGATTTGGCATAAAAATGATGTAAATACCATTTTCATACAAAAAAGAACACCATGGTTTGATTAAAAGCAACCTTTTCAATAGGATACCCGCATTTCATACATGAACTTTACGCCAATAACGCGATTTGAACAGAGCTATTATTCGCCCGTTGGATGAATGTGTGACCTCAATTTGCGCCGTGTTTACAAACTTTCAAGTGACGGCGTGGCAAAAATATCCATTTTGGAGGTAGATTTCAAATAGCCCGCGCTGACGTGATATCCCAGCTACGGCCCTGATTGCCTTACAGCCATCTAATTTGAGAAATTACGAGTCTGTTCGTCCACTCTAGACCTCCAGGGGATGTGAAATAAGTTCGACAGAAGTTGTTGAAGTTCGTCATGAGTTCGCCGTGACTTCCTCTCAACAATAGCAAGAAAGATGAGTGTATTTTTACTGTCAACCTACATAGTTAGTTGACAGAATATCCTGTGACCCTATTTGTGAAGTTTCAGTAAAATATACCAAGGAATAAACCAGCGCTAGGCGTTCAAAGCCTACCAGTGTTCTGACAAATTTTGCTACCTATGCCACCTCGCGAACACCGGTCACAAGATTGATTCACGTATACGCTTCAATTCGAGTCTGCGAGGATGGAAATCTGAATAATCAATTAGGAAAAATTCTCGGCTCTCGGTAATTCTGTATATCGTTTAAACATTTTGTTAATCGGATTATGAAAAGAGGACTGAAAATAAGCGCCCGCTTTTTGTTTGGGTGTAAAAGCCGTATTTAAAGGAGAATACATTGTATATTGATTAAGCATTGAACTCTGCATAAGTCGAACGGTTTTAATATTTGTTGATGACATTGCTTCGCTTCCTGGAAGCAAATGCAGCATAAATCTGCTGTCTAGTGAGCATTTCAGGTTCGATATACTGAGTAATAACGCCTAGCGGAAACTTAAACTGGCCCGTCATTCTGCGAATAGTCTTACTAAAGCGAGTTAATCGTCTGATTGCTAATCAAGCAAAGGGGAGGTTTCTGCCTCACCAAACTAACCTCCGACTGCACGTCACTGTGTTTTTACTATGAATTATTCACAGTAGCTCATTGAAACTATCATGGGAGGAGGGTATATGGACATTATAAAAACGGTGCAAAGTTTTTTTTTTTTTTTTTTTAAATCACCACGGGTTATTGAAGGGGAGCGTTTCAGTAGCAGTGGGAGGGCAAACAACTGCCGGCATCAGCGACTTCACTGCATTTCATATAGTAATGGGCGAGTAGCGTTAATGTTTGCCCTCCCACCGATAATTTTGACATTTTGCAGGCCATTGATCAAAAAAAAAAAAAAAAAAACTTCACAGGCAACCCATTCACACCATTTTTTTAATATCAATGCAAAACCTAATGTTGAACATAATTGGGTGAAATTCAATGCATTTTCCATTAAAAAGGGCCTAGGGGGCGCTGCTATACTTCAGAAAAGGGGTAGATGACTTTAGCATCAATTATTTCTGTTAGGGTACCCTAATGGATAATTTGGCCTGGTTTATTTCTGAATAGACTGTACTTTAGAAAATGCCCTCAGGCTTCACCCCCCAATTTTCACAATGGGTTTTGTTGAAAAATAGCGAAATCAGCCATTTTTGGGACCCTGTGGCTCAGAGACCCTTTCCTGTAAAGGCGTTGGACTTGTGGCAAACTCTTCATCTGTGTCTTCTGCACTTACCAGCAAAAAAATCATTAGAAAATAATAAAAACTTTTTTCTCAGCAAGTCAAGAAATGTTGTCATTTTATTCATTTGTATTGCCCATGCCTATACTAGATATAAAAGGGGTTCCAAACTTGACTTTGTGAAACCCATGTTCCAGTGTGATATTCAATAAAATAACATAACATAACATAACATGAATGGTGAGAACAGGCCGTTCAGCCCAACTAGGCTCGCCAGTTTCTTTATACTATCGTGAATATATCACTTCAGATACTCAATGACTCAATGGTATCTAGCTTTAAGTCAAGTCTGCTCTTGAAAACTCCCAAGGTCTCTGCCTCAACAATATGGTCAGGCAGGCTGTTCCACAGCGAAATTACTCTTTGGGTGAAGAAATATTTCCGAATATCAGTGCTAAATTTACCTTTGGTCAGCTTCCATTTGTGAGCCCAAGTTCTACTAACAACACTTGGTTGAAGGAATCCTACATAATTCACTTTGTTAATCCCTTTAAAATATTTAAAGACCTCAATCAGATCACCCCTTAGTCTCCTTTTCCTAAGACTAAAGAGATTAAGGATCTTCAGCCTTTTCTCATAGCTTTCATCTTTTAAACCCGGAATGAGCTTTGTGGCTCTTCTCTGAACTTTCTCTAGAGCCTCTATGTCTTTCTTAAAGTATGGTCCCCAGAACTGTACACAATACTCCAGATGTGGTCTGACGAATGTGTTGTACAAAAGAAGCATCACCTCCTTGGATTTGAACTCAATACATTTGGCAATGTATCCCAGCATCCAATTGGCTTTTTTAACTGCCACGGCACAATGGCTAGAGCCTGTGAGGGTTTGGTCAACAATCACTCCCAGATCTTTCTCGTGTGGAGCACATTCCAGTTTAAAACCTCCCATGAAGTAATCCCGTCTAATGTTTTTATTACCTACATGTACAACTTTACATTTCGCTTCATTAAATTTCATTTGCCACATTTCTGCCCAATTCTGGATTCTATCCAAATCATCCTGAATCACTTTAGTGGACTCTAAACTATTTGCCAAACCTCCCAATTTAGTATCATCTGCAAATTTAACTAATCTGCTCTCAATATTCCTATCAAGGTCATTAATGTAGATGAGGAACAGTAGGGGTCCCAACTCCGATCCCTGGGGGACGCCACTCCCCACCATACCTAGCTCAGATGAGATACCACTGACCACCACTCTGTGTTCTGTCCTGCAACCAGTTTTGAATCCACTTCAGAATACCTCCTGTAACTCCAATGGAGCTCATTTTAAAAATTAGTCTCTTATGCGGTACTGTGTCAAATGCTTTCTGAAAATTCAAATATATGATATCATAAGCCCTGCTCTGGTCATAAGTCTTGGTGGCCTCTTCAAAAAATTCCAGAAGGTTTGTCAGGCATGACCTTCCTTTACGGAAACCATGTTGGCTATCCCTCAAGATATTGTTACGTTCAAGAAATAAGTCCAGCTCATCTTTTATGATAGATTCCAATATTTTGCACGTTAATGCAAGTTAAACTGACTGGCCTGTAATTACCTGGCTCAGTACGGTCCCCTTTCTTATATATTGGTATTATATTGCCCTGTTTCCAATCATTTGGTATTTCTCCAGTTTCTAAAGACCGTCTAAAGATGGCGGATAGTGGTTTAAAGATGATCTCACTAACTTCCCTGAACACTTTCTGATATAAGCCATCAGGACCCGCCGCCTTATCTGACTATAGTTTATGCAACTTGTCTAATACTTCGTTATCCCTAACCTCAATTTCCGCTAAATAATCTTGAGCATTGGACATGCCCTCTGGCCGAATAAAGACCCGCTCTAAGGTAAAATTCTCAACAAAGTAACTGTTTAAGGTATCCGCAATATCCTTGTTATCACATAGCAGCAATCCATTTTTATTCTTTATGCACTTAACCTACTCTTTGACTTTCTTTTTTCTGCTACAGTACTGAAAGAAGCGCTTAAGGTTAGTTTTTGCCCCCCTGCAATTTGCCTTTCATACAGTCTCCTAGCATTCCTCAGCTCTTTTTTGACCACAGCCCGCATTTTACAGTATTCAGCCTTAGTATTCTCATTGTTATCCTCTATGTACATCTTACAAAGATTCCTCTTTTCCCTCAAACTCCTACGAACAGCTGCGGTCATCCACTGGGGATTCTGCTTTTTCAGCTTAAATGTATGAGGCTTATTCATTGTTCTTCATTCTAAACTTTTGGAGTCTACTAAGTAGACAAAAAATTAAATAAAAAAAAAAAAAAAAACATTTTTTTCAGCCTTCATAGTAAAGGGACTGACTGGCAGTATCAAAGGCCAATATAGATGGGCAATTCTGTGTCAAATCACCCACTATGTCAGATGTTGCCGAAACTCAATCAGGTGATATAAACTGATGACAGGAATATTTTTAAAAAAATTTTCATCAAAAATGTTCACTAGTCTCATAAATAATCATCAATTAATATGGGCCAAGTCAGACATTTTGACAGCAGATGTTTATTTTTTTCTAATTCTAATTAACTTTAAAGTTTTGACTCATTATGGACCAGCGTTGACCGTTTTACTGATTCAGAAACAAGGAATCCGAAACAACCACAAAAAGCCCCTCACTAAGCGTCTGAACACCACCATGTCTGGACTGATCTGGACTGAACAAAATACAACTGCACTACATGGGACAGGACAAGTGGAGTTAAAACACTAATTTCTGTGCACTAGACAGACTGTTCTCTTTGTAAACTGTAATGGTTATTTTTTTTCTGTCAGAAGAATTACCTCCAAATTCATAATAGTATCATGACCATTAATAGTGCAGCAGCGGCATGAACCACTAATGTCCATTTTTTCCTTTTTCGGCCATACAAGACTGCACAGAATTCTGCCATACGGCAGACTTATTCCATAAGATAAGTGACATAATTGGTATTATAGAGATACCTAAAGCATAATTTTCCTTGCATAAATTAGTGACCTCAAGACACCAAATGCTTTCAAACATGCACATACACAGGTCACAACTGAAGTCACAGTGCAGCTTGTGTCCTGCATAGACAGTGAACAAATGAGTGTGCAAGTAGCAAAATAAATTCAGTGACTCTGGCTGAGATATAAGTGAAAATTAGCCTGAATCGTATAGCATGTAGTAGGGCTGGGCGGTATGGCCTAAAATTTATATTGCAGTATATTTTGAAGCATAGACGATAATATATATTGCGATATATTCTTCTTAATATAACTGTTTCTGAACATGCTCCCACAGCAGATACATTGCAGCAGAAAACTGCATTCTTAACTATAAATTCACTTCAAAATAGTATAGAATGCCTTTTTAAGAACATTTATTGTGCACAACTTAATTAAAAAAAAAAGACAAAACTTTTCAAGTAACTTGAAAAAGTAACAGGAGATCTTTCTCCATAACAATGTAACACAAATTTCAAAATGAAACATCACTGTCGTGCAAAAGATACCAGACAACACTTCTTCCTGAGCTTTCTCAAATAACAAAAATAAAGATGAAAATATCTTAAATTGATAAAATTAAAGAAAAAGATTTCTTTTGCACAAAGACATAAAGCAAAAAAAAACTTGGGAGCACCCCTTCCATGTGCATGCCTTATCAAAATACGAGTGCGCGCATGGACTAACCAGCTTACTACCTAAGTAACAGCTAGGGTCAAGACTGGCTTCACATTGTATCAGTTTGATGATTTAAAGCCATGAATATCCGTTGTTCAAGCTAAATATAACTTACTTGAGAAAAGTTATGTCGTCCACTTTCCCTCTCCCGTGACTGCAATAGGAACGATCTGATATAGCGCAAAACTGTCGTAAATCGGGAGATGAGATGAAGGAAGGGGATTTTTTGTCGACATCCGCACTTCCGGTAATGAGACCAGCTTCGCCAAACCAATGCATGCATGACGAAATGCGATGAGTCGAACACTATCGTGGATACACAGATATGAACATGAAAATACCGCAAAATTCAAATAAACGCTACAAACGAGTCAAAGCCGGAGTTAACGTTTTGGAACGAAAAGCTATTAATCGCCACTATATTATCTAGCGTTCGACCATGCGCGGATATGAGCGAAAGTTCACTCGTCGACATTTTGACATTTGACCCGTGATTTTCTGCCGTCAAATCCGCCTGGCGATGTGCCGTATTGTACATCAGATCGCTCTTATTGACAGCGACACAGTGGTCAGGCAATTCCAGAGAAAATCGTGGATAGACACATACACCTTGCTGTCAAGGACGCCCATCCAAAAGTGGTGGCCAGACTTGCATATTGAAATCTTAACGTTGCATCTCTAGTTCACATAGCTCCTTGGTTGAATGTATCGTTAATTAAGAAAAACGATTGAGAACAAGTCAGGACTAATAATAGTTGTAAAGGGATTTTTAAGTTCTAGCTATGCCACTGCTTAGTATTAAATTTGAAATCCAACATATTTGCATAGTTACGTAAGACAGTAAAATATAATGTTGAACTAAGACTAAAAAAATTGTTTTAACCTACCAATGGTGGGGTGGAGCCTGTGACCGAAGCACTGCAGTCTTGTCCAGTCGTTCAGTTCCACAGCTATCACAATATTCGCGCCATTGTGGTGGTTATGCATACTTGCGACTCTTCTTTAAGGGCGCTTTCACACTAGGCACGATTGTCCCCCCTCCCCCCGCTGGTCAGCTTTCACACTAGTGACATCTAACTGTACCCGAGTACACTTGCAGATGTCAAAATTCCGATGCAATGCGTTGCAGTATGCACCTAGGTAATTTTAAATGGGGTATGATTTTAAAAGGAGGCGCCAATATATTTTGGGGGGTTTTATTATTGAGAGGGGGGTTTAGAATATTAATATTGAATAATAATATCGCAAATGCATATTCTGTGCGTGCAATAGCAATCCAGTGTGTCATCAGTAACATGGATTACCACGTATAGCAGCATGAGAAATTAAATGCCAAATTTTCTTGACTGGATGCTTGATGTTTTTACTCACCCAAATCTTTCTCTGGGTACCCAACAATCAAGAGAAGCCGAAAAAGTAAAGAACTGATTTCTTTCGATATTGGTAGAAGTTGAATACGGAATTCTTTCGCACTTGCATTTTTGGCTGATTATGCTGTCCATTGCCTTATACCACGAAAATTTCTCTTTCTCAAAACTTGAGCTGCCGGAATTTCGCACCGCGTTGAAATATTGCAGCCGCTTTTTCTTTAGTTTGTCACGGCACTGTTCTATTGTTCTGTGATAACCACGCGAATGTAACTACTCACAAATTATTCCATAAATCTCCCAGTTATTTGCGTGTAGTTTTCAGTTGTGATTGTATGTTTTCGTCCGCCTAAAGGCGCCATCCCATTATCAGGAAGAAATCCTCAAGAATTTTTTTTTTTTCAAATTTCAATCAAACCATGGCTTGGAATCTATCATTTAGGTGTTAATCTGCCTAGAAATGACAAAATTTTCACTTATGTGTAATCTATTTCATACTTTCTACACATTCAAAGTTAGGCACACCAGCCATTTTCACCAATTTTGGCGGATTTTCCGGCATTTAAGGCCAGAAAAACATAACAGCACGCAATAAGGCCATTTTTTAAATTTGTTTATTTGAATATACATATAGTTAGCTTCATTTTAGAGAAATAAAATTTTTGGCCCGATGTTGTGCTTGATGTTAAAAAAAGACTTTAATGAAAAATGGCAATGGCAGACCTGAAATGTTTCAGATAACAATTTTGGCCAGAAAGAAAACAAGAACCCCACTCATTTACAAAATGCATTGACGTGATCATGCATAACAATCATATGGGCAAAATATTACTGATTTTGAGCTGAGAATGTGAAATTATAGGTCATTATTTCAAAATTTTTGTTGCATCTTTGAATACATGTACTTGTCATTGGCAGAGAATGTCAGTTTTCTGGACCCCGATATATTACTATTGCAGTAGAATCTCTTGATATGTGATTATCTTTTACTATGGCCATTATTATGTGAAAATTATCAAGAAACTAATGCATGACAGCTGTGTATGAGACCTATATTCCAGAAGCAACTCGTAACATTTTGCTTTCTTAATCTTCTGAGTTTTTTATTCATGATAAGGCACTCTCCGACTCAGTCACGTTTTGACATCACAACATCATGTATTTGAATGATTAGAGATCATTCTGCATGTTTCGGGAGAGGCTAGCGAACTTGCAATTCCCTAAACCCACATGGCAATGAGAGAAGTTTTGATGACTTTGATCGGCTTACCGTGATGTTTGGGTGGCTAGAGGAACAAACGGGTGTGTAAAAATGTAAAGCGTACATCCAGTCAAGACGATTCAGAGTTAATGCCGAAAAAACTGGAGGTCAGACACACAATTTTTTTTCCAGAAGGGCAAAAACAAAATCACATCGCTTTAGTATAGCAATGATGACAAAGATTCCCCTTAACTAGCATCAGCTAGGTAGGAAGATGGCTTGCTTTATAATCTGAAGAGTAACGTTATATGCGATTGCACGCATATCAAGATAATGCCGCTAAAACTAGCCATGAAATAACATGTCTCAGACCTGAACTGTCTGTTTGCTCTTTAGGTAAAAAAAGTGGGTCATCAATGTTGAAAGAGATCCTCTGTGTGCGATGCCGTTGAAAGTGACATATCAGAGCTATAAAAACTTCTCCAATAGGCATCATAGTTACCATAGGTTCACTAGCCAGCAAGCTGTACCTAAGCGATTGCTTTTGAACTAGCTACCAAATTAGCCAACATCCCAAAAATGTGAAAGTTCAGTTCGGTCGAACGAAACTGCCACGAAACCTCAGATAAGTACATGCCTATGACAGCTGGTAAAATTAGTCAAGTTGGGGCAAGAAACAAATCCTATCGCCTTAATATGATGATCTTTCACAAAGATTTTCTTTCGTTAACATTAGTTAGCTTACTAGCGAATTAGGTCGCTACCCCTTCAGAAAATTGTTTTCCGAGGTAGTAAAAATAGCAATGTGTGTAACGGTCATCATGTCGGTGACTGAGACTGACAGCTGGTCATACACTTCTTATTTTTACCCTGATCACCCAATTCCATCACAAAAGGGCCATTTCATCATGCGACAAATGCTTGCCCGATTGCCCAGGGCAAGTAAAAGTTTAAGTCGGGCAAGTTTCCTGGCGCATGTAAATGACTGCCCGAATTGGGCAAGCAACTACCTCTAATTGGTCATTCCGTGCGAAGTGGACCAGGGTCTGCACCGCATCGTCTCAGAAAAATTTTTAAAAAATCATGGATGTTTGTCATTATTTCAAATGGAAATGGCGTGCTGTCGCGAGCGGGACCCCTCAGCCTTGCGCTTTATTGGCGGCCATATTGATTATCGGAGCAGGACACAAATCGATAGGGAGCTTCCTGTAACCACCCCCAACATACCACCAAAAATTGAGAACATTTGGCCGAGGCGTTTTTCAGTTATCTTCCGGAAACAAAAATGAAGATGGCTGCCGTGGTGGCCATATTGGTTATCGGAGCGGGACACAAATCGATAGGGAGCTTCCTGCAAGCACCCCCAACATACCACCAAAAAATGAGAACATTTGGCCAGTTAGGCGATTTTCAGCTATCGGACGGAAATCGAAAAGTTACCACCGGACAAACAGACGGACGTTAGCGGACGCCCCAGCGCCCGCGACAATACCCCTCGACCGACTTTCATCGGCTGAGGGGTAATAAAAATCCCAAATCTTCAGTTCCAACTCCAATTCTTCACTGAGTAATTGCCAATTTAAGGAGGGGGTGTCTAGTCACTCACGAATGTAGCAATGACTTTAAAGCATTTTTGAAGGGATGCAAATACCCTTTCCAGTGCTCCTAAATTAATGTCAATGGGTGCACATAGGTAATATTACCTGAAATTTATGAATCCAACAGATTTGGCTTGGCTCATTTGATTTTCCTGTAACAGGCTGTTGAAAATAACAATTTTTACAGAACCAAAACTTTTATTTGATTATTAGTTGGTCCCCTTGACCAAACTATGCATAATTAGGAGTTCATATTGCAGCCTCATCCTCAGCAGCTACAGCACACTGGCCCCTTAAACCCAATTCAGCCTCCCTTCTCTGGTTTAGGAGTTAAAAAAAAAAAAAAAAAAAAAAAAAACGTCCAAAATGCCTATGTTCAAGTCATGATTTGGCCATGTGGACACGCCAGAAAAAATCTGAGAAAATTTGTGGAGCAGCTTTTATATTAGGTCAATAAACAGAAGAAAATTTATCTCGTGTTTTCAACTCGTTCAGAAATTCTGACATTTTTAATTAGCGTGCTGTGTAAGTAAAGCTGGTATACAAGCAATATTTCTGGTGACTGGTGTGTTTTAAAACTTGTATGTGACTTGCTGTGCTGTGTAATCTGTGCTGTATTTTTTTTATTTTTTTGGGCAGGAAAAATTCCTCATCGGGCAAGCATTTTGGAACTGTTTGAAAATTTGCAAGTGCTGGGAAAAAAAAAAAAAAAAAAAAAAAAAAAAAAATGTGAAGTCGCACCCTGTATTTTGATACCACATCATTTGACTGAACCACTGTCTTTAATGTTTTAAGTTTCCTCACATATTTCTGATGTTGTGTCCCTTTTCATCATCATAATGTTACACAATGCACATGCGTTAAGGCAACAAAGAAGATAAATAACAATAAACTGAATGCAATACAATGGAGGTGTTCTGCAGCTTTGTTTGTTTCTCTTGTTTTATTTTGATTCAAATTTTCCTATCAGCGTTCTTTCCTCCAAGACAGATTTTTAGAATTCCAGATCAAGAACAAATTTTCACACAAAACACTTTAGCGTTGCTGTGGTTTGTAAAGGTCATCGAAGAGGTTTGTGATCCGTTTCAAGAAAATGCATGGACTTGTGGCCAGATTTCCCTTCCCAGCCATGGTCATCGAGGAACTGAGCAGAAGTGGGTTTCCAGACTACACCATTCACGACACAGACTGTCCATCACAAGAAGGTAAAGCATCACTCACCATGGGAGACCTCCGGAGCCTGGATCCCGCAATTTTCCTCTTCAGATGAATGGCCCAAGTACTCATGTAGTTTTGTCACCAATGTATTCAACTTGCTGGTGCTATCAGGGAGGATCAAGAGAAGCAGAGAGATCAGCTGAAATCTCCCAAACGGTTCCATTCATCATAAGCCAATGCCATTTTGCAGAAGCTCAGAGGCCAAAAATTATTTTCCAGTAATTGGGGAAAACAGTGCTTGAAATGGACAGAATAGATGTTCAGCTTTGGAGAACAAAAGTTGCTTTGGTCAGGATGATGTGGTGAAGGTAGCAATGGTGCATGGACATGCTTCTTCATGTTTTTCCACCATTAAAATATGCATGAATTAGCCTGACTTTATATCTAGTGTGCAAACTTGGTTCTTATCCAGTGCTTTATTTTTGTAATACCAGTGTCCATTTGGGCTGTTTCACAATTAGGGTATGCAAATTTTCTCACACATGGGTGAACATAAAGTTTGACATGGGTCCGAAGTTTCTATGTGAGTTTATTGTAGACTATTTCAAGATCAGATTTCGAAAATTTTAGAGCACAGGGATATTCATTTTGGAAAATGTTTGGATTAAATGTTGTAAAATGATGAATATTTTATAGACTCATACTGAAAATTAATTTTGTATCATACATAAATATGTGGAGCCATTTCTGAAAAAAATTTTGTTCCAGTTGCAAATTAAGTGCTGGGTAATAACAGATGTATTGATTAGAACATTTTGAAAATGCCAAAAATGAAAAATAATACTGTTTAATATGCAAAATCTTACTGCAAATCGTGGTAAGTTTATATTTAAATAAGCGTTGCCACTAAACGTGGCCATGTCCCTCGCCAGGTCACGGAAATCGACTGGGGTCGGCGTATCGCACTAATACACATTGAAGCCAAAGATGAATGAAGTCGGTCAAACCGTTCTTGAGATATCACGTTCACAACAAACGAGACGTGACGGACGGACGGACAGAGCTGAATACCATGTCCCCTACTCCGCTCGCTACCGTGGCGGCGGGGGACAATTATTACTGTGCATGAATATTCTTGATAGTCTTATATTTAATACCACTGCTTTGAATAATAAACTATTTCTGGCCTGCCCTGAAAAAATCAGGGTGATATCTGGTATAGACACAATTTGGTGGACAATAGAAAAGTGTATGAATAGCCTGGCACTCAACTGTTTCAAGTTATATCAAAAAAATCCATGTGAACTTCATTCGACCAACACAACACAAAACTGGTTTGACTCTTTACCATTTGCAAGTCGAATAAATCTGTCATGATGTGCCAATTAGTTTTCACCAATTAGGAGCCAACTACATCTTTAATTTGATTGGTTACACTGTTTTCTCTCATTTTATGCTGTCATTTCCAGTGTACCGCAATGTGGCCCTGGGTATGGCATTTTTTTTTTTTTTTTTATTCTTGATGGCAAACATAGCTATTTCTGTTATCTTGTAAGTTAAGAGGGCAAATAACTGCTCTAAACATTAAATAAACTAAATTAAGACAAATTAACAGCCTGTTAAAATCCTGCAATTGCAACTGTGGTTGGAACAAAAGCCAGTATACACAGTGGGTCCTCAGGAACAATGTTGAAGACCACTGTTCTAGACCATTAAACAGAAAAAAAAAATTTGTATTTAGTCCAAAACATCAATACATTCATATATAATCATGAGGTGATAGTCATGAGAAAGTTACATAGCATCCAAATATTCTGACAGGAATTGCTACAGAGGTTAATATTACACGAAAACAAGAGTTTTCGGAGAGGACATTTACGGAGTCATAACTATATGTATAAAGTATATGAAATTTATCAGGCAAATTTCAGGTAAGAGTATCTTCAGTCCAGGGGAAGTCACATTATAAGAATAATGAAAAAAGATTGGAATCAAGCTTTATCTATTCAAGCTATCAGGTAAAATGTACATTCAGGAGTGGACATATTTTGGACGGACAAACATTCTGCCTTTTCTCTGACCAATGTACAGCTTTTTCTTATATTACAATATCAACACAACTGTATACACTTTGAGAGAATACATAATACAAACAAGCGCAACGCAAGGCGTGGCATATGCCCCCGACTGAAACAGTCGAATAACATGTCGAGGGCTGACCGCAATAAACAGTTATGTCCAATGTAAAACATCTGGACATAACTGTTTATTGCAGTCAGCCCTTGATGTACAGAAAGCAAGTGTTAGGCATCATCTGCTATGTATGACCATTCAGGTCACCAACAAGCAAAAACCTCCAGCGAGTGCGCTAAAGCATTTCAAGATGGCTGCCGCGGCAGCCATATTGGTTGGCGGAGTGAGCTGAAAATCGATGGGCATCATCCCCTATGTATGACCATTCACCCCAACAAAAATCATAAACCTCCGTCGAGCGGTGTTCACATTAGAGCGTGACAAAGGATTTCAAGATGCCTGCTGTGGCGGCCATATTGGTTGGCAGAGTGAGCTCAAAATCGATGGGTATCGTCCCCTATGTACGACCATTCACCCCACCAAAAATGATAAAACTTCGTTGAGCGGTGTTCACGTTAGAGCGCGGCAAAGGAAAAGTTTACGACAGGACGCCCGGACGGACACCCAGACGGAAGGGGTGAAAACATAATGCCCCCGACCGACTCTTTCGAGGTCGGGTGCATAACAACAAAAATGCCCGAAAAAGATCACTCATTTGTATTTATATGGCATTTAACTCATCACAATCATTTTATTTCCGAGAGGACATTTTGGACGGACAAATGTACAGGTTAGTTTATTGCTCATATTTATTCTATTTACTTTTTCACAGTGCGTCTGTGCTGACTGATAATGCCAAACACGTGAATCTGAATTCAGAGAGATGTTTTGCACCTGCATTTAATACAACCCCAATTCCGAAATAGTTGGGACGAAGTGTAAATTGTGATTAAAATCAAAATGCAAATGACTTTCAGATCACATGAGCCAAATGTTATTTACAATAGAACATAGATAACATTTCAAATATTGAAACTGAGACATTTTACATTTTTATCCACAAAATGAGCTTATTTCAAATTTTCTGGCTGCCACAGGTCTCAAAAAAGTTGGGCCACAGGCAAAAAAGGGCTGAAAAAGCAATTAATATATAAGAGAATCAGCTGAAAGAACATTTAGCAGTAATGAGGTCGTTGCAAGTTACGTAGGTGGTCTAATGATCCCCGAAGCAAAATGTACACAAAGGTTGATCGCAGCATAGTGGAAATGGGGAAATCTTGTGCTGCTGTTGCTTGCACCAATAATAATGCCATTCAGTCGTCTGGAAAATACGGCAAAATAAGTTTCCATCGATTTCCACAAAATAATGACGCCCTTTTGAAAGACTGGCTTTTTAAATTAAGAAGAATTGACCGTGGAAAGCCTTACAAACCAACAAAGCATTCAGTTCTTTGAGAAAAGCTGCTTCACGTGCCAGAAGTTCAGAAGTAAGTCAACGGTTTTGTTGCAATGAAAACTGGTTTTAAAGTGAAGATTTAAAGAAACTAGTGGAAAATATATATTCAATACAAATATTAACCTTCCGCTTGAACGCCCCCGTAACGGGGGCAATGAATTTGCATAATAAATACAGCATGTTTCCTAACAGCAACCTCGTCATGCGCCATATCCTCTTAAAGCGAAGACACTCGGCGAAAAGTTTGTGATGACCATTTTTACCTAAACCGAACACAATTCAAGTACCAAGCAAGTAAATAAGCATCTAGCAAAACATTAAATAAAATAAGATCACTGCTCTATCACAAGCATTTCTACTGAATTTGTGCTATGCATACAAACGATACCTCAAATGAAAAAGGACAGTCCACAGATTCCAACGATATAAGCCTTGTCATTTTAAATTGACATCACACTCAAAGAACAGCAGGCATACACTTTAAATGCTAAAGAGACGAGAAAAAATTTTCTTACCTTTGATATTTTGTCATAAAAGCTGTTTGTGGGTAAATCTGCGCTCACTATTGTTTTAGCCTGAGAGTCCTCTCGCCATTATGCTATGCACTGGAAGACCTCAGCAGTTATAATCACTTAAATGGTTTGTTTTTTGTATTTTCGCTATAATTAACCGCTAAATATTCAACTGTTGTTTTCAAAGCCGGTTTATGACTGAGAGTCCTTGCGCCAATATGCTCAAGTTCAAACACAGCACAGCTATACAAGTGCTAAATCGACCAGTGAATATATGTTCTGTTGAGCTAATGTCATGGATAAGGCGGAGCATTTGGACCTGAGGTTCAATATCCGGTTATACATGCGACATTTCAGAGCAAGGAAATACATTTTTTTTTGTATAAATAAATAATAACTAATCGATGCATTCCCACCCCATCAAAGCCATCTTCCTGAGTTACTTCAGGGATCACGTGACTTACACTACGGTTTCTGCATCCAGTGCAACGCCTCCATTAAGTTAACTTGCATCAGGTGTGTAACATGATTGACTATTAAAGGGATGTCTTCAGAGAGGCTGAGTCTCTCAGAAGTAAAGATGGCCAGAGGCTCTCCAACCTGTGAAGGCTTGCGTAAAAAAATTGTGGAATGTTTTGAAAACAATGTTTCTCAACGTCAAATTGCAACTAGGCTTTTAGGGCCCTATGATTTCCGCGATCACGGAATCGCGGAATTGGCCAATAAAAACGGAATCTATTGACAAACGCGGAATTTCACGGAAATCGGCATAATTTGACTGAAATGCTGTTCGTAAAGCCACATTTCCACTGAACGCTAAACAAAATATTTGCGCGTCCAGATTACATTCAAAGTTAATGTGAAGACGCGAATGCACGCGAAAATGTGAGAAGCCTTCGTCAAATTCACCTGTCCCGAGTGTCATCTCTTCGGTGCTACTGAAGATCTGTGGGAAGACGTTTTTCGTTGTTGTAGACGAGACCACTGATGCCACTGGATTGCAGGGTCCTAAACATCGTCATTTGTCATCTTATGTTATCTTAACAACTTATGTAACCGTTCAATAGCCTACAATATTTCTTTCCACAGTCTCCTTAGTGAATTGCGTGCATGCAAATTATGACGTAACGTCGTTCCTCAGTGGTGAAATAATAGCTGATGCATCTTTGTGTCAGTTTTTTCATGTTTAATCATTACTGTAGAACATTTTGTCCTAGGATGGAATACACAGTATTGGGATTACTGAACAAAAGTTTCTTAAAAATAAAAATAATAAATTAAATATAGCTGATGCATTGGAATCAGACAACTGTTGATTCGTGGGGGAAACTGAGTGTCATTACTGCTGCTCTCATACATTCATATACACACAACGTATATACAATAAGATTATAAATGATTAAAAAGGGGCAGTCAGAATAATACATGTCAGTACGGCCGTTGTCTGCCTTTTTGACTGTAGCTTACACTTCCTTTAAAGAGACAATTTTATTTTGTAGTATTATTTTAGGTTAAAAAAAATTCTTTCATCACAGTGCAATGTTATATTGCGTAATTATGCAGTACTTGTTCTGAGGAAAATGGAGGTTGCATCAACTAATTTAAGGTTATTTCTATTTAATTAGTGAACATTTTAATCATTAAAATAAATAGCACACTCTCTCTGATGGTAAAATTGGTGTAATTGGTAAAAAATGGAATTTCAAAAAATTAAAAAACGAATTTGGGAAAAAATACGGAATTTGGGGCCCTATATATAAATATATATATATATATATATATATATATATATTTTTTTTTTTTTTTTTTTTTTTTTACTGTTTACAGCTTTATATCAAGCTTGTCAGGCAAGTGAATACCACTCATCAAATCTGTCAAAAAAGTGACAGAGTATTCATATCTCACTTGAAGCAAGAAGGTATTGTCAGCACTGCACCAAGTATGGTCAGAAAACATTCAAATTATTACCATTTAGTAAGCTGTGAAAGCAAATTAATATGTAAAATATGACAATTGCTGGTCAAATTATCTTGTTTTATCAACAGAAATCCATTCAGGGCCATTTTCTGAAATATGAGCCTGGAAGGGCAAATTTTCAAATTACCGACCACCGAAACCGGGGGGGGGAGACCCGGTCCAACCGGATGCACCGGTTATTAGGCCACCATTTATTATTTTCTAATAGTAACAAATTTTGGCGCTGCTTTTTATGGGAAAAAAAAATTCAGTTTTCTCTGTTTCCATGCTGCCTGCAGGTGGCGATATGGTGGCACTTTGACAATGCGAACAATTCCCCACCTTTTTCATGTGTTAGCACATCATGGCAAAAACATGAAATAGAAATATTTGGGGCACACTGTCCAGTCACCACGCCACCTAAAATTGTTCTAGTTGTAGGTTTGCTTAAATTAATTGATTCAACCATGGAAAAACATCTGAAAGACTTAAAAACAACAACTACTGTTTCAAAATAAAATTATAAATTTATTTCACAAGTGATGAAGCCAGTATTAAACCTGAGTCTCCTCGCGCTTTTTAGGGAATCGGAGCATTTGGAATGTAGGCCTACAAGATACAAAATAAGGGTCATTCCATGCCAAATCACCCAATTTCCAGATAACTTCCCTGCTGACCATCTTGGATTTTGATGAAACTATCACAAAATGATCCTTGTGGGGTGCAATGAAAAATCCCAAAGTTTCATTGAAATATTCCAAGCAGTTTTTGAGTTATAGACATTTTAATTCCGGGTGCCACGCCCCTTTTTCGCTCTCGTGAGTTGTCGAGCATTTGTTACCAAATTTGAGATGCAATATATCCATTTCTATAAAAGATAGAAGGTTGAAAATTGCTATCCTGGGTAATTTTCACCCATATTTTCAGAGTCTGGCCTCAGATTGCAGCTATGGTTATTCATTTTAAAATTATTGGCATGTCAATATCAGATTTTGGTTGGATGCATGGGCTTTTTTCAGTCTTTGACCTCACGGTGTAGAGTCAACAGTGGGATTAGTGTGTGGAGTCAACATAAAGGGTGTCCTTAGACTGGGTTCAAATATTTCTGGTCTTAAACCCTGTCTCTCTACACTGTATAACTGTCAAATAAAGGAAAAATTCCCAAAAAAATAATCTTTAACAGTGGGATTAGACTGAATATTCTGGTTAAACCTTGTTATATGGGAACAAAACTACACAGAAGTGCAAGATTTCCTACAATTAACATTAATATAACATTTTAATGGCTCATTGAAAATGGTCACAATTCAAAAAACACATTTTGAACCCCTATGTTCAGGGGGTCAGACACCTGCGTAGACAGTTCCGTAGGCAAATGGATTTTTCACAGCTCAAAGATACCCATCTTATCCATAACTGATGAAAATATGATCATCTCAACTCAGTATAAACTTCTCCGTTAAAAAATAGGTATTTTCCAGTTCGGACCTATGTGCAGTCACAACTGATAACTTGATTTATCATGGGATTCTCCACAAAATTCTCACTTTCATGATAGATAAGGAACTACTTGACTATCCAATTGTTGAAAGTCACTGATTTTAAGGAGAGTTGCATTATTTGTACTCTAGGGAACACAAAAATTAATGTCTTACCAATCAGTCCAATGCTCATGCACGTTTAGTTGGGTCACCTGAGGTTCAACTCTTCAATCAAAAATTCTGCATAATTTTGTCTGCGTCAGATGGAAAAAGTCTGTAAAACCTAGCACTCTGTCCCTGCATTTCTGGTGCACAAATGACACAAATGACATGTTGAACTGGAACCCAGCAAGTTTTGAAGTTTTGCAGAAAAAGCCGCCTGGTGGCCAAACCAAGAATCGCAGCATGACCAAAATCGAACTCGGGCCAGATCTTGGGCCCATATACATGCATATAAAATAGGAAAAGGATCCGTGGAAAACTGAAAGCTGTATCGCACTGAAACGACAATTGTGGACGTTTCATAGCGTCATTAAAGTGAATTGCAACTGAGGAGGAAAAGCAGCTGGATAAAGTAAAACTAAATTGATAAACACTTTTTACACCCACAAAGCTAAAACAAAAAGAAATACAAACTGCATTTTACGTGTTCTCATTCAAATAACGAAATGAATATCGTCGGCCTGCTGATAAAACCTCGTATCTTCAAAATGATAAACTTCACAGGAAAATAAAAAATAAATATAAAATTAAAAAAATGAAATAATAAAATATTATAAAAATATACATATAATTTAAAATATAAATAAAAAATTTTTAATTTTGCATGTAAGAATAGTGGACATACGAGTTTTTGCTTCTTATCAATTCGGAGATATGAGGTTTTATCAGCAGGCCGACGATGCGCTTTTCTTTTAATGAGCCGACGCGAAGATGTCATTGTGCATGCAAATATAGGCTTTTGGCCGACAGAACGTCTACCAAAAATGTAAAAAAAAAAAAAAAAAAACAGTGAGTGAACAATATTCAAAATAAAATAATGAGCTATTAACCAATCGTGCTTTAAAGCAACATAAAGAGGAACTGAGCGTGGAGACGAAGGCTGCGTCCGAATAGTCTTTTTTGCTTAGAGAAGTTCCTAACTTAGGGCTCGAATTTCACGACGGCAATGCCGTGCTGCCCACCTATAAAAGCCCCAGTTCACGGCAGTAGAATGCTGTGCCCTTTCCCCGCATTGCCGTAAGTGCCCCTCGGCCAAAACACCTACCCAAAATAAATAAAATCACACAGCATTTCCCGTTTTTACCAGTGGAGGTTCGTAGGCCGTAACAAAGGGAAGCCAAAATCTCGCCCTTCAAAGCATAATGACTTTAACATTGCGCAGTTTACTTTTCTTGATCAGCAGTTGCTCATACGAATTGGTAGAAGGACAGTCAAATTTATTTTCGATAGCAAATGACAACGCAAATTATCAATACGTCTTTATAAATTAGTTTGCGAGGCTTCTTTCGCTAGAAGCCACGACAATCCGTTTTCTACAATCTTAATATAGAAGCAATGCGATGTTGCACAGCTTATTCCTTAATGAGCCTCACTAATCAATTTGCGAATCTATGCCGTTTCATGAGCTTCTCGAGCGCGGAATTTATAAAGACGTAGGCCTATGGTAATTTATGTCGTAATTTATGAGTGAAAGAAAACCCCTCATAATTTCGTGGTGCAATGTATAACAATGCTATCGAAAATAAACTTGACTCAATTGACTGTTCTTCCAAAAATTCGTATGAGCAACTGCTGATCAAGAAAAGTAAACTGCGAAAGGTTTAATTCATAAAGCTTTGAAGGGCGAGGTTTTGGCTTCCCTTTGATACGGCCGACCACCCGCCACTGGTTTTTACAGCTGTCTTTTTCGCCCTTTCCTTGTGATCGTGGGCGCAGAATTATTCTTGAATAATTTATGTATCTCCTCTATTTTTAACTCCGATCACGATGCCGACAGGTGAAAGGAACAAAAAAAAAAAAAAAAATGCTGAATTACAGTCGGCAGCCACAAAGTCTGGCAAATTGACGAAGTTATGGAGGTACTGAAATTCTCTTTGGTTGCATGTTGTGTGTTGATAAAGCTTGGGAAGAGGTCTTAATTGCCAGTATCTAGCGCTGTTGTCAGTGTGAGTGTTGGAATGACAGGAGAAAGTCCGAATTTCGCGGGTGGCAGAAGATGGACAAAATGGCTAAATATGATTATTTTTTCAATGACCCGGCGATTGATTGGAATGTCCTTTGCTTGTACTTGCATTATAGCAATGCCCAAACGATGTCCCAGTTCAAAACTGAGCCAATTTCCAAGACGGCAAGCGGGGAAAAATACGGGAAACGTTTTCTCTCAAGAATGGTTTTGATTTGCATAGCGCACGCTGATTGGTCACTTTATGTGAGGAACATCTGAGACTACGGACCTTTACTTTTGATTAGCTAAAGTGATGACCTAAAGCTCCATGGTGGATTTGCTGCTCTGCCCCCAAGGTAGTGGCAGACTCTGCTGTGGTGCCTCTTAGATGGAGGCACATTTGCCGTAGTGCCCTTTTATTTTCAGCATGGACCACGGCAACTTTTGCCGTGCCCCTTATCACCTGTAGTTCGAGGCCTGCTAACTCCTAGAAAAAGATCCGTAAGTATTTAAATGGCAGTCATGATAAGGGTGTTCGAATTCTTTAAATGTAAAGGAAAGGTGCCACAATGCTTCCTAATTTATCACCTTTAGGATAGGGTGCACTGAAGCATCCTTTTCGAAAAGAAAGGAGGAAATGCTATCCCGCAATTCCGTGATGACCGTCCATCCAGCCAATCACGAAAACAAACAAACATGACGGGCAGGAGGCGGGTGATCACTGTGCCAAGTGAAAGTGCATTCCGATTCTCATATTAGCGCGGGTCTCTTGCTAAGCTGTAAAAGAGTTCCCTTTACACCTTTCCTTTACCTCATGACGTTTTACACAGGTTAACCTTTAGCGTGCTCCCGGAAACCGTACTCGCCCATATATTCCTTATTCTGTGCAACTGCCGGCGACCGCGGTCGCCACGTTTGTTTATATCTGTTCCGATTGCCGGCGAGATCGCTCAACAAGAGGAACTGTGTTTAGGAATGCCAAGATCCAAACATCATTTCAGCGGCAAGTGCTAATATAACTTCATTTTAAAGTGAGTACATGACGCAGTATGAGTGCGGTCGCGCTGATAGCGAGCAATGGAGAGTCAGTGGCTATGCATGCGACCATTGCCAAATGTGACAGATTATTAAATGCTGATATTATGGATTTTGTGTCCCACATCTGTCTTGCAAGTGTTCTTGCTAGCTATGTCAACAATTCTTGTTGAACAGGTATTGCAAATCTAGCCATTTTTCATCATACATGCGAATGTAAAATGACTGTTGAGATCGCTGTACAGTACCAGTACACTCATACTACATCAAATAGTTCCCTTTTTGTTCTTTTTTTTTACGAACCAAATAAATCTATATGAAATGTTGAATTAGAACATATTTTGTCTCACAAATGAACACAAAAAATGGCGCATATAATACATAGTTTATCGTGCTCGTGTTTGTTGCGTCTGGGGAATTTCGGAACTCGTTGGGCTGCGGAGGGATGTTTACCGCGGCCCAACTCGTTCTGAAATTCCAATCCGCTACAAACACTTGCGCTGTAACCTATATTTAAAATGAACCAACGATCACATGGCCAATATTAGCCATATGAATACGGGAGACTCCAATGCGTCATCGTAACGGCTTGTTTTGAGTGGTTGAGGTCTGAAATTCTGGGTTATTTCCGTGGAAATGACCCAATTTTTTAGTATCAGTAGGTGTGATATCTGGATCAGTCTTGAAAATAAGCCAGTTGCAGGCTATATTACACTGATCCATAACTCAGCTGCCAGCATGCAATAGGCTTAAATTAACTTAGCATGCTAAAGGTTAAAGAAAAGTGCTCAGGAATTAATTTATTTTTTTTTTTTTTTTTAACTTTTCGGACGCAGCCGATGACTGCCGTGTACACGGTTAGTGTTTTTTTTAAACGTTTATGATTGACTAACCGTGTACACGTTTACAAGTCCCACCCTTACCCAGGATAGCAATTTTCAACCTTCTATCTTTTATAGGAATAGATATATTGCATCTCAAAGTTGGTAGCAAATGTTCGCAATGACTTGCGAGAGCGAAAAATTAAAACTGAAATTAAAACTGCCATAATTCAAAAACCGTTTGGAATATTTCAATAAAACTTTGGGATTTTTCACTGCACCCCATAAGGATCATTTTGTGTAAGTTTCATCAAAATCCAAGATGGTCACCCGAGAGGCCCTGGGTGATTTGGCATGGAATGACCCCTAACAGAATTTATGAACGATTCTAATCACCAAGAGATCACTGCCAAAAACAACAAAAATAAACAACAAAATAAATCCAAAAAGCAGTTGGAACAACTGCGAGAACAATGGTCCAACAGTTTCAGAACAACATGCAATTGAAACGAATTTAGGGATTTCATCATCTACAATCCATAATATCATCAAAAGATTAAGATAATCCGGTGAAATCTCTACACTTAAGCAGCAAGGCCGAATACAAACATTGAAAACCCTGACCCGTCGGTCCTTCAATGCGAATAACACTCGAAGGTAAGCAAGTGAAATTTTTCGCCATTTCGCCTTCACTAGTTAGGCTTGTTACAAACAATTGATGAATACGTTTTTGCTGAGAAGACAGAATTACACCAATGGCATCACTGATGCATACATTAAGATAGTATTTTTTCCCCAGTGGACTTCAGAATGCAATACCAGATGTAGCAACAAACCAGTAGCTATGCTGCTTAGAACATGATTCCTTCATGCCACCCAGCACAGGCATTTGAAACACTAGATAATATAAAGGAAGTGATTATTCGCCACTAAAGTCTAGCTAGCGTATTGTCTGACTCATGGCCAAGTGATGTTAGACAGCATACTGAATCCAGAGTTATTTGTTGCTCATTAATGATATGATTGATTCCAATGACTGCCAAAAACAACAAAATAACTACGTACAGCGTCGTAGATGCACCTGGGCTGGCTCCTCTGTCACAAGATTGACAGGAGCAGTCGGAGCTAGGCCGGGCGGTAAGTTTATTCCGGCTGTGCTTGTTGTGACCTGTTGGGGTAACATCATCTGCAGGTGGCGAAGCCAGCTGATTCGGTTCAGACTCGGCAACATCTTTGCTGCAGCTGGGGCTACTGGCATCAGCTTAGGTTTTGTTTTTTCTTAAAAAGCCATCCTCTGATAGCCATCTTCTAACCTGCTTTTTTGGCTGATGTTAAGGAAGCTACTTTACGCAACGGTGAAGTTATAAACTTTTTAGCAAGCTGGCTTCACATGGGTGTTACCAGTCTTAACTGTTCGATTTTTTCAAGTCTATTTTTTTTTTTCTATTTGACAATGCAAAATGGCAGCTGAGTTTCATGGAGTCAAAATGGGAAGAGTTTGTCCTGTGTGTTGTCTTGGCCAATATTTTGCTGTTTTTCTACAGGATATATAAAACTTAAACTAGGGGACAACTGAGGGGGGCAAAAATACAACTGAGGGGGCAAAGCTCCATTTAGCATTTTTTTTTTTTTCCCCAATGCTCCGTGGAGTGTTTTCAGATGCAAATATGAAAAAGCTTTTTAACCAATTTTAATTCCTTTAGGCAGTGATATGGGGTGGTTAAGAAGTGTGTGACCATTTTTTTCTCTCTCAATGCTCCGGTGGACTGTAACAGCCTACTAACAACCATTATTCTACTTAAGGATGGCAAATGCCAATTTCAGAAAAATTGCATTTTGGGGCAAAATTTCCCAATTTTAAAATTCCTTTAGTTTTTCACCATTTTTGAGATATGGGTCATTCTTGAAATTAAAGTCATCTTTTTGTGATTTGGATAAGTGTCAAACTCAGCAGAAATAATCTTTTGTTGAGGTTGTTATTTTTCAACTTTCGCAGCAAAAGTCCCTGCAGACTTAAAAGTTGCCCTTTTTAAGGGGTGAAAATATATGGTTGTGAATGACGTCACACACGTGACAAATGGCAACAAAAGTTTTTATGAAATTAATAAATCCAAAGGAAGACATGAAAAACCTGATATTATAAATTAATGTCATACCTTCCATGCATGGAGGGCATAACTTCCTCAGTCCCACAAATAGAATCTGTTTCACAGCCAAAAATGTACCTGTCACACACGTAACACGGTGTTACGTGTGTGACATCTATGACATTACATGTGTGGCCAAAGTACAAAGCCTATGGCTATTATGACATTAATGACCCGTTTCCTTTATCTTTAGACTAATAAAGGTTTAGTACACACTGCTGTCAAAAGATGGTCTAGGTTATCTCTATCCAAAAAAAAAAACAACAAAAAGCCTTCAACATGAAGCCACCCCATCACTTGACCAACATATTTTGCCAGATTTTTGCAACTTTGATGTGTATACCCATGAGCGAAGCAGGTAAGAATTTAGATGTCATATCGTGGAATATGTACGTTCAGAAAGCAATGTGAAAATGCTATTTGTCAGATTAAATTTCATCTTTGCGCAGAAGCCAAATATGGCTATTTATGCGTTACCTTATTTAATGCTTTATAATTCAAGATTTAAGCTTCTTGGAGCTTCATACTGTAATTATAAATAATAAGGTATACACAAATAAGTGCACAATTATAGATCAGCGTAATATAATCAAAAAATCAATAATCCTGCTTATAAACTGCTTTACTTTTCTTGGGTTTCATTGCTGCCATCTCTGATATATTCTGAATTGATGCTGTCTTTGTTTAAGGATGGAGTTCTGATAAACATGGGGGCTTCTGAATGAGGTAGAGACCTTGTACAATATAGCGGAGTAAATGTCTGTCAGCGAACGTTATATACACAGATTTGAAAGGGAAGTTCCTCAGGGGACAGAGGAGGTTCAGAAAGTATTTGGGGCATTAATGCAGTCGCATTTCTTCCTCCTGATCTTTACTGTAACATTATTCCAACTATATCAGCTAGGCGTTAGTTTCTGAAAGCTCATTCAATTGCATTTCGTATTGCCATGGTTGTTCGGTCTCTTTACTCAAATGGCAATGCATCAACAGTGCCCTCAGTGTCTATTCCATTCACATTTACAGTGGGGAAAATTAGTATTTAATGCGTCAACGTTTTTCTCAGTATACATTTCTAATGGGGCTATTGACATGAAATTTTCACCAGATGTCGGTAACAACCCAAGTAATCCACACATGCAAAGAAATCAAAACAAATAAGTCCATTAATTAAGTTATGTGTCATAAAGTGGGACGACACAGGGAAAAAGTATTGAACATATAATTATTGGCAACTGCAAGTCTTGTCAGACTATGAAGAACCTTAGTAAAGTTAGGTCAGAGCACCGAGCAACGTCTGGAATAGCATAAGAGACCAATGCGGGACCTGCATATCTTCTGGCAACCTTGGCATTGGTAGATTGGCGCACCATTTGGCACTACTAGCTAGGGCTTGGCGAGGGCAGATCGTCTGATGTTCATGCCTCATCCTCTTTTCATCTGCAGCAGCTCGGATCTGTCCTTCTCCACTGATTAAGGCCTCTGATACCACGTGTTTCCGTCTTGGACTGTTGGTAGCAACGATTTCCTAGTTTTCGACATCTTTGAGCAGAGCCTTTAGGTTGCGTTTATTGCATTGAACATGCTTACTGAAATATGTGTAATACTCAGTAGAAAAGCCTTTGTTGGTAATGACAGCTTCAAGATGCCTCTTGCGCAGAGAAACTCGTTGCATGTATTGCTCAGGTTAGATTTTGGCCCATTCTTCCACACAAACTGTCTTCAAATCTTGAAGGTTCCGGGAGCCTCTTCTATGAACTCTGATCTTGAGTTCTTTCCACAGGTTTTCAATTGGATTCAAGTCGGGTGATTGACTGGGCCTTTTAACAGCTTTATTTTCTTTCTCTGAAGCCAATTGAGAGTTCCCTTGGCTGTGTGTTTGGGATCACTGTCTTGCTGAAATGTCCACCCTCGTTTCATCTTCAGCATCCTGGTAGATGGCAGCAGATTCTTTTCAAGAATGTCTCAGTACATTTCCCCATTCATCCTTCCTTCAATTACATGTCATGAAGTCTGCCAGTTCCATATGCTGAAAAACATCCCCACACCATGATGTTCCCACCTCCAAACGTCACTGTTGGTGTGGGGTTTTGGGGGTGAAGTGCAGTGCCGTTTGTCCTCCAAACATGGTGTGTGCTATGACATCCAAAGAGTTCAATTTTGGTCTCATCTGACCAGACTATATTCTCCCTGTATTTCACAGACCTGTCCAAATGTTGTGCAGCAAACTTTAAATGAGCTTCAACATGCTTTTTCGTCAGCAATGGAGTCTTGCGCAGTGAGCGTGCATAGAGGCCATGGCAGTTGAGTGCATTATTTATTGTTTTCTTTAAAACAACTGTACCTGCTAATTTCAGAAATGTCTTTCTGAAGCTCTCCATAAGTGGTCCTTGGCTCTTGGACAACTCTTCTGATAATTCTTTTGACTCTTCTGTCAGAAATCTTGCAAGGAGCACTTCGTTGCGGCCAGTTTATGGAGCAATGATGTTCTTTCCACTTCCAGATCATAGCCCCAACAGTGCTCACAGTAACATTCAGAAGTTTAGAAATACATCTGTAACCAATGACATCAGTATTGCAACAATTAGGTTGGGAAAGTCTTGAGAGCTCCTTGCTTTTACCTGTCATGAGATGTTTCTTGTGTGACACCTTGGTAATGAGAAACCTTCTTATACGCCATCAATTAGGACTAAAACAGCTGATATTAATTTGCACTGATAGCGGGCAGGATTGCTTTCTGAATACTGACAGATTTCAGCTGGTTTCTTGGCTTTCCCACGGCTTGCAAAATTGCTGTTCTGAGCGCCCGGGATAAGTAAAAATTTTGTTGGACAAGCAGAAATTAAGAGGCGCTTGCCCGACGTGCTGGCTGAAAATTTCACGCCACATTAGGGATGCACGATATTGGATTTTTGGCCGATATCAGATATGCCGATATTTTTCAACTCATTTGGCCGATAACCGATACTGATATTTTTCCCCCACACCCAATTGCAGAGATCATCTAGGTCCTGTAGTGGAATTAACAAACAGAATTATTCTGCATACTCTTTATCATGTCGGCCCGCTGGCAAATGCAGACATAAGACAAAGCTGAAAATGATTTAACATCAGTAATCATTCCTTGTGCAAAATAAGAAAAATACTTCAACTAATGTTATGTAAAACGTCATATTTATTCATGACAATTGTTTTTAAACAAAACAATTAAGATACTTGCATCCTATCCTACTTAAAACAGACTTGGATCATGCTCTCCCTGAGACAATCGTGACGATACCCACAACCAGGGCAAATCTGGCAATTTTACATAACCTCTATTCACAAGGAACATGTGAAAAGTGCATTGTACAACTGTACAGCAATTAAATTTTATTGAATAAATCAACCTGCTGCAGAGGACAACGATTATTTCTGTAGAAAGAGATTTTTTTTTTTTTTTGAACTGCTGGATAGATACTATGGGCAAGTATATTGAGCAGTTTGCACATCAGACTTAGCTGAGGAGTTTTATTCAGGCAACTCCTGAAAAACAGGGATTGGAGTGAACTCATCCATATTCTAAACCTTGTCCGGCTTGCTTGTGAATATTCAATAACTGATCCTGGTGTGCTATCTAGTGATAGAATATTCTAACTGCGTGCATAAATTTGCAGCTCCACATCCACTGGCGGACACATCTGCACAAAGATATCCTGCCGAGCACCGTTGTTCTTCTGGGACAGGCCAAATCCAGATAATTCGTAAATGATGAATTCAATTCATATTTTAATTTGAAACGAGTAATTAAGTTGCCGGTGTCAAAGTAACGAAGTGAAAGTATACTTTTTTATCTTTTAAATGTAGTAGAGTAAAAGTCCCGGTTTAAAAAAAAAAAAAATCTTAAGTACAAATCCTCAAAAAACTAGGCTACTTAAATACTGTAACGAAGTACATGTACTTCGTTACAATGCACCTTTGAAAACGGGAGTATCTTGCACCCCCCGGAGAAAATCTCACTTTAGCCTGCATTCAAAACTTGAGCCCTGAGACTTCATTCCGGCGCGTCCCGGCTTCTCGATGAGCAGCCGCGGCATTGTGTAGCAGCATCGTGTGTGTCAGTTTACCTTTCATGTGCAAAAACACCGTATTTACAGAGCTATGATGCTGCCACCTAAATTGGCGCATGATCCTGTCAGATTACCCAGTACTGGTGAAATAAAAAATAAAACAAAAAATGCCCCCTGTGCCAATTTTGGGCAACCTCCCGGAGGATAAACAGAAGTTTTTTTTTTTTTTCCTTGGCCTCATCGGTTAATTATATCGGCGGATATCAGCGGAATGGCCGATGTCTGATACTTAATTTTAAAGCCAATATCGGCCGATACCGATAACATGCCGATAATATCGTGCATCCCTACGCCACATAGTTATTTATTTCTGATCTTAAAATTTTATTCACTGTACCAATGTGGCCAATAAATTCATTTGAAACAAAATCCAATTTGTTGCTGAAAACCTATGGCCTATTTCACAATATTTTAGGCGTGACTGTCACAACTTTCCAATTACCGGCTGCCAAGTGCCAGCCAAATAGCGGGATTTTGATCCGCCGCGGTCTAGTTTGGTTGGTGCAGGCATAAGCAATGACTTGACTCCCAACCATCAAACAGGGGAATAAAGGCATACATGCATGCAGCTGGCACTAGGAATCACGTTGGACGGCCATTCCATTGAACCATCGTTCACAAAATCACTTTCTGGGAACATGGTTATAACATTAATGTTTGAGTGAGAGAAGCGAAACTTTTATCGACATTCGTTGTTGCTTTCGTGTGTTGTTGTTGTTTAAAGGCCCACAGCAAAGTGAAAATATGTATTTAATATTAAAGTTATTCATCTAAAGCCGTGTTCTCGACTTGCATCTTTCCCACATTGCGTTTCGTTTCAATCGCCTCAGAACCGAAACGACAGGCTTGTGGTTACACATGAGAGGAAGAGAGGGATAATTAACACAACTTTCCACAATTTTTTTTTCCAGTTTTGTAGTGGCGGCCTCATGGACAGCAGGGGTGACCGGGCAGTGTCAGCGGACTTCGAGTGGGTGTGGGACTATGAATGCGAGCATTTAAACTCTCTACCCAGCAACACTATATTACAAGCAAGAATATGTTGTGATGTTGCACTTGAGGAAGCTAATCGGCCACTGTCAGAGCAACACACAATTTTCAAAATGAAACATTGGAGCCAGAGACCGAATTAATGTGGAATTGTAAAACACTACGATGACTGAATACTTAATAAATATTATACGGAAGTTGTTCATGTTCATTACAGAACGCGCACCATGTCAAAATATCTAGCAAAACAAGACAACCCTTAAGATAAAATGCTTCGCCGTCATTTTCACTTCACGACGTGAGTCCGAGGACTTACGGGTGCTGGTTTAAACCACTCACTGCGCATCCCCGATTGCGCGCCTGGAGCTCATTTTTTCATTCATTAAGAGTTAAATGTTGCTTTCATAAATATATCACCTAAATCGCAACAATTGGGCGTTAAAATATATCTGATTTTGTTTTTAGAGTTGTACACATGCCGCTTATTGTCCGTCAAAAGGGATTATGAAGCATCCATAATTGTTTTTTTCCTTCCTTCATCTAAAGTCAAAAGACTGTAACGTATGTCAGTGTCTCCAACGACCGAATAAAAAATTTATTTTAAACGCCATTCCAAAACAGAAACAAAATGGAAAGCCAAAAGGTTGTAAATGATTTTTCAAGAAGAACACGACCACTTTCAACCACTTTCAAGATTTAAATATAGCTGCAAGCAGCAATGAAGGGGCCAAGCACAACAGGGTCACCATGTAGACAAACAATCAGAACAACCCCTGAACAAGAAAAGAGTCCATCATTAGTATTTTAGTAAGCTTGCCAACTCACGGTCCAAATTAACTTAAGGTCAATTTCATGGTCTTACCAACCGATCACCTTCGGTCCGACAGCAACGGCATATTATCTATGCTGGCTCAGGTCATGCCACCCAACACTCATTGAAATCTATTCTGACCCACATGCGTGTTTTACCCCAAACTTTTTGTTGACATATCTGTTTTCATTCTGGAGTAATGGGTATTTTAATACATTTTTTTGTGTTTTTCTGGTGTAACACCTCCATGTCGCCAAATGTCATGAAACTTGGTGGGTATCCAATATTCCCTCTGCCAATGAAGTTTGGCATCAATCTAATGAAGCTTTGCTGAGATATGGCTCACTTCCTGTTTGGTGTCTTCGCCATCCAAATACATTGGAGGACTGCAGCCATATACTTTGCCCTAGCAAAATTCTTTCAGTAACTTTTTGTCAGACCCCTCTCTAGATGATACTTGCCAAATTTGGTGGCGATTGGTTCCACGGTCTAGGACTAGTTTGCAAAAGTAGGTTTTTTTAAAAATTCAATATGACGGACAATCCCATATGATGATTTTTCTTAAAATGGGTCCATTTCACTCATTATGACCCAAGGATTCAGAAGAAGAAAAGATCACAACTCTAGGGCAAATGGTTCAAAACATATAAATAAAAATGTACTCTGGACTTTGGCCTGTGGGTGGCACTACAGGGAATGATGGATTGACCCCAAATTTGGTGCCTAGATACCTTGCATTGTGCTCTATGAGGGTGCCAAATTTCACCATGATGTACAAAGGGCTTCTATGGTCTGCCAAAGAAAACCACTGAAAAAATGATAATACCAAGATGGCCGACAAGCAAAATGGCTGACACCTAGGGTTCATAATACCCCAGTTAGGGTTCTTTATTGTGATGATGCACAAGAAGTTCGGTTGAGATATCTCTTTTCTTCCTGGAGTAATGGGCATTTTAATACAATTTTGTGTGTTTTTCTGGTGTAGCGCCCTCATGTGGTCAAATCTCATGAAACTTGGTGGGTACCCAGTACTCTCCCTGGCAATTAATTATGCTAAGTTTGGCATCAATCCAATGAAGCACTGCTGAGATATGGCTCACTTCCTGTTTGGTGTCTTTGCCATACAATTTCATTGGACGACTGCAGCCATATACTTTGGCCTAGCAAAATTCCTTTAACTTTTTGTCACACCCCTCTCTAGATGATGCATGTCAAATTTGGTGGCGATAGGTTCAACGGTCTAGGACTAGTTCACAAAAGTAGGTTTTTCGAAAAATTCAAAATGGCGGAAAATCCAATATGGTGGACATTAACGACAATAGGTGCATTCGACTCTGCATGACCCAAGGATTCACGGGAAAAAAAGATCTTAACTCTAGGACAAACGGTTCAAAAGTTATAAGCAAAAATGTTCCTTGAAATTTGGCCTGTTGGTGGCGCTACAGGGATGCATGGATTGACCCCACATTTGGTGCCTGGATACCTTGGACTGTCTTCTATCAATGTGCCAAATTTCATCAAAATCCACCAAGGGGTTCTATGGGCTGCCATAGACTTCCATGGCAGAAAGTATAATAATAATAGTGAAAAATTCTAGCAATTACAATAGGTGCCTTAGCACCTTCAGTGCTTGGCCCCTAATTACAGAACCCTCCAACAATTGTTGAATATTTCGATCGTGTGCCATTTTAAAATGTCAACAGTTGATTTGGCCATCAGACGTTTGCAATGGGACATCAGTACAAAGTCTGTAGCAGTGGTTCTCAAGCTTTTTGAGTCGCGACCCCCAAGATAACTTTAGTTGGTGTCCGCGACCCCTCACCCCCAACACGCGCTCCCCCTTCTCTTCTCCCTCCCAGTGAGAATGTATGCAGCGCTGTCCTGGGCCGAAAGCAAAAGCAGAGCAGATAGACTGAAAGACCTACCAAGAAATTCACTTTGATATTTTAGACTTCTCCCTTTAATGGTTGTAAATAAAATCTGGCTCTAATTACACATCCCTCTCATTGCAGAAATTGAGAGATAGCGGAAAAACAACAGCTTAAGTGAAGCGATAGCCAAAAAGCGTGAGAGAGAGGAGGTTTTGGAGAAAGAACTGCAGCTTTGCCTCTGCGGACGAGCCTCCCTACCAGATTTTGAGCAGTGTTCTGAATGATATGATGAATAAATGTAATTCTTAACAGTTACTTTTTTCATGACATTTTGTTTAACTTTAGCTTAACAGCGTTCCGTGTCCTTTTCCATCACTGACACGCTGGACCAAAATACCATTTGTAACCTTCTGATTTATAAATTAAGTGCTGAATAGTAGTACATCACACTTTCGCCAGCAAACTTACATAGCGAGACATGGTTTTGCCCAAAGATGTAACACCTAATTCAATTCTGGCAAATCGTTTTTGGATTTATTGAAAAACAGAAAACCGCATCACAATAACCAATCAACGTGACCAATAGACCGACAATCGCATTACATCACATATTTTTGACAGTTAGCCCGTTAACATAAAACATACAACTCAAATTTTGTTTTTACGTTTCTTCTTTTTTTGATAAAACAAAAACAATCAGCACATACTTATTTAAATCCCGACGAAAAACAATGAGGAGAAAAATAAATTGCTCAGATTTCATTTTTAATATTTACATTGCTGAACAAGGCTCGTTAACATAAAAAAGAACGAGTCATAACCCTTAAGTCTTTCAAACTGAAGCCAATAACCTTTTGGTCTCAGTAAATCTTTTAGTTAAAATCAACTCATTCAGCCAGGTTCCCTTGAAAGCGGAGATATTTATTTTTTGTCAACCTCCATTTCCCTTCATTTTTTCTGCTGCGTGTGTCGGAACAGAATCTCATGCGACGCACAATTCAACTCATACGAACTCAGTTGGTAAAAAAATGGATTCTGGACAAATAATGAAATGGCAAACGAGTAAAACTCCCCATTTAAAATAATGTAATTTAATATTTATTATGTAAATTAATATTTTTCCACAATCATTCGGCGACCCCCTAAAATCATCTCGTGACACCCGTGGGGGTCGGGACCCCGAGGTTGAGAAAGGCTGGTCTATAGGCCTATGTTTTACCGATATTCTGATAAGTGTGCTCGCACATCAATGATCATAATGTCATGTAGAACATACTGACATCCATTAAATGGACAAAATGTAAAAGTAACTTATGCCCCATTTCTACTATGTGGTACCGGCTCTACCCGCTTTTTTTCATTGTTTAAGTTGCATAACAGAGAGTAGGGAGAAGTAATTAAATGCTACGTTTTATTTTGTGCATTATATGGAGGCCTATATATTATTTAAATTCTATTGAGATAAACGAATGTTCCGTGGTGTGAAAGAATGCATGGTAATAATGAACATTTGTTGGTGTTGATGAATATACACCGTAATGCAAATTTCCTTTACGTAAATGTCGCCTACATTAATAATTTTCTCCTCGCTAATTATACACTTTTCGGCGCTGATGTTTTTTTCTTCTCTGTTCGTAATGAACTGCAAAAGTTGTAAAACTTTTTCAAACGGTAACTGATATATCGGTTACGTGGTTGGTGAAGCTCATAGCGCACACAAATGCATGATGATTACCATTAACATAAAGTGTGAAAACACCACATCAAAAAAGGACTGCGATGGCATAGCACGTTTGTCTGAGTGGTAAAGAATCAAGCGCACCCAAAAAGGGGCATACAGATATTAAATACAGATAAAGACATAAATACAGACAAATACAGATTTTAAATAGTTTTGTGCTGCGTCACTATGATGACCAGCTACACTGAGGCTGTACTATCCTCCAATGGAAAACGATCCCCCAGAAAAGTACCCGGCACCAAGGCGGGAGGAGTAGAGGAGAGAGCCGGTACCACGTAGTGGAAATGAGGCATTAAGTCGAATTCGGCGAGGTCTCGGGCAAGGAGAAACTTTTCGGGCAACCAGGAATTCACTTGCGCTTGCCCGACGGGCTACCGTTCATTTTAGAATTTAGCGAGCCCTGCTTTCCATGCCTTTTTGCGCCTCCTTTTCTTTATGTGTTCAATACTTATTCCCCATGTCATTCCACTTTATTACTCACAACTAAATTTATGGACTTATTTGTTTTGATTTCTTTGGATGTGTGGATTACTTGGGTAGTTACCGACATCTGGTGAAAACTTCAAGTCAATAGCCCCCTTAGAAAAAGATTTACTATGAAAAATAATGATGCATTCAATCCTTATACTCCCCGCTGTTTCCGTAACCACCTGCCTTCTCAAAACTTTGCAAAACAAATTAAGCTACTGAGTGGCTGTTATGTTAGATAGTAGCCTGATGGCTTACTTAAGCAGCCATGGTATGTCAAGGCTAACACTAGTAAGAAAACAAAGTCAAGACATGATGCATGTTAGCAATGCTTCGCTTACGCTTTACTCACATCACAGCCTATAAAAGTCCATAAAACGATGGTGAAAGGCGGTAATCAAGCAATATTTCTTGCGACCCACTGAGGAGGCCTGTACTTCAAACAGTTCTAAACTGCAATTCTCCCCAGACACACTACATGGGGGTAAGACATTCTGAACCTCACAGAATCTTGTAACTGGCTTCTTTAACTTATGGGCTGCATACTTGTGACATGATCGGCCAAACCAGAGAAAGGATTTTGGTCATTTTACTTCCCCAAATTGCGTTTCTTTCACAGTGAAAAAAGATTGTTTTAGTTGGACAAGGGGCAATCTCAATTATAAAACCTCAAGGCTGATCTGTCAATAGGGTGACAAAACTCACAAGCTAAGTGAAGAAAGACGAAGCATGGAAATGTGCTATAAGGTCATATCCAAAATTGGTCACCCTTAGGGCAAAATTATGAAAATGGTAAAAGATTAACAAAATTACATGTGACAAATTTAGAAATGCCCAAATTTTCCATTTTTAGCAAAAGTTTAAATTTTTTCTGCTCGATGGTGTTTTAGCAGCCTAATTGTAGCCCCGGACGGAGTGTCCAGGGGTACTATGGATTTGCACCAACGCATGTCCGCGTCCGTGCAGATTTTCTTGTGAACGCTCTACAGACTGCAATTCTTCTCCGATCCTTTTGATATTTCACGTGCACGTTGATAGTAGTGAGAGGATGAAGCCTATCGATTTTGGTTGAGTTTCGTCATGCGGTGTCCGAAATATTCCGAAAAAACCAACAAAATTTTTCCCATTAGAAAGAATGGGAGTTGGGTTCTCATTGCCAGAGTGCGTGATGTCACACCTAGAGTGGGAGCTGGGAGCACAGAGGCTGCAAAAATACTTTTCATATCACTATAACTTCCACAAATTTGAATCCCTCTTCATTAAATTTCCCAAAAACGTAGGAAAATTTGCTGTTGTCACAGTACTATAGTTTTGTAGCACAGAAGCACATATTTTTGCCTCAGGGAGCAGTCAAAGGACATGAGGCACATCTAATTTCTCAATCTTTCCCATTCCAAAATCACCCAAAATTTTTTTTTGAGAGAACAGCAAACACACAGAGTTTTTAGATCGCTGTAATTCCAACATTACATCACTCACAGAAATAAAGAAGACATCCGCACACTCAGCAAAGTCTCGTGCCTTGAATGATGTGGTTACATTTGTGACAGGATGAACGTTTTTTGCGCGAGTAGCAGGAGTTTGAGGTGTGCGCGAGCAAGGATTTCTTTCACTGAGTGACTCAGCGATTCTCTGTGCATGGGGAAACAACCAGTCCTGCCATAGCCCTCTGTGATTGGCTGATTTGATATCTAACAGCTCAGCTGAGTTTGCATGGAGGTGATCTGGTTAGAATAGGGCGCATTCGAAATGTACACTCACCCACTATGTACAGCATTTTGTTGTGAATGTTGTGCATTGAAAACAATATAAAGACAGTGAGTGAGCGAGTGGACAAGTGTGCATGCCGTGTATCATCATCAGAACAAAGTTAAACTAGCCAGTGATTTTGCATATATTGAAATTCGCCCGATGCTACGAATCCCCAATCTTAAAAAGGTAACCTACCTCATTTTCCAGGCTGTTTATTTTCACTGCCAGGTGTAAGCTAATATGGCACTATTTTAAAATGTTGCTCTCTTTGTCAAACAATCAAACACAAAGAAGCATTTGATAGAAATGTAACGTTAAAAAGTGAAACATATGTTCATGAATGCGATATGCCACTGTTTGCACTCTACCTTAAATGGAATTACAGCTTAGCAAACCTAGTGTTTGCCGAATGCAAGGTTCATTAGCAAACGTTATGTCTTCACTAATTACAATACAGGCTTGCTAGGTCATCAGCATCTGTCTGCCAGCGTTACTGTTACGATAAGCTAAACCACAGAGGAATATTCACGTACATGACTTCATGGCTCAGCCTGACGTGCCGTACATAATTTACGAAGAATAATGAGTGCATGAATAAATGAACTTAAGTAATTTCATTTGGATCAAGAAAATTTACAGAGAACTAATGTGGAATCACAATGAAACACAATTGAAATAACATCTGTACTGTTTGAAATAACATTTGACCATTTTTGTGGTCACTGGTTTCAACGGTGGTTTTCATGTCTTCAGTTCGTACGTGCGAGTGCTATATATAAAAAAGGGGTGTAACGATTCTGAATCAATGTTTTTTAAGGCATAGGCAAACATCCGAGCTTTTCCTTTTCCTTTATTAAACCCGACGCAGTCTTGAACAAAAGTGCCAAACATCAAAGGGCATGAGAAATGCTTCCGGGAAAAAAAAAAAAAAAAAAAAAAACTTGACTGACATAGTATTTTTCGGCGACATGCTGCACGGAGCCAAGTAAAGGACTACAGAATCGTCTCCTTTTAAGCAATTAGGCTACTCTAATCTTGTCCCTGTTTACTTTGCTCAATTAGCAATCAAACAGGGGATTCAATTATTTACTTTGCTGAATGAGTAGAGCTGTTTATTAAGACAGCATGTTTGATTGGGGCATTCTGAAAGTTAAATGGGCATAGATTTGCAAAAACGTGTATTTGGCCATTTTGTGTGATTGTGATAATTTATAGCTCACATTCACGTATCATTCGTTTTAATGTTTTCCACCTTGTGTATTTTTTAGATGCATGATATCCAGGGCAATCTGAACATAAATCTCTTTATTTTTATTTTATCATTATAGATCTCCTAAAAATACAGCAATGAGAGATGAAATGCTGAGTTGGGATGTGGCGATGTTGAACGAGGATTTCTTTTTTAAGTGTGATGAGACAACTTGCTGTCATGGGGTGTGTAGGGTACGCAGTCGCGTGTAATTTCTTGAAACACACACCTGAAGCAGCTTAAAACGATTTAAAATGCCGTCGGGAAGAAGCCTGAGTTTAGATTTCGCAAATTGCAGGTGCTCCGCCCTTCCTTAAATCTGCTCCTGTGAACTTGGCCTAAATAACAATCAAGAAATTTAGCCAGTAGCCTATAACGATTAAGATGTGATGGTGAAAAGCAGACAAACCTAACTGGGCTACCGTGTTAGATTGAAAGAATGCCAATTTGAATAATTAGAAAAAATCTTCCTCTGAATTACTTCACTCATTGTTGCATTTTAGGACATTATTCAAGATTAATTTAAACAGATTTGTTATAAGATCGCCCTGGAGTTTAAGCGTCTAAAAAATACACAAGGTGGAAAACATTCTGAAAAGCGGATGAAACGTGAATGTGAGATATAAATTATCACAGCCTCATGAAATGGCATGGCAATGGAAATCGCATTCATGCAAATCTGTGCTATTCTATGGCCATTTAAATTTCAAAATGCAGCAATCAAACATGTTGTCTTAATAAACAGCTCTACTCATTCAACTTAAAGAGTAAACGAATCCACCATTTGATCGCTAATCAAGCAAAGTAAACGGGAACAGGTATACTTTTCTTAGAGTTGCCTAATTAGTTAAGAGACCATTTTGTTTTCATTTGCTTGGCTCCTCTCAGCATGTAGCCGAAAAATACTGATGTCAGTCAAGTTTTTACCGGAAGCATTTCCCATGCCCTTTGATGTTAGGCAATTTCGTTTAGGACAGCACAGGGGTTAATAAAGGAAAAGGGAAAGCTCGGATGTTCGCCCCATGGTAGCAGGTGGTGTTACTGCGCTTTAAAAAAACATTGATTCAGAATAGTTACACCCCTTTATTTATATATATATATATATATATATATATATATATATATATATATGTATGTTCCGGTCAGACCCATAACCCGTCAGTGCAGATGTTCATGCCAGCGGACATGGAGCTGCTCTATTTATGCACGCAGTTACACTACTCTCTCACTAGATGGCACAATCATTGATTGAAAGGTTAACCCTTTATATATATATATATATATATATATATATATATATATGGTATGTTCAGACCCATACTCCAAAGTGCCCTGTTTTCAGCGGACATGGAAATGAAATTTCTCAGCCAACACTCCTGTGCAAAAAAAAAACTGCTCAATATGATTGAATATCTATCCAGCAATTCCAAAAACACAGTTTGACTGAAAAATGGCAGTTTGTCCCAACTCCAAACCCTTCATCAAGACTTGATAAATGGTATTCAAATTAGTAGTTAAAAAAAAATGCTGAATATTTTTGCCCATACTATCTATCCAAATTCCAAAAATGTTCTCTTTGTGACTGAAAAATTTTTATCTTCTGTAGCAAAACCACTTCATCCCTGAGCCAGTGGTATTCAAAATTAGTAGTTAAGAAAAAATCGGTTTTCTGAAGCAAAAATTTGACATGAAATTCAAACTGTTACTCTTCTATCACTATCATTTATCTTCTATCCATGCAGAGTACCCCAGGACAAGAACCTCAGTCCACAGTACCCCAGGACACTCAGTCCGCGTTATAATAATGTCTTTTGTGAGAAAAAAGTCACCATCTGGTTAATATTCATGTTCAACAAAATTACCGTCACGGATGGACAGTTTAATTTCCACCTCCACTGCCATGTGCATGAATGAATGTTATCAACTCTGAAACCTTTACTGAAAAAACTTGATACACTGCTTTACCAAAGCACATAAATCCTGAATATTTTGACCCTCTTCTAATATTTTGAAAAATGTCCCTGACTGTCACGGATGGACATGCTTAGAGTAAATTTTCTCTGTTTTTAGTGTTGGTTAACACATGCAAGTAGATAAAGGTATATTTCTATCCTTAGTAAGGTACAAAGGGTCTTGTATGATAAGTCATGTGCAAATGTATTGCAAGCCCAGCTTGCACCATCCATTTTTATTACTCGTCACGGACGGACATGTAAAATGTGTCACCGACGGACATCCAGCTAATCTCAATAAACGTACTCAGTGGGGCAATCCCTTATCTCACTGTTACTTTTAATTTGATGTGTTGCATTACTTACACCTTATCTGGATAAAAAGTGCCAGGATTTTATTAGCAACTATGTTATTCCCTGCTTTTTATGTGAGATATCGTGGTACTTGACCTACTTTCAATTTCCAAACCTGGTTATGAATATTGGCTAACTAAGAACTATAAAACTTGCCTGGAAAATTACCCTGTAATGCATATTTGAACATGTGCAGGTATATTGTTTTCCAGCCAAGATCACAGAAAATAATCAACAGAAATCGACAAAGGGTGTTAATTACTCCAACCATATTCAATGTTGAATTTTGTACCACTTGGATTCATTTCTTCGTTGTCTACAATGGCACTAAACTCAAGCTGTAGTGTCCATAACAGGTATAGTATTGTGCTGTAGGGAAAAGTCACTACCTGCTGTGTCTTTTGATACTGGCAGTGATGTCTCTTGGAGATTGGCAACCTCTTTGTAGACCGACGAAGTATCTACACAAAGCAGCTAAAGGCCGCTCAGTCCTGTTTGCAAATTTCAGGCATTGGAAACTTAGCAGTGTTAACAATATGCCTGAGTTGTGAACATCAAAGACTACAGGGAATCAGCGCATGAATTATACCACGGCCTAGCGGCAATTGCCGTAGTTGCCCCCCTGTGTGGCCATCATGCCCGACTACCCAAACGGCCAGTTTGGCTTGCCCTTTTTCAAGTGGCTGCAGTGCCCAAAAATTACCCAAAGTGGCAATTTTCGACACAGCGACTGAGCTGTGCAGCTCCCGTCGTCACGCTGCGCTGGACTTCTGAGCACTTTGTGCGACCAATGCATTCGCTTACAACGTTAGCTTGCGCAGAGCGTCCAGTGTCATGCTAGACAGCTCAGCAGTAGCGGTCCATCGGCAGTAACAAAGGCCATCAGAAAGCTCATCTTTCAATGCTTGATAACCAAAACCTCTCGCAGTTTACTTTCACCGAGTGGCAACAGTTGCTCAGACAACTTGGTTGAACGACGGCATTCTAATTTGTTTTCAACAGAATTGTAATACATTGCACCATTAAATTGAAGCGTTTTCTTCCACACATAAATGATGACGTAAAATATCAATATGTATTTATAATTTCTACGCTCGTGTCGCTCATGAAGCAGTGCCTAAGTTAGTTTGCAAGGCTCATTAAGCAATAAGCCCAGAGAATCCTTTCTAGATTCTGAATGTAGTCATGGCTAAAGGACGTTGTCTAGCATGATGCGCAGCTGAGTGACAACTGTAAGGATGGCGAAAATAAATGCTGTGAAGTCAACGAAGTTCTGGATTTTTGCATTTATATTATCATCCTTACAATGCCAACTATATAAATGTTGGCAATAGGCATTCACTTTTTCATTATCATTTCTAATTATTGGTCATGTTTTGGTCGGGATTGTTCTGTTGATAAATTGCTGCAAATTGAATTAAAAAAATGTAACAATTCAAAAAATTTATAAAATTGGCTTTCAATGCACTCCTAATATATGATTTATACTGTCTTATCTACAACCCCAATTCTGAAATAGTTGGGACAAAGTGTAAATTGTGAATAAAATCAAAATGCAATGATTTTCAGATCACATGAGGCAATATGTTATTTACAACAAAACATAGATAACATTTCAAATGTTGAAACTGAGTCATTTTACATTTTTATACAAAAAAATGAGCTTATTTCAAATTTTCTGGCTGCAACAGGTCTCAAAAAAGTTGGGACACAGGCAGAAAAGGGCTGAAAAAGCAATTAATATATAAGAGAATCAGCTAGAAGAACATTTAGCAAGTAATTAAGTTAACTGGCAACACGTGTGTAACATGATTGGCTATAAAAGGGATGTCTTAGAGAGGCTGAGTCTCTCAGAAGTAAAGATGGCCAGAGGCTCTCCACCCTGTGAAGGCTTGCGTAAAAAAAATTGTGGAATACTTTAAAAACAATGTTCCTCAACGTCAAATTACAAAGGCTTTGAAGGTCTTATCATCGACAGTGCATAACATCATCAAAAGATTCAGAGAAACTGGAAAAATCTCTGTGCGTAAGGGACAAGGCCGAAGACCTTTACTGGATGCCCGTGATCTTCGGGCCCTCAGACGCCACTGCATCATTCACCGGCATGATTCAATCATTGACAATGACTAAATGGGCCCAGAAATACTTCAAGAAACCACTGTCTGTAAACACAGTCCGCCGTGCCATCCACAGATGCCACCTAAAACTCTATTATGCAAAAAAGAAGCCATTGTTGAGCATGATCCAGAAGCGCCGCCGTGTTCTGTGGGCCAAGGCTCATTTAAAATGGACTGTAGCAAAGAGGCAAAGTGTCCTGTGGTCAGACGAGTCCAAATTTGACATTCTTGTTGGAAATCGTGGGCGTTGTGTCCTCCGGGCTACAGAGGAGAAAAACCACCCCTCCTGTTATCATTGTTCAGTTCAAAAGCCAGCATCTCTGATGGTATGGGGATGCATTAGTGCATATGGTGTGGGACACTTGAATGTTTTAAAAAGTACCATGAATGCTGAAAGGTATATAAAGGTTTAAGAGCAAGATATGCTCCCCTCCAGATGACATCTATTCCAGGGAAGGCCTTGTGCATTTCAGCAGGACAATGCAAAATCACATACTGCAGCTATTACAACAGCATGGCTTCATAGTAGAAGAGTCTGTGTGCTGAACTGGCCTGCCTGCAGTCCTGTTCTTACACTGCTTGAGAACATTTGGCGCATAATTAAACGAAAAGTCCGTCAAAGGAGACCCAAAACTCTCCAGCAGCTGGAAGCCTGTGTTTAACAAAAGTGGGATCAAATTCCAATGGATAAACTCAAAAAACTTATCTCCTCAATGCCCAGACGCCTCCACTCTGTGTTAAAAAGAAGAGGGGATGCTACACCATGGTAAACAGGCCCCTGCCCCAACTGTTTTGAGACCTGTAGCAGCCATCAAATTTGAAATGAGCTCATTTTGTGGATAAAATTGTAAAATTTCTCAGTTTTAACATTTGCTATGTTATCTCTGTTCCATTGCGAATAAAATACTGGCTGGTGCGATTTGTAAGTCATTGCGTTTAGATTTCATTCAAAATTTACGCTTTGTCCCAACTATTTCAGAATTGGGGTTGTACATACAATGTCTTTATCACCTATTTTTTTGAAGAATTGATTAATCGGTACTTTGGCTGGTTGTTCACGCATTACATGTATATGAGGTTGTAGTTTGTAATAAAAAAATCAAGAAAAAGGCAGTCCAATGGTGGAATATTGAGGTGTTCGTAAAGAATCACCTCAAGATCTGAAGCACCGCTTGATTCTGAAATTTTGACAAGGTTATGATTTCAGCAAGCCTCTGTCCGTCCACAATGATTTTGTTTTTCACAATTTCGCACCCTTCTAATAGCTTTCAATCCAAAATGCCTATAACATGATTCAGTTCTATCTTGGTAGATTACAAACAAAAGGTAGGAACAGATGTTGGGTCACAATCATTTTCAGTGATCGTATATCTCTGTCCGTGACGTCCGTCTGTGACAGCGATATTGTCTCATTAATGAGTCTTGATTAATTACTCTGATGATCCCAAGCTATAACTTTTCCCTGTTTTATATACCTTGCACAGTATTACACATTTTAGGCAATGAGTTATAAAACTTCACTTACATTATTTGATAGAATGAGAGTTGAAACTCGAAACACAATTTGTGAAGAATTAATCGATGTCCGTCCGTGACAAAGAAATTTCATTTGGCATTTGTAACATCCGAGGCTGAAATTGAATTTCCCCATTTAAATGTGAATAGGTGCATCCCAAGTAGTACCAAAACAACCAATGACATCTGGAGTTCAGTGCCTCATAAATATTTTTTTCATAATTTTTGTTATAAAATGTCCATCTGTGACATTACAGAGGTTTTGGATATGACCCTATAATAGGATAGACTTCATCTCTAAAGTGGAGTCGCACCATTATGTGTTCAAACCATTTTGTCAATGGCAAGGTAATTATTTTTTCCTTTTCACAAATGAAAAATGCCATAGCTAACAAGATTACATATACCAGCTGACTATTTATTAATAATTAACTTGAAAGCTTGCTATGCCAGTACAGTGCCATGTAGGGCAACCAGACAACCTGATAAAATTGTTACTGTCCCAATGTTAAGCGCAATGTCACGCTTAGTTAAATATGAATTCTACTGGGCAATTCCACATGAGTTGCTAAAACAGCAATTTTTAAATAGTGTTTTATATTAGAAATATATAGGTTTTCCATGTAGATGACTCATTACCAAATCTGACACTGAAAACAGTTTTAAAATATCTTTGACGGCCTTCTCAAAATTTAGATTTGAATTTTGTTAATTTTTTTTGCTCCAGGACAAGGATCAAAGGTTATTTTTCCAAAGCTGACAACTCCTAAAAGATATTTAGCCATTTCCTGATTTTTACTGTATTTCCATACATTGGTAGCTAAAGTATTTGAGACTGTAAGTCATTGCAGGAAATTGAAACACACAATTCCAGTGGCTCATTGTGAAATTTGTCATTTTTTAACGTAATTCCGTTACCGAAATTGCAGTATAGTTCTCTTCATCATCTTATTCCTGCATTTATTTTATTGTTATTAAGATTTCTCTTCCTTCTTATGTCTATACTGAATTTCAGACATTAACCTCTCTAACACTTAGCTGTAATCCTGGAAAATCTGTGGTAACGGAATTACATGGTAACGGAATTACATCAATAACGGAATTATAGAATTATTCTGAAAGCCAGTGAAAAACAGAAGATGGCACAAGGTGGCATGAGGACTTTATGGAGCATAGTGCTTCATTGTTTAGGACATCTATAGTTGAGTGTTTCTTTCTGTGAGTTAAGTTTCCATAACTATTCATTCAAGGATTAGCAGGAATTTATAGTATAGTTTGGTTAAGGAGTAGCATCTGCTGGGGAAGGGTATGAATGAATGTTTGTTCTGTAGTATGGGGTCTTCTTCACCATCACTTTTACCAGCATCCTGTTCCTCCTGGAACTGTGCTTTACTAAGGCAGCATCTCTTTGTATAACATGTATAATGTGTGAATGTTATAAATGGTTTCAGATTAGGAAAGAAAGCTTGTGGCTTATTTGGGTCAATTACTCAGTCAATTAGTCAGTGAAGCCTGTTGAGTCTTAGGTGTGATAAATGTCATGGTATTAGTCTGGATGCCAAAAGCAATACACATGTCATGGGCCAAGAAAAAAATTATTCAAATGGAAGCCGGAAAAAGAAACTGAATTTAATTAAAACAAAATCCAAAAACCATGGTTTAAAAACAAAGGAGCAGCAAACAAACTAGGGGCTGAAAAATGAAATAGCAGCAACAGGGCCCTATATACTCTGCTAACACCTCCACCCTAATGGGTTCCACCTGTGGCCCATTAAGGTGGAGGTGAAAGAATTTGAAAGGGGAGGGGCTGTAAGGACCAAACCTTTTCAACACATCCCATGTCCGACATTCGTTCATGCTCAATATCGAAACACAGCAATCCTCCAACTAGCAGTAAGTTTCTTGCTTTTTCATTTCTGAATAAAACTGATATTTTCAGTTTTGATATTAGTTTAGCAAATTAAAATAGTCCTCAAGACGGTTGATATACATTAATCTCACCTGTTACATCAGACTCACCTAATCTGGGAGGCTTCCCAGGTTGCCTCAGCTGTCAATTTAATTATGTAAAGCGCATGGAGCAGTATCCCATACTGCATTTTCTGCTATTTAAGAAACACATATATATATACTATTCTTGTAGAAAAATTTGTTATTCTCATCAATATCATGTATTGCCTTCCTTCTGCCCAGACTTGTTGATCAAAATTTTGGTTCAACAGGAGGTCAGTAACACAAACATCATTTATGATACCAGTTTTCAATTGCTTTGTTGTTTTGAGTATAATAAATTTAGTAGATTCTCAGAAAATGTAATTCCGTTACCATTTTGTAATTCCGTTACCAATGTCTCTTTCTCATAAATGGCATCCTACAAAATATCTGTCAATATACCAGTCAATATAAACTTACCATGGCCTGGTCAACATCCTGGGCCACCAACCTGAGCTTAAACCTACTGCCCATCATTGCCAGATTTCAGAGCAATGCCTGTCAAAGTTAAGGCAAAAATAATGGCATTTTTTCTGCCGTAATTCCGTAATAGACACTTTCACCTTCGTATAGCCTTCTACAAAATAGATCACCCGAAACTTTGAGTTATACAGCTCAGTAGGCATGCCAGTGGAACTGATAAAAGCACAGGCAAGTAGCTACTGTATTAGAGTAATAGATGGCAGGTAAAAATGACATGAAAATTACTCTTGATCGTAATTCCGTTACCATGGAATTGCCCTACTATAAATAAACCATTTCAAACTGCCTAATGGCATTGTTGTGATTCCTCCTTTTCTATCATAATAGGCCTGTTTGCTAACCAGGCTATGTCATCACAAAGCCTTTCAGCATAAAACATTATCGGTATTGAAAGTTTGCAACAAACAGTATAGCCTACCTACGTCTGCCAGAAGTCAGGTCCCTGGTTCCAGCGAGCTTAAGAAAGAAACTGTGAGTATAGGCTAGCTTCAGAGAAGAGCTACATCTGTTGCATGTAGTGGAACCAATTTTTTTGCATGGTGAGGCGAAACTCAAAGTAAATGAAAGCACTTAAGGTGCTGATGCCTCGGTGCTTACAGCAGTGACAAGCATGTCCCTTAATGAAGCTTTAAAATTGGGTGTGGACATGTCAGAGTGCCCTAGCGGTGCATCTCTGCTTGACACACTCAAGTATTTACCCACCAGTGGCAGTCTGATGAACATTAAAGTACATTTATGGAGGGAAACACCTTTCACACTATTCAGGGTCTGTTTAACACTGACCAATAATTAGTGCAATTCAGACTCTGTGGGAACAACAATAGGTTTTTGGAGGGAAGCACCTTCCATATATGCAGGACAGAGGTCGCGTTAACCAAATATTTTCCGTCAGACGGATTTTTTTTGAACAATGACGGAACATTCTGAAGGCCGTCTGTCATTTTGACAGAATGTAATTTACACTCCCGTCCAACTGGTGGTGGGTGTCCTATTGTCTCGAGCATTGTCTTTGATCTGTATGACCCTGTATTCCTCATATTTTAGTAATATGATAATTTGCTCTTCATTTGTAAAATATGCTTCGCTGCTGCCGGTAGACGATTGGTCATATGCTACAAACGCCGTCTCTTATGTGAACACGCAGATATCTAGGATCGGGAAAGCCCCGGTTGACATAACGAGTTGATAAGCAGCTTCGTATACGACATCTTAGCGAGACTGCGGTTGTTAGGCTTAGTGAAGCCCAGTACTAACTGAAAGCATTGTTCATTTGCACACTGTTACTGTGTGGGGGGAGAAATCATTTGTGATGTTTTATAAAGTTCATACAGCAGTAAGTTCAAAAATCCACGCAGTGCTGTATTTAACACAGTGCGCAATGTGTGTCTGCATGAATCACTGTCGGCATTGTGCTCCTTTTGTCAAGTTTTGCCATCAGCAGTAGCCATTGCTGTGATATAAATCGAACTCACAAGTTGTAAAGCCATCCACTGTGAGGAGCTTTTTCTTCGCTGAAGTCTTGATCGCACGCAGCAGCCATCGTGGTAATCAAATAGTGCTATAACTCGAAAACAAAGCTCTCTCTCTAAAATCTGGCAAATTTAAATCAAAGAGATCATGGCATTTCACCCATAGAGCCATATTCTAGAACTTGATTTTGACCGGCGTAGCAGCTATCCCGGTAACAGACAGAATGAATGAACAGAATGAATGAACAGAATGAACAGAATGAATGAATGACACACAAACGAACTACCGTATACCTCGCTTGCGCATGCACACCGAGGCATAACTAGCCCATACACAAAACTGCACAGTGCTAAAACACAGTTCCTAATTTGTTGAGTATATTTGCTACTACATTACAGCGAGTTGTTTGGTGTTGCAGTGGTAGGGGGGAAATAAGGAAGAAAAATGGCAGCGGGCTGGGCACTGAGCAAAAGTATGCAATGATCCATGACGTTCATGAATACCCATGTTTCTTATCGTAAATCGCACAGGCGGACGAATGGACAGACACAAGGACAACACTACCTTCCGGGAATCTTTTTTTTCGGGGTAAAAGAGGCCAATTTTAAATTGCATATGATGACTGCACAAACTTTTTATTCAAGAACGTTCACATGATCAAGTAATGCCAGGATATTGTCAACAGTCAATACATTTGTGCACGCACGAATGAAGCTCCAAGTCCTCTGGAACATCCAAGAAAACCATATTTCTTCCAACTTATTTTTGGTAATTCTGATTATTTCAACATTGTCAAGGACACGGTAACTTCATTGTTCAGGGCATAATAAGTAATGTCATGATATTTATATGGCACTTCACTGAATAAAATACTGACATAACAACCATTTCTGCGAATAGAAAACAATCAAGTTCTGGAACATACAGAACAGAAAAAAAAAATCTTCAAATGTTCAGCCAAGTACAGTGCTGTGAAAAAGCATTTGCCCCCTTCCTGATTTCTTATTTTTTTGCATATTTGTCACAGTAAAATGTTTCAGTTAATAAACAAAGTTCATTATTAGACAAAGATAACCAGAGTAAATACAAAATGCAGGTTTTAAATGATGATTTCATTTATAAAGGGAAAAAAGTGATCCAAACCTACCTGGCCCTATGTGAAAAAGTAATTGCCCCCTAAACCTAAACCCCCCCCGTTAAATCACGAATTAACTGTGATTAACCACTTTTTTTTTTTTGTTCAATTTCACTAGCCACACCCAGGGCTAATTACTGCCAGACCTGTTGAATCAAGAAATCATTTACCTGCCTAACAAAGTGAACTAGACTAAAGGATCTCAAAAAGCAACGCATCATGCCACGATCTAAAGAAATTCAAGAACAGATGAGAAACAGTCATTGACATCTGTCAGTCTGGAAAGGGTAACAAAGCCATTGCTAACCTTTGGGATGCCAGCAAACCAAGGTTAGAGTCATTATCCACAAATGGAGAAAACTTGGAACAGTAGTGAACCTTCCCAGGAGTGGAAGGCAGGGTTCTGCCGATGGTGGTCAGCCTCGAACAGCACTCGGAATGCCCGACCACCACTCGGCTTTTCCTGATCAGCACTATTTTTTCAAAGATCAGTTAAAACAAGCACATCCAGCTTCCAATAAAACCACTAGAAACAATACACAAATGACCCCATATATGCTCCCACCTTCTATTATTGTCAGAATAGCGAACTTTCGTTTTCGACCCATGCCCTGGCATCTTGACCATGTTCTGGCTAGTTCTCAAATCATTTTCCTTTATTGACGCATTTTCAAATTATCGTAATATTAATAATCCATAAGCAATCGAAGACATGGTTTCACTCCATATGCGATCAAACAGCGATGAAATAATGGGCTGAATTCAGTACAGAAACATAATTTACTTAGTAATAGGACCATGCATTACGAAAAACAAACTGCTCTGAAACTGCCGCGCTACCTTTTCCGCACATCAGGTGATTTAACTTGCACTTCATGATCGTTCAAATTCTTTGTTTAAAAACGGAAAAAACTTCCATGCATAGAGATTTCAATTCCGCGTGAGAATCTCTAAAGTACGCATGATTGAACAATGACTGACCCGCGTTCATGATATATCGCTCATCACTCTCGGTACTAGGGCTGGGGCAATTCTGAATCGATTCTTTTTTAAGGCGTAGTACCACTACCTGCTGCCATGGGGCGAACATCCGAGCTTTCCCTTTTCCTTTATTAAACCCGACGCAGGTTGAACGAAAGTGCCAAACATCAAAGGGCATGTGAAATGCTTCCGGGAAAAAAAAAAAAAAAAAAAACTTGACTGACATCAGTAGTTTTTCAGCGACATGCTGCATGGAGCCAAGTAAAGGACTACAGAATCGTCTCCTATTAACCAATTAGGCTACTCTAAGAAAAGTAAGCTGTTCCAGTTTACTTGCTTGATTAGCAATCAAATGGTGGATGCGTTTACTCTCGAAGTTGAATGAGTAGAGCTGTTCATTAAGACAGCATGTTCGATTGCTGCATTTTGAAATTTAAATGGTCATAGAACAGCAAAACATGAACACGATTGCCATTTTACGGCATTTTTGTGCGACTGTGATAATTTATATCTCACATTCACGTTTCATCCGCTTTACAGAATGTTTTCCACCTTGTGTATTTTTTAGACACGTGAAATCCAGGGCGATCTGAAAACAAATCTCTTTATTTTTATCTTATCATTATAGATCTCCTAAAAATATTGCAATGAGAGATGAAATGCAGAGTTGGGATATGATGATGTTGAACGAGGATTTTTTTTAAAAGTGTGATAAGACCACTTGCCGTCATGGGGTAGCGTGTAATTCCTTGAAACATACACACCGGAAGCGGCTTAAATGATTTAAAATGCCGTCGAAGCCTGAGTTTAGATTTTGCTAATTGCAGGTGCTCCGCCCTTTCTTAAATCTGCTCCCGTGTACTTGTCCTAAATTACAATCAAGCAATTTCAGTAACCTATAACGATTAAGATGTGATGGTGAAAAGCAGACAAACCTAACTGGGCTACGGTGTTAGAGTGAAAGAATGCCAATAATTTGAATAATTAAAAAAAAAAAATCTTCCTCTGAATTGCATCTCTCAGCATTTTAGGACATTATTAAAGATTAATTTAAAACAGATTTGTTAGAAGATTGCCCTGGATTTTAAGCGTCTAAAAAAATACACAAGGTGGAAAACATTCTGAAAAGCGGATGAAACGTGAATGTGAGATAAAATTATCACAGTCGCACGAAAGCGTGGCAATGGAAATCGTGTTCTTGCTGTGCTGTTCTATGGCCATTTAAATTTCAAAATGCAGCAATCAAACATGCTGTCTTAATAAACAGCATTCATTCAACTTAGAGCGTAAACGCATCCACCATTTGATTGCTAACCAAGCAAAGTAAACTGGAACAGCTTACTTCTCTTAGAGTAGCCTAATTGGTTAATAGGAGACGATTCTGTAGTCCTTTATTTGGCTCCATGCAGCATGTCGCTGAAAAATACTGATGTCAGTCAAGTTTTTTTCCGGAAGTATTTCACATGCCCTTTGATGTTTGGCACTTTCATTCAACCTGCGTCGGGTTTAATAAAGGAAAAGGGAAAGCTCGGATGTTCGCCCCATGGCAGCAGGTAGTGGTACTACGCCTGAAAAAAACTGATTCAGAATCGCCCCAGCCCTACTCGGTACATTGAGGGTTGATAAAAAAGTGGAACTCAGCAATTTAATATAAAAAGCGTGAGACTCAAGCCATATGCGTGCAAGTTGACAGGCATGCAATTTTGAAGAACGCTGATTTAAATGCAACAAATAAGCGTCCAGATAAATGATTGTCGTCTTACCCAAACGTGGAGCGCAGTAAATTTTTTTGTTAGTTATGAAAATGACTGAGAACAGGTCAGGACGAACAATTGTTTTAAACGGATGTTCTGTGCCTCCCCGATTCCCAGTTCTGGCTCCGCCACTGCCAAATAATGATTGTAATAGCTGTTAATGATACAACATATAATGTAATTAACTTACTTATGAATTGTTAAAAGTTTTATGAATTGTTCAGATTTGTTAAGCTTCATTAGAAATGTTTGAAACATAAATTACAGTTGTTAAGTCATATTCAGAAATTTAATCTAAAGTATTTGGATACAAAATAGAAAAAAAATGTATGAATATGGCATCTATGAAAATTAGAGACATCTTGCATATGTACCATGGAGAACATCAAAGACCTCCATTGCCTCATTGTCTCTGGTGAGTGGTGATGGAGAGGCAATATTTGCATTAAAATTGTCACAAAAGATTTTTCACATTATATATCACCACCAACACTCAGATTAAACCTCCTCCCCTCACTAACAAAATCATTTGTGAATAATGTGTATTATGCTTCCTACCTCGTGGAAGGCGGATTGTCAGGTTAGGAAACGGCAGAAATTTTCCAACCAGCGCTCCTAGCATCCTGGGAAGAACCCTGGGAAGGCCTGCCAAACTTACTCCAAGAGCGCATCAACAACTCATCCAGGAGGTCACAGAAGAACCCAGAACAACATCTAAAAAACTGCAGGCCTCACTTGCCTCAATTAAAGTCAGTGTTCATGATTCAACAATAAAAAAGAGACTGGGCAAACATGGCATCTATGGGAGAGTTCCAAGGTAAAAACCACTGCTGGCCAAAACGAACACAAAGGCTCATCTCACATTTGCCAGAAAAACATCTTGATGATCCACAAGACTTCTAGGAAAATATTCTGTGGACTGACGAGACAAAAGTTTAACTTTTTGGAAGGTGTGCATCCCGTTACATCAGGCCAAAAACTAACACAGCATTTCATAAAAATAACATCATACCAACAGTCAAACATGGTGGTGGTACTGTGATGGTCTGGGGCTGCTTTGCTGATTCAGGACCTGGACGACTTGCTGTAATTGATGGAACCATTAATTCTGCTATCTACCAGAAAATCCTGAAGGAGAATCACCGACCATCTGTTCGTGACCTCAAGCTCAAGCGCACTTGGGTTATGCAGCAGGACAATGATCCGAAACACACCAGCAAGCCCACCTCTGAATGGCTTAAACAAAATGAAGGATTTGGAGTGGCCTAGTCAAAGTCCGGATTTAAATCCGATTGAGATCCAGCGGCATGAACTTAAACAGGCTGTTCATGCTCGAAAACCCTCCAATGTGGCTGAATTAAAACAATTCTGCAAGGGAAAGTGGCCAAAATTCCTCCACAGCAATGTGAAAGACTGATTGCCAGTTATCGCTTACGCTTGATTGCAGCTGTCATCGCCAAGGGTGTCACAACCAGTTATTAGGTTTAGGGGGCAATTACTTTTTTCACACAGGGCCAGGTAGGTTTGGATAGCATTTTCCCCTCAATAGATGAAATCATCATTTAAAAAACTGCATTTTGAATTTACTCGGGTTATCTTTGTCCAATACGAAAAATGTTTCAGCTCAAACAAATTAAGTGCGACTAATATGCAAAAAAGTAAGAAATCAGTAAGGGGTGCAAATACTTTTTCACAGCACTGTAAATTACGGAATGCAGCCTTCTCCTGACTCCAGCGCTCGTAGCTCCCTTCTTTAAGCTGTTCATGTTCATGGGCATTGCACCAGCATACAAAGCATTTAATTAACCCCATATCGCTTACGTAAAAGACACTGTCGACTGTGTATGAATGACCCCTGACGTAGCGCGATGAATGTCAACAAAGTAAATGGATACTAGCAAGCCAGTCGTTAGACGTTCACCTGGATTGAGAAGGAAAATGACCGTTACAAAACGCATTTAATCAAAAATAGTTTCAAAAGTAAAGATCGAGCAACTATTTTCATGTTCCACTCGATCTGGGCTCGTCGTTTAAAAAAAAGCACCAGGAAGGAGAAGGCGTTACTCAGATGAAACTGACACACCAGCAACATAGTTAGCCAACTAGCTAGCTAGCATGTTCAGCAACAACATGGGCATTACAGTTTCATAAGGAAAAATGTGACGTTAGCCAATTATGTTCTGAAATTACCATTCTTCGTTTCCATTGCGTCACTAACCAAAATTTTTCCAAAGAGTTTATTAAACGACCCGTACATCATTACCCTTCCCGCACAGGCATTCATATTGCATGCACAGAGCTTAACAAAGTGGTCAGCCTCTTGACGCGTTTGTTTATATTTGCGTCATATGTAACGTTAGCCATCTGACTAATTCATCAGTCTACTTCATTAGCTAGGTAGCCAGCTAGCAACCAGGCTGGCTAAAGTCAGTCCAAAACTAACGTCATTATTTAACTTATCCGACTTTCCATTTCCTTTTCCCCCCCCTCATTTCTTTGTCTATACGTTAGCAGAACAGTCTATCTATAAATAGCAAACGAACATTTAACCATGAGTTGGTCCAGTCAATTTGCGGGAACTGAAAGCATTGCATCCGGATGCATTATTTTCCGCGGGCTGACTAGCAAAAACACTGAACGATGCTACGAACTAGCCAACGTTACAAATATAGCAAGCTTGCCAGTCAGGATTTAATCAGTTACCATTTGAATGAGTAGAACTAGAATTACAGATACACCCGTCTTGTCCTCTGGTCTGCATTTCACATGCAACCAACCATGCACCGGCATGCATGCGAGCATGCACATCTGCACACTCCCGCCTGAACAAAATAAGACAACCAACTCGCTAGCTAATGTATCTTCGTACATAGCGGGTAACTTGAAAGTAAAAAGTATTTCCAGCGCACTCGCCTTCATAACAGAACAGATATTTAATTGTTCGAGTACTGGAAAACATAGCCTTCCAACTGATACAAAAGAACTGGGCTCGATGCAATTCATCCTGGAAGCAAAATGCCGGCTCTGTAGCGCCGGTAGCTCGCTAACATTAGCTAGCAATGCAAGCAGCACAAGGCAGAACATAGCGATGCAAAGCCAAGCAAACCCCATTCTGTAGTTTCCTACTCACCTGCAGATCTCTGCCGTCATTTCTTTCTGATCTAACACTCTTGAATTTAATTAGCACTTTCACCACAGAGTAAGATCACAGAATAGTAACAAACGTATATTTCGGAGAAAAATACAGAATATTGAATTAACCCGATCACTGAAGACAAAGCAACCCCGCCATCTTGCCGGATGGCTACAGACGCACTAAAATGGCGCATCCTGGTCAAATCATAGGAACCATCCCATTGGTTAACGGTTGGGAAAATTCTCGCTTTCTGAATGGTCACATAGTGCTGCGTCCGACCATTGGTTGAGAAATGCATAATAAAATATGCGCCATCGGAATTGACTGGTGTACGAATTATTGTACAAAGAAGATTCCACCCGGTTGGTGGAGAACTATTTTTGTCTCATTCATTAAGCAATTTTGCGAAAGCCTTCAAGGTGCTGACGAGCCTTTGTGTGGGAATGGATGAAAAATGGAAGAATCAAAGTCGACGAGGATGCGGAGGAAGTGCTTGGGGGGAGGGGGCGTTGCTGGTGCAGTCAATTATAGAAGCTAGTCCGTATCTTCCCGAGGTTGGTGACTTCTGCAGAATTTATTTATTTCAGCCGGCATGCATCTAAAGTCAGAACAAAAGGTAGTGCTGCCTGTGCTTTAATTTGAATTTCTCTGGACATTCTGTGTATTTTTTTTCTTATTTTGCGTGGAATAATCGGAATTTTATTGTGCTGCAGGTTAAAATATCCATGTTACCATCAGTTGCGGAGATGAGCAACATCAAGGTCATTCCCACTATTTCACTTTAAGGGCCTTTCGTCACTCATGTTGCTGATTTCCTTCCAATTATACAAACTAATTTGTTTTTCGGCAGTGTGATTAATCCGGTTTCACAATGCTAAAAATGATAACACAAGCATAAAATCAGAAAAAGTTGGGACGGTATGTCAATTCAGATTTAAACTACAAGAGTGTTTGGTTAATTATCTTTGACCTGTATTACACTGAAAACAATGCAAACCACATGATTTAATGTTTCATTAATTAGTATTTTTATTAGTATTTTTCAAAATAAGCCTTTATTTCAATGTTGATTCTTGCAGCATATTTTTTTAAAAGTTGGGACAGTAACTTATTTGTTACTTATTAATGTTACCTTTTCAGAAAATTTACTAAATGTTTAAAGACTGAAAACACCCACTGATTAAGTGTTTCAGGTGTAATTTTGTCCCATTCTTCCTGGAAACCTTTGTTATCACATTTTGCATTTCAAATTTTATAGTTGGGGACAAGTCTGGACTGCAGGTGGGCCAGTCTGGCACCCATACCCTCTGCTTACACAGCCATGCCTTCATAATGAGTGCAGAATGCACTTTTGTGTCATCTTGTTAAAACACACATGAGTGTCTCTGGAAAAGATGTCATCTTCAGGGCACCATATGTTCATCCAAACTCTCAATGTACTTTTCAGCATTGATGGTGCCCTTACAGAAGTGCAGGTTACCCTAGCCAATGGCACGGACACAACCCCATACCATGTAAGAGCATGGTATATGGACTTGTAACAGTTTTGATGGTCCTTTTCTTCTTTAGTCTGGAACACACAGCATCCATTTCTTCCAAATACAAGACTTGATATATTGATTCCTCTGACCACAGTACACATTTCCACTGTGTGATGGTTCCTCACAGATGCCTCAGTGCTTAGAGAAGTAAACGGCACTTCTGGACTCTTCATAGAAGACTTCCCTTTTGCAGTCTAAAGTTTTCTCTGGCATTTGTGGATGTACAGTAATACATATTGTAGTATTTGACAAATGTTTGTCAAAGTAATCCCAGGCCCATGTGTTTATATCATTTATAGATATATTACGGTTCTTGATGCAGTGCTGTCTGATTTATCAGAGATCATAGGTATTCAGCTTATGCTGGAGCCTTTGCCTTTCACGCACTGGAATTCCTCCAGATTCCTTGAATCTTTTAGTTTTGTTGTGCACCTCAATGGGTGAAATATGCAAATCCCCTCCTCCACTGCCTGGTAAAAAAAGTCACCACCTGAATTTAACTGAGCAAATAGGTAAGAGCCTTCTATTGAATAATTACTGCAGGGATTAATATGTTTCAGCTGGCAACAAGTTATTTAACCTGAATGCTGGCTACACACTTGAGGATTTTCAAATTTTAACCGATTTTTAAAATGTGGGAGACCACAGATGTGAGGACATTTTCAACCGATTTTTAACATAAAATCCTCTGAATGCACACACTAGACGATTCAGCCAGACCGCGAGACCACACATCTCCCGTTTGTAGTAACGATTTCAAAGTGGCGATTCCATAGACGCGAGATTTTGCATGTCTGGCGCGATCTCACGTGACTTCAGAGGAAAAACAAACATGGAGGACAATCGACGACGTCAGGTTGTTGTCCTGGCCTGCACTCTGTCATGTTTCTTTGTGAGCTGTACACGTATGCAACATCTGGTATGACGCTTCCCAGTCTGCTCGCTCTCATTGGCTGCTGCAGGTATTTCCATCGGAGGCAGCCCAATAAAGAGTCGTAAATTTCAAACATGTTTGTTATTAAGGATTCAAGGGAGGCTCCGACTCGATTTGGAGCAGCAAAATAGTTGTATTGACACCACACACTTAAGGATTATTTGGACAAATTATCAGTTGAGATAAGCCTTGAATTGCCCCCCCGGGTCCAAGGAGAAACCTAGACATGCATTCAAGGCGCCATGAATGCATGTCTAGGTTTCACCTTGGACCCATTGTACAAGGAAAAGGTGGCCAGATTTGACAGGGCATACAAAGATTTGAACATTTCAGTTACCAGCAAGGTCCACATCATGATTTGCCATGTTCCAGATGTCATTGAGCACCACAACAGGCCTTTGGGTCGATTCTCTGAGCAGGTGGTTGAAACTTGTCACTCCAAATTTGACAAGTTATTCAATAGCTACCAGATCAAAGACATATCCCATGCAAGTTATTTAGATAAATTTTACAGAGCTGTGATGCATTTCAATTCTTACCATAGCTGAAGATATGAAGTCATAAGTATTATATAAATGGACACTTGGTTATAGGGCAGTGTACTATATTTAGTGTACATTTACAGAATATGCACTTGAGGTCTGTAATGATTTTGTGGAGAGATAAAGGCTCGTAATGTAGTTAATGTAGGACCAGTAATGTAGTTTTTAATAACTACATTATTTTGTTTGTCCTGATAATCTATTCCCCAGACTACATTTTAAAGGATATCCATGAGACTATCCAATTTTCACATGAGATAAAAACATGTATGCAGAAGCCTCACTGATAACAAAGAACTGTACATAACGCAATATTTTCCCAACAGAATATTTTAATTTTCAGCTTATTATGATGGTGGAAGCCTTGTCAAAATTTGGTACCAAGGAAATGTCTGCTCAATTTTTTTAACCCTGCATTTTGTTAAAGCACACTGTGGACCGTGATCAGAGATCACTGAAATGTGTGGTGAAACAACAGTAGAATTCACAGCTATGCTTAATAGTTAAAGTAACAGCATTTCCTCACACACAATGCAAAGAGAACTCAACGGATTGGGACTAAACAGCTGTGTAACCTTAAGAAAACCACTTATCAGTGAGGCTTATCCGAAAAAGGGCTTGCTCAGGAGCATAAAGATTGGACTCTGGAGCAAAGGAAAAGGGGCATGTGGTCTGATGAGTCCAGATTTACCCTGTTTCAGAGTGATGGGCACATCATGGTAAGAATGGTGGATGAACAGATGCATCCATCAAGCCTATGCCTACCATACAACCCTATGGGGGCAGTGCTGTGATCTGGGGTTGCTTCAGTTGGTCAGGTTTAGGTTCACAGCAATGTGTGCCCAAAAAATGAAGTCGGCTGACTGCCTGAATATACTGAATTACCAAGTTTTTCCATCAATGCATTTTTTTCTACCCTGATGGCACGGGTATATTTGTTAGATGACAATGCCAGGATTAATTGGGTTCAAACTGTGAAAGAGTAGTTCAGGGAGTATGAGACATCATTTTCACACATGGATTGGCCACCACAGAGTCCAGACCTTGACCCCACTGAGAATCTTTGGGATGTGCTGAAGAAGACTTTACGCAGCGGTCCGACTCTCCCATCATCAATACCGGATCTTGGCAAAAAGTTAATGCAACTCCAGGAAGAAATAAATCTTGTGACGTTGCATAAGCTTATCAAAACCATGCCATGGTGAATGCATGCCAAAATCAAAGCTAAAGGCTGTCTAACAAAATACTGCGTGTGACTTTTTCCTTTTTCAGCGGGGCAGTGTATCTTTCTTTGAGAAACATTGTTTAAAAAACATTCAATGATTTTCTCATGGATTTGTGGGAAAATTGGCAATCCTCAGCTCATCTTGACTCCTGAAGGACTAGGTTTTTCTTGGATGCTACTGTCATACCAGATCATGATTACAATCAACTGCTGATATCAGCTGTTTTAAATGACATCATTACTCACATTTTTTTTTTTTTACCTCATCACTGGTCCTAAATTGTCCCCTTTCCAACTTTTTTGTAATGCATTGCTGGCCTGAATGGCAGGAATGGGTATATATTTCCATATAAAATGAAGTCAACTAGACAAAACATTAAATATCTTGTCTCCATACAGTCTGCAATGCAATACAAGTCAAAGTAACTCGTATCTCTCTCTCTCTCTCTCTCTCTCTCTCTCTCTCTCTCTCTCTCTTTGCGTTTGAGAGGGATAGATAGTCAAAGCATGATCAAAGTCTGCTCAATTCTTAATTCTGTTTCTCTTGAGTCATTCGGAGGTTGATTTGCTCTTGTTCTTAGGATTGTCCCCTTACTGGTTAACTCATTTGTGCTGAAGCATCAGATCACTGACTGACAACTGGATATCCTCTTTTAGGATTTTCAGGTAAACAGCAGAATTCATGGTTCTGTCGATTATGGTAAGACACCCAGATGCTACAGCAGCAAGGCATCTCTAAACTACCACAAAACCACCATCACTGCTGGCATGATGTTTTTTTTTAAATTTTAGAATGCTGCATGTGCTTTATGCCAGATGAAATGGGACCCATGTATTGCAAAAAAAGTCCAATCATTAAATCATCAATCCACATACCATTATCCCAAAATGATTGAGTATCATCAAGGTTTTTTTTTTCCTGAAATGATGAGCATATATAATCCTTTTGAAAAGAATTTTTTTTTTTAACCTTGCGACTCTCCTATAGATAGCATTTCTCTTGACTGGTCTCTGGTCAATTGAAAAATCATGCATGCTGACCTTATCAAAAGAGAGCAAGGCCTGCAGTTCCTGAGTTCAGTGTTTCCCTACCGTACTCCAGGAGTCCCCCTGCCCTGCATTTTTAAGATGTATCCCTCTCCTAACACACCTGAATCGGTTGATCAGCTCATTAGTAAAGCACTTGATGAGCTGAACTGAGTGGCCCAATCCCAAACCAGTCCTTATCCACTCGCCCTATCCACTCCCCCTCCGTTTGCGCGTTCCTGCAGAGGGTCTGCCACATTGAGTGTCATCCCAAACCGATTAGCGCAGAGTGTAAATGGCTGATTAAACCCTCCACAGCTAGTCTACACTGATGCAAGCTTACAAACCATCACTCCTTTCAAGTGCAGGACTTTTTTATGTCCTGGATGGAAGAAACACTGCATATCTACAAACGTCAGTTCCATGCAACTATTTCCAAAAGATAGGTGAAACATTACCTAACCTCAAACGGACATTTGAATGACCATTTGATGCACACACCATGGAACTAAAGGTTACATTTTATTTTGAAATTAACAAGCAGATGTGCACCCGAGAAAACACTGAGTAGTTTTATTTATTGAATCAATGATTGCTCTTTTTTCAAAATGTGCCATTTCATGCACAAACGCCTTAATCTTTGTCAATGCTGCGTATTCAATGTTTTTAATATATATTTTATTTAATTACATTATCCTCTCGAGAATATTTTGGGTAAGAAGTGTAAAATTAGGAAATAGACCGTCATCTACAATGCAACACACCTATCAGTAGTCATGGAGACAATTACCTCCGCTTCCTGTTGGATAAAGGGCAAGGGCATCCCAAAGTTTAGACACATTTTACTCCCTCCTCCTGAATGAAGCTCCCTCCATAGCTGTGAGGGAGACTTCACATGGAGAGACACTCGGTAGTGAAGTGCTTGTAGATAGGGACGGGTTTGGGATTGGGCCAGTGTGTCACATCAGGGAGATATAAAATGTGTTGGGCAGGTGTACTCCAGGACCAGGGTTTGGAAACACTACCTTAGACGTTCAACTGGGTTTGTTCATGACATCCTGCATACTGTTAGCTGTTGATGCAAAATTTTGGTTGACCAGCCACTCCTGAGAAGATTCTCCTCTGGATAAAGTTTTCAATTGGATGACAAGTGTCTCACTGTGATTTACTGGAGTCAAAGAGGTTTACACTGTTATGGTCCAGACCAAGAATCAAGTGTGGAAACAGACTTGCAATACAACTGGTGATCTCTTGGCAGCGGTGCGGCAATGACAGGATGGAACCCTGTAGAGGATAGGTGGGGATGCTACTCCGAAAGAGAATGAGGAACAGTTCACAGCTCAGGTGCGATAGGCAATGTTTGGCTGCTGTCTCTGGCCAGTGGCTTCCGGTGTGCTGCCAGATGTTTAAGCACTTGCCAGCACTGGACTGCCCACAAAGAGGAGGGTTGATGCTTGAGAGGAACTTGGTCCCAGTCCTGGACCCCGATCAGGGTTGGACGTTTGTTCCCGACAAACTTGATTAAGAGAGCAGACTTGCAGGGGTTAACAAGAATGTGGTCCCAGTTCTGGACCAGTGGCGTCACCAGACCTTTTATTCTGGGGGTGCACAAGGGATGCACAACAGTTTGATGAGGGGGCACGAACCAAAATTTCTGTCTCGTTCGTTTATCTTGTTGACTGGGGTGGAGGGTGGGGGTGTGTGTGTGGGGGGGTGGCGTTTGTTTATTTTGTGGACTGGGGGGGTTGTCTTCATTTTGTCGAGCAGGTGGGGGCGCAAGATACTATTTATTTTTTTAAATATCTTAAATGGGGGGGCACATGGGGGGGCACGAGATGTCCGTGTCATCTGGCACCCCCTTGGCGACGCCAGTGTCCTGGACCCTGATTGGAAGCTTTTTCTTGAAAACTGAAGTCGAAGAACAGTATTGAATTAAGCTATCTTGACCTTGGTCCCAATCCTGGACCCTGATTATGATTGGAAGCTTGTTTAACTAATGATGATAATGGTTTCAAAGAAACTTCAGCTGCCCCTTATGAATTGGTAGCATTTAACAAAGACGAAAAAGGTTTACTAACATACATATGACTTGGACTTTGGTTCAAATACGACTTTACAATCCAGTAACAAGCACATGCATTGGAAGGCTGAAATACCAGTCACTCGCACATTACGAAACGAGCGAGTAAGGAGATTCACCCGAGAGGGAAAACACACACAAGCCATACAACAATGAAGACACACATATACCTAATAGACACGCATGCAGGGCCACCTTAATGCACGGGCATACCTGGGCTGAAGCCCCAGGGCCTACGAGGAGGGGCCTATCATGAGCCAATAAAAAAAAAAAAAACACACACACACTTTTTTTGTAATTTGACAAATTTAATGATAATAATAATAATAAAAAATTTATTTATATTGCACCTTTCAAGCAATACAGCACAAAGTGCTTCACAAACAGGTAAAAATACATGCACAAAAAAGCAATAAAACAAAATGGGGGAAGTAGGGAATTAAACATCAAAATAGGAAAAAATTAAGATTATAAAAGGAGACTTACATGAAAACACACCCATACAATAAAAGAATTTAAACTGTAAAATCAGCAAAAGCACGCCTAAAAAAATGAGTCTTTAAAAGAGATTAAAAAGCCGATAAAGACTCAGCATTTCTAATATTGTTTGGGAGGCTGTTCCAGAGTCTTGAAGCCTTAACCGAAAAGGCTCAATCACCCTTTGTTTTTAACCTAGACTCTGGAACAGCCAATAATGCTTGCTTGGAAGATCTCAGCAGTCTTGTAGATCTGTAAGGATTTAAAAGCTCACTTATATATTCTGGTGCCATGCCATGAAGTGCTTTGAAGGTAATTAACAAAATTTTAAAATCAATTCGGAATTGGACTGGCAGCCAGTGCAAAGATTCTAAAATTGGAGTAATGCGGGCTCTTTTGTTTGTTTTAGTGAGCAATCTTGCAGCTGAATTTTGAACTACTTGCAGTTTGTTCAAAGATTTCATACTCAGACAAGTAAATAGTGAGTTGCAATAGTCTAATCTTGACGAGATAAAAGCATGAATAATTTTTTCGGTGTCTTCAAATGACAGAATAGACCTAAGTTTAGCTATGTTACGGAGTTGCAAGTTGGCTCCTTTACGTGTAGCTCAAATTTGAGTTCAGTATCAAATATCACACCGAGATTTCGGGAAGAGGGCCTAATATTAGAAGCAAGAGGTCCAAGAGATAATTGGATTTTATCCGGCACCAACTTTGGACCAAGTATAATTAATTCAGTTTTTTTTTACAGTGAGTTTAGGGGCAGGTAGCTTGCAGATCGTGGAGAGATGTCGGCGAATTGAGACAAAAATATAATCGCGCAGAAAGCAAACAAACTTGCTTAGTGCACCTTTAAGGCTACAAATTTTATCGTTTATCCAAGGCGAATTCTGTTGCACAGGTGTTTTTCTAATTTTGAGAGTCGGGACAGCATTAAGAGCTGACAAGCACGTATTATTAAACAAATTTAACATTTCGTTGCTGTCCGTAACGTGTGCTATATTAATGGAAGAATTTCAAAAAACAGACGAAAGTTTTGAGGCTGGATATTCTGTCCACACTTGATATTCGTCTTCGTAGCTGCTGATTGGTCAAATTTACGAGTAACACACAGGGGCCCAGCGACACATTAACCTATCAGAATGAAGAGGGATAGTTTTGGTATGTTACGTATTTAAGTATAGGCGTACCAATTTTTCGTGATTGCGGAATAGCGCATGAACTCAGGCAATGCTTGGAAATTCCGCCGATGGAGAAATGATGTTCCAAACAAACGTCTTTTTCCTCTGAAGATCATGCCAAACCTCCTTCGCTAAAAACGTATAGAAATGTGTCAGAGACAGGAGTCCAAAGACCCTTTAGTTGGTAAACGGCTTCATTCAAGATTAAAGACTGCCGACCTATTTGCACACCTGGCCGAGTACTTTGCTGCCCTCTCATTCCCGGCACAGAAGTAACTTTTTTACAGCCATACAGTAGCGTGCCAAATTAGATAAAATCTTTATTGAACATTGACACACTAACCCCTACCGAGTTCAACTTTGTTCCCGATGTTTATGGCTGAACTTGATGCGTGGAATATGCCCACCCCTAAAACACAACTCGATTGTGGCAGCCATCCTGACAGAACCGCGTTGCCACCTGTAGTCTCTCACATGATTGAATGGTATTTTATCCCATCAACGATCAAAAATGGGTTTGCGATAGCCATGTCATACAAGTTTATTCTTACACACGTGTAATGCAGCTTTCTTGCGTCGCGATTGGACAGATTACATTCACTGCCAAACTTCAGCCAATATCTACGCCACGGTAAGGCTACCAATCTTGCTGGTTAACGTTTCTAATTGGCGGTCTGTTCAAATTAATGCGATGAATAATTCACCAGCTAACATGGGAACGGTTTCCCCCTCAGAGCTAAAGAAAACGCAAGAGTGGACACGAAACTAGTTTTGGCGAGATTCGCGTCCGCCATCTTACCGAATGGAATTGCTCCGTATGGAACTGCGAGAAACTTTCGACCAAGGTAATTTAGAGGTGTGGAATACAGATATTGTGTTGATGATTAAAAAAATAATAATAATAAATTTGGCATCTCCAATCCCACCCGAATCTGGAATGCCCAATCCGAGAACTATGCACAAGGCTTGTTCGGACCCCTGTTCTCAGCTCAGGAGAGAGAGAGACAGTTCGCGGCTCTCCTTCGAAGCACGCGGCTGTCAGCCCCTGCATCTTTACATTTGTTGACACTATCCCAAGTTCAGAACGAGGGCAGAGGATACCCGAACATGAGCAAGCTTAGAGTCTCACTGGTCGTGTTCGAAACCGCGCACTAACGTACTACTCGCACTACCGATGACCTCATTTTTAGGGGGTAGGGTGTTCACTTATGCGTGGGGAGTGAGTTTGTGTGCGCGAGAAGTTCCCGGATGTATACTAGATCGGGTAGATATTTTGTTGGTGCATCGTAAGCTCACCATTCATATATAAATTGCCAAAGATGCGACGCGGCGTAAACCGCCAGAAAACTCGCTGAGGAATAACAAGGAGAAGGAGAAGCAACAACAGGAAGAGTTCGTTCGTTGTGAGAATAGTGTATGTAGACCGTAGAGCGCGGTTTTGAACACGGCTTCCAAGAATCACTGAGAATCTCGTTGGCCAACGGAGGAGCTTGAGCAACGAACAAGGCAATCTTTTTTTTTTTTGTTTAATTTCCTTTCCCAATTTGCATCCCTACAGCGCTCTAGCCAATCGTGCGCTTTGCTGAAAAAGCTGCTGACTATTGCTGGTTGGGGATCGAACCCGCGCCGTAGTAGTCACTACAAATGAGGCGCCTCAATCGAATGAGCTAACCCTGCTGCTGTATGCTAATGATTTTTACTTGCAGTAAGATTCCAAGGGAATATTAACCTAGCTGGAGTTGTATATGAGCATGTGTGAAAAAAAGACCTGAAAGTGAACTTGATGCTGATGATACTACAATTAACAGATTTATCACTTATCATGCAAAATATTTTTACTGTGAATGAAATTCAGTGTTTTTCATTTCATTTTATCTTGTCCCATATGCACATGTACAGCGTTCGATTGCGCATTTCCCTTACCGATTCCTTACACAAGGTGGCAGACGCATCTCACGTTTTCTGGTTGGTTCAGCCAATGACTTTGTCCACTCTAGTGTTTTCTTAAGCTCTGTGCTTTTCCCCATTTGAGTAATCAGTAAAACGTGTAACAGTTGCCGTAGAAAATTTAATTTATTAATTCAATGGCGAGAAGCGTTAGCATGGTAGCTAGCAAATTATTCATCACACTGACTTGAATGGACCGCCAACCAGAAGCAAACGCTGTATTTCATTTGCTGACATTTAAGAAATTCGAGTTGTGATTTTTATTTCTTTCTCATTGGTGGACTCATGTTACTGTAAGAAATACACTAATAATTGGGAAAAAATACAGTTAAAAACCCAAATTAAATCATAAGTGGAATTTTATCTTTTTTAAATGGAAATGGCAATTTTCATAAACTTTGACTTGTTGTTTATATGTTATGGAGTGGAATAACACTTTCATGCATCTTGATTTTATAATCAAACAGTTCACTCTTCCCCTTATGAGTCGCTGTGTGTGTGGCTGTTATAAAAAAAAGTGTTCAGTCTTAGACTGACATTTGAGTTTATTTTGAGTTTATAGTATGGGCCTGAGTAAATTGGTCATCTGTTCATGTGAATATTGTGGTGTTTTCTGGCTCAGAGAGGGAAACAAATATGATTTGCGCTGAAGATAAACGCAGCTGGGGGGGCAATTGAGCCTCTCAGCCCCAGCGCCTAACAGCAGGTTAAGGTGGGACTGCACGCATGCAACTGAATTGCGAAGAGCTGTGATATTCAACATAATTACTGGGGACCCACTGTGTATGCTAGATTTTGTTCCAACCATAATTGTAATTGCAGGATTTTAACAAGCTGTAAAGAGTGAATTTGTCAAAGATCAGCCCAAAACAGACACAAGTGGACTTCTCACCCTTTCCAAATATTTTCATACTTGATGATTATTGAGTTTGGGACCAGAAATAGGGAAAACAGTCATTGTCATGGTGATTAACCCCTTACTTGCAAAGCAGGTCACACCCCTTTTTTGGGGCCTTGAGGAATCATGGCACTTTTGACTGCTCCTAACCTCAACCTGCATGGAGGTCCCAGGTTTCTGTCAATTGCATATGAAACTACCACTGGTGGGCTACAACTTAAAAATGAAAAAAATCATGTGACCTCCATGTAGGCTGATGCCAGCGCCACCTGAATTTGCAACCAAGTCAATATCTGGCAGTTGGAAACTGGGTCCTAGTTCTACCCCACACAAAAATCCCAAGCAAATTACAACTGTTTTCTGATATTTGCATGTCTTTTATCATTAATCAGTAAAAGAAAGTTTGGGACCTTTGGGTAGAAAGGGGAAATGGTGTCCTGAAATGTGGTCGATGGGCGTGATCACCAAATTTTGGGCCATGCCCATTTGAACCTTCATGCCCCCTCAGGTGGATCATTACCATAATATGGTACATCCACATGTGGTCTTTCACTTTAATAAAAAGTTTGGGACCTTCTGATTCCTTGCAAAAATGTTACCAATTTCTTTCTTGCACTTAACCATTTCATCAGTTACCAATGTACACATGTACAATGTACATATGTACATGTCAAAAATTTGTTTTGTATTCTTTCAGTTAAAATATTTTCTGTGTGACATCTCTGTCATTATTTAGAGCCATTTTTTACTCCTGATAAGCATTTTTGAGTGCCAACATGAAGCCAATTGACTTACTCAGTCCATTAGCACCCATCCACATTTCTTGTATTTCCCATTGGCAACGTTCTTGTGGCTCTTCCCTATTTCCTCCAGTGTAATCATTACTTGTGATTTCAGTGGTGACAAAAGAGGATTTAGTGCCATCTGCTGGTTACTATAAGTAGTGCTTCTTTCGGCTTCTGTCACAATGGAAAAACTTTACGAAGTGTGAAATAGTTTTTGAATTGGTGAAAAATGGCTTTGGCTAAGCATATTTTTCAGGATAAGAAGGCTTGGCCACTGAAGTATTGTGCGTGCAATGGGTTGGAAAGGAGTTATTCTTGTATGATGCGTGCTGATGAAAGTATGAAAATCTGAATGGAGAAGAAATTCTCAGAAAATGTATGCATATACCTATTGTGTGCACTTGGGAAGAATAAATTAACTGAGTACAAGTTGGTCTTCATACTTTTTCCCCCCATCTCATTTACATTGTGTCACTGTTTGATTGTGCCCCTTCCCCTCTTCCCCCACTGGTCAGCTTTCACACTAGTAATATTGTACCGTACCCGAATACACTTGCATAGATGTCAAAAGTCCGACACAGCGCGTTGCAGTATGCACCCAGGTGGTTTTAAATGGGAAACGATTTTAAGAGGAGGCGCCAATATATTTTGGTGGGTTTTATTATTGATAAGGGGGTTTAGAATAATAATATTGGATATTAATATCGTGAATGCGTATGCTATGCGTGCCATAGCTGCCCGAGCACGGTACACTTGTGTTCACACTTACCAAATGAACTGGACTTTGGGGTCAAGTGTACTCAGATCCGTGCCCAAGTCCCTAGTGTGAAAGCACAAAATCAAATTTGATCGCGATTGTGAAAGTATGATCGAAAGGAGGAACAAGACACAAGACCTTCTGAGCCAGCGTACTAGATTTGCCCGTCCCTCCACTTTGTGAATAAGTTTTACTTCTTTCTGGGTGTCTTCTCACAGGCTGCGAGTGGAAATGGGACGGTAGAGCCGTACAGCACCTGAACAATGTGTGCGTTGCCGCAAGACTGGCGTGCGAAAGGAAGAACACATGCTGTGGTGTGCCCTTTGTTATGGCCCCAATTTGTTATGGCGTCACGGACAGCAAGGGATGACAGACAAAATTCTTCAACTTCAACAGATTTAATTAAACAAACACCTAGAACTAATTTACACTCTACCCTACTGACCAAGATTGAAATCAAATAAAAAATGAGATATTTACAGTTCCTTTGTAATGGAGATGGGCTGCTATGTTGCAATGTCCTGGGACAGGAAAATGCTCCAACACAGGCAAAAATCCACAAAAAGCTTCACAGGTCTTGAAAAAAGTGACAGGTCTGGTCAAATGTATCCTTCCACAATTTCTCCTTGCAATTTCTCCTACTACGTACACTCTCTCGATTTTTCTCCTTATATACTCTTTTCCAGCCCCCTCTGAGGCATGCCCGGGACATGCCCAACCTAACTCCAGACTGAGCTTAACAAAAAAAATATCAATACTGCCATCTAGTGGCTTTTTACCACATTACACCTCCATTCCAAAAGGGAAAAATTTTGACTCATAAAGGCAAAATTTTTCTTTTCAATACAAAAATGTTTAAGTAGACACTTGTATATATATATACATATAATACAATATGCTAATAAACACATGTGATATATATACACATACTCAAACACGGGATAAGCAATCAGCAATTACATTGTCAGTACCCTTTACATGCTTCATCCCAAGTGAACTTTACGCCTTTCTTCAGTTGGTTGGTGAGACTGAGTGCAATCTCAGCAAAGTTCTTGCAGAACTTGCGGTAGTACGCGATCATTCCAAGGAAGCGGCGTATAAAGCTTTTTTGTTGTCAGGAACTGGAAAGTCCATGATGGCTTGGACTTTAGCATTTATGGGTGCCACCTTACCCTGGCCTATAGCGTAGCCAAGATCGTGACAGTAGCACAACCAAAGTCACTCTTGTTCAGGTTAACAGTCAGGATAGCCTGGGTCAAGCGCTGGAACAACGTCTCTACATCTTTAAGATGTTCTTCCCAGGAGTCACTCCATGTGATCAGGTCGTCGATGTACGCACCGTGTGTGTGGCAATCCGGCGATTGTAGACTGTATCATCCTTTGAACGTGGCTGGGGCATTTTCCATGCCAAAGGGTAGGACTTCATACTGGTATAACCCAGATGGTGTGGCAAAAGCAGAGAGGCTCTTGGCCCTCTCAGTTAAAGGCACACACCAATAACCCTTCAATAAATCAATCTTAGTCAGAAACTTTGCTTGCCCTACTCTATCGATACAATCGTCAATCCTAGGTATTGAAACACATCAGTTCTAGTTACAGCATTGACTTTGCGATAATCTGTACAGAATCTAGTACTTCCATCAGGTTTTGGAACTAGAACACAGGGTGAACTCCAATCTGAGTTAGAGGGTCTGATAATATCATGTTCTAACATGTACTCAACCTCTTTCTCAGCAATCTTTTCTCTTTTCAGGATTCATCCGCACGGATGCTGTTTTATTGGTTTGGCATCACCAACATCTACATCATGAGAGGCTATAGAAACTCTCTTTGGAACATCAGGAAATAGATCTTTATATTTCTTGATCAACCTCTCAAACTGATCTTTCTGTGAGGGTTCTAAGTGCTGGAGTTTTACATCAAGATTTTGCAACACTTCAGAATTTGACAATTTACATGAAAGAACTTCAACTTTAATTCTAGGTTCATCATCTTGAAACTCCCCCTCATCTTCACAAGTCTCGGCCATAAGAGGATCAGAAGTGACAGCTGCAACCCTAGCATTCCTATCATGATAAGGCTTCAGCATGTTAATGTGACACAACTGTTTTGGCTTTCTCCTATCTGGAGTCTTCACAATGTAATTGAGATCATTGAGTTTTGTCAGAATTTCATAAGGACCATGAAATCTAGCCTGCAATGGATTGGACTGCAAGGGAAACAACACAAGGACCTTGTCTCCTGGTTTGAACTCACGGCTTCTAGCCTTATGATCATACCAAGTTTTCATTTTTCCCTGACTTGATTTCAAGTTCTCTTTGGCTAGGTCACAAGCTGCACGCAGTCTTTCCTTGAACTTGCTAACATAATCTAACAGACTGATATGCGGCTCTTTCTCTTGCCATTGTTCACTCAACAATAGCAAAGGTCCTCTCACTTCATGGCCAAACACTAGCTCAAATGGACTGAATCCAGTAGACTCCTGCACTGCTTCTCTAGCTGCAAACAACAGCAAATGAACACCTTCATCCCAGTCTTTCTCATGGTCATAACAATAAGTCCTCATCATTGTCTTGAGAGTGGAATGAAACCGCTCTAAGGCACCCTGACTCTCTGGATGATAGGCACTGGAAAGAATCTGCTTCGCACCTAGTGCATACACAACCTGCTGAAACAATCCGGAAGTGAAATTGCTACCTTGATCTGACTGAATTTCCCTGGGAAGGCCAAACAACGTGAAGAACTTTATCAAAGCCTTCGAAATTGCAGTTGCCTTGATGTTGCGTAGAGGGATGGTTTCAGGGAATCTGGTAGATGCACACATGATTGTCAACAAGTACTGATTTCCAGATCTAGTCTTGGATAATGGACCAACACAATCAACAATGACCTTGGAGCAGGGCTCCCCAAATGCTGGGATAGGCTGCAATGGAGCTACAGGTGGGTCTAACTGGTGTTTTCCAACTACCTGACAAGTGTGACAGGTTTTGCAAAAGTTGGAAACATCTTTCCGAAGTCCAGGCCAGAAGAAGTGTTTCATGATCTTGTCAACAGTCTTGTTAACACCATGACCTCCTAAAGGCAAACTATGAGCCATTGTTAAGATCTTATTCCTATAGACCTTCGGAACAACAATTTGCTTGACCACTGCCCAATCTGCATTGGCAGGGATATCAGGAGGGCGCCACTTCCGGATCAACACTCCATCCTTGAGATAATACCCAACTGGAACTGTGTCTATTTCTTCATTAGGAAGGGCTCTCTTCTTTAGTACACAAATTTCAGGATCATTGGTTTGCTCCTGAATCAACCGCTTTCTGGACAGAGACAAGTCTCCAGACACATCAGAATCACCAGACCCATCTGACTGGCTGAATAGAGAACTGATAAAAGTGTCTGATAAGTCCTCAAACGGAGAAACCATAGTAGGCTGAACAGAGTCATGAGGCGAACCACCTGAGTCATGACTATTCAAGGTGCTGGACGGCACCACATCATCTTCTTCTTGAGCCTTCTTGGCCATAGCACGAGTCACTGCACAGGAAGGATACAGAGATGGGTCTTCATCGCTATCTTCAGTGCTCGGCTGTGAAGTAAGATGAACAGGGGGAACTACATTGCCCCCAGCCAGGTCATTGCCTAGCAACAGAGAAACACCCTTGATAGGTAGACTTGACATAAGTCCCACCTTTACCTGTCCTGTAACTAAATCTGACTTCAAGAATACAGAGCGTAGGGGTACAGATACAGTCCTCCCTTCAATACCTTGTACAAGTATGAAATCCCCAGAAGCGGCCTCATCACGTAACTCCAAGGAGTCCATCAACAAAAGTGACTGAGAAGCTCCGATATCCCTTAGGATATATATGGGGACAGGAGGAGAATGCTCATTCAGAGCCACAAATCCCTCTGACACAAATGGAAGAAATTCCTCCCTCACAAAGTCAGCAGTATCAGGCTTCTTAGACTCACAAGGAGCAGGCAATTTAGCAGATCGGTCATCTACTACAGGGGTTTCTAACCTTGTCTTCACAAAGGCATTGGGTTTGGTATCCTTTTCTTTTTCTTTCTTAGCTTTTAGGAACCAACAGTTAGTTGTAACATGACCAGATTTCTTGCAATAATTGCAAACTAGACCACTTTTGTCACTGTCAGCTTTCACACTTTGATCAGACCTTTGACTGGATTTCTGAGCACCATCACCAGATTTGTCTTTGTCTTTGGGTGAGGAATCTTGGGTATCACCGTTACCTTTCTTCTGAAATTGGGACCATCTATTGTTACTGCTAGACTGAAATTTGGACTTATGTGTGAGAACATATTCGTCTGCAAACTTGGCAGCTGATTGCAAATTCAGTGCTTGCTTCTCATTAAGGTAGGTCTTAATATCATCCTCGCACAATGGTCTATCCCGGACCTGAGCCCCAATTTGTTATGGACCCAATTTGTTATGGCGTCAATTTGTTATGGCGTCACGGACAGCAAGGGATGACAGACAAAATTCTTCAACTTCAACAGATTTAATTAAACAAACACCTAGAACTAATTTACACTCTACCCTACTGACCAAGATTGAAATCAAATAAAAAATGAGATATTTACAGTTCCTTTGTAATGGAGATGGGCTGCTATGTTGCAATGTCCTGGGACAGGAAAATGCTCCAACACAGGCAAAAATCCACAAAAAGCTTCACAGGTCTTGAAAAAAGTGACAGGTCTGGTTAAATGTATCCTTCCACAATTTCTCCTTGCAATTTCTCCTACTACGTACACTCTCTCGATTTTTCTCCTTATATACTCTTTTCCAGCCCCCTCTGAGGCATGCCCGGGACATGCCCAACCTAGCTCCAGACTGAGCTTAACAAAAAAAATGTCAATACTGCCATCTAGTGGCTTTTTTTTTTTTTTACCACATTACACCTTGCATGGGAGATGTCCTCGTGAAATGTGGACACAACTCCACTGAACTGAGCTCACTCTCTGTAAACACCGATAAAAGAACTTTCGTTACGTTAGATGTTAGCCTTGCGCTATTGGAACACCTGCAAGGTTCTATGAATGATGACTGAATGATGTGATGACGTGTTTTTTAATTGTATTACCTGCAATATTTCTTCTATTGGTTCATTGTGTGTGTGAATTTTTGGTATGCTGTGTGGTCCGGAATGTTTTGTCTTTTTGTGCCAAAGAACTGATGAACAAAATGCCACGCTTTTGTACTGTGCTTCTTTTCTGTTTGGAGTAGTATTTTTTGTGTGTTGTGTCATGGCCTTTTTATTAAAAACTATTGACTCCCATCGCAAATCAATGTGCTGATGAAAGCATGAAAATCTGCACTGGCTGCCAGTTGCGGCCAGAATTAGATTCAAAGTCCTAACTCTGGCCTATGCTGCAGTAAACAAGACAGCACCTTCCTATCTGCAAGAGATGATCATCCCATACACACCTGCCCGGCTACTTCATTCTGCAGCAGCAGGACGACTTCGCCCCCCTACCCTAGGTTGGAAAGCTGGTCCTTCTACCAGATAACTCAGCTTCTCCCATTTTGCTCCCCAGTGGTGGAATGACCTTCCCACCTCCCTACGAACTGCTCCATCCCTGCTGCTCTTCCGCCGTAACCTTAAGACTCACTTGTTTAGACAGTTTCTGACCTGATCTTCCCCCTCCCCTGCTTTGATTTACATAAAAAACCCTTCACTGTTTGTCTCCATTTACTCTGTTTCTTTTTTCTGTGTGCTACTGCCTTCTGTATAGTCTTTGCTGTACAAGTTCATGACTTCAGGTGACTAATGCTTGATGTGAATTGTACCTTGTCCAGTCTTGTGGCTATAGTGTCAGTGACCTTACTGTATGTACTTACTGTAAGTCGCTTTGGATAAAAGCGTCTGCTAAATAAATGTAATGTAATGTAAAATTTGAATGGAGAAGATGCTCTCAGAAAATGTATGTATATGCCTACTGTGTGCACTTGGGAAGAATAAATGAACTGAGTGCAAGTTGGTCTCCATACTTTTTTTTCCATCTCATTTACATTCTGCAGCACTTTATGGCTGCCTTTGGAACCTGACTAGATGAATGGCCTTGAGCTTTTCCAGTTTTTCGAAAAGTTTGCCTTGATTAAATGTTTGCCTTGATTAGACAGAGCGAATGTTTCTTGTGGCGTGACTGCCAGAGAATGCTGTTTCTCTGCTGTTGGAACTTGCATGATGATTGATGGCATTTAGTGCCAACTGCTGGTTACAATAAGTAGTGCTTTTGGCTTCTGTCAGAATGGAAAAACTTTACGAAGTATGACATTGTTATGAATTGGTGAAAAATGGCATTGGCTAGGCATATTTTTCAGTATTAGAAGGCTTGGCCACTGAAGTATTGTGCGTGCGATGGGTAGGAAAGGAGGTATTGTTTTATTGTATTGTAATATATATTTTTTAGTTCCCAAAAAGAATAATGGAAATTTAATTGCAGAGCAAGAAAGTATAATGAAAACCTGTAGGGAGAGAACTTTTTCAGGTATACCGATAATCTTCCTTCATTATAGCGTCAGTAGCCAGTCACGGCGCTTTGCTGGTACAGGACTGCACTCCCTTTGCATAACGAGCACACCCCTCCCGGGATTCGAGCTCGAAAATTCAACATATCAGACTCTTGCTCTTATCCACTTATCCACTATCCATCGTTTCCGACGAAAAGCACTTGGAGTCGAGTATCCTTTGAAGGGGGATCCGCAAATAGCTTGCAGCAGTGACTTAGTTGTTTTCATTCTTTTTCGTAGGACAGGTAGCTCACTAGTCAACCCTCCAGACTAACTTTTGGACCTAGGAGCGCATGCGCTCCCAACCTGAAAAAGTTGGGCGCGCAGGCCAAAACTGTGGTCACGCAAAGTACCATGATACTTTTCTGAATATTTACAAGCCCAAATAAAGATACCTGAACAGACTATCAGCTGTTGCTGCATTTATTTAAGAAACATTATCAGAAAGCACTTTGTGAACTGAAAAGTAGATATTGATGTTCACAAGAATGTTTGAAAAATGTATAAATGCAGTTATCATTTTGGAGAGTTATCATACAAGTCTAAATGTACGTACAAGTCTTCATTTCTCCAAGGGACAACTTTTCATCAAACCCTCCCCAGTACATAAACTGAATCATTCACAGAAAAATTATGGCCAAATTTAGATGAGCACCCCCTAAAACCAACATATGGGGATAAATCAATGAATAACTCCCAATTATCACAGTGCTAGTTCTAAAATTTATAACTGTTATTGTTGCTGCCATCCCAAGGAACAATTTGACACCAAACATGGCTTAATTGCTTTGAAAATATGAGACCCAGGAGGAATTGAAGCCGTAAAAAGCATAATTTGGCTACATTTTTTCATCACAAATTGAAAGTTTAACATTAAACTTAATATAGTTCCCAAAGTGATCCACCCTAAATATTTGGTAAAAAGTAGGTGCAGTATGCCAAGTTCGTTAGGACAAAGTTTCAGGAAATTCTTTCACCGGTAACAATGTAGTAGGACGGCTTATTATAATAATAATAATTATTATTTACTAGTTTTTTTTTATTTCACTATGTAGATTTTGCACATTTCGAAGGGTAACGGAAAAGCACACAGAAAGTGAGGACGATGTCCGACGTTATCAGCCCCCCAAAAACAGTCTGCTTCGTGAACGTACACTGTTCGTGACACACAGACTCATATTTGAGGCATTGCGCTGATAAGCCTATGGTCGTCGCTGGAGTACATTGGACAGGCGTAACCAGTTAGTTTTTGAATCAGTTTTGAAGATTTGTTGCAATCGAAAAAATACTATTCCTCTGACACCTGGCCAATTATCGGAACCCCAAAGAAAACGGACTATAAATCTATAAGAACCGCAGGTTTTCTCATCTTTATCGTACTCTACTGAAAATAAATAATCCTGCACACGGACCAACCAGTCACCGATTTCATACATACTGCATGAATAATCATGTACATGCGGAACTTCAGATCAGAGTGGAAGTGCGCATCCAAGGTTAGCGATTGATATTGAAACGCTAAATAAAACCATTCGCCACTAGACGCAAGCACCCATAGCTGGTATCGACAAGATTCAAAACTGTGTCACGAACAGTCTACGGTCACGAAGCAGACTGTGTTTTCGGGCTAATAACGTCGGACATCGTTCTCACGCTCCAGGTGCGTTCCCATTACCCTTAGAAATGCGCAAAATCTAAATAGCGAAATAAAAAATCGGTAATGAAAACACTTTCTGAGATCATGAAATTTGCTCTCCGATCTACAGTATTAGTCACCGAAGCCAAGGCCTACTACGTAGACTATTGGACTTCTACCGCAGACCAGCTAGTGTACTTGTAATTTCGCGAATTGTGGAGCACTTACATCGTTATTGTCAGACAAGGTTTTACAATTTTGCCGTGCGCATAACTCAGCTGACAGTGACAATGTCGAATGCTTTGCCATTCTCATCGATGCATGAGTACAGCCGAGCTGTGATTGGCTGATGGCACCAGCCGATCTGTGATTGGCTGATGTACGTAATGGTACCAACCAACCTGCAGAAAAAAATTCGCGGCCGGCGGCTGATAATTAGGGAGTGAACCGCTGCCCAGAGTAGGCGCACAGTGTATGAAGTGTTGGTCGCGCAGTGCGCGACCGATGTGAGAATGTGAGTCGCAAAACGTAAATCTTGGTCGCAAATGCGACCATTTTGGCCGCAGTCTGGAGCACTGCTAGTGTTCTCTTGGTAAATGAAGTCATACTTTATTCAACTGATTGATCTTTGTGCGCCTGTTTGTGGTTACTTAACGTTGCCCAGGATAGCCAATGGTATCTGCTGTCAGCCCTTCGAAGGGTCACAGATTTTGGTGAAACACGGACTCCATTGCTTCTACTGTTCTGCTGCAGCTTGGCACTTCCCGTCCACTTCCGACTGATCAATGAATTTGGTCATTTTGGCTCACAAAGAAATCAGTGATCAAGAACATTGATATTGATGAGTTGCACAGTGTTTGCTTAATAAAAACATGACTCATGCCCTTAGTGGTTGCTTTTTGAATTCGAAAGGGATAGCATTTCCTTGATATTTTACTATTTTTAAAACAGTTATGACTAGCAATTTCATATGAAAACATTAGCATATTTAGTTTATGTATGACATCTATATTACACCTCTAGTCATCAGACATTTCAAAAAAAGGGCCTGTAGATTGTAGTATAGCATAGTGTGATACGGGTAAAAAGTTGCCCACCCCAAATCTCTGATTGCGCCCCCAAACAGAGCATTCTAGAACCAGCCCTGAAAGAATTCATTAAAATTTGTATTATTGTTTCATTTTTAGTTGGTCACTGTATATCCACTGGGTACCCTGTCTTTGGAAAGACTCCATTATTGTACCTGTGCCTAAAAACAATAACCCACAGTCCTTTAATGATTACAGGCCCTTTGCACTCACCTCGTTGGTGATGAAATCTTTTGAAAAAAATTTTAACAGGTGAGCTGTTAAACTTTGTACAGGATCACTTCAATCCTCTCCAGTTTTCCTATAGGACAGGCAGAGGAGTTGACGATGCACTTTGCACTTTAATGAATATGATTTTATCTCATCTTAAAAACGCAAAGTCACTTGTATGTCTTGTTTTTATTGACTTTTCCTCAGCTTTTAATTGCATTTAGCCCCAAATTTTAGCTCATAGACTGCAGAGTTTGCACATTGATCCAGGCCTAATTTGCTGGCTGATGGATTTTTTTAACACTTCGTTCACAGCGTGTCAGAGTACACAATATTTTAATTGATGTCCTTTTATCTTCCACTGGCTCTCCTCAGGGGTGCATCCTCTCTCCTCTTTTATTTATTTTATACACTAACTCTTGCTGAAGCCAGTACGAAAGTCATCACATACTGAAGTTCGCTGATGACTCAGTTATTGTATCCTTGCTTGGTAACGATTGCTCTGATCAGGGCCTTGTTCTTTGGGAGTTCATTGAATGGTGTAGTGCCTCCTTCCTGGACATTAACATGTTTAAGACCAAAGGAATGACTGTGAATTTTGGTAAAAATCCCAGTGTCATTCCTCCAGTGTTGATTTATGGCCAGGTATTGGAGTTAGGACATAAGTACAAGTACTCTGGCACTGTCATTGATGACAAATTGACATTTGAACATCATATTGATGATGTGTGTAATAAAGCCCACCAGTGCCTTTACTTTCTTCATAAGCTTCACCATTTTAATGTTGATTGTACTCTTATGAGAATGTTTTTTTCATGATTTATTACCTCCGCCCAATGAAGTTAGAGGAGGTTATGTGATCATTATTGTTTGTCTGTTGGTTGGTTGGTTTGTTGGTTTGTTTGTAAGCAGGATTACGCAAAAAGTTATGGATGGATTTTCCTCAAATTTGATGAAGTATTGTTCAAGGAAGAGGTGATTCAATTTTGGGAGGTCAAGGTCAAAGGTCAAGGTCAAGGGCATGCAAAAGGTCAAAAACAGATTAAGAACATTTTGCACGAAGACTACAGGACTGCATAAACACAGGGGTTGCTAGCTAATACTGGCAAAAATAACAGTGAGTACATTGGCAGAGGTACTTGCGCTCTCTGAGCGTTGCTCTAGTTGAATCTGTCCTGACCTTAACTTTCACTAGTTGGTTTGGCCTTCTTAACCAAAAAAACAAAAATACACTTTAGGGTATTGTGAGGGTGTGTTTTAAAGTGGCAGGCAGCACTTTAAATGATCTTTCCCAACTTTACAAGTCAAGAGTCTCATGTAAGGCACGGTCAATTCTTGCTGACCCCACTCACCCCCTGGCAGTGGAGTTTGAGTTGCTTCCATCTGGTCGCAGGTACAGAATTCCCAGGTGCAGGACGAATAGATTTAAAGCGCATAACCTTGCTGATTTAAAACGTAAAATGCATCCAATTTTGAGATACTATATACGTTGTAGGATTTTTAGTCACTTTATGCATTTTAACCAATATAACACATCGGTCAGTGTCAGATATACCTGGTTTAATATCAGTATTTTAGAATTCGTCTGGCGCAAAGAAAGCTTGCGATTTGAATCTTTGGGGAAAATGACTTTCTCTGACGTCATGTGTGGTTCCCACAGCCCACAGGCGGCGCTGGTCGTTCTGTTGATCGTGTATATACTCGGAGGTTGCATTTTTGTTTATGGTGTTTATTTTTCCGATTTTGGGCATTATATGAAGTAGACTCATTAGAGTCTCCATCCGAGACAATATCATGGACAGACGGCAATTCCATATCAGACACACTGTTGTTCAGCTGCAGTCGGTAAATGTTGGTGACCGCGCACTAATCCATGCAGGCACTGGGTCTCTCAGCGCCCTGGATATGGCGAAACCGCAGGTGACGTCACAAATCTGGATCAAAATGGCTAAGGTTTCCCGGGGGATTTTTCCAAACGCTTCTGGTAATTTTCAAAAATTGTTCTATTCACGAACCACCCTTGGCAAAATAACCCTTAGGATTTGGTGTATAAAGGCACAATCTTTTCGACAAAAAAAAGATGAATTTTGTCCAGGATATGAACTTTAAGAATTCTTGCGTAACTGCTGCTATTAATGTTTAACGAGTGACTGTATGCTGATAGAATGTAATTGTTGTGGTTTGTTATTTATTATTTAATGTGTGCTTGTTTCTTTGCCATTCGGGGTTAATAAAGCTGACCTTGACCTTGACCTCATATTCATCGGGTTTTATTAGGTGTCACTAGCTATGTTTATTAATATGCCAGATTAGTGCAGTAAAAAAGCAGCGAGCAGTATAGTGCTAGACTACATTGATTTACCAGCTTCAAATATTTTGAACGATTACATTCATAACAATTTATTTATCAAAATGGCTGGCTAGATGAACGATTTGGCCAACAGTTATGCTGAGGCCAAGGCAGGCATTTACAATGTAATTGCAGTATCCCGAGCATGGACTGTACAGTCAGTGGTTCAGAGACCGTACCTCGATGCATGGCCAGTTAAGGCGGCAAATTTTTACTGTCTTGAGACACTCCTTCAATGGTCTGGAACACGGTCGCTGATTGGCTGTATGCAAATGAGTTTCTATTGGTGTCCGGAACAGCGAAAAGGCTTGTCTGTCTCTGAACAATCCCTGCCCCCTTCTTGGTAGATACAGATTACTTTTGCACCACTGTTAGTGAGATCAATGGTGCAAAACTGAGAGCGTGTAAAACTTGTCGTGTGAGACCTGTAGCAGCCGATTCAAGCGCTTATAGATATTGACTTGTGCTTGTGTTAGAAAAATACCTCAGAGAAAAAAATCTATTTGTGAGAAAATTTTGTTCAGGTATGAATCTCTCTTTGCCTGAATTCACATACTGTTTAGCAGGTACACAAATTTGTCCACAACTTCACATTTTTTAATACAGATGTGCAAATATGTTTTGCACCATAGTTATCACAGCAATAGTAGCAAACCATGTGAGCGTGTAAGTTTTTCTATTTGTGATTTGTATAGTAGAATTTGTACACATGCAACAAGAATTTAAGAAGGTATAACTGCAGAGTTGTGCTTTTGGGAGGAAAAAAACTAACTTTACACATGACATTCTTGGATACAGGTGTGCAAATCAGTTTTGCACCATATTTCTCGCAGCAACTGTAGCAAAACATATGAGTGTATGAGTTCCTTAATTTGTGACTCGTAGATTAGGATTTGTGCACCTGCAATTAGAATTTGAGAAGGTGTAGGCGTTATGTTATGTTTGTGGAGTAGAAAAAAAATCTGCAAGTTTGAAACCTTTTAATTGTGACTTCAGATTTACTGATACGCATGTACAACTATATTTTCACAGCAATAAATTCCACTTTCACAGTTTCTCTGTAGTTTTGCACCATATTTCTGCAACAACTTTGGCAAAACATGTGAGTCTATGAGTTCCTTAATTTGTGACTTGCAGAGTAGGATTTGTGCTCCTGCAATAAGAATTTGAAAAGATGTAAGGGTTGAGTTGTGTTTGCGGGGTTAAAACAAAATTCTGCAAGTTTGAAACTTATCGTGATTTCAGATGTACTGATACACGTACACAAAATTTGTTACAAGTACAAATTCCACTTTCACAGGCTCTCAGTAGTTTTGCACCAAATTTACCCTCATACATATCGGCCGTTGAAGCACCCCTGAGAATCCACATGAAGGGCAGCAGGTAGCAGCTCAAACCCCCCAGTCACCATGGCAGCAGTGACCATGTCATTGAAAAATGTTGCTCATAGTACGCAACTTTTCTGTGAATTGACCTCGAAATTACTCACCAATGGTATTTTTTTCCCCAAAATAAGCAGACTGAACTATAATTTTAGTATTGTTTGGAATATAATAATAATAATACATTGCCTTCAACCATAAATTTTACTGGATGAGCAGAGTGCCGTCCTTCATAAAAATAATATTTTGTTTTGACCTATCATTCCTACAGCACAGAAAAGACTTCATTACAAAAAAAATCGATTTTGCAGTCAGATCAGAAAACTTAATTTATCTCAAAAAGGCTATTCAGTTTGCAGTCAGTAGTACATAGTGCCAATTTCATGCTAATCTTTTAATCGCTCTGTGCTTGAGTATATTGTATATTGTATATAAGTGTTATTCATCAATTGAAAATCATGGCAGTTAATGAAAGTGCTCTGATAAGATCCAATAAGCAAAAATGTTCTTCATATAAAAAGGAATGTTGTCGTATCAGAAATGTACCTGTGAAACAATGCGGTCAAAATATATTGGTGTTTATATTTTATAAATTCGCTTGATTGCCGACAAGAATCACGTATAAATATTGCTCTCTACCCACATACCATTGACTAACTAATTTGATGAAACCAAAATCTCCAAACCGAGCAAAACATCAGTACACTGAATAAAAGCAAAGCCAACCCCTGAAAACAGACACCACACCATCAGAACCAAAGTATGTACTGAGTAGCCCTGCAAATGCTAACCAGTATTTTGTTTAGTACATGCCAAAGTGCTGTTATAATTACTTGAACGGTTTTCTGCCACCACTTGGTGGGTACGCGCGGCATTGCTCGTAAACGTTCAGATAGGTCTATCGCACTTTTTTTTTCTTCTGACGCCGAAATTCTGACATGCCACCACTTGACCTTATTGCCGTTATTTCTGCTGTCATATTTCGTAATTTCATGAGTTTTTAAGAGCAGTCTTCTTCCATTTGGTCATTGGTTCCCTATATAACAACAGCATATAATTATGGGTGACTGCAAGCGTTAGCTTCTTGCAAACGAAAAAACTGTTTCGGCCGGAAAATAGCGACAAATTTTAGACGATCAAGCAAATTATGCAACCATATGTGTCCATGCAAAAATGCACAATTTTTAAGCGCCAGCGCGGCATAGACTGACAAAGGAGATTTTCATGTTAATCTTTTCCCATAGAGAAATTTAGCCGCATGTCACCGCAGACCATAGAGAAGAAAATGCGGTGATACACTCTATGGTTTGTAAGATAAAACTCGACCAATAGAAAATTTGCACGGAAAAGAATCTGTTCACATGGTTGCACGACGTCAGTAGGACGACGTACTCCGAGCGGACCGGGGTACTGCAAAATGTTTCAGAAACTTTTGTTTGCGTTTTTATTTGTTATTGTCCTTTTCGGACTACCTTCATATGGACAGAAGAAGAAGGAGGTAGGAAGGCAGTGCATCTTAGTGGACCTAAATTGAAGGCAACATTGAATTGCAGATTTATTTGAATTGGTTGCTTGCTGATTAGCTGGCTTGCTAGCAAGTCTGCTAGCTAACAAGGAAGAACACTTCTGTCAGTTCCCTCATGTTTCAATGAGTTTTATTTGGACATGCATTGGCGAGCCTTTTCAAAATTAAATGTAATATGTATCCTGCAGTGTATAGTCTAATCGACGTATATGCGGTGTTCCGGCTTCATGTTTCTCTTTTTGTCCTTAAGCCAGTTATGTTGATCGGTTAAGTTCTTATCAAAAGATTTGTTTAGTTCGCCGTCCAGATAATGCCGTATAAACACTGGTGTATCGAGGTTCAGCAAGACAGTAATTCAAGACAGGAATGGAACCATGTCTTTTTATTACGTTCCAACCATATTAACTCGCTTTTTTCCACGACAAATGAACAACTTTGATGTTTACAAATTCTTGTAGTTTATTTCTTCTGCATTCGGACATGAAGGAATTTTTTTTAATATGAAAAGGTTCAATGTCACTTTTGAACAGTGTAGATATAAAAATGTGTACGAGCACTGAAAATTCCGTATGGCTAGCAATAAACGTTCAAAGATGTTTGCGAAAATATTGTGGAGTAACTTTTTTTATATCGCTTATAGACAAAACATTTTACATACTTTTAATCAATATATTTTATGCACCAGAATATGAAGTGATTTTGAGGTGGTGAAGTTGGAACTTTTCTTAGAATTCGCTGATTTTACATGGAATGAACCCATAGGGTCATTTGCGTTGGATTACAGAGGGTATGCGTGCTGGAAAATGGCTTAAATTAATACTAAATCAGTGCTTAACCATAAGAGAAATGCTCTCACCACTAATTACATAGTTATCGTGGTTGTAAACCGTCTTACTTAAACGTGCAAAATTCAAACTGAACCATTCAGCAAATGAATATGATGGGTTTTCCCATATCTACCAGCAATATCTATGTTCTGTTATACTTCCCTGCTGAAAAATCCAGCAAAGACTAGCTAGAATTCTAAGCTGGTTTAAGATTGCCTGAGCTGTGTTTTGTACACCATTAGCTAGTCATAGCTGGTCTAGATGTTTAAAGCTGGTCTCTATACCTAGATGAAGGTGGTCAAAGCTAGTTAAGCTGGTATTGTCAGCTGGAGTCAGCTGGTGAAGGGCTGGTCGACCAACTAAAACTGCCCAAAACACAGCTTAAACCAGTGGAATTTTCATCTGGGTTTATTGTGTGTTGGGAGTTAAATGGCCAATTACTCTTAAAAGATCGGCAAAATTGTAAATTTTATAGCTAGTTTGGGAGAGAGTGCGAGAGAGAAATCAACAGTGAGGTGTCCATGTTGAAACGGTGATCTGTATTTTGCACTGTCTTCCTCATTAGTAACGGTATTCTGCTTTCATTAAATTATGTGAAATGAACCAAATTGATCAAAGGGGATGGGCGAGAGCGGATAAATAGATAATGGGCGTGGAAGCGAAAGCAAAACGCCAGTACGCAAAAATGAAATGACTAGACTTTATTTCACATTTTTTCCTTGCTTCTGCTGCATGGTGACCACAGAAATTAGACTGCTTACTGCAGGCAAAGTCCACTTGTCCAAGCTTGCTTCTTGAGTGCTATTATGGAAACCACCTTTGTGTACTGTACTTGCAAAATCAGCTCTTTGTCATGCTGATTTCAATCAGAAGTGTACTTTAACAGTTAAATGAGTGTGTCCAATAATCAAGCAAGTCACTTGCACAGGGTGCTATTAAGCAGAGGCATTCGTAGATTACCAAGACCTAGGGTAAGTGTATCCATTAAGCCCACCAAAATCTAAGTTCAGGTATTTTTCATGGACAATGAGATGAATTATAAACATGATCCTTGGTTGAATTGAAAGATTAATCTCTCATTTGAAAATGCATGTATTCACTTATTCATATTTTACAGAATAAATTAAAGAAATTTTGTGAAAAAAGTCAAAAGTCTGGCATGGGCTGAATTGGTACCTCGATGCCCAAGTGTGTTTCAAATAAGCCCGCAACCAAATTAATTGACAAAAATATAAAAAAGTATTAGTATTTTTCAGGTAGAAAGAACACCAATTAATTCGGTAACATATTTTACACATTTTATAATTTGAAGCATTTAATGTTTGGCTTCATTCTGAACCAACTACATTACCCAGACCCAACAAACTAGATTACACTGACCCTTGCTACGAACCTAACCAACCACATTATGCAAACTCTACCAATTCATCTAACCAACAACATTACCCAGACCCCACCAGTAAACCAACCTACATCACTCAGTTTCCATCAATAAAGCCAAACAATTACAAAATCAGGAAGCCGTCTGTAAACGTAGCCAACTACATTACTCAGACTCCTTCCGTAAACTCCAACCAGAAACTACACCACCCAGAATTCAACAGCGAACCTCACCAACAGCATTACTAAGATCCCATCAATAAACCTAATGTTATTGAATGTCTAGTCCAATTAATGATATGTTATGTAGTGTAATTAATGATGTCAGGGAGACATAAAACATCAAAGTCACTGGATTACAGAAGAAAATGTACCAAATCTCCCAATTTCAGTGATTTCCTATTGAAATGCATTAGGTGGGCTTAAATGGAACATACTGGTCTTAAATGGTTCTACAGTGATTACTGAGGAAATGAAGATGATATTTTCACACCAAAATAAAAAATATGTATATTTTAGTATGTCTAGAGTCTAAAAATGCTTTTAACTTGGTGTCATAGTTATTCCTGGTATGACATCTTCAGAATTATTGAGGGTGTTCCCATACAAAGTTAGCACTCGCTAGCTGCTTTTTGGCTCACTGTACCATTTAAGCCCACCTTGAATAAAACACATTTTTTGAAAATATGTAGCTCACCCAAACCATTTATTGTATTTTTATTAATATATTTATGTAAAATGCATCAGAAAATATCCAGTTCATACACATGCCATTTCTAATGTTCCAGCAGCATCACACATATCATGACTACTGATTTAACCTTGTGATTGGCTCCCTATGCCAACTAGCAAAACTCATCTTTTCAGATTAAACAAAATTGTGCAAATTAACTAAAAACAACTTCATAAGACATAAAAATTAAATCATTAATCTCTCAATTTACATAACATGGATGTACTTGGCAAGTTACTGGCCGAAAATAGTTTACAGATGATTTTTTTTGGAGGGATCCCGAAACGCCAAAGTTTTGTGGCGGCTTAATGTGATCCTCCTTTAGACTGCCTGGATATGGGTGGGCTTAACTCAACAATGACAAATGTGATTGATGTTCAATAAAAACTGACGTGTTCGTAAGAAATTGTTGAATTGGATGAAAAGATGAGTAACTCAAGGCAAGACCCTCTTTTTATATCATTTGAAGTCAAAGTTGCAAGTGGGCTTAAATGGTGCCTGGGCTTAATGGGAACACTTACCCATTTGCAGCTATGCTCATTGCATTTGAAATGTTTAACCAAGGTTGAATTCCAGTTGACATTGCTGGTGGCTGAAAAGTGTATGAATGCATTCAATGTATGCTGAATGGATGCTTAACTGTAAGGCATTGTGTGATGTGATATGTGTTCAGGCCATGCTGTCCGAAAAAGTCGCGCAGATGATGGACTGGGCCAGCAGGCGGGCGGTGATCAGGATGAATGGGGAAAAGTTCCGCCGCTTTGTGCGGGCCCCACCCCGTAACTACTCGATGATAGTGATGTTCACTGCACTCCAGCCACACAGACAGTGTGGAGTGTGCAGGTAAGGAAGCAATTCAGTGTGCTTTATTGTAGCCCCTGGACGAAGTCGGGCGGCTACTATGGATTCACGCGTGTCGTCTCTGCTGCCGCCGCATCCGCGTCCATGGACGCTGTACAGGCTGTAATTTTTTACCGATTTCTTTCATATTTGGGCTGGATATGTATTGTACTTCACTTATGACGCCTATTGATTTTGGTTGCCACGGCAACAGTATTGGCTGAATAATATGCAAATTAGAGGCAAAACATAGATTTCCTTGTGGACGCGGTACAGGCTGCAGATTTTGACTGATTACTTTCATATTCGGTGTGTACGTGTGTTACACTTCACCGATGATAACTATCAATTTTGGTTGCCATGGCGACAGAATTGGCTGAATAATATGCAAATTAGAGGCAAAACATAGATTTCCTCGTGGACGCGGTACAGGCTGCAAATTTTGACTGATTACTTTCATATTCGGTGTGTACATGTGTTACACTTCACTGATGATAACTATCAATTTTGATTGCCATGGCAACAGTATCGGCTGAATAATATGCAAATTAGAGGCAAAACATAGATTTCCTTGTGGACGCGGTACAGGCTGCAAATTTTGACTGATTACTTTCATATTCGGTGTGTACATGTGTTACACTTCACTGATGATAACTATCAATTTTGGTTGCCATGGCAACAGTATTGGCTGAATAATATGCAAATTAGTGGCAAAACATACAGATTTCATTGTGGACGCATTACACACTGCAATTTTTGACTGATTACTTTCATATTTGGTATGGACATGTGTTACACTTCACTCATGACAGCTATCGATTTCGGTTGTCATGGCAACAGTATTTGCCGAATAATGCGAAAAAAAGGGGAGAAGCGGGCTTTCGGGAGCTACACCCATGCGGTCGACCGGAATGTCTAGTTTAAGGCTGAGTTTGGTTTGTGCATCATTCAAATGCATTGATTCTTCAGTGTTTTATTCTGACATTGTAATATCCACTTGGAATAATAGCTGTATTATCAGTTCCTGACTAGCTAGACATCTTGCTAGTTGTCTTTTCTCTGAAATAACTGAAAAGCCTGTGTACATACATTTTTTTATGATTATTCATGTCTACATACCGTAGTAAGAGCAAAGGACTTCATTATTTGGGCCGCACAGATCAAAATAATGATATGGATACATTCAGGTTCATCAAGGAGATATAAGTAGAATCACCACCCCCAAAATATTGATGGTTATTATTGCTGACATGGAACAGTATCTTGGGAGCTACTTTGCCTGCTTGTTAACCTTTAAGCCAGTTTTAGCCAAATTGTTCTTATGGGCAATTCCACTGTGATGGACGTTACATCAGAAGGAATTTTTAGCTATTCCAACTACCCTCACAGCTAAAGTTTTACTCCAAGAAATTCAACCTTATGGCCCGTATTCAGAAAGGACACTCACCCTCCACTCGCCATATAGTGAGTACGATTGAAATGTAACTGGAGTGTGAGAAAAAGATCGACCTACCACTTACCAGGGAGCGGTCCCACTCCTCGCCAGTATTCACAAACGCCACTCGAGCATAATTGACTGTAGTGGGCACTGGGTACCACAGGCGGTGCGTCGGCTGCTGCAAAGGGACTCAATCCTCACCCTTGAGTGTTGAATGACCTAAACCTGTCGCAGTTTACTTTTCTTGATTCGAAAGTTTCTCAGACTGATTGGTAAAACGACAATCAAATTTATTTTTGATAGCGTTGTTATACATTGCTTCACAAAATTGAAGCGTTTCTTTCACTCATAAATGACGACGTAAAATATCAGCATGTCTTCATAAATTCTGTGGTCGAGTGGCTCGCGAAAGGCGCAGGACAGCCCGTGAGGCTCACTAAGCAACAAGCAGTGAAAAGTGCCAGACATTTCCTTTACATTCAGCAATTAAGACTGTAGAAAAGAATGGATTTTCGTGACTTACAGCTACATGAGCCTGGCAGACCAATCCACACGGCGCCCCACGAGCCAGCTGAGTGCAGAATTTTCCAACCCATGAGTAAAGGAAAAGCGCGAGAAATCCGAATGCGTGAGAGTTGACAGCTATGCGTCATTAATGAAAACTGGCCACACCTGATAATGTTGAGTTTTCGGAGTTTCTGCAATGGTAATTTAAATGAATTGAAAACAGGGCAATAATTGTCAGTGCTCATTCTAACTTAACAAGTAGAACTGGCGACACATGATAATCCTTAGGATTTTTGGAGTTCAAGTAAATAAAATTTTATTAAATGATTGAAAACAGGTCATGTCCATTCATTATTTTTAAGGGATGGTTTAGAGCTTCCCCTATTGCCAGTTCACCAGTAGCCACTGGTGGGTACACAAATGCTAACCTCGAGTTCGCCACAGTGCAGTTTGTGAACACTGAAACGAGGTGGTCAGTCAGCAAGTTACCGGCATCGGTATCATCATTATAGGTAAATATGCCTAGTTGCGATTGCGTCGAGCATGTGGCTGTAAATGATCCAGAGTTTCCAATGTTTGTAACTCCTGAAAGCCATGACAACGAAATACCGGCGCAAGTTAGTGCGGCTCAAGGGAGGTGTTCCCTGCACTCAACCTTCACTCAGAAAGAGACACCATTTTCAGTGTGAGTGAGGTCTCTGAAAGCAAATGAGTGTTTGGGCAACCTCTGACTCATTTAGTATAACCTGACACTAACTAAGTTTTAGTACTCACTCACACTCAATTAGTGTGAGTGTCGTTTCTGAATACGGGCCCAAGTGTATTACTAGCCTAGGTCTGAGGCTTTTTGATGGGGGAAGAAAAGCCATCCAGTGATGTCTGTGTTTTCGATGAACCACAGTTATGAACGTGATGGATGTTACATGACAAAGACATGGAAAAAATTCAGCCATGTTTATTTCAAAATACTCTGTGTCTCAACAATGGTACACATGAATGTTTATCCCAGAATTGTACGAGAACTATAGGCCACCTAATACACAAATTATAATACAGCACCAAATGAGAGTCTCTTAGCCGGCAGTTATAGAATTGCGCAAAATCCTCTGTTACGGATGTTACGTGACGGATGTGACATTTTGTCCACTGAAGTAAAACAAAACTTTCTGCTGAAAAAAGTCAATATTGTCTCGTGGAATGATGAAATGACCACATCTATGCATGACTGTAGTAGATTATAAGATCATTGTGACTTTGTTTTGGTAGTGTGCATCAATTACACAGTATCTTGCAGTGAACGTTATGAAATACTTCTATTCAGGTTTCTCTTTAATCAATCAAACTCAATAGCTGTCCACTTCAGGTGTGGAGCAATCAATGCACTATACCTATGACTGTGTTTATGTTCTTACTCTGTTGAAACAATCCTGTTTCTTTTACTGTAAACTGAAGACTGCAGACTCAGTCCACTTGCTTAATACATTGCTTACTCAAAACGAAAACTGCAGAAACAATTCTGAGTGATTATCATTACTCAACTCTGGACTGTAAGATTAGAAGTCACAAAACTAGCATTAAAACTTGTAGCGAATGATAAATCACACAGGTTAAATTCTGTATTCTGACTTTGATGAGCAGAGGTCTGAGAGGTCTGGGGACGAAAATGAACTAACAACAGGTCCTCAATCTAAAACAAAGAAAAAGTTGATGCTGTGATCGAGATTTCGTCTTTTTTATCATAACAGTAGAAATTACACAAATAGAAATGCTTACTGCAAAATACATTAAGGATCTCCAATGAGTGAGCCCGAGATATCAAAATCAGGCAACAAGGGAGTTTCATAAATTTGATAGCTCGTTCTCATGAATTTGAGATTATATTTATCCCGCAAATGTCAGCATCGTATTATTTGGAAAATGGAAAAATGGCGTTTGGCTTCTAGTTTACAGTTTATTCAGGTCAATGGGATGAATAATTCGCTAGCTAGCATCCTAATGCTTTTCACCATTAAATTATTAAATTGAAGTGTTTACGATAGCAGTTACATGTATAACTCATTGCTGGCTGAAAGGGTTAGCATGCTAGCTAACAAATTATGCATCCCATTAAATTCAATAGACCATCAACTAGATGCAAACACTAGCGATGGTGAATGTTTCCAGAAGAATTTGGCTTGTGAAAATATTAACGTTTGCCAATGAACGGAATCTGAACAATTGTGACACGAGAAAGCTGTATTACACGTGTGTGATATCAAACCTGTATCTAATGGGTTGTATCTCACCCATTTTTAATCTTTTATGAGATAAACGTCATTGTGTTGCTAGGCCGCCACTGGGGCCCTGTAAGTAGTTTTTTTTTAATACGCCATTTTCTTTACTTAAAGATAACCAATGTATTCTTTTTTTGAAAAAAATGATGTAATAGATATGACCAAAACAAACGGTAATAAATAAATGTTTTCTTTGAGAACGCTTGCAATCCACTGAATATTGAATGTGAAAATAGTTTTTTCGACCCGCAAAAACTCCCCGCGCCATTTGAAATACCTCATTAGTATTCACGAGTATGCAAAAATAATGTCACGTGAAAGCGGATGTGCGCGGTGGAAGCAGAAATGAAGAGAAGTTGGCTAACAGCAAAATGCCATGGCCAAAGAAATATCTGACTGATTTGGCCCATAAAAGTGCTAGAAAAGGCCAGGAAGAAGATCGATTGAAGACCAGGATAAATATAAAAGGCCAAAGTGATCGCTGGCAAAGTTTTTAAGCCAGGTTTGGAGATATTTCCGATGAAGATGTGGCCAAACTTTTGCTGGATACATAAGTAAACTTGATGCTTGGTGCAAAATGCCCGATTTCCCTGTTTCCTAGCACTTTCAGATCGTTAATGTACTTGAAATCGTCCTATATTTTTAACTAGACATATAGTTATGAATTTCTAATGCATAAACATAATTTATTTACTAGCAGTCGAATCTGATGACTGATCTGACGTGACTTTCCTTCCAAACCTTCCCAATCTGTGCATGCGTCTCATTTTCACAGAAAACCTGTATTTACGCCTTCTAAATGATTTGTAAAATCCTTATCCTTGTCCATTCTTATTGTTTAATGCACAAAATAACTGGATACAGACCATTAGTTAAGATGAAGTTGCTCAGTGAAAATTGAAATTGAGCGCTTCAAAAAAGCCTGCCTTCATGGCCTTGGAAATGATAGAAGTACAATTGCATCATGGGTAAATTTTGCCCTGGTGCAGCTGCCACCTTTTGAATAATTAGTGGAACTATCATTTACTTTAGAAAGCTGAAAGAGTATAATACAACTCAGTTAATGTTGAAAATCTTGTGACAGTATTTGACAATCTTTGACAATCAAATGACAATCTGAGTAAAACTTAATCCTTTAGAAATGAGCACAGTCACACATTTGAGCCCAAATTCAAAAACCCTCATGGCCAAAATTTCCCTCTTTTCCTTTGATTATCTACAAGTAGATAAGTTGAGCATTCCTCCGCTCTTTGGGGGCGTGACGGATGTTACAGGACCCCTTTTCCTGTGATGGATGTTACATGTAATGGACGTTACGGATTTTGATCCCCTGCCAAATCTTACGTGCCAAACTTTCAGGCAGACTTTATCCATTATTGACTTTGCCTTGGCTACAGCTAAGAGAATTGAAAAGGTTAAGTCAATATTACATTTCAGTTTCTTCCAATAAAAATAATTCAGAATTTCCGTGACGGACGTTACATTGACCGGGAAGATTAAGTGACCCTTACCTTCTGGCCAGCAAACTTCCCACATGAGGGTTCAAGCTCCCCTCTACTTTAAATTGATGCTCTAGATGTAAAAATTTGAAAGATATGAATTGTAGTACCCATTTAGTTACTGCTAATTTCAACGGTCCTAATTACTTGATTTTGGGCCAATTTCAGGGTAAAATTCCCACCATCTGTTTGGATGCAAAACTCTTGCTGAAAAATAGTGGTTCAGCCGTGAATATGTATGTTTCTTAAAGTTAAGGGTTTGTGGATAGATTGTGGCCCTTTGCTGAATGTTAAATAGAGATTTAATTTTTGCTCATCATGTCCCTCTTTTCATGGAATTGCCCTCATGCTAAAACCGTTGGCTGGAATTTGAGCACCTTTATGTGGAAGGCTTGCTCTGGACTGTAATCGAAAATGCTGCCTACCGCCCCAGCAGACACTTCTCTACTTTCCTTATCAACAACAATGACAACAGTTACATCTAAAAAATTTGCTGACATTGTGAAATACATTATGGTTATTGCAAAGGATAAACATGGTTGGACTGTTATGAGAATGCGCATGTGTGTGGGTATATACACAAAGACACACACACCACAATCATGTTTTTACTCACACTAGCAGACGCAGTAGAGCAATTCCATGGTGACTGACGTTACATTCAGAGAGGGAACAGGCCCTTTGGTATGGCCTGGTAGTAAAACTTGCACTCCTAGGATGTTCATATTTTGTTACAAGCATACTGGAGACTAGGTCTACTTGGAGCCAGAAGGAAACTTTGCTGTTGTAATGTATAAGTTAGTGGGATGTGAAATTGTGAGCGTGACTGACGTTACAAAAAACAGCCATTAAGAAAATTCATCAACTTTGTTTCAAACTTGTCTTCAAACCGTACAGGGTTGACCGCTTTTTTCATTTCAAGATATAAGGTTACATGCAACTGAAATTCTAGAAATTATTGCCATGTTCCAAATCAAAAGCATTATCAGAATAATTACATAATTATGTGTGACTGACGTTACATGAATGACAGTTTGTCACTCGAAGTTGCAGAGAATGTATTTATGTTGATAAAACAAGATAATTTGACAAGCAGAAGTCATATTCTATGTATTCATTTACTTTAACAGCTTACCTAGTGTAGTGTTTGCTTGTTTTTTTTGGTTTTTTTTTTTTGTTTTGTTTATAACCCTCTCTCCCGTCTCCCTCAAGAGGCTCTGCCTTTTGCCAAGCTGCAGTTATAAAAAAAAGAATTGTTCTTAATCTGCCTTGCCTGGTTAAATAAAGGTTAAAATAAAAAAATAAATAAATAAATAAATAATGGTACTTGAATGTTTTCTAGACCATGACATGTGCAGTGCTGACAATATCTTCTTGCTTTAAGTGAAATGTGAAAACTGTCACTTTATTGGCACTAGGGATGCAAACTATCGATTAATTCATTAATCATTAGTTGGTTCACCTTATCGATTGATTAACAATTAATTGATAAGCGGCAATTCTCCTGAGAACCTAAATTTCCCTTGGTATCAATAGGTTCTACAACATAAAAAGCTAAACATTGCTTATGATACACTGATTAAAAAATGCATGTTATACTCATTTATGAATGATTTATTGTACCATTTGGGATCCATCCCAGACAATAGCATTTACGTTAAGAAAATGAACTCTGCATAGAAAATGAAATATGTTGGCTACTTTCACATGAAAATAAATTGCACACTGGCCCATCTGTCGCATGTGAAACATTAGCAGCGTAACAGAATTCTAAATGGAAAATAAATGATAATGTAGGCTAAGCCTACATAAAATGGTGTATAAAGTAACAAAATATTAACCTAGTAGGGTACTTATTTTGAAAGACATGTGAAACTTAAGTAGAACTCAGAAGCCCCTTGAATTGAGAAAGGCAACAGCAAAATAACTTTGACTGGAAATGTAAAATTTCAGGCTGACTGAAAACTTAAAAATCCCTGAGAAAAAAGACAGTAAAATTAGAGGGCCTACCTTGGAACAATCAAATTAAAATATTGGCTGCCTTTCTTGAAAAAAAAACATCCATGTCCAATTAGGTTTTAAATAGGCACCTCAATAACACAGATCCTAGACCCATATATTTTTGTTCTGCTGCTGGCGTGAATCGAGTAATTGTAGCTGCTGACACCGCTCTCCGTTTTGATCGCTTCATGCTCGTGTCTTGTCGCCATAGACTGTATAAAAAGATGGAGGAAGCAACCGTGACGTCACCCATCGGTTTCAGCATACCATTGAGGAAGCCTCGATTTTGGCTATTTGAATTGCGCCATTTTGTCATTTTGAAACCGGATAGGATTCCTATTGGACGAGAGCGTGAACTGAATATCCGGGGAGAAGCGAGGGGTGGATCTACGGGTGGACCCTACCGTATCAGACAAGGACCAGAGGATAGCCACGCCCCTAAAGCATATACTGGCTTTATCCTTTATTTTAGTCTATTTGGGACCATAATTTACAAAAATGAATATCATGATATATCGAAGGAGACTTGAAACTTGCGATAGATACAATAAAGTAATGTGGAAAATCATTGCTTAAATTATAAATCTGGTGATAAAGTAGGGTCATTTTCTCATAGAATTCTATAGGATTGAACTTTTTTTCTGCAACCACCGACGTCGCCATCTGCTGGCCATTAAATAGAATGCAAATTTTGGAGATTTCCGCATAGGCCTCAGTTTTCAGACCCGAGTGCTGTGTCCATCTTTTTATACAGTCTATGGTTGTCGCGCATGCATTGCCTCAGGTACGTCAAGCGTGGTCTAGATTCGGCAATGGCGCCCTCGACTGGCGGCGCCACTACATTTCACAGAAAAAAAAGCTGTCGGGGTGTAGGACCATAAAATGTTCAATTAATTGACGAATAATTTAAATGAATCGAGTAAATTGTTTTCGACAATAATCGGTAATCGGTTAATTGTTTACATCCCTAATTGGCACAGATTTAATGAGTGGCATTCACTAGCCTGACAGGCCTGATATAAGGCTTTGAATAGTAATAAAAATAAATAAATCAATAAAATCTTCTTCTCAACTGGTATTGCACCCAACCACCATTGGCTGGCAAGGTCAAAAAACCACAAAATAACGGTGAGGAAAAATGGGCTGAAAGAGAGAGTTGGGTAAGTTTGAAAAGCCCAGTATTCCAATTTGAAGTCATTCTGCTGCACTCCTAATGAACATTATGGATGAGGTGAACCCAACTCAGTACTGGACATTTTAGGGGGTTTGGTATTTTTATTTAGCTGAATTCATCTTTTGTTGGTTGCTCTGCAGCACAGTGGTTGCCTTGGTATGTCTGATAAACTTTCCCAGGTGGCCTGGTCAACAGTATACATGTACTTTGTGTACATGATGAGATCATCTTCTTTGAGTGTATTGACTTACATCAACTGGTAATAACTTGACCAACTGTAGCCAGACTATCGTAAGAAAAAAAAAATGCTTATTCAGATACCTGTGGTAAATTAAAGAGTACTTTAGAAACCTGCTTATCAATGGAGGTAAATTTAAGAGATTTTTCTGCAGTTTCTTGTTTCTTTCCAAGAAGCCAGGAAGAGGAAATGCATCATTGGAAAATCATGAATATTCATGTTGATGGTGCTGCCATCTAATGATAATAAGCAACACTAATCATTTGTTTTAAAGAAAGCTTGTTTGAGACAAGTATTTTGCTGCACAACTTTGTTGTAGCTTGTTGTGTTGAATCGTGACTGATATTACAGACCCGGATTTACGTGTGACTGACGTTACCAAAATTATTGCATTCGTAGGCAAGATTGATGCATGATAAGCAACAAATGGATTGTGTTTTAGATTAATGCTGACTGATTCTAGCAAATGTGTGCATAATAGTTTGGAATATTCAAAGATTTTTTTTTACAGCACTATGTACATTTGTTTTTATTGACTGATGTTACAGCCCTGAAACTAGTTTCTTTGAAAGGAATTTTAAACCTTATGCTTTTGAACAAGCCATTTTCTGCTGTTGTCACCTTGTCATTGTGGACACTGGTATTACAAAACTGAAGAATTGGATAAGAACCAAGTTTACACACTAGATATAAAGAGGCTAATTCATGCGTATTTTGATGGTGGAGAAACATGAAAAAGCACGTCCTCTTCGATGCTGCATAACCACCTTCACCACATCATCCCAGCCAAAACAACTTCTGTTCTATAAAGTTTATCATCTGTTCTGTTCATTTCGAGCACTGTTTTCCCCCAATTTCTGGAAAAAAAACTTTGGCCTCTGAGCCTCTGCAAAATGGAATTGCCCAGAAGGTCTTTTGCTTACTTGCTGCTGTGATTGACTTTTTGCAGGCAAGCTGATGAAGAATATCAAATTCTGGCCAATTCCTGGCGCTACTCCAGTGCATTCACCAACAGGATCTTCTTCGCTACTGTGGACTTTGACGAAGGCTCTGATGTCTTTCAGATGGTAGCCATCCCATTACTTTGGTCATCAGATTCATGGGAACTGAAATGCTTTGTTGAATACAAACATAGGGTGTACTTCTGTAAATGCATGCTAGGCTGTATGAGCTACTATTAGTGGCTATAGGAAAACATTTGCATTACACTGCCCGATGCCTACACTTCAAGCTATCATTCAACTAGATTTAGTGTATTTTTACAATTAATGTAATTTCGCTTGTGCCTACAGCTGAACATGAATTCTGCCCCCTCCTTCATCCACTTCCCTCCGAAGGGGAAGTCCAAACCAGCCGACACGTACGAGCTGCAGGTCCGGGGTTTCGCGGCCGAACAGATCGCTCGGTGGATCGCTGACAGGACCGACGTCCATGTAATATGGCATCTTTTCTCAGTCTTTAGTCTCTTCTTAAGCCTTTAAGGTGTAATTTGAATGTCCTTGACTGAAATATTCCAGTTCTGATGTCACAGTCACTGCTGCTGATAAAAAGGAATGGGGTTCCAGAAAATTCTGGGAAAAAATCCCAGAATGTCACGAGATATGTGATTGCAGCGTTCTTAACTGGACATTCTAATTTTGATATCTCAATCATTGCTAGTGATTGGATGCAATGCTAATGCTACGGTTTTTAATTGATCGCTGTGATGCTGATGTCACAGTCACTACGAGTGTTTGACCACAATGGAGTTCTGGAGTGCTGATGTGGAATTTCAGGGAAAAAAAAAAACAAAATAACGGGATCAACTTGGTTTCCCTCTGCTCAGATATGTGGCAGGAGCATTCATATTCTGTTATTGACTTCGCTGTAAGCTGATTGAATTTAATTGCTCTGCTAGGCTGAGCATGCTTGATTTATTGGATGTGATAATTGACAGCACAAGGTTGCCCAGTGTTCAGTACAGTCAGGGAGCCTCATTTTGGTGCTGCAAAAAAACAGTGCATAATGTAATGTTACATTTTCTACGTGTTATGCTGAGATGTACATTTGTATTGTAATTTTACTGGGCAGTGTTGATTGCTGAATTTTCAGTCCATGAGAAATGAATGGCTTTGCATCCTGTACCTGGTTCATTCTTACTTTAGCCGTGGTGTTAATGCTGTTGTTATACCTTTCATGAATGGGTCATTCCATGTCAGATCATCAAATGGGTCTCACCACCTTAATTTTGCTAATTTTTTGTGTGCAGCTGTATAAATGTGTATCACTGACAAATCTGAAATTTCAGCTCATTCGGACCAAAAATAATTTTTGGTGAATTATTTTCTAAGGGTACTGTCCGTCAGTTTTGTGTCGATTTTTTTTTTTTTTTTTTTAATTTTTTTTAAGAATTCACGTCAATTTACATTTTTCTTGTATTTAGCATGGCATAACTTTTTTATTATTACACCCATGGCCTTTGAGACTTTGCGTCTAAGCTAATGTTATACTTCTAAATCAGAAAATTTAGTCTATTTTACTTCATCTTTCTTGGTTGTGGAGCAATGAGGACACCAATAGTGCCTTTTGTTCAGGCAGTTCCATGTTTAGGTCCCCAAAGCACCCCCAATATAAACCCTAGCATAGGCTCTCTGGCATTTTTTCCATTCATTTGTGTCTGCTGAATATAAATCAGGCTGAATTCACCATTAATTCATCGCTAACTGCAGTCAGTACCTTGCCAAATGTGAAAAAAAGCTAAATGCTCACTACATTGCCACCTGTTCAAACCCCTGTATCTCCAGGGGCACACCTTGGATTTTCTTCTATTTTTTTTTTACTGATTCCTCTATTATAGTAGAGAGACCACTCCAAAAATTGTTGATGTGTTTTGACCAATATGAATTTTGCAGGTGTCTGAACAGGGGTGGTGTAATCTCAAGAATCGCTTGGCATTTTCAGCTTCTTACACAATGTTAATGATAATTAAATCACAATAATTGTAAGTTCTCAATTCATTAATGCATGACACATTCGCAGAAAGATCAGTATATGCAGGTTGGTAGATCATGTTGGCAGGGAGAAACCTGAACCAGTTGTTGATCAATAATTTGTCATGTTTTTATATTGGTCAAAACACATCAACAATTTTTGGAGTGGTCTTTCTACTATAATAGAGGAATCATTAAAAAAAATAGAAGAAAATCCTAGGTGTGCCCCTGGAGATACAGGGCTTTGAACAGGTGTCAATGTCGTGAGCATTTTAGCTTTTTCCACATTTGGCAAGGGGCTGACTGCAGTTGATGATGAATTCATGGTGAATTCAGCCTGATTTATATTCAGCAGACACAAATGAATGGAAAAAATGCCAGAGAGCCTATGCTAGGGTTTATATTGGGGGTGCTTTGGGGACCTAAACATGGAACTGCCTGAACAAAAGGCACTTTTGGTGTCCTCATAGCTCCACAACCAAGAAAGATAAAGTAAAATGGACTGAATTTTCTGATTTGGCAGTATAACATAAGCTGCAAAGTTTCAAAGCTATGGGTATAATAATAAAAAGGTTATGCCATGTTAAATACAAGAAAACTGTAAATTGACGTGAATTCGTTAAAAAAATAGACACAAAACTGACGGACAGTACCCTTAGAACATAATTCACCAAAAATTATTTTTGGTCCGAATGAGCTGAAATTTCGGATTTATTCATCGCTAATACATATTTATCTAATGTGAAAATATGGAAGCAATCTAATCAATGACTACATGGTGACAGATGTTGTGTATTTCTGATAATTTGACATGGAATGACCCAAATACAAATCTGTTTTCAGATGTGGCTTTACGTTTCTTTGCTGGGGCTGAGTATGCAGGTATGTGTGGTGTTGGATTGAGTCCTGAGGCCCGTGTTTTTCCATTCCTCCAAGATACGGGTCATAAGACCGCCGAACTACGCGGGACCGCTGATGCTGGGCTTCCTCCTGGCTGTGGTTGGGGGGCTGGTCTACTTGCGTCGAGACAATCTGGAGTTCCTGTACAACAAGAATGCCTGGGGTTTCGGCGCACTGGTATCGTATGCTTTATGGTGCTTTTTTTCTTCCGTCTGCTTTAAGAGTTTCATTGTCACTGTCTTTGAGCATCCATGCAGAGGCTGATATGAGAAACAGCTTTGTTGCAGTTCTTGAGTAGAGAATTTGACCTCGAATGTTTACTCTGTGTTGTGGTAGAAGACTAAATGGCCTCCGATTGTACATCGATAGGAAACCTTTGAAAAGCCAATAGCTGGTTAAGATGCTGTTGGCCAGTAAGTTAAAAGTAAAGCCCTGTTCACAATGCGAGCGATTTATCACCCTCTGAAGTCACTGGCGGGGTGCTTCCAAAAACTGAGTACTTCTGGTTGCCTTGGTACCGTTATTGAGTAATGGCTCCTAAACTGTGCCCAGCTGGGAAGCAAATGGTTGGCATGATTCCACACAAAAGCAAATAAGCTTGTGAAAAAATTTATTTAACATAAAGTTGTACAAATGTGTTCTCTGCCATACGCGATGGCTACGCGCTGGGATTCGCAGCATGATATAGCTAACAGTGAGTTGGCCATTTTATAGACGAGCGGTTCTCAAAGTGCGAGGCGGGCCTTCCCAGGGGTGCACCAAAGAGTGTCAAGGGTGGCGCAGAGATATTGATCAATTCATAAATGTTTATTTTCAAGATTCTGATTTGCAAAGATAAACTAGACAGTCCGGTTGCCTGCAACCGCATGGGTGTAGTCCTGAAAGCCCGCCTCTCCCCTTTTTTGGCATTATTCGGCCAATACTGTTGCCTCGGCAATGAAAATTGATAGGTGTCATAACTGCAGTATGGCCACATGTCCATACCAAATATGAAAGTAACGGTCAAAAATTACAGCCTGTAGAACGTCCACAAGGAAGCGTCTACGGACGCGGCGGAGACGAGAAGCATGAATCCATAGTAGCTGCCCGACTTTGTCCGAGGGCTGCAATGACATTTTATTCAAATGAGAATGTAAAATAATAAGAGTAACTGCTACAAAATATATTTATAAGCAAATATAGATAAATCCCAGTGTTTACTAGCATTGCCGTGCATGCACACGAAGTGGTGAAATAAAGCCCTTGGGGAAAATACATGAAATATTTGGTGTTTTGTTTGTGACAGATATGAAGCTGTGACAGTCTCTCGTTATATAAATTTGCAAGCTATATTAACTCAGCTTGCTCATATTATTTTTACGATATGTAAAAATTTCATATGAAGGCAAACTTGCGCTTAATAATGGGATGAAATAAATAATTCCCCTGTATTTTCCATCTTTTCAGTGGTTGTATGACCAACTCAATTGCCTGAACTTCAGTGGCTACATGTACACTTTGATACACTTCGGGGTAGACTTAGTATTTGCATAAGCTCAAGGCTTATCAATCGCTCGATGCGTACAATCATGTAATTTGCTGCCACATTCAGGATGTTATCTACGATATGATCGTGGTTTATGTGTTATGTGAATGGAGGTACGCCCAATTTAGCAGTAATGGAGGTATACAAGACCTTGGTCATCGTAAATAAAAAAAATATAATAATAATAATTGACAGCAAATTGTTCCTGCGTTGCTGGGCGAGTTGTGTTTGTACCCATGGCTGTTACAGATAAAAATTTGTTCTGGCCACTGCAATAACGAGCCAGTTCGTTCGTGGTACCTCAGCTAATAAGGTTCAGCAATTTTTGAATAAGACTGTGATGAATGTATTTTACTGGTGCCGTAAATAGTTGCTAGCCATAGTTATTTCCTCTAAACATGTTATCCTTACCATTTCATCCTGACCTACTCATCTGGTCATAACGATTTGGCAATTTTCAAAGTCATTCAGGTGCTATTTTTCCCACATCCAACACGTTGACTATGAGCTCTGACTGTTCCCTTACCGTCTAAGGTCTGTCTGCAGATCTTGATATGCATCGTTGTTACCAGATAATCAATTTTATTTGCTTCATCCAAGAGTGGTTGTAATGTATTGGGTCATCAGTGTGTGTAACTGCACCAGAAAAGGTGACACTGTGGAAAATGCTAAACCTGCCAGACGAAAATGCTGCACCTGCCAGACCAATCACAAAAGCCTGTCCTCTTGTGCTCTCATGGGGATGTTTTGTTTTTGGAGACTGAAACAGTTGAATAACATTCTGAGCCTAAGAACGTGCTCTGGTCAAAATAGATTCCATGTCTCTTGTGTACCAGACATAAGCTCTTTTCTCATTCTGGCCGTTACAGCAGCTTTGTAGTCCAATTTGTTGAAATTCCCTTCAGGAACTGCTTATTCAGGTTGTCATCATTAATGATTTAGTTGTAAGTTGTATTCTAGTGTAAGGTCATAAGGCATGCTTCTAAACTGTTTAGTGGAAGACCACATCACGCAATATAAACTGCCACTCAAGTTATAGATACACTTGCCTTGTCTTTTTGCAGTGCATTGTCCTGATCATGACATCAGGCCAGATGTGGAACCATATCCGCGGGCCTCCTTATGCCCACAAGAACCCCAGTACTGGACAAGTGGTGAGACGATGCCCCGCAGGCTGTCCTGCACTCATAGTAATGGAGTGCATTGTGCACAGTGAAGTGGCATGTTAGCGCTGCTTTGTCCATGGAACCCTGCCAATGTCAGGATTTGACAGCTTTTTGAGTGAGGGTGTGCGTGCAAAAATCGCTGTACATGTGGCCCAGTTATTTACCGGGAAATCTTGAGCAGCTGGAGTACCTGCTGTTTTGATAGCCTGGCCTTTGGATGTATACCATCTCAGTTTGCAGTGCATTTCAGACTCTGCGAGCATGTATATATACGTGTGTGTGTTTGTGTGTGTGCGCATGTGCACGAACAAGTTGCTCGCTGTCATTCTCTCTTCTCTCCTTTGCTTGTTTCAGAATTACATTCACAGCAGCAGTCAGGCCCAGTTTGTGGCAGAAACGCACATAGTCCTCCTCTTCAGTATCCTTTTACCGTGGTGTACATTCAAGAAGAGTAGCGGTTTAGCTATCATATCGTACTTTAAAAGGGGAATGGGTTTGTTGACCTCTCAGCCAACCAGGAGTTGCCCTTTGCCATCCGAACTGCCCTTAACACACCCGTGTAAGATGCGGCCGTCACTTTGGGGATGGTGCTGCTCCACGAGGCTGCCACATCTGATATGGACATCGGGAAGAGAAAAAGTTAGTGTGTGTGTGTGTGTGTGTGTATTTTGAGGTGCTACTCTACTCCAAATGTCTCTCATTGGGCCTGCTTTTTTTTTTTTTTTTTTTAATTAAAATCGATTGTTTCTAGGTCTGCCAAATATCTCAATTACTAGTGGTCTCTAAGGGCTTAACGTGTGGTCTAAAGGTCTTCACACGCTGGGCGCGTGACGAATCGGCGAGACGAAAAAACGAACGATTCGCCTCCGAATATTTCGCATCAAAAGTATTCATGCTGGCAGCGACGCAAATTTGGGACTGTTGATCAATATAAGGTTGGAAAAGATTCGCAGCAGCTCATCCTTCAGATAAAATGATGGATTCAGCATCATTCAGTGATGAGAATCACTCGTTGGAAGAAGAGGAGTATGTTCAATCTGTACTTAAGTAAAGGATCTCCGTACCTCTTTCACTGCTGTCTGTATAGAATTTGCCATTTTAGTGATTTGTAAAGAGAGTTTGTAAAGAGAGTATGTTCCGAGACTGCTAAAATAATAGTCCAGTTAGTGGCATCAGTAGATGGGCTATTGACTATTGGCTAGAATAGTTAACCATGAAAGAGCATTATTGATCAGTCAGAGTTGATTGCGCTCTTCATCTTGGCCTGGATTCCTTTTCATCTTCCCATTTGTTTGTCGTTTTCGACTTGCGAAAGTTCAGAAAAATCAACCTCAATCCGAAAAATAATTACATCACTTTTTTCGCCGCATAATATTCTCCTTTATGTGAAAGCACTCATCACAAAAACAACAGTTCGAAAAAAAATGTATCTCCATGCAAATTAATCGCGTGAAAAATACGCCCCTGGTGTGTAAAGACCTTAAGATTCAAAGTTTGACAGGGAGGTGGGAGCTGAGGGTGTGGTGTTCAGTTTCTCGCCGTGGCCTCAGTCACAGTTAAAGGCCATTGAGGCCTGGGTTTTATGCCATATCTGGTTCTCATCTGGGTGATAAATGACTGCTAATGAGCTAACACTAATGAGCTGAGGGTGCAGCCTTGGAAGAGTGCCTGAGAGGCCTGCTTCTCAAATCTCTTTTCTCTATCCCTCTTCATCTCCCCTCTTTTCTTCTTTTTCTTTGTTCTCTTTCTCATTCACCCCTGTCATCTCTTTTTATTTTTGTCTACCGCCCTTCTCTCTCTGTTCCTCCATAGTTATGTGCGTGGCTGGAATAAGTCTGGTGGTCCTCTTCTTCAGCTGGTTGCTATCCATCTTTAGAGCCAAATACCATGGGTATCCATACAGGTAAGGGCTCCGACATGCACATGCAGAAAAGTGTTTGCAGAGGAAAAGTATCTGTTGAATGGGAGAGGTCGGTATGAATTACAGTATTGCTCTTTTGACCCATTTTTGTTGCTTAATACTCTCACGCAAAACTGTGAATGAATATCAACAGGAAAATCTTGCTGCTGAGTGTGTAGTTTGTGCAGTTTAAAGAGTTTCTACTGATTGTGTGTTTCTTGCATTGCAGTTTCCTGATGAGTTAATAATGTGGCAGCATGGAGATGGAGTCCCATTTGTCTTAATATGGAAGAGGACACATCACCTTAAACGGGAACCAAACCGAAACAAGAAGATTTATACAATTTATAGTGCCTTAAATTTGAGTACAGGAGCTATCCGTTATGTCACCAGTAATGCCCCTTCCTTGTTTTATTTTCATACCTGATGTTATTTATCCATTTTTGTAAGTACTCAAGATGATCTTTGCTCTCTGTTTGTAATTGTCTGCTTGTGGAAAGTAATTGAGGGCAACATACACGATTGCACACCTACACACACAAAAACGGGGAAATGCAGAAGTTGGACTACCTCAAACCACTGGTAATTCAGGTCAATGGACAGCCTTGGCCAGTGACGTACACACGCAGACCCACTTGTAGGGCTGCATATTCATGTACAGTGCTTAACAAATTTATTCGACCACCACCCAATGTGAGGTTTGTGCCACAGCTGCCCTAGATTAACAGTGTTGGTAATTACCAAAATCATTTTTTATGTTTCTGTAATTGTTAATCCACCAGTATGCGCAAGCTCTTTAATTGAAATGATATTTTTAATGCTAAAATATAATTATTTTTGTTATCCATTAATCTTCAAATTTACTGTTTTACAAAAAAGCAGAAAAAATAGCTAAGCATATTATTATCTTTTGATAAAGATGACAAATAACCGTTATTTAGTTGCATTCCTGAACATAAAAATTAGCTTTGGTGGTTGAATGCAAGAATGCAAGCTGTTGTCAAGGCCAAAGGAGGCCATACAAAATATTAAGGGTTTTTTTTTGGTTTTTATGTGTGAACAAGAACTATTTAGTTGTTTCAGATTGTTTTTTGCCACGGAAATAACAAGAGAATTTTTAGTTTTAAACAAGTTTTTGACAAATTTCTAAAATATTTCTGTTTTCTCGTTTTTATGGCAGGTGGTCTAATAAATTTGTTAAGCACTGTATCTTTATCAAGGGCTTTTAAAGCAGATTAGAGACAGGGCATTCATAGTTTCCATATTATTAATAAGGCAGTGCAGTAGAGTTTAAAAGAAAAGTAGCTTTGATTTGTGGTTAAATATTAGAGATTAAGTCCATTTTTAAAAAAAATATTTGTGGCACTCTGGAAATGGTCATCACATCTTGCACGGATTAAGTGCATCACAAGTAGAAATATCAGAACCACCCCTGAAAAATTTCTTTAAAATTTGAAGTTTCTTAACCACAACTAAAACATCTACACAAATGATTCCTTTTAATTTGAAGGATGAGTAAAGGCTTGTGTTTGAGAGTTATATCCAGCTGCACTTTGCTCGGTGAGGTTCCCAAGCAATATAAGCATACTAACAGAGTTCTTCAGGCGGCAAATACTTGATAGCCAAATTGTTGGACGGCTAGTCGCAAAAAGACAAAAAATTGTTCAAGATGGCGAAGGGAATGGTGCCAATTAAGTATGGCAAAATATGCCAGGAATGGCAAAAAAAGAACTGTGACCACCCTTTGACAGCGATTGACAGATATTTGGTGTGATAGTCGTCAGCAACCACAGAACTACAGCTCACCGCAGAATTGAATCAATCTATATCTGCACAAGTCTCAACAAACACTATATATCATCAGCTTCACAAAGCGGTATTCATCGCTGACTTTCCAGTGGGTTGCCCCCCTCTGTTTGTGCTTGTCAGATCATACCAATCCTGTGGCCATTATCCCCCCTTTTTTAGTGTGTAGGTGAATCAGCTGAGAAGTGTGCGTAAAGACGCCCATGTCAAGAAGTCTGAACGTGGAATGAGAGTGAGTAACCACGGAGAGCTCGCCTGCAGCTTGAGTGCATTGAATGGCCGTATATTGGCAACTGCAAAGTCCAAGACTCCAATTATGCTCACTTCTTCCCAAAATTCTGTCCTGTTCATGTTTTTCTTTCTGTTGAAAACAGTAGCGGAGACTATTTTCAGATACAAAATCCAGCAAAAAGTAAATCGTGCTGTTTTATTGCAAAATATAATTAGGAAAAAAAGGAATCCAGAGGAGATTCATGGATGGTGAATGAAGTGTTCCTGGGTGCATTACATCCTATCTACATCTAAACAGCGATAAATTCACAAGGTTAAGGGCTCCAGGAAATGTTCCAAAATACTTTTTTTTTTGGTAATATAGAGTTTTTGTATGACATCAGTTTCCTTTTTCATGTAATTGTTTTCTGTGGAAGTTGAAAAGGTACAATTTGTGTATTGTATGCAAATGCAGTCTACATGGATGTGATTCCGATAATGCTTTCTTTGCAATTAAAGTGCCTTAAAAATTTGTCCAGAAATTATTTTTGGTTGTTTGTGCTTTCACGTTCTTATATGGAGTGTACTTTGGATTTGAGAAGGAAATATGAATTTAGAGAACCAATCTATGCCAAGCGGTTAGTTACTCACCTGAGCGCATTTCACTAACAGTGGTAATGCTGAAAGTATGCAAGATGTTGCAGTATGATCTCGCAGTGTACATCAGTGGAGACATGCTGTGTGTTGGTGTACAAAACCCAAAACCAGTGAAGTTGGCACGTTGTGTAAATCGTAAATAAAAACAGAATACAATGAATTGCAAATCCTTTTCAACCTATATTCAATTGAATACACTGCAAAGACAAGTTACTTAATGTTCGAACAGGTAAACTTTGAAATTTTTTGCAAATATTAGCTCATTTGGAATTTGATGCCTGCAACATGTTTCAAAAAAGCTGGCACAAGTGGAAAAAAAGACTGAAAGAGTTGAGGAATGCTCATCAAACACTTATTTGGAACATCCCACAGGTGAACGGGCTAATTGGGAACAGGTGGGTGCCATGATTGGGTATAAAAGCAGCTTCCTGAAATGCTCAGTCATTCACAAACAAGGATGGGGCGAGGGTCACCACTTAGTGAACAAATGCATGAGCTGATTGTCGAACAGTTTAAAACAACATTCCTCAACGAGCTATTGCAAGAAATTTAGGGATTTCATCATCTACGGTCCGTAATATCGTCAAAAGGTTCAGAGAATCTGGAGAAATCACTGCACGAAGCGACAAGGCGAAAACCAACATTGAATGCCCGTGACCTTCGATCCCTCAGGCGGTACTGCATCAAAAACCGACATCAGTGTGTAAAGGACATCACCACATGGGCTCAGGAACACTTCAGAAAACCACTGTCAGTAACTACAGTTCGTCGCTACATCTGCAAGTGCAAGTTAAAACTCTACAATGCAAAGCGAAAGCCATTTATCAACAGCACCCAGAAACGCCGCCGCTTCGCTGGGCCCAAGCTCATCTAAGATGGACTGATGCAAAGTGGAAAAAGTGTTCTGTGGTCTGACGAGTCCACATTTCAAATTGTTTTTGGAAACTGTGGGACGTGTCCTCCGGACCAAAAGAGGAAAAGAACCATCCGGACTGTTATAGGCGCAAAGTTCAAAAGCCAGCATCTGTGATGGTATGGGGGTGTATTAGTGCCCAAGGCATGGGCAACTTACACATATGTGAAGGCACCGTTAATGCTGAAAGGTACATACAGGTTTTGGAGCAACATATGTTGCCATCCAAGCAACGTCTTTTTCATGGACGCCCTGCTTATTTCAGCAAGACAATGCCAAGCCACATTCTGCACGTGTTACAACAGCATGGCTCCGTAGTAAAAAGAGTGCGGGTACTAGACTGGCCTGCCTGTAGTCCAGACCTGTCTCCCATTGAAAATGTGTGGCGCATTATGAAGCGTAAAAATACGACAACGGAGACCCGGACTGTTGAACAACTTAAGCTGTACATCAAGCAAGAATGGGAAAGAGTTCCACCTGAAAAGCTTCAAAAATTGGTCTCCTCAGTTCCCAAACGTTTACTGAGTGTTGTTAAAAGGAAAGGTGATGTAACACGGTGGTAAAAGGCCCTGTGCCAACTTTTTTTGCAATGTGTTGCTGCCTTTAAATTCTAAGTTAATGATTATTTGCAAAAAAAAAAAAAAGTTTCTCAGTTTGAACATTAAACATCTTGTCTTTGCAGTGTATTCAATTGAATATAAGTTGAAAAGGATTTGCAAATCATTGTATTCTGTTTTTATCTACGATTTACATAACGTGCCAACTTCACTGGTTTTGGTTTTGTATATTCTTTGAACTTGACGACCTCTTGAACACCAATGGTAACAGTTCATGCAAGTATTTTGACACATTAAACGGTTTACAGTATTTCCACAGTTTAATTACGGGGATCTGGCTAATCAACCTTGAAGGGGTCTGGTGACTCTCTAGTGGCACACTACTTTGCCAAAGATGCTCATCCAAGCTCTCTCACACTCATCTCCACAAACCATGTCTTGATTTTCCTCAGTTTTTGCGGCCATTGTCATGATAAACCGGTCGACTTCCCCAAATTGTTGGAAGCACAGATTTGCCTGAAACACCACTGTGTACTGTCACATCAACATGTTCCTGCTAGCCAGTACAACAGAAACAGCCCCAGCCTGCTTTCTTTTGATCACTATGGTGTATTTTCCTGGAATTGTTTGGGCCTCATAATACTATTGAAAAGCAATGAAAGGGGGTGGTGATCTTTCTTTCAGGTTCAAGCTTTGATGGTGCAGTCCAAGTTATTTGGGTTCCGGCCTTCTTAGTTTCTAGATCCAATTAACATCAAAATTTTTGGGGTATTCTGGAAGTGACATCTGGCACATCCAATGATGCTGGCAAAGGCTGCAGTGAATTATTTCCCACTCTGCTGAATTGAACAGTAGATGGCAGTGAATCACACTTCAAAATAAATTTTAAAAATCTGGAGTTTTTTACTGAAAGCTGTCACTAACTGTGAAAAATTTCTTTTTTTGCTTTGTCATTATGAGGTGTTGAGTGTAGGCTGATGAGGGGGGGAAAAAAATGTTTTTACCCTGTGAACATATGGTTGTCTTAAAAAAAAAAAAAATAGCAGTGTAACCATAATCGATGAACCACTGTAATTTGTAGTTGTGATACTTCATCATGGCAAATAATTGTAGGTATAGTAGTGTAATAAAAAAACAACAGACCCAACGGTCATGACATGCATGCTGCTTGTTCTGAGTAATTGACTCAATCATTGAAAGGGGCGTGTTCAAAAAAAAAAAAATTGCAGTGTGGAGTTTAATTGGAGAATTCATTATGTAAAGAAAATAATGCCATTAATTGTCCTTTTTTAACCCCTTTGTGCAGAAGCCAAATCTGGCTATTTATGTGTTACCTTATTTAAGGCTTTATAATTCAAGATAACAGCTTCACAGAGTGGAAGGGAATGGCTCAATTGAGTCAAGACACTTGAGGCAGTTGCAACCCCAATTCCGAAATGGTTGGGATGAAGTGTAAGTTGTGAATAAAATCAAAATGCAATGACTTTCAGATCACATGAACCAATATGTTATTTACAGTAGAATATAGATAACATTTAAAATGTTGAAACTTTAGACATCTAACATTTTTTATCCACAAAATGAGCTAATTTCAAATTTTTTGGCTGCAACAGATCTCAAAAAAGTTGGGGCACAGGCAAAAAAGGGCTGAAAAAGCAATTAATATATAAGAGAATCAGCTGAAAAAACATGTAGCAAGTAATTACATTAACTGGCATCAGGTGTGTAACATGATTGGCTATAAAAGGGATGTCTTAGAGAGGCTGAGTCTCTCAGAAGTAAAGATGGCCAGATGCTCTCCAACCCATGAAGGCTTACGTAAAAAAATTGTGGAATACTTCAAAAACAATGTTCCTCAACGTCAAATTGCAAAGGCTTTGAAGGTCTCATCATCGACAGTGCATGACATCATCAAAAGATTCAGAGAAACTGGAAAAATCTCTGTGCGTGAGGGACAAGACCTTTACTGGATGTCCCGTGATCTTTGGGCCCTCAGACGCCACTGCATCACTCACCGGCATAATTCTGTCATTGACATTACTAAATGGGCCCAGGAATACTTAAAGAAACCACTGTCTGTAAACACAGTCCGCCCTGCCATCCACAGATGCCACCTAAAACTCTATCATGCAAAAAGGAAGCCATTGCTGACCGTGATCCAGAAGCGCCGCCGTGTTCTGTGGGCCAAGGCTCATTTAAAATGGACTGTAGCAAAATGGCAGCAAAAAGTGTCCCGTGGTCAGACGAGTCCAAATTTGACATTCTTGTTGGAAATCATGGGCGTTATGTCCTCCGGGCTAAAGAGGAGAAAGACCACCCCTCCTGTTATCAGCGTTCAGTTCAAAAGCCAGCATCTCTGATGGTATGGGGATGCATAATGCATAATGGGACACTTGCATGTTTTGAAAAGCACCATGAATGCTGAAAGGTATACAAAGGTTTTAGAGCAACATATGCTCCCCTCCAGACGACATCTATTCCAAGGAAGGCCTTGTGTATTTCAGCAGGACAATGCAAAACCATATACTGCAGCTATTACAACAGCATAAGCCGTAGTAGTAGAAGAGTCCGTGTGCTGAACTGGCCTGCCTGCAGTCCTGATCTTTCACCGATTGAGAACATTTGGCGCATAATTAAATGAAGAGTCCATCAAAGGAGACCCAAAACTCTCCAGCAGCTGGAAGCCTGTATTTAACAAGAGTGGGATCAAATTCCAATGGCTAAGCTCAAGAAACGTGTCTCCTCAATGCCCAGACGCCTGTGTTAAAAAGAAGAAGGGATGCTACACCATGGTAAACAGGCCCCTGTCCCAACTTTTTTGAGACATGTAGCAGCCATCAAATTTGAATGAGCGCATTTTGTGGATAAAATTGTAAAATTTCTCAGTTTCAACATTTGCTATGTTATCTCTGTTCTATTGTGAATAAAATACTAGTTGGTGTGATTTAAATGGCATTGCTTTTTGATTTCATTCACAATTTACACTTTGTCCCAACTATTTCGGAAATGGGGTTGTAGAATTACATCGTATTTTAGTTTATTTTCATGATCTTGGTAGAGAAAAAGGGCTGCAAACAAAAAATCTTCATGAAAATTTAGCATTGAAGTTATATATAATACTGAGAATTTAAAAATGGCTGGGGGTTAAAACTATACATTTCTGGGATCATAAATTGCTTGACAACAAGTGTAATTTATCTGAGCGTTACATTCTAAATTACCTACCCTCTAGGAGCCAAATAAGACAGCTATCCAGGTAGCTCCCCGAACTCTAAGATCCCTCAAATTGGTGCAGAGTCAAATCATTAAATAATCATATATTTAACACAAGTCAACTTTTGACGTATGAAATTCAATATGAATTAATGATTTTCTGGTTGAATTTAGCATGAGTTTATCAGTATAGGTGCAGTCAGACATCAGTGGTCACCAGTAACCTCTCCAAACACAAAACTTGCCTTTTCTCCATTATAAAGTTTAGAATTTTGCCCATTTTTTCTTCAGAGTCCTACAAGCCAGCACACATACTCATTAAAGGAAATGCTTATTTAATGGTCAGAACATTCACCCTGCAATGAAAAGCCAGCAGTTCCACTTCTGAGCTCTCTTTATTCTAAAAGAACAGACATTCCACTATCTGGGCAAAACAGGCAAAATTCTACCCTTGATTGAACAGATTGGTGCAATGAACGTACCAGGGAGTCTACCGAAGTCCTTGTTGCTGTTGGCAAAATAAACAAGCCAAAACATCGGCATTCAATTTTGTTGAATATGGTATAAATTCCAAAACAAAAAGCCACATTGAGCAAAATGCAACCACAGGAGCAGTAACCGTATTTCTTCATTGAATCCCTTCTCCAGAGACAGATGTATCCGGTAGAAGGAAACTTCCAGTCCTGTTCCATTTGGAATAATTGCGATTGACCATGTCCTTACCTCATTTCAATGTAACTGAACACTTCAGGCCGGTTTTGGAAGTCTTTTTTTCTTTAAATCGTGTCATTTTCAGCTGTGCAACTGTGCCCAACGTGAAGAGAATACAGCCTACCTTGCTCTTACGCAAAGGCTTATATACTCTTCTGCTTGTCCAACCAGTGTCTTTCAGTTACACTGGAAAGTTTATACACTCTGGCATTGGATAAGAAACAAGTCAATCAAGACATCATTACTGGGGAAGTTTCAAGTGGGCGTGAACTGTAAGTGTGCAGTTACGTTAGATGAGCCTAAGTAAATAATTGAGTGATTGGCTATCAACATGAGTACTTAGGAGGATATAAAGGAGTGCCGAATTTGTCAATGGAGGAAACTACGCGTAAATACACGGTAGGGAACTACACGTTTTTGATATGTGATGACTATAATTGAAAGTAGAATGACATAGTACCAATACCATGGCAAATTTTTGCTTCGGAAAACTTATTTTTCTTAACTATGAATTGGGATACCATTGGCTCACTGTAGCTGAAGTGCTTGCTACAGAGGACAATGATTTTTCCTGTCCTAAGAGATCATTTTTTTGAACTGCTGGATAGATACTATGGGCAAGTATATTGAGCAGTTTGCACATCAGGCTTAGCTGAGGAGTTTAATTCATGTAACTCCTGAAAAACAGGGATGGGACTGAACTCGTTCATACTCTATACCATGTTCGAGCTCGGCTTGCTTGTGAATATTCAATAACTGATCCGGGTGTGCCATCTAGTGATAGAATATTGTAACTACGTGCATACATTTGCAGCTCTGTGTCCACTGGTGGACATACCTGCATAAAGGGTTTAAGGAAGAAGGGAAGCAAATGTTTCATACATTGTTATAAAATATATTTCCATCTGAATTGCAAAGTAAAATGGGCCGTTCCAAACAACGTAATATGCTTAAAAAGTTGATTGGAGAGGGGAAAACATTTCAAGAAGTGCAGCAAATTATAGGATGCTTTGCTAAAATGATCTCAAATGCTTTAAAATGGCAACAAAAACCTGAAACGTGGAAGGAAATGAGCAGCTACTGTTAAAACGGATCAAAGAATAGCCAGAATGGCAAAGATTCAGCGAATCATCACCTCCAGAAAAACCAAAGATGATATAAAATTACCTGTAAGTGCTGTCCCAGTCAGCAGACGTTTGATCGAAGCTAAGCTATCAGCAAGAGGCCCCTGTAAATCACCTTTGTTGAAAAAACAACGTGCAGAATCAGTTAAAACATATCATTTGGCCCAAAGAGAAATGGTGTAACTTTCGGTGGATTGCTGAGAATAAAATTTTTTTGGGGTCTAGTGGTCGTTGACAGTATGTCAGACAACCCCCGGGTACTAAATTCAAGCCACAGTACACTGAGAAGACAGTGATGCATGGTGGTGCAAAAATCATGGTATGGGATTGTTTTTCATACTATGGTGTTGGGCCTATTTATTGTGTACCAGGGATTATTGATCAGTTTGAAAACATCAATATACTTGAAGAGATTATGTTGCCGTATGCCGAAGAGGAAATGCCCCTGAAATGGGTGTTTCAACAAGACAACGACGCTAAACACACAAGAAAGCGAGCAACATCTCGGTTCCAGACAAACAGGATTGAGATAATGGAATGACCGGCTCAATCTCCTGGCCTCAACCCCATCGAAAACTTGTGGGGTGACATTAAAAATGCGTTCTCTGTAGGAAAACACAAAAATTCACAGGAACCGTGGAATCTAGTTTATTCATTTATGGCTGAGATCTGTTTCTAGGTGCTAGAAGTTGGTTGACTCGATGCAACGCAGATGCGCAGCAGTTATCAAAAACAATGACTATGCAACTAAATATTAGTTCAGTAATTTAAAGTGAAGTTTAATCTTGACTTAAATTTAATATTTGAGTTTTAAGAGAAAATTGTTGACGCTGCTTTTTTTTTTTTTTTTTGAGCAGATTCCTTTCTTTGCTTCCTGTAAAAGAATAACACAGACTTGATCAAATTTGTTAATTCTTTGGTTTGGAATTGAATGTGTAACGTTTCCACTAAATTTGAAATATGGAACTGAAGGCTATTAAAAAATATATGTGCACTTTATTCACATTTTTTTAAGCACTAGTATTTTTTTTAACACAACTGTGCATCTGCAGATGCTTTTGGATACATCCTCAGTGATATGCCTGGAATTATTGGGTGTTTTGGGTCTTTAACAGCATACACCCTCCTCCAGGTGACCCATCTGGGGCTGATCAGACCCCAGCTTTTGTCCAGATTGCTAGCTGCACTGGCTCCATGGCTCTCCTCTTTTCAGCCAAAGCCACCTAGAGGCCGTCTCTGCCGCATCGTGTGGTGCTACAGATGGCTCTCATCTTCCTCTCTCCTTCGATGCCCTAATTACTGAATGCTCTGCCTAGAGAATGGGCAACAAATCGCAAGCATCCTACTTTTACCTGGAGAGACCTCGCGCTCCATCCAACCTGCTGACAGTCGCTGGCCAGTTCCGCAAACTTGGAGCGCTTCCTTTGAAATGCTTCTTCCAATCGATCTTCCCGTGATACCTTCAGCTCCAGCATCACAACTTGCTTTGTGGACTCAGACACCAGGACAATATCTGGTCTCAGGGTAGCGGCTGCAATGTGGTCGGGGAACTTCAGCTGCCTTTTGAGATCCACCGACAGTTGCCAGTCCCTTACTGAGGTCAAGATGCCCGCAGATGTTCTTCTGGTGGGGTTTGGCTGCTTTTCAGGTCTGACAAAGGTGATGGTTTTCTTGGAGGGACGGGACCACTTTGCCCCCTCAACTCCTGCGCTGATGGTTTAAGTGAGGGTCCTCAGGATCTGATTGTACCTCCATCGGTAGTGTCCGTCTCCAAGAGCCTTTGTGCAGCAGCTGAGGATGTGTTCCAGGGTTCCTCAGTTGGAACACAGTGGGCATGCTGCTTTCTCTGCTGTGCCCCATGAGTGCAGATATGATGGGCTTGGTAGCACATTGTACTCTGCCTGGATGAGAAAAAAACACAAGGCTGCAACATAGCAAATGTGAAAAAGGTGAAGGCGTCTGAATACTTTCTGAATGCGCTGCATTACATTGTACAGAGACTGGAGCTAAGCTGTATAGAATTCTCTTAAAACGGCCCTATTTTTTTCTTTCCTTTGCTATTGTACTAACATGGTGATTCAAATGTCAGCATGCTAGAATGCTGATGCAAATTCTCAAGAGTTAATGCTAATGCTAAAATCAGGCCACATTCGGTGAAAAAAAATCTGACCACGAAAAATGCCAAATTAACTCATATTTATTATTTAACTCAGCCAAAGCAATATTAAACAAAATATTGTCAATGCTAATGTTTGCATGCTAACATGGCAGGGCTGCCAACTCTCATGCATTCGGTGTGAGATTTAGTGGCATATTCAAGTTCCCATGCTGAAGTCAGCAATTATTCAATCAACGCAATGCATGTGTTTCACGATCGTTCAAATTGTTTAAATGAAATAAGACCATTTGAAAAGTTTTTATGCTATTCCATTGCTTCCAACCCCAGAGTAAAGAAAAGCGTGAGAAGTCCGGAGTCATAATTGATTTCCATGTTACCAGTGGTGAAATCTACCTCAACGCAGGCAAAACTCAAATACATGTACTTCCATGCACAAGGACTTCAATTCCGCCTGAGAATTTCTTCCAAATGCGCTGATTGAATAATTGCTGACTACAGCACGAGAACGTGAATATGCCACTTATACTCACGCCGAATGCGTGAAAGTTGGCAACTCTGCGTGGTAATGCTCATGGAAGCACATTTACAGTAGGCTCCAAAATAACTGGCAATGCACAAACAAAACAAAAAATATATATAAACAGTATAATTATAGAGAAACGGAATATGCCAACGTGTGAAATACTTTATTGTTTCGATGGAGACAAAAAATATCATAATCATTTAATACAAAATAAATTTCAACACAATCAATGTTTCATAATTATTGGCACCCTTCATTTCATACTTAGTGCAACAACCTCTGGTAAGGATAACAGCATGGAGTCTTTATCTGTAATTTTTGACAAGGTTAAGGCACACATTTGAGGGGATTTTGGACGGTTTCTCTATGCAGATCCTTTCAAGATCCTTCACATTCTTTGGTTTGTGTTTATCAACTGCCCTCTTCATCTCAGCCTACAGATTTTCAATTGGATTGAGGTCTGGCGACTGAGATGGCCATTGCTGTGCATTTATTTTGTTGTCACCGAACCATTTCTGTGTGGATCTTGAGGTATGCTTTGGGTTATTGTTTTGTTGGAAAGTCCACCAACAGCCAAGTCCCAGCTTTCTGACGGAGACAACCAGATTGTCAGCCAAAATATCCTGATACTTGTTGGAAGGCATTATGCCATTCATCTTAACCAGTGCCACTGGACCACTTGAATTAAAACTGCACCAAACTATGACTGCCCAACCATCCAATTTCACCGTGGGTATGACGTGTTTCTCCTTATATGCATCTCTGTTTTGATGCCAAACATGCCTCTGACCGAAATGTCTAATTTTGGTCTCATCTGAACAAAGCACCTTGTTCCTGTCATAATTTAAATGATGTTTGGCAAATTCCAAGCGCTTGCTTTTGTGTCTATTGGTCAGAAAAGGCTTTCCTCTGGCAACCCTTCCAAAGAGCCTGTGGTGGTGGAGGTGGCAACTGATGATGCTTTTTGAAACCTGGTGACACCAAGATGCCACGAAGTCCTACAATTCCTTCACAGTGATTCTTGGGGATTTTGTTGCATCTCTCTCCATCCCTCTCAGTATCCTGGGGGGCAAAATGCAGTTGCATCCTCTGCCCTTGAGGTTTTCAACAGTTCCATATCTTTGGAATTTTTTGATAATTGCCCTGACACTGCTCAGTAGCACGTTCAATTGTTTGTCAATCTTCTTTTGGCCATTACTAGATTTATAAGGTTTATGACCATCTGCTTTCTTGAACTTACAGTTATTTTGTTTTCTTCATGATGTTGGATGACAAAAGGATATTTCTTGTTTGTTACCTCATTTCTATACCCTAATGAAACAGGAAGTGATGAAATGGCTCAATATAGTTCCTTAACACTCAGATAAAACTTACATAAGTGGAGTTTAATACCTGGTTTAAGTTTGGAAGATGATATTTGCAATAATCTTTAAGGGTGTCATTGATAATGAAACCTTGATTTGGAGGAAATTGATTTTTAATTAAATCAGTAAATTATTTTTGTTGGTTCCATTGGAACATTAATATTGTGCAATATTTCTGACGTTGTTACTTAGTTTCTTTATAAATATATTTTTTCTAGAATTTTTTTTAGTTTTGTTTGTGAATTCCCAATCAGGGGTGCCAGTAATTTTGGAGCCCACTGTATGTCCTAATGCTATCATGCTGATACTTAGATGCCAACATGCTAATGCGAATTTCTTCATGCTAAAATGCTAATGCTAATGCTCATATCTGGTCACTAGCAGGCCAGTGTGCACATGTGAAAATGCTAATGACAAGCTTGCAGGCAGTAGTACTGAAGTCAATGTGCATATGCTCATGTTAGCATGCTAATTTGCTATTGTTTTGGTTATAATGCAAACACGCTAAAACTAATATTAGCATGCTAATGTAAATATGCTAGCATGCTCATCCTAATGTCAATATCCTATCATGCTAATGCTAATATTAGCATGCTATTGTGAATATACTAACATTATAATGCTAATGTCAGCATGCTAATATGCTAATGCTAAAAAGTCAATGATAATGCTATTACAAATATTAGGTTGTATTTGGTGAAAAAAAAATATTGACCTTGAAAATGCGGAAATGACTTTTATTTAATATATTTTCTCTTTTTATGATGTATAAAGGCAATCTTTAATTATCTTTAATTATTTTGATTGAAAAAAATGACATTTAAAGATTGTGAAAGATATGTCACCATTTTGGACATTTTTGACCACAATTATGCCAAAATGACAAAAATTAAAATTATTTTCTCTTTTTATGTTCTATTAAGACTCTATTCTTAGTCTAAGAGGGGAAATTGTCAATAAAAATGTTTGGCCTTTATTCTGCCATTTTGGAGATAATATAAAAGTCTTACGTCTTTTTACCAGTTTTTGATGAAAAATATTTTTGACCTTTAAAATGCCACTATGACTCACATTCAAGTTATCTTTTCTTCATTATAATGTATGATGGTCTTTTATTATATTAAGCGAAAAAAAAAAAACAAAATCAAAAACTTGTAAAATTTCTGTCACCATGTTGAAAAAATTTAACCCTAACCCTTACCATAATCCCTAACCTAACCCCTAAGCCTAACCCTTAATTTAATTAAGGGGATCTTACTAAATATTAGCCTTGAAGGGGTCTGGTGACTTTTCATTAGCACACTACGGTGACAAAGCTATGTAGACTCATACTCATCCAAGGTCTTTCACACTCATCTCAACAAACCATGTATTGACCGCACTCAGTTTTCGGGTCCATTGTCATAATGACCCAGAGGGTTACCCCAAATTGTTGGAAGTGCAGATTCATATGTAACACCATTGTGTGCTGAAGCATCAACATTTTCCTGCAAGTCAGAACAGCAGAAAGGGCCCCAGCCTACTTTCTTTTGAACGTGATGTATTTTCCTGGAATTGTCTGAGCCTCATGATACTGTTGGAAAGCAATGATTGAGTTATTATCTTTCATCCAGGTTCAAGCTTTGATTGTAGCGTCTTTCAAGTTTTCTATGGGCTCTGGCCTTTTTAGTTTCTAGATCAAACTAACATCAATATTTTTGGGATATTCTGGAAGTGGGATCTAAGCGCATCCAATGATGCTTGCAAAGGCTGAAGTGAATTATGTTCTACTGTGCTAAATTGTAACAGTAGATGGCAGTGTATCATATATATTGGAAATTCCATACCAAAAAAAAAAAAAAAAAATCTGGAGCTGTAGACGAAAAGCAATTCATAAATTTGCAAAAATTTGAAAAATTGAGTTTTTCTTTATCATTATGGAGTTGTGAGTGTGGACTGTTGAGGGGAAAAAATAAATCTAAATGATTTTAAGTATCAGGCAGCAAGATAACAAATGCGAAAAACTGAAGGCGTCTGAATACTTTCTGAATGCACTGTGCAGAAATGTTCTTTTACTGAGGAAGGTTGGCAAGTGAAACAGACGCTAGATGGCAGCACTGTTCACAAATGACCATCCACTGCCGATGAACTATGCACATCGTCGACAATTAATTAATTCTTCATTTTGTATTATTCAGTATATCTTTAAATTTCAGCAATGAAACCATACTGTCATCAGCATTCATGCAATTCTTTTTCGTTCAAGCCAAATGCTATAGGATACAGGACCTCAAACGCATTGAAGTTAAAGTTAAGAAGAATCAGTAGATAAATTCAAACAATGGGCTCTTGCTGTAACTCTGGCTGATGTGAGCAGTTGGGGAGCTTTTCACATTTATGACTGAATGGCCACCCTAGAAATATTTTAACAAATGCATATGTCGCAAAAAATGTAGCAACTATATCATATCCCCAATGCATGTCGTACATTAATTGCAGTGCTGTCTTTTTTATATCAACATGTAAAAGAAAATCTATGATAAGCTAAAACAGCTTCATCCTTTACAGAGGAATACTTTCAGACATGTGTGAAAGCATTTGGCTGTGATTCCATTGTGTGTGCCTGCACATGTGTATATGGAACCGCAAAGGGTTAACATTAGTGCTCTCGAAGGAAGGATGTTTCCCCGGCCCACATGAGGAGGGGAGAGGGTGGCCCTGGCTTGGGGTGTTTGCATGTCAGCACAGGTGTTGCTTGTTTTATTTGCCACTGCAAATCTACGGGCCGGGCTCGGGTGTCACCCTGGAATGGGCCAATCACACCAAAAGCTGCTGGTAATACCATATAAGGCAATGCAGCCTCTCTGCTCCCAGTGGCAGTGATCGTGGTCCTCCGAGCTGGTGTTTCCTCCCAGAATGACGCCATTGTTCCCACACCCTCTGGGCACCACCACCAGCCACAAGTCCACCCTCCATTTTTTTAAAGACAGGATTCATTCCGGCGCACGGGGAGGGACCTTTTGAAACCTAAAGTTCAGCGTTATACTGGGCTTGCTGGTCGCATAGGTGGATCCCCATGTAAACTGCTCAGTGCAGATACATGCGACCTGTGAGAAAAAAGGAAGGGATGGGTCAGACAGAGAATCAAAACATGCACTGGGAGTAATTTTTCCAGCTTTCCATCTTGTGCTGTGCTGTTGTGTGTATGATTCATGCTGGGGCTTCCTGCTACAGTGCAACTTCCTGTAATCCTTTTATGTTTCACTGTATCAGAACCAAGCATGTATGACTGGCATAGCAACCTTACCAAGAAAGGGCTGAGTAGAATTAGGTGGGTAACTGAATGAGCGGACTGAAAGACCGCACCCACATTGGTGCAAACTGAGAAAGGTTGAAAATCCCTGATGTATGGCCATGCGTATGCACTGAATCCCACAAGTTTGCTTCATTCAGCCACATTTTGACATCACAAGCAGGGATTTGCTGTAGAGCGGGCTTTGACTCAAAGGAATCCACCGTTAATCCGTTGCTAAACTAAGATTTGCCTTAGGTTCAGCTAAACATCACGCCCCTCCCCAACCGTGGCATGCTGTAGGAGGTGAAGGGGGAGAATGATCAAAAATCATCAGTGTCTTCATTTTGAGAATGGAGTGAACCTGCGATTTAGAATTTTATTAACCCAAAACCAAGACTGCATGGTATTTCCTTAAAATGGCTGCATTTTTTTTCTTTAATGCAGAGAGTGCACGCACATCAAATGAATACAGGGGCTGGATTCTCAGAATAGAGAAAAAGAAGATACCCGCACACTGTAGCTGTTGCTCCCGCAGTGATTTATTTAACACAACGTTTCGACCAGAATGGTCTTCGTCAGGTGTTTGAAGACCATTCTGGTCGAAACGTTGTGTTAAATAAATCACTGCGGGAGCAACAGCTACAGTGTGCAGGTATCTTCTTTTTCTGCATTTTTTTCTCTCCCACTACTTTTCCTTGACTTGGCTAGAAAATGTCATATTGGTGAAAAGATGGTTGCTGGGAAATTTTAATGGTACCTTGTGACATTTTTGAGAGTATTTGGATATCCTGTCTTATCCCGTCTTTCAATACATCATGGGCTTCATGGAAAAGATAGCCTTTGCAATGTATATGAAAACTTCAGGACACAAATGACGAATTCAGCCACAACAGCTGCAAAGGATTTTGGATCATATTTGATGTTTCCTTTCTCCCAAGTATGGTCCTATGTTTAATTGCTGGAAGGAACTAACGAAAGTGCTAAATGCCTGCTTTCCTTCGTGAAACACACAATTTGGTGCTCCTTGCCAGCCAGCAAAGCCATTTCCGGTTAATGTCCGTTAGTGAGGAAGGCTCCTGGCTCTTTAGAGAATCAGGATGCACCCAAAGTCCCTTGTTTCAAGATCAATCTGACACTGCCCACCAAAATGTGGTGCAAATGCCATTTGGCACTCAGATGACTAAAAGAGGTAAAAAAACAGGAATTTTGAGCGACCGCACATAACTGTGGAAACATCTATTGTGAGGAGCTGGTTTGCGGGATTTGGCCCAAACCCAGAGCAAAATTTTGGGGTTGTGAGAGTTTGAAATTCAGTATGGGGGCACAGTTCTCCTTGACGTTGTGACTGATTTGGCTGCTTAAGATTGTTTTCCAGATCTCCCAGCCACGTTTTCCTGAATGATGTAAGGCTCTTCCTCAGTGAGATAGGACTAAGAATAATGCCCAGTTTAGCATTGTGTTTGTGGAAGTGCCAACACATTGTTGAAGAAAAAAAAAAAGAAAAAAAAAAATCAGCTAACATTTGCTGGCTAAAACATGCCTATATATGGTAACTATCATTTAGACCTGTGCTGCTCTTCTAAGGCCAGGGCAGTGGCTAAACATAATGTTTAGTATCCTGTGAATAGTAGTTGCATTGTGCCTTAAGATGGAATGTGTATAGAGAAACAAAATGTGTAATGAGCCAAGAAATGAAACCAATACATCTCAGAGGAACAATGCTGAGGGTTCATTTAGTTTTGCCTTTGATGGATGTTCATAGATGTTCAAGGGGAATTCAGGTAAAACCTTTTGTAGATTTTCCAGAAAGGGCACATTTTGAACATTCATTTCATACATCATTCACCAATGAAGCCCTCCCGATTTTCCAGAAGAGCTGTGGAAGTTGAACTCATATAGCACAAGCAGAAATGTCCTTTGCTCCAGATCGGAGTGGACACGTTTCCCCTTTGATCACCGACCCCCCGCGTAGTTGTGACATTGCCGTGGACAACTTGTCCCGGATACCACGAGAGACCCGTATGCTATCCCCTACATGCAGCATTCAGGAACATGGTGTTTTGTTGGGCTTAAGGCTGCTCGAACCGGGGTGTAAAGTGCACTGGGAAGACATTTCATCCCCTACCAGAGCTGAAAAAAAGTCTTGAACCTTTTCAGAAATGTACAGAGCCTGGAAAGTGCAATGACGTGAAAAAGATTTATTATGTGACCATGAGATATAACTCATTCCCTCAATTTAGTTAACTCGCGGCCACGAGATAGCTATAAGTTGTTCCCACAATATGGCTATCTCTTGGTCAGGAAATATAACCTGTTCCCTCGAATTAGCTATCTTGTGGCGAGTATCAAAGTGATTTAGTTTTAACTGAAAAACTACGCTCAACGATCAACTAACAAACATTCAGTCCACAAAAACGTCACTGAACCCCGGCAACTGTGACTCAATGGCGATATGTGGTTCAGTATTTTTTGCAGTTTTCCTCTACGCAGATATCACTTTAAATAAATTTGTGAGACAGGTATGAGTTCAAAGTGTGTTCTTCAGGGCAAATCTACTTGAGGTTTGACCTAGATTCCCCTTTAATGAGTATCTGAATAGTATACTAATTACATCCCATAAAGACATGGCTCAGGTCTGGGTCAAGAGGTGAAACTGGGTCTTTATGTCGCCTCTTCAAAACATTGGTACCCACTGACTGTCCTACTTTGAAATCAATTCATCTGCTCTTGCCACTGGGGGCCTTAGGCACAATGAATCATCTGAAGGAAGGAACCACAGCATTCTGACGGCTGACCTGTATTAAGAGCAGGTGTGGGTTTCTAATAGTATTTGTTTTGGATTTAAATACCTTTCTGCATTTGACTAAGTCTGTCCGGTGTAGACCCACAGACTTTCTTCTCCCCTTAGCAGTCTCAAATCCTCCAGGCAGGATCAATACACCTCAGGGGAATATTTGAACCCGAAAAGGAATACTGTTTAAACCCAGGACTGGAGTAATAATTTGGGATGTTAACCAAGGATTGCCAATCTTGGTCATGGAGAGACAGTATCTGCTGGTTTTGTTGTTACTCAGCAGTGAGCCAATCAAATGAAGGAGGAGACATCTGAGGGTTGTTCTGCGAAGTGAGGTTAGTGGGTTATAGAGGTATAGTGAGCCTAAAGCCAGGGTTTTCAATGTCAGAAGGTGGCCTTCTTTAGACCTGGCTATTGTAACTTATGGTATCTCTCAGCGGAAGTTTTGGGTCTGCCAAGCCAGCTCGGGCAAAGAAAGTCTGGCCTAGCCTCCGCTGCAGACGTCTTACTTGCCTAGCCTCCGCTGCAAACGTCTTACGTGGTTCAGTTCCCTCACACACTAACATCTGCGCACTCGAGCAGGGTTTTGTGTTCAACCAATCAGAAAGAGCTCTGAAATTTCTGAAGCCATAGGCACATACTGTTGTAGGAGATAAGTGAAACATGTTAGTCGTTGATAAAGGAGGCTAACCAACACTAACATGGTAAATATTCAAAAGGAGGAATTTCTCCATGTTTCTTCAGTGTTTAAGTTTTCCCAAACCCAAGTTCTTTAGCTGCACAATTCAATTGGCACTTCAGTTGTTAGACTTTTGATGCGGGGCCGGTTGCTGTCAAGGTTAAGTTGCTTAAAGTTGCATAAATTTCCTTTATGTTCTCATCTAATCAGCTTTTTATTCTTGATAACTTTTCCAATAAATGGTAACATCCCGTACAGCACACAAACAGTTTGCTTGAGGTATAAACACCAGTATTTATGGATAGAACACGGCTTATTACTGAAGGAATATCAAGTTGGCTTTTTCCATATACACATATTTTCTCTTTCTTCGATTCGATTCTTATTATAAATAAAATGCAAATGTTGTTATCAATGAGTTTTTTAGGAGTTTCTGTACATGTTAATTAACATTTGACTGGGGAAACCCAAAACGACTATCATTTAACAAGCATTCTGATTATTTCAAACAATGCCATTACGTCAAGGAACTCAAAACCTGGCCTGAGTGCATTAGTGTGTGAGGGAAACAAACCGCATAAGACCTCTGTAATGGTGACTAAGCCAGGCTAATGTTGAACTTGTTTTGTAATACACCCTCCTGGTTTCTTTAGTCTACAGTTGATGGTGAAAACAAATACCTGCTCAATCTGCGGTCCTCTTGGACCAGGGTTAGCCAACGTTGATGCACAACACCTGGCAGAAGCAGTAGATTTGTGCTGAGGATTGAAGGACGTGGGCCACTGAAAAGAACTGGCGGGCTTGTGTTGATGGAAACTGCCACTGCTGATAGCTGCAAATACCATCCTTTGTGGGGAGCAGCAGTGGCTGACCGGCTGTTCAATGAACAGGCAGGTGACCTCATCCCACCCTAAAACACTCGCACACACGCACTCCAGTATCGCAAGGTGGAGTGGAAATGCCGACAATTCAATCCACAGAATGAATGAAACTTATTGTCATTATCAATTGTAGAGGTGAGACTTGGCAAAGAAAAGTCGACATGCCCGCTTCATTTTCTGTGGAGCAAGCGCGCACACTTACACATGCACACACATGCACACAAGCATGTACTTGCTATGTTTTTTGGCACTTCTAACTTTAAGCAAATATCAATTGTGAAATACATTTTTCTGTACACTAGATAGCAGAGCCATTGGCCTTGGGGCGTAACTCAGTTCTACATTGGTTGTGCTTGTGGACATAGTTCTAAGATTAAGGTAATGCCCACACCAGCCTGTCCTTCATATTAAAATACAATCCAGTTCTGTCTGGTAGCATTTAATTTCCTGAGACCTTATTAAGACAGCTGAAGCTGAGGCGCACAGCTCCTCCTACAGCTCTTCCTGGTGGCGGCTGCAGGTTATAGCATCTTGGGTGCAGCAGTAAGTTCAAACTGCAAAAATTAAAACTGAAAAAACAAAAAACAAAACATGAATTGGATTAAAACCTGCGTCAAAAAATTGGATTGAAATATTTCAAATTATTAATTATCTATTGTGGAAATGATTTATTATGATTTATTGAGGAAAAGTCATAATAATTCTGAAATTAGGGCTGTGGCGAATAGTTAGAAGCTTTATTCATAAAGTAGACAATCAAATTCTAAATCAATACTGGAACGCAGCAGCTTTTTTTGTTGCATGTATTCATTCTATTTAAACTTGGTTTTTCTGTCTGAACCCAGTATTTCTGGACCGTTGCAGACAAAGCTTAGGCTATACTAATATTATGAATTTATACTTTTTGTGCAATTAGATTTCCATGGTGGCTGTGTGGGATTGTTAAATGTAAATGTTAAATTGATAAAATGTAGAAAAATTATAGGACAACAAAACTATTATCAATTATCAATTTTTTGTGCCTGATGATGATTTATAGAGCGAGTACTTGTTTATCTTAGTATTCCTTTGCACCCCTAATAGCGATGACGCTGTTGCAAAGACCAACACTGCCATAGCGCCCCTATGGTGCGTGTAAAAAAATAATATTGATGTCACAGTTTTACATTCGATAGGCAGCCCCCCTGCTTAAAATATCCTCCTATGCACATGCTTGACAACTAGTGTAAATAGCCCCCCTCTTCTCTCTCTGTCTCTTTTTCTTTCTCAAAAAACACACATTAAAAGAGAAAAGTATTTAATTTTTGTGCCTGTAAGCCTTCAACCATTGACTTGACTGCATTTTAGCATAAAATATCTGAACAACTAACACATATTGCATTGTTTTACTTACCTGTCGGTGCTCCTGCTTATTAACTGCAGTAATTCGGATGAAGTTCCTCACTCCAGGGTAGAATGGCAGCATCTCAGCTGAACCTACTTCCTGTTGGCTACAAACTCATTTCCCCTGTCCATGCTACTGCATTGCTTCCACTTCGGGATCTACTGTATAATCCCTGATTGACAGGTACGATAATAGTTACTTTATATGTTACTTTAATGATAATTATTTGATATGCACCCCACCTGCTTATCAGATAACTTCAGATTATGAATAGCAACTGTAGGAGAGTTTATACCTTTATTGGGTTTGCTCTATGGTCTATTTTATTGTGTTTCCTCAGGATAGAGAGTGTGATTGGGGAATGTAAAACATTTCATTTGAAAGCGCACTGGTGTTTGAAAGTTGTCAGTCAGGTCAATCCCGCTATCTGGGGAATGTTTCGGCTTTCTCTTTCGATCACTCTTGGTTTTGAAGGAGCATGGTGAGTGCTGAGTCCATGTTTTCAACTGCAGAGATTAGCACCCATAAAGAACGAATAGAGTTGATCTCCAGTTGGTCAACTATGAATCTGGACCAATATCATGAACTCAGCTTATCGCCTTACACACTGCATTACAGTAGTGTGGCAAGCTTTTCTTGAATACTAAAGCACTGATGTTTACAGTTCATTTATTTTATGCAGTTTAGCACATGCACTAATATAATTGGCTAGAATTCCATTTTTCATCCGTGTATGGTAAGGCGCATCTGTATGAAACTGGACACGTGAAAAAGTCGGCCAAGAAAATTTTCTCTGTGACTGCATCAGTTGGAGCAATGCTTAACACAACTTTTGGGAAACATCAGTATTTAAAGTATAAATAGCTAATTAAAGACCAACTATCAATCAGCACCCACAATTGAATTCCATTATTAGTCAATTTTGGCAACTTGTTGATAAATTTTTCGGGTTGTGATCAGACACCAGTTTCAGTGATAATATATGATCACCGGTGGGTGTCGTTGGCATTGGTAGAAAAGGCTAGTCAAGAAATATACGTCTTTATTTTGGGGGTTGTAAACGATATGTCTTGTTTTACTCCAAGGCATATGCACCTCTGTGCACTTTCACTCCAGTTTCTAACACTATGTCCACTTTCAAATGCTTTCTCCTTCATTTGGAAAATTTATGCACCAAAGAGCAGAAACTCATTATTGCACACTGTAACTAAGTCATACGATATAAGTGTTGCAAAGAGAATTGCCGGTTAAACTTTAAAAATACTTGATGGGCCTATTGGCAAACCTGGGTGGGTGTGAAATTGGCACCAAAGAAATCTGGAAAAGTTTTTCGTTTTCTGTGGCCCGAGGCAACATCTTTCAAAATAGATACTGAGGAGGGTGGGTCATGGATCGCTTTGAGAAATAGTTGTGTTCTGTTTGTAGCTAATAGCGTTTAAATTGAACTCGAGATATTGGGAGAGAAATTGATTCCTACCTACAAAGGAACCATACAGGGCAATCACCTGTTATTACACCCCACACAACTCTCTGACAGTAAATTTAGCCAACAAAAGTGATTTCTGTCCCAGAAGGAGCCTGGGGAAGCCAGCAGAGGTGTTTGTCAGCCAATATTAAGGTTCTCTAAGCATCAATTCCAGGAGTCGGGTGACGTAATGAGGGAAGAACCATGCCCTTAGTCGCTCTCAAAGTAAGGAGACAGCAGTCACGGATGACTTTATCTCAAGCAGGCGTATACCACAATCCTGTGCTTCACCGTAAGTGCCACTAGGACTAAATTCCACTGCTCTCTATATAGGATCTTCTTCAGATGGATTTTATTAGTTTCAAAGGAGTGTGGACATTCCCAAAAAGATCATAGAAAAAAGAAAAAATAATGTTTTCCCAAGGCAGAAATCCAATGTTCAGTAAAAGAACATTTAAGGTTGTCTGTTCAAAAGGATAACTGTTGATAATTCTGAAGTAACAAGAAATGAAAGGTGAATAGATTCTCTGTGAAGAAAAATCGATTATTGTGCTCTTTACATCTCCTATCAGATGTATGCTTAACATACACCATGCATCTTTCACGTATAAAATAAATGTGTTATCACTTTTATATCTTTGATTAGGTACTCATGACAAACTTTCTGCTGTCTACAACGTAATAATAAAGTATTAAAAAAAATTTATTTGGGTCATGGGATGTGCAGCTTTTTCAGGTCAAGCCTACAGGATATAAGTGTGTGTGTGAGAGAGGGAGAGAGAGAGAGAGAGAGAGAGAGAGAGTGTGTGTGTGTGTGTGTGTGTGTTGGGGGGGGGGGGGTTTGCTGAGTGCACGTCCTGCAGATGTTCAGCAGCTTAAAGTTCACTACAAATGGAGGCGAAAAACTAGCATTGCGTGCACTGAATATTTGTGCACTGCAGACATCCTCTGTAACAAACAGCCACCCATTGAGCCCATCATGTGACCTCAAGGGCATTAGGGCTAGAGCTGAATGAACAACTGAATGCCTCATGCGACCTTGTCACATGATGATACTAACCCATCATTGTTATGAGTTAGCCCAAAAAGGCTATGACTTTAGATGTTTTCCTATTCTGATTGAACATTACTCAGTTAAAATATTTCATCCCGCCTCTGTCTTTATCCACATTAACATTCCCGAGAGTTTACTTGTCTTTTTTCAAATAGTATGGTTCAAATTTTGTGTTCATTTTAAAGGACTGAAAATTATAATTTTATTGCAAAATATTTCTAGTCTGTGTATTCTCAAGTTATAATAATTAGGCAAAATGATGCACAAATCATTATGAAAATGTTGACCACTGTATGCTCTGAGTGAAAACTCATAGGTCAGAAGTTTCTTCAAGACATTAAAATTTCCAACTCTTTGAAACAGATCAAAATCCCAATACAAATTATTCCTCACAAGAAAAAAATTACAGTTTCAAGGGGCCACAACAAAAGAAACTTTGAAAACCTAAAATATTTAGATATTGTTGACTTTGCGGAGAATTTACAGTGTGAGGGATATTTACATTGCACAGATTCTAATGAAAAGTTGAATGTCCTTGTTTGCCTATGTGTTTTGGATACACAGGTGGCAATATGGCAAATGAAATATTCTCCTTTTCAGCACAATTGCATACCTTGAATTTCACAACACAACACTTTACAGTGTTGGTATGCTCCGGAATATAATGTCTACATGTAAAAACAGGAGGAGTTGAGACTTGCACAGCTATGGCAGTCAAGAGTCACAACATGAAGTAAAAAAGCTGAGGAATGTACCAGCTTGGAACGGAGAGATAAGTTTCAAGAAAAATGTGCTCTCTGGAGAAGCCATGCACTTTATTGAAGGCAAGTTGCTAAGCAAGCAAGGACAAGGACAGGGGACTTAGTGCAGCAAATTAAAAAATAAACAGTTCCTCGTTGTGAATAAGGTGCAGAGAGGCCAGCGTTGTGCTTTGGAAACTTTTATATTCATTGTGACTTATATAGTGATCAGAGCCATAATGCAGGTTAAAGCAGAAGTTCTGCTATCCATGTCTTAACAGTGGGCTGGTGAGGTGCATCCTTTGTAAACTTGGCTAATGTCCTGCCACTCCTTTTTGATTCATGTTCAGCAATTTGTTAATTGGAGATATCTTGACACTTGATTTCAGCCCGAAAAAGCAAGATCCATGTTGATAAGAAATATTAGTATTTACCACAAGTATGACAGTTTTGTTTCTTTGATGAATTCTCTGTCTTCAGTTAAAATATTGCATGAGAGATGACACAACTACCTTTGTAAAAGTAAAGTATTGATTTAAACATGAGTACAGTGGAGTACCATTCTAATATTTGGAATCACTGAGATATTTATGTTTCATCTGTTCTTAAAGAAATCGAAACATTTTGCCATGCTGGCATTAAGATGATCAAAATACAGCCAAAACATTTATAATACTACCAATAATGAAGATATTTTAATAGTTGTTTCTGTTTTGTTTACCCTTCACCAGCCCCTGTCAGAGCTTTAGTTTGAGAACGCATTGATACCGCAAATTATTTAGTTTGGACTATTTGAATGATAAGCAATTACGATAACCAAATATTATATAATATTGGAATTGCACTGAAATTGATCAATGAACACAGCATATCACCTCAAGCCAGAGCCTCCCTCGAGCTCAATGTGAGATCATGGGGTACAGCCAATCATCCCTGCCAACATCATTAACCAGGATAAAGCTGTCGGCGCTTCTGTGTAATAGACAGACAGACAGACAGACAGACAGATAGATAGATAGATAGATAGATAGATAAGCTGACTGCCCCATGTGAAGAGGTAAGAGAGAATCAAGACTAAATGGCTGGAATAATACTCGTGAAAAGATATGTGTCAAGTCAAGCGAAGAAAATACAGTATATAAACCAAAATTATGTCCCAAAACAAAATGCAAATTAACATGTTTTACATCTTTTGTACAATGGAACTATGTTTAGTTTCATACATGACACGCCATGGCAAACCTAACTGACAAGGAATAGACAGTTAGACCTATAATGTGGAAACATAAAGAGTTGATTAAAGATGCACTTATGGTCATGTTTTGTTGGCTCCTGTTATTTCACCCTGTCCTCAAATGGAGATGTATGATTTCTTTTTTTTACCATGTGCAATATACCCATTGTATGTGGGTCATTTATTTTTCATGTGATGTTTTTCTAATTGAATTTCCACATTGTCTCACATTAGACTCTCGCAACTCAGCAGTTCAGTCTCCATACTGCCCTATTTGTGAGCTCTATCTCCAGTTATTTCTCTGTAAGTTCCCAAATAGGCCCAAAGAGTGGTGAAGTCATCAGGATTGTAGAACAACATGCTCTAATGGCATTCACAGTGAGCTGGAGCAAAAAATTTTTCAGCCGCAGACATCTGACTGAGAGTTATAGTCGTTCCTTATTTTCCACAATTGACCTCCAGAGGAAGGTCAGTTTTTTCTACTGCCTGAAATTGTTTATCTCTAAGGACAACACAAGCCACCCTGGAATAAGAGCATCTGCTTAGCGAATAAGTATTGCAATGCAGGCTTTCATCCAGACCCTCCCTCTTTCCCCTAAAAATAACAAGACTAGGAAACCAAGAACAATGTATATGGCTGGACCATTTATAGTCTATAGACCTGGGCCCGTATTCACAAAGCATCTTAGCGTTAAAAGTAGGTCCTAACTGCCGGATTTAGGAGAAACTCCTTTAAAAAATGGGCGTGTCAGTCGTAAATTTAGGATTCCTAATTTTTTTTACTAAGTGTACAAAGCATTTTAGGCCTAAAAGTAGCTCCTACGTTTGGGAGAGCTTAAAAGTACTCAAGAGGACTCTTAACTCGCTAAAGCTATTCACAAAGAATCGGAAAATGGCTGCTGCTGTTGAAAGACGGAATGACTTGGAAATTCTGAATGATGCGCAGTTGTTGAAAAGATATCGGATCGACCGTGAAAGGATTTTATTTGTTGTTGACTTGGTGAGGGAGAGAATTACGTCTCTAACCATGAGAAACAACCCAATAAGCCCAGAAATAAAGTGTTTGACAACACTTTGTTACTTGGCCACCGGAAAAATGCCACTTTGCAACGCGGACAATTTAGGGATTTCACAATTATCTGTCAGTCGCTCAATTCAACAAACAATCAATGCGCTCTGTGAACCCCATATCATCCGACAGTTTATCCGGTTCCAATGGACATTCGCCAACAGCACAGAATCAAACTTGAATTCATGCACATCTCAGGTATGCCCGGTATCATCGGTGCTATTGACGAGACCCATATTCGAATTATTTCTCCGACCCAAGATGAAGAGGTATTTGTAAATAGAAAAAAAGTTCATTCCATCGACACCCATGTATAGTATTTGATGCCGAATACAATATTTTGGACATTGTTGCGAAATTTCCAGGATCCACGCACGACTCGCATTTTAATGGAAAGCGGCTTATGCCAATTATTTGACAGGCATTAAGTGCCTGTGGGATGCCACTTGCTCGGGGACAGTGGCGTTGGTGCTGTACCTCCTCCTGCTATGCATGAATTATTTTATTAGGCTATAGAGCGAGGGTTACATTTAATAGATCATCATAATAATACCAGCCTATGTCATATTTTGTACGCATATTTAAACTGTGGGCTATAAATTACAAACCAAGCTTAGTATGCTTTCCTGTTTGAACGATAGCCCGTTTATAGGCTGCGAGACACGAGGGGAATGCAGCATTGATCTGTAGGCTGATACTGTCCCACGCATCCCGCTTGGATTTGCTGTTCACCCCCGAGCCAAATTTCCCTTTGATTAGGCTACATGCTTTCGCTCCAGCACCAACTGGCCCAGCAGCAGAAACTGGTCGTGGCTCCAGTTGGGCTTTCGCGTCCTTTTTGAACTTTCATTCATGACAGTTTAGGGCAAACAAACTTGAACAGCCCGACATTTAAATGATCGCAACAAATTCTCATTGGGTAATAAGTTGCTAATTATTGGGGCAAATGACGCGTTTTATTATTGACTCGTTTTATGCTATTGGCGTTTTTTCAACTATCTCTTTCCTATGAATGTTTATTTGCCTAGAGCGTGATATGTGGGGACTGCGCATATTGCATTTTCAGGAAGCTCAACATGTTATTATTTTATGGGACAAACCAGTCGCTTGGACTATTTCCTCATTTTTCCTTCCATGGGTTGTGTGTGGGATTTTTTTTTCAATGGGCCGCCCTGTCACCAAACAACCAATCACCGCGCTCATTGTCCCAAGACTCGTGCATGAGAATTGACGTCATCCATAGCAACGGAGATTTACTCCCACCTATCTCAGAGCTACTCCTAATCTAGGAGTTACCAGTTTTCTTAACTAAAAGTTGCTCTCAGCGGCTTTGTGAATAACTTTTAAGATTTTACTCATACATAAAATGTTTTAGCGCGACTTAGGAGTACTCCTAGTGGTAAGATAAGATGCTTTGTGAATACGGGCGGCCTTTTTGGCCAGGGCGTACTTGCAAAAGAGATACTGGGTTTCATTCATGAAACGTGAGCAGAACGAATTTGTGTGTAAACTGTTCGCAGACGGACATTTACGTGCATCTCCGCATTAATCAATACTTTAGTAGCCCCGATCTTATCGCAGCTACTAACAAAATCTACACATGCTGGACCACGTGTAGTGCTTGTGTAAATTTAAGAATGCACATAAATAATGCTTGTCACAATTGGAAATTACAATTTTAATTCATATTGCACTCTGTTATGTACACAATACGCAGATGCCTTTGAAACACGTGATATAGCCTAAACATGACAAACGATTAAAAATATAACACATTTAGTTAAATTAATCGGCAATTGGCAGGTTTAAGATCCAGATTAGGTTCATGATTGTGAATTATCTATGTGAATCGATTCAATAGATTACACGTTCTTTCTACATGTTGAATGATGATAATAAAAAATAAAAGTGGAGGCGTGTCGCTGTCTCTGTCAGGTATAATTCCTGACAGAGAGGTCTCCCCGTTTATGCCAGCGATGCGCTCGTCTGCAGTTGATAGTTCGTCCCATGAATAACAAAAGGTCGCAAGTGACATTCTTGATGAAACCTGTTTTTCTGCACCAGGAAATATTTGTGGTGCAGAAAAACAGGTATCATCAGGAATGTCACTTGCGACCTTTTGTTATTCATAAAACGAGTTGTGACTGTGAGCCTCCTCCTGTGGCTGATGTATTTTTTTGTGTGCGCTTATTCGTTTCTTTGCCTCCAGTTTCATGTCAAACCATTTACGCTTCACCTCGGACGCTTACGCTTCTTTGGACTACAGAGACAACATTAACGGCATCTGTCACCTCCCTCCAGGCCTTCGCTTTGCCTGTCCCTGTCACACCACTGCTAACAGATTAAAATAAAATGTTTTTTCTAAACTCCACTTCACCCAAAATTATTTCTATCTCCGCCGAATAATTCTTTTTCTTTCTCCCTCTTTCTTTGTTTACGCCATGACTGACAGGTCGACTGGATGCATCTACACCTCCTTATATGGTGGTCATTGGCAATTCATGGGCGGGGATTTATGCTAATAGCTGATTACCGGGAGCGCGCGGTCACTTTACGATGGATTGGCATTCATAATCATACACACGTCTTTACGATCAGATCTGAGTTTCCCGAGGTGTTCATAAATCCGGAGTAGGTTTTTAGTTGCGTAGGCTTTTATGTGCAAATCTACGCACAAATTTACTAAAGTTTCATGAATGAGACCCACTGTTTTTAGTGCGACTACCGCAGTAAAACAAAGAACTAACTCACTCACTCACTCACTCACTCACTCAATAAGCCTCAAAAATCTGTGAATGTAAGGCCGGAGGAACCTGTCCTATCAAACACACAGATAGAAAGATAATTACATCGCTACTTTTTAATATGTTCCCAATTTTTTGTAGGAAGCTAACCATTTAATGACTGTATTGTTGACTAACAGGAACAGTACATTGATTTGAGTGATAACAAATGTTGCAAGTTCATAAAGGTCATGTTTAAGTCTGACTGAAATGCCTTTGCATTGAGAGCATTTTCAGATACTCAAAATGAGAGGCACAAGGCAGGTCAAAGGTCAGCACTTGACTAACAGCAATGGCAGCATTAACTGTGTGCACAGAATAGAACATGACATATGGGATTGATTCATTAAAAAATGTATTGAGTAATAGTAATCCTGAGTGACGCAAGAAGATGATGATGCTGAGTATGATCTTTACAAGAGGGAACAAAGTCACATGAACAATATTTGCACTGCTAAATAAAAGAATGCTGGCCAGAAATTATTACTTCTGCAAATTTTAGCCATTGGCTGACAGCTGTGCCCATTTCGGTGAACTTCTGATGGGTAGAGGAGGAGAGTTGTCAAATGCTTGCAGTTGTCTTGACTCGGACATAGAAGACTTTTCTAAGTTTTTCAGGACACATCTATAACAAATTGAGCTTTAATATACTGAAAATCTTCCTTTACTTTCATGAAAATCTAATTGTGTTCTAGATATTAATATTTCATCAGAATACACAAATCAAAACAATTAATCATAGGTAATTTAACTAAACTTATTTATTGTGTATTGCTACAACTTCTATGCACCGGGAATTAAGTATGCAACCACAAAGTAAGTGCAATGCTGCCTTTTGCTCATCACCAACACAATGAAAAGTTTTGAATGCAGTTACAGCAATAACATCCAACTAATACGAAAAAAACAATCACCAGCCTGACTAAACTAAATGAGAGGACAAATCTGTTAAGCTGACACAGGGAGAAGTGCCACATCTTCCAGGAGGTGAATGTTTTAATTAATAACCACACATTTATGACATTTTAAAATCTGATTCAGCAGGAGTTCAATCATTGACCCCCCAGCAACACAATGTCACCACTGTAGCGGCAATATAATCAGCCATATTGCTCCATAGCCATCCATCCTTCTATCCATCCATCCTCCCATCTCTCCATCAATAGCTAACCCTTTTATTTCTGATCAGGATTACCGGGGGTTTGGGAGTTCAGGACTTTGGCGGTGGCTGAAGCAAAACCCAGCACACAATGGGTGAAAGGCAGGAACTCACCCTGCAGTACAGTTCAGCATTCCATCACAGGAATCTCACTCAATCCACTCATATTCTTGTACCTCATGAGCAATTTAGTCTCCAACTGACGTGGCATGCAGCTCTTTGGACTGTGCGAGGAACTGACATGAACATGCATCTGCAAACTCCACAAATAAAAGCCTCTAGCTAAATTTGGTCTCATAACCTTCTTGCTGTGAGGTGACAACACTAGCTAATAGTCATCTAGAGCTCGTATTGTGGATTAATTATCTGACTAGAGGACAAAAAAGATTCCGTTTTAAACATCAATGAATTGAAGAGGAGGGTAAGAGAGAAGTCTTTATTCAGAGTCTCTTTTTATTCACTGTCTCTCTCCAGACCTGTTTGCTATCCCACACCTTGGAATTTCCTCCAATTTTAAGGAAGGAAATGCCACAGCTGTTATAGCAGGGCTGTGTGTTGGCGGGAGCACAAAACGACTGAGAAAAGACATTGCGTCATTTCACAAAATGAAAGCTGAGGTTAGGAGAAACTGAGCAACTGAAGAAACATTTTCACAAATAGGACATCACACGGCCTGCGAGTGCACGGCCCTCTTCCTGTTCCTCACCGGCAGCAAGTTAGCCTCCCCTCCCATTCCCCACCTCTCCAAAATTTTTAACCAATCAAATTGACCTTTCCGCCCAATTCGGCCCATCTAGTCCTAAATTTTGGTTGATGCTAGTTGAACATATCCTCACTACTACAAGCACAGTGGCCCAAAGCCACTCCATCTTACATGTCCATAATCAACCACCTGAGTTCCATCCGATGAGTCCTCTAGCAGCAAAAGAGCATAATTACATAAAAATGGCGAAACAGTGCATTGTTTGCACAATGAAGTAATAGCTATTATGATGGACCTATGTAATCACATGTCACATGTGTTCATTGTCAGAACAGATATTCACTATTTTTTTTAAACATTATATATGTCTTGATTTTCTTCAACAATGCAATCCTACTTTGGTTAATAACAGATAACAGTAGGAATTGCTTTCAAAAACATCAAAATGTTTTTAACAATATTTTTTATTTCAGGCAGCCTCAATCCAGGATAGATCCAGAATTCATAGATTTGTCCTAATTACCATGGGTGCGTCCTTTTGACTTTCTGCCCTCCGGAGCACTACTTGATCTTATGAGAGCAGGGTTTCAAACTACAAGACTGCCTCTACATTACTAAGCATCTGCACCAGAATCTCATACCCATATCACTGCCCCTGGACCTGTCCCTCAGTATGTCCCTTAGTACCAGAAAGATTGATGTATATTTCAAATGTCTTAATCGAGTACTTATTTGAAGACACTATGAGGCAATAACAAAAAAATACAGTATCTCACAAAAGTGAGTACACCCCTCGCACTTCGACAATTAATTTATTATATCTTTTCAAGGGACATTGTTAAAAAAATGAAACCCAAATATTTTCTAGGGTAGTCATTGTACAATATGTGTAGCAGTGTAAATTTACTGCATTGTCCAAATAACTGAACAGTCACTATTTCCAAAATGGGTGGCAACAAAAGTGAGTACACCTCACCGTCAACATGCCAAATTGTGTCCATAGTGTCAATATTTAGTGTGACTACTATTGTTGTCCAGCACTGCCTTGCTTATCCTAGGCATGGAATTCACCAGAGCTGCACAGGTTGTTGCTGGGATCCTCCTCCACTCCTCCATGACAACATCACGGAGCTGGTGGATGTTGGACACCTGCTGCTCCACCTTCCTCTTGAGGATGCCCCACAGGTGCTCAATGGGATTCAGGTCTGGAGACATACTTGGCCACGCCATCACCTTCACCTTTAGCTTCTTCGGGAAGGCAGCTGTCATTTTGGAGGTCGTTATCATGTTAAGGAAAACTGCCGTGTCCGAAGGGAGAGCATCATGTTCTGTTTCAGAATGTCACAGTACATGTTGGAATCCATTATTCCATTAATAAAGCGCAGCTCCCCAAGACCAGAAGCACTTATGCAGCCCCAGACCATGATACTGTCACCACCATGTTTGACTGTAGGCAGTAGACGTTTGTCTTGGTGCTCCTCACCAGGGCACTGCCACACATGCTGGACACCATCTGAGCCAAACAAGTTTATCTTGGTCTCGTCAGACCACAGAACATGGTTCCAGTAGTTCATGTTCTTGGACTGGTTGTATTCAGCAAACTGTTTTCGGGCTTTCTTGTGGGCTACCTTCAGAAGAGGCTTCTGTCTTGGCCAACAGCCATGCAGACCAACTTGGTGCAGTGCACGGCGTATGGTCTGAGCACTGACAGGCTGTTCTCCCACAGCTGCAACCTCGTTAGCAATGCTGCCAGCACTCCTGCATCTGTTTTCTGAGGCCAACTTGTGCACCTGACACAGAGCACGAGGACTCAACCTCTTTGGTCGACCCTGACAAGGCCTGTTCTAAGCAGAACCCGTCTTGGAAAACCGCTGGATAACCTTAGCCACCCTGCTGTAGCTCAGTTTCATGGTTTCACAGATCTTCTTGTAGCTTAGACCATCTTTGTGGAGAGCAACAATTCTCTTTTTCAGATCCTCAGAGAGTTCTTTCCCATGAGTTGCCATGTTGACCAGCCAGTGACCAGAATGAGAGCATTGCACCCAAAGAACCACAATTTAAACCTTCAACACATGTTACACAACCTCATATAACCCAGTCGAACAGACAAAAGCATGAACATGATGAATAAGACACGTTTTATTACTTGGTTGACCATTACCAATTGGGGTGTGCACTCACTTTTGTTGCCACCCATTTTGGAAATAGTGACTGTTTGTTCAGTTATTTGGACAGTGCAGTAAATCTACACTGCTACACATATTGTACATATTGTACTCTAGAATATATTCAAGTTTCATTTCTGTGACATTGTCCCTTCAAAAGATATAATAAATTAATTGTCGAAATGTGAGGGGTGTACTCACTTTTGTGAGATACTGTAAATAAATAAAAAGGTATATTTAAAAACCAATCCTTGCATGTGCCTCTGTTACACTGAACCATTGGAAAAGTCAAATGAACAAAGGCACAGAACATAACAGTACTTCATAAATGGCTGCACTGGCTGAAATGTGCCAAAATAGTGAAATAGAAATGATCATTGAAACTTAATTAGAATAATCACCTTTTATTTCTCATTGATACTTTCAATCCGTGCTAATATTTGCCATTTATCAGTTGTCATTATCATTTTGTTTTTTGTCAGGTTTACCATTTTTCCTTGGGGGGAGTGATACTGTTATGGCCAGTCTCAGGTTAATCAAGGAATTCTGAGGTAATGCTCACATGCCAACATTTCACAGCTCCATCAAAGCCTTAGCACCATAAGCTAATGGCAATGTGCAGCAATAAATTTCCATCATTCAATCTTAGTTTTGAAGTAATTAGACATAGTCTTACCTGGACATTCATCTCTGCTGTTTCCCACCACCCTGTCATTCCCAGGCATACTGATCAATCTAATGAATCAGTGGAGGTGTTTTTTCCTATATAAGAGGTGGAACGGTATATAATCGGTTGAGGTTCATACTGATCTGCTGTCCCAGACTGAACATTGTTTTTAAAACTCTTTGGGCAACACAACTAAGTGTATGTTTTGGCTTCAATCATGAGATGGGCGTGTCTTATTACAACCCCAATTCCGAAATAGTTGGGTCAAAATGTAAATTGTGAATAAAATCAAAATGCAATGACTTTTAAATCACACCAGCCAGTATTTTATTCACAATAGAACAGAGATAACATAGAAAATGTTGAAACTGAGAAATTTACAATTTTATCCACAAAATGAGCTCATTTCAAATTTGATGGCTGCTACAGGTCTCAAAAAAGTTGGGACAGGGGCCTGTTTACCATGGTGTAGCATACCCTCTTCTTTTTAACACAGAGTGGAGGCGTCTGGGCATTGAGGAGACAAGTTTCTTGAGTTTTGCCATTGGAATTTGATCCCACTCTTGATAATACAGGCTTCCAGCTGCTGGAGAGTTTTGGGTCTCCTTTGACAGACTTTTTGTTTAATTATGAGCCAAATGTTCTCAATTGGTGAAAGATCAAGACTGCAGGCAGGCCAGTTCAGCACATGGACTCTTCTACTATGAAGCCATGCTGTTGTAATAGCTGCAGTATGTGGTTTTGCATTGTCCTGCTGAAATACACAAGGCCTTCCCTGGAATGGATGTTGTCTGGAGGGGAGCATATGTTGCTCTAAAATCTTTATATACCTTTCAGCATTCATGGAGCTTTTTAAAACATGCAAGTGCCCCACAACATATGCACTAATGCATCCTTATACCATCAGAGATGCTGGCTTTTGAACTGAACGCTGATAACAGGAGGGGTGGTCTTTCTCCTCTTTAGCCTGGAGGACACGACGCCCATGATTTCCAACAAGAATGTCAAATTTGGACTTCTCTGACCACAGGACACTTTACCACTTTGCAACAGTCCATTTTAAATGAGCCTTGGCCCACAGGACACGGCGGCGCTTCTGGATCATGCTCAACAATGGCTTCCTTTTTGCATGATAGAGTTTTAGGTGGCATCTGTGGATGGCACGGCGGACTGTGTTTACAGACAATGGTTTCTTGAAGTATTCCTGGGCCCATTTAGTAATGTCAATGACAGAATCATGCCGGTGAGTGATGTAGTGGCGTCTGAGGGCCCACAGATCACAGGCATCCAGTAAAGGTCTTCAGCCTTGTCCCTCATGCACAGAGATTTTTCCAGTTGCTCTGAATCTTTTGATGATGTTATGCACTGTCAATGATGAGACCTTCAAAGCCTTTGCTATTTGAAGTTAAGGAACATTGTTTTTAAAGTATTCCACAATTTTTTTTACACAAGCCTTCACAGGTTGGAGAGCCTCTGGCCATCTTTACTTTTGAGAGCCTCAGCCTCTCTAAGACATCCCTTTTATAGCCAATCATGTTACACACTTGATGCCAGTTAACTTAATTACTTGCTAAATGTTTTTTCAGCTGATTCTCTTATATATTAATTGCTTTTTCAGCCCTTTTTTTTGCCTGTGTCCCAACTTTTTTGAGACCTTTGCAGCCAGAAAATTTGAAATAAGCTCATTTTGTGGATAAAAATGTAAAATGTCTCAGTTTCAACATTTGAAATAAATGTTCTATTGTAAATAACATATTGGCTCGAGTGATCTGAAAGTCATTGCATTTTGATTTTATTCACAATTTACACTTTGTCCCAACTATTTCGGAATTGGGGTTGTATTTAAATAAACATAACCTCACCTTACTGTTTCCTTTCTGTTTCTTTCCAACTTGAGAGCGCTTCCTTCTTATTTTTCGCAGTACTACAACTATTGATGAAATATTTCACTGATTAATTTAGAAAAAAACATGTCAGGCTTATTGTACTTTTCTAATTGGCCCAGATTCTTTTCTGAGCAATGAGAATCATTTTGCGACTTTTACTACTGGTATAATTTCATTCATAAAATTCTAAAATATCTCCGGAAATTCTCGAAAATACATTTGAGACAGTAACAAAACAAGCGTCTATTAGTCTGCTGCGAGTAACCTGTTCTGTACAGTGTACAAACTCAATAATAACCTCCAAAACGAGTTAAAGCGTGTTAATGAACTCTCAGTCTCACAGATTGAATCATGCACGAGAAAGCAAAGTCAAGGAAAAATTACTAATAAGACTGACTTATGGAATAAATGTTCTTATGCAACTATATGATAAGCGTTGTTAGTGGAGGAGGAAGCTCTGTTCTTGATTTTTTCCCCCAGAAGGACGCATTCCCAATGAGTCGCAGTGCAGTGTCCAATCATATTCTGGCAGTATGAGTACCTTTGTGAGGCTTTGACCAGTTAGAGTCGAAGTAGGCGGTAGTTCAACATTCCAATTTTTCTATCTTTTGTCGGCTATGCAGGAGCAGGGAGGAAATAGCTGATGAGAAACGAGCTGTAGCGTACGTTAACTGGACTTGGCTACGGGCTTGAGAGTAAGTCGCACGTTTTGATAATTTGCACAAGTGTTAAGTGGGTAGAATGCGTTTTTGTTTTTTTCCCCAAACCGTATGCTGGGAAGATGCAGTGTGGAAATCTCAGATAAGTGGCAACCGCTTACTTGAGAAATTCCTTGTTCGCGAGTATTAACTACTAAGCCAACCCTTTGTTTACTGGCGTTGCTAATTTACACGAGTTGTAGAAATGCGTTCGCTATTCGTCCTGCGTCTGTTGCAACGTTATTATGAGGTTTTGCAATCTTGACTTTTTTTACACGTGTGGAAAAAGTGGACGAAGCATGCTTTGTGTTAGTTAATTGTGAGTTCCAGTAACTTTACTTTATGTGACGTGTAAAGTATGTCTTGTTTTCGAAACTTAGGGTCATTTCTCAAACAGCCTGGTTTGCATGCGTGCTACGAGGAAGCTAACTTACATCGTTTGGGTATCCAGTTGGTGAATACAACATTTAGCCGGTATTATAGTCAGTGTAACTGCAGCTTGAAATCAAAATACTGTTTTTAATGTTGCACTCATTAATTGGAGCCACAGTTTCCGACGTAGATGGAGCATAGGGCTTGCGGATTTAAATGAGGGAGTGTCCCTGGGCTCCCTCATGCACTGTCATTCTAGCGAGTCCGAAAATATTGTGCTGTCCATCCTCAGCCACTAAGAGTATGGCTACTCAGCAACTTTGCCAGCTTAGCAGAGAGGGGAAGCCCAAAGGCAATTTAATATAGTGAAGCGTCACTCTAAACCTAGCTTTTTGGTTTGGAGAGAATGTGAGAAATGTTTGCTAATAATATGAACGGTAACATATGAACATATGCCAAGCATTTTGCCTGGTCTGAGTTTTAATCTTATGTGGCTGACGTACTGCTCTGCTATTAACGACGTCTCACAGACCGCAGCATTCTCTCGAGAACAAGAGATTGATATGTATTCGGCCCTACATTCCCAATGGCCTCGTGTTATTGCAGAAAACTCTGTTTTCCCGTTGATTTTTGTCCTATACAAGCAGCAAGCAAACAAAGGCATTTGCATGATCAAAACTATTTTGCTCGACTTAATTCATCTATCTCGATCATGGTATTATGGTCAGAGACGTGTTACGTTGAGCAGGTATAAATGCTGCATGAGGCGTTACCCTTTAATGACACCTCAGTTAGACTGGCTAGTGTAAAGGAAAGTGATTTAATGCTGCTCTAAGTCTGCGATTTAATCTTCATTGTGTTCTGTAACTCTGATATGATGCAAGAAATTATGCATGATCTAAAATTACTCTAGATTAATTTACATGTATACTTCTGTTGACTTTCCCCACACACAGACATCACATCTTGCACCTCTTTTGGAGGGATGTTGTTCTGAAAGCCCACAGGTTGTCATCTACACAATATTACAGTCATCCAGGCCTGTGTAGGTAATTATGTGATCCTGTTTGCCCGCTATTTTTGTTTCATTTCCCGAAGGAGCTGACGCACTGCTTGCTCAGGAAGTGGCTGAAGGAGTAGCTGAGGGCTGTTGAGAGAATTGCGGTCGCAGATCAGTCGGAGGTCTACCGTATATGTTCATGCTGTACCATGAGCTATTGCTGAAAGGAATGCGATGTAGGATTCGAATAGTCCCTGTTGCAAATGTAATAGGTGTAGTATTGAATGGCTGATAGTTCTAAATATTTAATTTTTAGTTGTTTGTGGCTGCACTGAAAATGCAAGCAAAAGAGTTATTCGAATGCGTGCGCCCGCCAAACCAGTTTGTCGGGGTAAACTTCTCACGGACCACGCAATCATATGGCTGGAGATTTCAATCTCTGTTTGCCCATCAATAATCTCTGTCGCACCCGCCCACCCTTCTTTGTGTTGATGGGTTGGTACTGCGGCTCAAAAACTCGTGCAAGCTTTTCTGGCTTTCATATCGACGTCTGTGCCGATCTGGAAAACCAGTCATGGTTTTCAGCTGCTGTAGACAATTATCTTAACCTAAGAGGATAACGGACTACAGATTTAATAATTGACATGCTCAGGAATGGTCTTGCTTCTTTGTGTGCTTGGTGCATGCAGTTTCCTCTTGACAAGGTTGATGAACGTAGGCCGCTTAGCTACAGTGACACAGAATGACTCGTCTGGGACAAAGGTTTGGATTGCGGGAAGAATGCAAGAATCAGCTGCTGATGATGGCAAACCTATCATTTGGTAATGCCTTGTCAGCTAGGCCTGACCGTCATTTAGGAGCAAAGTTTGTGTTGGCTATTTTAAGCTGTTTGTTTAAAAAAAAAAAAAAAAAAAAAAAAAAAAAAAATCCATCCATACACTGGCCAGTGCTTCACTGCCTCCCAGCTCCCTGGGCACTGTTGAACAAACGGTCATTCAAGCAAGTGTTTGCTCAATTAGTCACTGTGTCTGAGCATTAGGTGTCCATAGACTCTACAGAACCTTCATATATGGAGAAAGTAATAGGTTGTACCTTTGTACAATTAACTGTGAAACCAAAGACTTTATGTACATTTTACATTTCATTTAGTGCATTATGTTTTATAAAGTATATCATGACAGTGTTTGAAACCACAGCAGCAAACACTGCCTACTTCTCTGTGTTGGACTAATCGCTGAACCTCTTAGACTTCGACTTTTCTCTTAAGTTTTCTCTCAAGTAGATTCAACATTTAAAAAAAAAAAATATTTTGTTCATATTTCAGGACAGTGTCACTTACATATTCTGTATCTGCTAGTTGCAACACCTCACTGAAGCCACCTGAGAATTGGATTGAGAGAAAAATATGAACCCTGGACACCATGTTTTGGTATCCAGAGCATTACATCAAATGAAAAATATCTGAATCTTGCACATCATCTTGTACACATTTCCCTGTAATTCAACAGGACATATTTGGGATTGTTGGAAACTTTGGGATCTCCTCTAGAATTTAGAATTGAACTGAAGTTCCACAGGTTTGAATACAGCAGCAGCGTTTTACGGGTCCATAATGTGTTTGGGTCCACAGGTTCATGGGGTGAAAAAAACTGTTTACTTTTTGTAGGTGTTGCGAGAAAAGGCTGATTATAATTGCGATTGCCTATAAATTCACCTTGGCTACTATGGCCCAGGCAATTGTCAGACCGGATGGACTGTTTGTGATGAGCGTCAGCCAGATGCAATGAAGTTAAAGGTACTTGGCCTGTTTGTCCACAGATTCCAGAGTGAAGCGGTGGCTGTCCAAAGTTTTTTTTTTTTTTTTTTTTTTTTCTGGAATCGTGCTTCAGGTTCTCAAAGATCTTATAGGAAATGATGGCTCTCTGAAGGAGCTCTGTAATGGTGCTTAAAGTTCTCTGGCCCACTAGTTTAGTGAATTTGTCTTAACCTTGGCTTATACAGAATGTAGGGCAGAGCCATATGTTCTCAAAAAACAGAAGGAGTTTGGGTTTTTAGCTGCGGTCAGGCAGGAATGATTTAGCTGGGTTTCTACCCTGGTAGTTGTAGTTGCGGTGGAAATCGGACCGTAAAAGGCATAGCGTCTCTTTTTGAGTTTGAATCTGACTTCGCTGACTGAAACTTAGGAGCGCAGGGCATGAATTCCTGCTGTGGTTTTGAACATTAAACACTCCTGCGCCTGCCGCTGAGACATATTGAACAGGTGTGTGGAGTCGGGCTTTTTTTTTTTTTTTTTTTGGGCGTGGCTGTTCTTGGCTGTTCCAAAGGCGCTTTTTTTTCCCTCACGTGCTGCGGTAGGGAGGATGTGGGTGGGGTCCGAGGGTTGTTGTCTTCCTGCATGCGTCTCTGACTGCGGGGCTCTCGCTGCTATCGATTGGGTGGCTGAGGTTGGGGGTGGGGCCTTTGGCGCCGCTGGAGTTGTGCAGCGCGCACGTTAAGCCTGACTGTTGCAGAACTGGCGGCCGCGTCACAGAGCTGACTGCCGGTTAGGTTTTTCTACAGCCACCCGGCTCTCGGCCCTTCCGTTTATATCCGCCTGTTGTGTGTGAGTGCCTCATTGTTTCAGTTTCCTTGATGAAAGACCTCTGATGAACGCGTTTGTCCGTATGCCTGGCTTTGAGGTGTGGTTACCCATGCAGGAAATTAGAAGAAATTGCCTCATTCTTTGAATAGGCCTTTAGAAATGTCTTTCACTGTGGTCTTATATGATTATTTTCAATGGACTTCATTTCTTTAATTTTTAAAATATCGGTCTATTCGTGGATTCTATTTATTTTAATGTATATTTTAGCTAATTAACACTGCATGTTATTTCATCTAAATGATATATGGCACACCTTTCATAAATAAATGACCTGCGATGCTGAAGCCTGTTTTTATCGCTTATATAATCACTCAAATCATGGGTGCTGATTCGCCATCAGTATATTTCTCTTCATGAGATGGCAGCAATGAGCAGTGATCCATGCAGATCCAGCATATGGGTTAAAGATAACTGGGGCTGTTTTTCCATCCAGGCTGAAGGAGAAACTGATTATCTGTGCTGGCATCTCCTGACTAAAGGAACAGAATTCAACAGAGTGTCTTTAATGAAGGGCAGGTTTGGCAAAAAAATATCTGTGCCCTGAAAAATATGCTTGATTTGACATATGTTTTGTTCTCATTGTACTGTAGAATCTATAGGTGATAGTCCTGGTTTACCCTATGTGCTACATGTGTGAGCGATGTCTGATTTAATGATTGCTTACTATCTTGGTATGGATGGGTGCAGACACTAAAATGACAGACCAGCATTGTCCCATTGCCACTACTTTGAGCCTGAACTGGGTGTTTTATTTTTGGCCAAATTGACGTGAATTATCTGTACTCCTGAACTTCTTTGTGAGAGGAACTGGTCTGCTGATTGTGAGTATCTGAAATGGAATTTTGTTCTTTCTTTGGTTTTATTTTCTGGTCAGATGGGTTTTATGGTTATCACTTATTGCAGAGGCCAGGAGGTCTGCTCCTGGGCTGTGTTTGAATAGTCTTTTCTGCTTTGGAAAGTTCCTAACTCTCCTTGAAAACGACTCGGAAGTATGCACGGCAGCCAAGTGTGTTCGAATTCTCTAAATGGTAAGGGAATGTGCTTCAATACTTCCTCATTTGTCTCCTTTAGCATAGGGTACACTGAACCATCCTTTAAGCAGAGATGACGCTGTCCCACAATTCATAGCGGCAGGAATCTTCAAAGCGATTTACCATCTATTTGGCTTCTTATGAAAACAAACACACATGATGGGAAGGGACGCATGATTATGTCGCCTAGTGTAAGTGTAGTCAGATTCTCTTAGGACCACTGTTATCTTTCCCCTAAGTATTTCTGAATTCTCCTTTTCATCTCTCCTTAACCTCATGAAGTTTTCCATCGAGGTAAAGTAAGAGTAGTTTGGAATTGGAAGATAGAAGGTTTTTTTTTTTTTGACTATTTGAACGCAGCCCTGGAGAGCCGTAGCCTTGCTTATTTTTGATGTTTCTCTTCTGTCATACACCTGATTGAAATGATTGCGCCTTTTCAAGAGCATCATACTGAGATTCTCATTTGAATGGGGACTGTTAGAGAAGAGAGACATCTACAACATGCTGGGCTCTGGCTCCACAGGAGCTGAGTTTCCTACCGCTCAATTGCTGTGTTGGCTGCCTTGTCTTTAAAATTCAGTTTTAGAACCAACTTTTAAAGGCCAGTATTCTATTCTCGTGTTATCATACCAGGCGATGATTTCTGTTGGAGAATCTCTGAAACTATTATAATGACACATAAAATGAATGAAACATAGGTCTACTTTGCACATCCTGATCTACACTTTGGGCATATAAATCTAGGTTGGCGTAATACAAGCTTATTTTGCTATTAAATCATTTGCGACACATAGAGATGAAGTGCTTGTCAAATCCAGATAAGCTACTACTGTGTGTTAGCCGTATGTTGCTGTCTTTTTATTGTTTAGCCTTTGCATGTCTTTGTTATGGCCTGCAGGCGTGTCCCCCTGTTTGGTTCATCACTGTTTCTGAACATCATTCATCTGTATGTTTGTCAGCATGGAGCTTGTTTATTGATTGTGGTCTTTTTTTTTTTTTGTAATTGGGCAACATGCCCATTTCTCTTGTGCCAATGTCTTTACTCCGCATTTGTTCCATTTAGGAATGAACTTCTGCAGTAACCACAGAACTACACTGTAATCTTTCATTCTGTTTTCTTCAAGACAGTCTTGTTTGGGATGGAATCTTTTTTTTTTCCTGCGCTACAATCATCATAGCCACCACTTTCTCAAATGGCGTGGTAGTAATTGCCATCTGATCCTGTATGGGTTGTGAACGATGTCAGTGCAACGTGGAAATTGATTTCTAAAAATGCACCATTCATTGGCTATAGGCTGTGTGGTAGAGGTTTAAGTGACTGATCATGAGAAATCAGTGTAAAGTAGATTTTGTGTTCGAGCGTTGACGCGACTTTGTTTACTGCTCCCAGCTATTTCATTGTCAAATAGAGGATCGTTCATTATCAAGACGGGCAAGGTCAAATTCCTCAGTGCTTTCATTAGAAACAATTCAGCAAAACAACATGATGTTCATGTGGGGAAATAGAGTTTTAGACCTACTGAATGCAAAAAGAATCAGTCATTTGATTTAGTTAAATTGGACTGACTCTGGCAATAATTGTTTGGGACTGCTCTCAGCTACATACACATTCCCATTAAAGAGCAGATCTGATGAAAAGAGTATATGAATTAATATTTTTTTCCTTGCAGTTGCTGCAAAAACTTTGTTTGTCTTGGCGTTGATCCTGTTCCCCGTTCTGTGTAGCAGAGTGTGCTAACTCAGCACGGCGAGACGGCTGACAGATGCACTCACAGTTGGATCAGTTCTGTTGGACTGGAGCACGGCGGGATCGGATCACAGATTTAATAAAGAATGTAAAAGCTGAACATGAAATGACAGCAAGTATGAGGAAGGAAGCAAAGAATAGTTATTTGACATTCAAGTTTACGTTCCCTCAATTAAGTAGCCTAAGCAAGCAGGTGTGGTTGCTGTTTTTGCAGCATGTAGTGCCATTTGCAAGTACGCAAGTATTTGGATGTTGTTGTAATTTCAACTGACAATAATGCTTTAATTGACTGTCAACTTCAATTTTCAGTTATTCACAGCCATATCAGCTGTGTGGGAATTGTTGCTCTTTTTAATTGTGTCTCTGACCAGATGCTTCTCAGTAGAAATTTCCAGCTAAAACCAGCAGGAAGTCTAAGCTGGTGAAACTAAAACTGGGGGGGGACTGTCAGAAACACCACTTAAACCAGCTTGACCAGATAAGACTGGTAGGTCGTATAATGTTAAATCAACAAGGGGCTCCCAACTTGCCATCTCAGATTTGCTTCAAACTTTTAGAAAGTGATGAACCCATGCCCAGTAATAGGAACACAATTTTGTATGAATATATTTGATAATTTTTAAGATGTAGGCATGAGAAAATTGGTGCCTGGACCCCATTTTACCGAGGAAATTGTCTGCTGAGGGAGTGCAACATTTCAACACTCCTAACTTTAAAACTATAAAGGCTACATATATGAAATTTACAGGTCTTGTTTTTGATTGTTTGACCTTTTGCATCAAAGTTATGAGATGGGGAGAAAATGTCACTTTTACTCATTTTAATAAATTTAACACTTTATATCTCCGGACTGGAGCAATTGAGACATTCCAGTTTTTTATTGTTCTAAGCCATATGATGGCATTGTTTTGTTACTGAGGCAGTTTCTTCATTAATATGACAACTTAGTGTATATGGCCCATATAATATGGAGGATAAATAATAAGGCATAATTTCAGTTTCCAAATTGCCAAGCTATGACATAAAATACCAAAAAATAACCAATTCCATCTGAAATTGCATTCTTTTATTGACTAATTTATTGAATAGCAAGGTGATATCTTTAAGCAAACTATACATTTGCAGGTATCAAACACGCCATTTCTGGTGGAACATAAAAATTCTGGTCGATGATATAGCTGTCAAGGTCTACATGAGTCTAGAACTGTCACCTTCACTTTAAGACGAGTGAACTGTGCATTTACATTCTTTGGCTGTCTTAATCGGTGGAGTGGTTTTCTAAAAATCTCAAAGTTTTGGGTTTCTGGGAACCCAAATGGGTAGTCTGATCTTGGCCTCAGCTATGTCCAGACTTATTATTCCTCCAAGTCTTACTGTTGGCCTCAGAGACAGGAACTGAGCTGTGTGCTTCTGGTATGTGTTATAAATGCGTATTGTAAAGGCAGGCAATATCATTTAACGTGATTTTGAGAAGGAAATTGATCAGTATTTAAAATTCTATTCAGCAGCCAAATGAACTTCTGGTCAAGGATATCTTTTGATAACTTTCTATTTTTGGATGGAAATGTATTTATTTCATATCAGTTATTGAATAGGCTACATATTTTATTACATCTGCCGAATTTTTTGTCCGAATTTGGGTATGTAGCCGTATCCATCAGTAAATACATATAGCATTGACCAGTATTTCTGGGTACCGCAAGACACAATATGTTTGACACGCTCAAATCTATAGTTTGCTTAAAGATGCCACCTTGGTATTTGGTACATCTGTCAGTAAAATAAAAGGATACTCTTTCAGTTGTTATTGGTTATTTTGGCAGATCTCGTGTCATACCTTGACAACTTGCATTTGAAATTGTGCCTTAATACATTTTTTTTCCCATATTCAAGGGGTCATATACTCTAAATTTTTATATTAATGAAGTAACTGCCTAGGTCATAGAACAGTACTATCATAGGGCAACCCACATCAAACATGGCATGTCTCACTTGATTCAGTTCTGAAAAATAGAATGTCAAAGTTGTTAAGTATCACTGAGATTTTTTTCCTCAAAATTTGAAGTGCCATAACCTTGAAAATATAAAACCCTGAGTGATGCTCTATGATTAAAGAGAACAAACAATGAAGAGCAAGTTCTGCGAATTTCGTAGATTTAGCTTAGTTTTCAAGTTATGAGTGTTGGAATGTTCTACTCTGTCAATCAGTGGACAATTGCCGTACTAAAATAGGGTCCAGGCACCATTTTTGTCACGCCTATATCTCAAAAAACTATCAAAGATTTTGCTCTACAATTTTGTGTTCCCACTGTCGGGTGTGGGCTCATCATTTCCTAAAAGTTTGAAGCAAATTGACATGAGTTGGGAATTTTTTCCGAAATTTGTTGACTTTAGTTTGAATGACTCTGGTTTGAGGTGGGGTTCGCAGTAGGATTAGGGACTTCATTGTTAAAGCTATATGGTTTTAGTAGTTCAGAACTGAGACCACTGTAACAATTTGAGCAGAGGAGTATTGAGTTTAGTCACTAGTGTCATTGACCTAACTTGACTGGGCCATTTTTTCCAAAAACAAGGTCTTTCAGACTTGTGACTGATAATTAAGTGAAGTCTGCCCCCCCTCCCTTTCTGAAAGGCAGCATTGTGAGTCATGCTGAGGAGTTGGCATATTTGTGGTGGGATATTTTTGCTCAATGAATGGAGCTGAACCAGATTTGGACAGATTAAAAGATGCAGCATTGAAGTTTAAGTAAGACACCAGCACACACAAAAATTGTATTTTCACCTGGAAGAGAATGAAAGTGCACTGGAATTTTTGAGAGTCAAATTTCCTTGCAAGTGATGCACATCAGCATTTGAATTTATGCAGTGCAACATCATCTAATTTCCATTTGGAGCCTTTTGACAGGTGAATCTAATGAAAATGCCTTACAAATTGTGACTGTTGAAGCTCATAACCCGTGGCCAGAAAGTCTGAGAGCTCCTCCACATATAAGCTGGTTTTTTCCTATATGCTGGAAAATACAGCAGCAGGTTAAAGATTCGGAAAGATAAGCAAATTGGTTCATGTAAAATATTGTCAGTGAAATATGTGCTTAGATGTGAACCAGACCGTTGTCTGTTGACAAGCTTGCAATTCCCGTGCCGCAGAATTAACTTTCACCCATTCACTGTCATTTCTATTTTTGCGACTAAAATGGCATCCTCCGATTGAAATTGGAAAAACAAAAAAAAAAACCCTTTTCTATCAGTCAGTTTGTCAGGAATATTAATAATTATTCCTCGAGTGCCTCTTTATTTGGATAGAGGGAAGTGTTATATTTGCCGTAATGCCAGTTAGGGCTTTCGTCTTTGAATAGACATGTTGTTACTGTGTTTGATCAGTAAAATGAGTGTTGCTGTGATGGTTTTTTTAAACTGGGACGGGTTCTCGGACTTCCTCCTGCTGTACACTAGTTACTTTTCTTTGAAACACCTTGTCTTAGCATTTATTTTCAATATATGGTATCAAACCCATTCTAAATCCCTAATTCATTCGCTGTATTTTAACAATAAAGTCCATAAATGAGAACAAAGGACAATAGTTGTTATACTGAATGCATCCCACTAAAACTCAGTGGAAATGCCAGCACAGCAATCCCTGTTCAAAAAAAAAAAACAGGAAGCTAGTCTAAATTTAACTTTGCAGGAAATTGTTTCTCTAGTTGCATTTCTAACTAGGCTATATCAAAACTGTGTAGACGGCACTATTAACTGTGTTCATGAAAGTTTGCATTGTTTTTTAGTTTGGCTATTGTTGGTTTAAGATCTGATTGAGTACTTGGGCTACTTTAAGTGACACTGAGGAATACCCTAACAGAGCATCTGCGAAGGCATTAAGCAAAACAGGATTTAAACTAAATAGTATTGGCTACATCTGGAGTGAATGTGGTAGAGTTTATGTGACTATGTAAAACATTGGCTTGTTGCCATACCATAATGAACTCCAATGTGTGCCAATGCAAAGAGGTATGTTTGTGGTCTCCCTTATGGTTTGACTGTATTATTTACTGCAAATCTCATCAAAATTCTCAGGAAGCGTGCTGGATACAGCAAAGCTCTAACTTCACGTCTGATATTCTAATCATGTTACGGAGAGCATTTTTTTTGATGACCTCATTTTGCCTTAGGAATTCACTGGTGCAAATTTGGCAATGAGCAGGCAAGGCTAGTGCTCTGATAAGCAGGGCTGGGCTCTGCTCCAGGCAACGCCATATCTGCCGGTGTTACCATGGTGTCAAAGCAAGGACAATGCCACTGTATCCGGGAGAAGGAGGTGTTTGTCTGGTGGTAAATGGCGATATCTCCTCCCATCTCCCCTAGTGCAGTGACAGATGCCCTCATCTCTGAAGAGTTTACATGTCCGTTTTTAGGCAGGAGAGGAAGCTTAAAAGGTACCGTCATGGCTTTAATGTGGTACGGCTTGGCAGTACTCTGACCTCTGCTTTCATTAAAAAAAAAAAAACGTTTAGAGATTAAACAGTCAAAACAGACTTCATTAAATGTTTTTTGGACTTCTGTATAGCTGTTGCACATAGCCTGTGCTTTTCCCTTCGATGAAGACGAGAAAAAAAGCCAAATTCAGTAACTGGTCTGGCACGAAAATCTCACCCTTTGAGTTGGCTAGATGAAGTGATTTGTGTTTATTTACTAATGGCGCCTTGTGCAAGTTGCACACATGCTGCCCTTCTGTTTCTTAAGTGTGGTAATTAAACTGTTTTTGGCCCTGTTCCTCAAGGGAATTGTGTTATCCATCTACACACACCTGATTAATAATTTAGCCTTACACTATGACTGTTAAGACCTAAATAAAAAAAGAAAGTGGAAAGATATTCGCTCATGTTGCGTCTCTGTGCATTCACTCCATTTTTTTATTACATATTCAGGGGTTTAGTGTTCTTATGATGACATTGATGCATCTAATCTTACACACTGACTGTAATATTTTTTTATTGCTTGAAATCAAAATTTCCCTTCTTGCACGCGCATATCCGGTAATTTCAGTGCACTTAGTTGTGCATTTAGCTCTGGTTGACCGTGACACTCTAAACTTGTTTACTCAATGTTCTTTCTTCTCCTTTCAGAGAACTCGAATCATACATACTCCAGCGTCATCAGTGTAATTCTAGAAAACTCTTTGAAAAAGCAGGATTGCTGTGCAGCTTCTGAGAACTAGAGCAGGGGTTAATATTGAGTGCCGTTGTGCTTGTGGAGAGGGAATAAGTTTGAGATCACTTGAGTGGTGTTTCTAAAAAGCCACTCTGCTTTTTATGTGTTTGATCTCTGCAGCATTGGTCTTAAGTGGAGTCGATGAGAATCCCATAAACAGTGCAGGAACAGAAGCCAGTGTCCCTCCGTCTCAGTGCACAGGTGTGGAACTACTCTGAGGCTTACAGCTGTAGTGCAGTTTTGAGCTGGAGTGAAGTTGGTTGTTTGGCGAATGGAATGCATTTTGAATCTCTCAAACTGTAAAATCTTATTATCATTCTTGCTTTATTGAAAATGCACAAAAACAGATTTGACAGTGTGGTATAATAGCTTTCAAGTAGCGTCTCATAACTGAAGGAAGACCAAATGCTCTTGAGAGTAGGCGGGTGGGGCTACTTCGGTAGAGCCCACTGCTAGCCTGTGACAGCAACATCTTATCTTTGTCAGAAATGAGCCTGCCCTGGGTTGAGAATTGAAGGGCTTGACTCTCTGCTTGTTCATGGTATAATCAGTGACAGGAGTGGTTTGCTAGTCTGCTTGGCATCTGCCAAATCTGCAAATTGCTGTCTCTGCACATAAGCTGAGCAAGGGTGGCCTAAATTCAATTTTATTTGTGGAATCTAGAGCTGGCCTGTGTTGGCCAGTCATGGGTATGGTCAAACCCCATTCTATTTTTACGGTAGTTTGTAAATCGGACTAAAATTTGATATTTCCCTTACCAGCCCGTGAGTTGAAAGGGCTTGTGAACAACCAGCAAAATGTTCTGCACAGTTTCTGCTTCATGCTGTATGACACAAGGCATTTTTTTTTGGCCAGCGATTCCAAAAGAAAATATCTTAAATTTTCCTTTTCATCCTGCTTGTCATTAAGTGTTCGCAGTGGGGGGGATGGGGGGTTTAACGTCTCCTGCCAGGTCGTTAAGATGGTGGCATTTCAGAATCCTCCTGGTGCTGCGCTAATGAGCTGTGGAACCGGGCGTGTCACAGATGAGTGGCAATGCAGTGGGGAAATCGCAAGTTCCACCACCAGCAACATTACGAAACGCATGCAATAGCAGTCATGCTTTGAGGTTCATGCTTTTCCCATCCATTTGCACAAGGGTTGATGCAGGAACCTCCTAAGGTTAGGAAGGCTGGCCTTCGCCATGGCCTGGGCATGAGCTCTGTGGACACAGCAACTCGCTCTCTGTCCTGCTGCGGGTCTGTACACATTTCTACACAACGCCCCCCATATAAAGCACAGGTTTCAAGAGTCCCCTTACTCCACAGAATCAGATATCAAGTTCAGACAGGTTTTCTGAGCCGCTTGGCTTTGTGGTGTTGTAACATGAGCTAAAGGAATGTGGAAATCTGAAAGGCCAACTCCTTCAGTTTTCTCGCGAGTTGGTGAATCGACAAATTCTGATTGAATTCTGTGCAGTTGCAAAATAGTTGTGCGGAAAGAAACAGCCCTTGGAAATGCTTTTTGTTCACCATTTATTTGCTGCCTGCTGTCATGTGTTGCGGTTGGGGGATTAGTTTAGAGCAGGGGTAGCCAGTCCCAGTCCTGGAGGGTCTCAGGGTGTGCTCTGACCGCCCTCAAAATTAGGTGAGGTGAGTTAATCATGTTCTCAACTCTTTCAATTGATCAATTAAGTTCAGTGGAACACCAAAAACCAGCGCATTCTGGCCCCCTACAATTCATGTGTAGAAATCAGTTTTACTTGAGGGAAACTTTTATTGGTGTTGGCATCTTGCCGCATCCTGTACTCTGCGATTCTATGGAAGTTAAGACTTCTCCTGCAGGACTGAAGTGCTGGGGGCCTTGTGAAGTTAAAATTGTGTGAATCATGGCCTCTCTATTCCCACCCTCGTGGCTCCCATTTACAGTTGGGTAATGTGAGCTCATCCCACGCTCTGGTGTCTTTGCAAACTGAGCCACTCGAAACTGCCTTTGAGCAGTTTTAAGGCAGTTTTTAAACACTGCCTGTGTGTTGTTGCGTGTGAAGTCAGTTGTCTGTCAGTGCTGTGGAGCACAGCAAAGGTTTTCTCTGAATATATCCGATACCAGTGTGTATGCTTTTGACTGATCTAGTGAGTATGCACTTGACTGATCAACCTTTGGCTCCATCCTTTCTGGACATCTTCAACTGTGAGCTTAAGTTAAGAGCTGGTACTGGGAGATGTAGTATTGTTAAATGTTTGTTGTTCAAATAAAAGCAAGTGTTATCATTTCCTTGGGCTCTAATGAATTCTGTTGTGTTACGATGTACATATTTTGTTGAATGTCCGACAATCTGGTGCCCTACCAAACTCCCAGTAAGCCTCAGTGTCCCCCTGTCTTTTTATGCTTCCGGGCCATTTCACGGTATTTATTTTGTTGCGGACAGGACATTCACAGGCTTTTTTTGTTAATAAAAAGTATTCCTGGGAATTATTGAAAAGTTTTAACTGGTGAGAGGCAAGTACTACCCAAGTACCTTATTTGATAAAAACATCAAATGTTTTGAATTTCCTTTTCATTTTCAAAATGAGGTTGGAAGTTGCGTTGCGGACAGGACAAAAAGTGAAGTGGGTTTTTTTCCTCGGAGGGAAGTCAAAAGTTCTGTCCATCCACTGGAGTTTTATAATCCAAAGCCAGGTAATTTTGTTCCTCAACATCTTAGGTCGGTTTCAGAAGAAATTATGAATTTGTCACTCAAACAGTGAGCGGGGGGACTTATTCCAATGGGATGAGCGTTGTGGACAGGACGTGTCGGACAGGACACTTTTTCACTTGGATTAAAAATGAGCAAAAACACACATTTACTTCATATAAAATGTATTATATTGCATTATTTACATATTTAGAACATAAAGCTGCATTATATAAAACAGTTGACATGTTTGAGAGGATATCAAAGATTTCAGGAGACCCCCCCCCCACCAACACCACCACCACCTCACCATCAACCTGATGGGACATTCTCAGAAAATTCTAGTAGGATATATAAGCAGTACAGACAAAGTTCAAAATATGATTCTTGTCAAACAGTCATTTTAAACTCAAAGTGTCTGGAAATTAATCAAACAACAGTCCACTCAAATGAGCAAATATGCCTGGTTAATTAAGACTCCATTACTCAAAAAACAATTGATTCAATTGAGCAAAGCTGCCAGGTTATAATAAGATAACAATTAATTCTTGGGAGTCATAGGGCATAATTAAGAATCTTATGTCCAAAGAGCCATTAATTGCAATTGCATTTTAGTAAATGATTTGGAAGAAAAGGACTCACAAACATGTCAAACACTAATTACTCAAATGAGTAGGAGTGAAAAATGAAATGAGACAGGGAATCCTGATTCAACACCAAGCTGCCCTGCCAGTGCCATGAAAACACCCATTCAAATTCCTAGAAAGTTAACTGAAATAAAACAATACTCTTGAAACATGTCAAACAATAATAAAAATCTTGAAATCTGTGTTATTGAATTGAAAGACAAGCCATCCTTGCACCAAACTCATGCCCTTTTTTTTTTTGTCTTCATTTATAGGACATTTATTGTATGCAATCAGAAAGACCTACATTTGCATTTGTTTCCTCTAAAAGTGCCTCAATATAAGTTAAATAAGAAACAACCTCCTAGTATTTAAAAGCCTTAAATACATTAAAAGCCTTTATTCTAAGTAGAAGGGGAATATCCATACCAACTAAAAGCCAAATCCATTATCACTACATTAACTTGTCCTGTCCGCAACTTTTTTGTCCTGTCCGACCATAAGCGTTGCTAAGTAACAGGAAAAAAGAGTTGTGGTTTCTGATGAGCTGTGTTGAGATTTTTCAAAAACCTTTTTGATTTATTGTTTTATACTACCTAAGCTAAGAGAATTCTAACTTTGGTGTTTATAGGCTTATTATTGTAGGAAAAAAATAAACTTTTTTTGTTCACACCCTGTGTTGGACAGGATACTTGACACCCGTGAAGTGGAAATTTTATCACTTCACAATCTGAAAAAGAAAACTCACTGATGGATTGTCTGCATGGGACATAAAACGTATCCTGTCAGCAAGAAAAAAAATTTCAAAAATGAAACGCACCACGAGAAAATGAGGAAAAAATGTGTGTCCTGTCCGCAACACTCTGGACCCATGAATTCGCGAGAAAATCTCATTTACATAATTAAGGAGCAAGAATTTCGACTCAATTTTCTTTTTTCCAGTAAGTTCAGATACCTATCTAAGTCATCCAATTGTTTTTTTGGTAAGATTCAGACATTAAATTTTTTCATGCCACTTCACAATTACCATGAAATGGCCCTTCCTTCAGATCAGCTGCAAGTTTAGGCCTTGAGAATGAGGGATGCAAATTCTCCAGCCAATCAGTCACTCAAGTGTTACTCAGCACCCCAATACCAAGCTATCACTGTGACACTACAGGCCTGGAATTTGACCTCCATGATCTGCATGTTGGCAGGAGCCTGGATGAAATATCATGGACCTCTTTGTCAAACATTGTGTTGGAATGTCATTTTTTTCCTCTGCAGAGGTGCAAATTCCAGGGGTCAGAAAGTAAAAGTCCTGCCAAGTTTTTTTCTCCCTCCCACAGAATGTGCTGATCACTCATAATGGCTCTATCTCCTGTCCGAAGTGAATCCAGGTGGTTGGAATAAAGTTCTGCGGAGGATTTTTACTTTCTGAACCCAGACTTTACACCCCTGATCCTCTGTTTTTTGTGCATGGATTTCAGAGGCCATTCCTTGCTTTTAGTCTGGAGGCCTGTATCTGTAGTATGACATCTGCCTTGCATAGGTTGGAGCCCTTCCTGTTTTACCTTGTAAAAAACATTTTATTTGAACTGAATTGAAGGCTTTGTTTTTTTGTGGAGGCTGGGCAGAATTTTTTTAAAAATGCGGCGGCTTGTGAGTTCGTAAACAGGTGGCTCCACTTTCCACATCATGTGTTTATGCAATACTGCTTTGGAAACTTGTAAAACCAAGACACCCAACTTTCAGCTGCGCTTATAGCATTGGCTGGCCAAGACATTCAGGGATGCGTATCCCGAAATCACAGATGCTAACTTACGTAGTTGGACCCATTCACTCTGAATGGATGAACTTTTTGTGAATGGCCATTTAAACGTGGACGTAAATAACTTGATGACCCACTGGCTTGCTTTCCTCCCTTGAACGCCAGACAGGGTGCACCCGTTGGCAGCCAAAACCCAGCATCAGGCCCACGTTTGCGTCAGACCCTGAAAACATGGATACGTGCCCCACACGCCCAGCCGGAGAACCCGCACCCCTCCCTTAGGCTGACTGTGTGAAACGGGCAGAGGTTCTCTGCTGTCTGTTCTGTACCACTCTATGCCCGTTTTCTTCTTTGGCGCATTCTCTTGGTCTAATTTTTTTTGTTTGGTTTGTTTTTCTTGTGGGAAGGTCTTGTCCTTTCCTCACTCCTCCCAATCATCACGTAAAAGATGTTCACTTGGCTGACTGAGCGCATGAAAACTGGTTAAAAAGGAGTATCGGATTATTCCATGTTAACTCGCCCAGAATTCAGAACTTCCCTGTTAATGTCATTGTATTTCCCCAAAATGCAGCCGTAACGCATTTATAATGGCACTGGAGTTACGGCAGCCATTTGAGCATGCGCATAAGAGGACAATGGTTAGGGTTAGGTTAGGGTTAGTCACTTGCATAGCTGGTTGCAGTTACTGCCTAAAAATATGCATCGCAGAATGGATGCCATAATAGTAGAATTTGGCTTGTCAATTACAGCTGCCGTAACTGTATCCTCTGCCTTCTCAAAAAAAGTTTAAAGACTTTTACTAAATTCATTGAACCATGCAAAATCCTACTGCTGTACTCCCTACATTTTTAGTTACTGGTCATTCTGTGTTAAATCAGACCAAATCCAGAAAGGTGGTTGCAGCACTGTCTCTGATTTTGTTCTGAGTTTGTCTAAATAATGTTTGGGTCTTTAAAACTAAGATGTTGATAGCAGTTAAAAAAGATCATGTTTTCTGTAGGCTCACTATACCTTAGGTCATTAATGTGAGCTATGTGCCTTTCTATCAGGGCGGCCCTGTTGGTAAATCTGGCTTGCATTTATGACCTGTGGTAAAATGTTGTTTTCCTTGGATGGTATGCTGGACTGGAAAAAAAAATCATGACTCTCCTGGTGAAGGTGTTATCCGAATTACGTCAGATGTTTAAGAAACAATGGCAACGCATTCTCTTTCCATTTTATTATCGGATGCTTTACATTACAATGCATGTTTTGGCCTGCAAATAGGTGGGCAACATAATTAAACGTTGTTGTTTTTGAAACTCCTTGTGGCTGCTCTGGGACCCTCCCGTAATGTCCTCAGTGGTAGTTGCGCAATTTTGGGTGAGGGCAGCCCTTCCACCACACCTCCACCAACCTAAGGAGTGTTAAAGAGCCTGTTTTGATGGCCCAGATAAGCTGCAAGCAAATGCATTGGGGGAGATAAGACTTTAAATGCGATGCTTGGGAAATGACACGTGTGGCTTGGCTGTGAACAGGGTTGATTGGTGGACCTTTGTCATACCTCAGTCAAATGGACAAAAGTAGCTGTAGTGAGCAACGATAAGAGCATTGGCCTATCAAAAAACACATTTTTGGAATTGCTCTTCATCTGAGTGGTATCGCCTCGGTATTACAGTTTTGGTTGCATAATGCAAAATCATTAGGCTGTCGCCCAGCATTTTCAGAGCCAAATGTTTGTCATGTATATCCAGCAGAAGGTGAAGTCTGGTATGCCTTCTGGTGCTTTAAAGCTATAGTATACAATCTGAGAATCAGTTGCGAAAGATTGAGACGTTGAGAAAAATTTGAAAAAAGCATCCTGCCCCCACACACACCCTCCCCTCTGTGCTCCCTGATCCTTCCCACCGAAAGCACGTGTGGCCGTCCGCGTGGAGACTCCCAGACACACCCCCTCTACCAGAGCAACAAGCCCGGCCGGGCAGTTTATAACGCGGAAGGGGCGGGACGAGGCGGAACACGGAGCAGGGGGGAATCAGAGCAAGCTCTTGGGGAGTGTCAAATAGAGCGAGGGGATTGATGAGAGAGAGAGCGTTACCAATGTAAGCCATCCGCCGGATGGCTTACATTGGTCAACGCCTCTGCAGCCCTGCAGCCACTAGAGTGAATGGATTTTTTTCGTTTTTTTTTCTCTTCACATTGTGTAGATTGTACTATAGGACCATATCCACCATCTAAATGAGGTTATTAATAATGATCAACCTTTCAAATCGTATACTACAGCTATAATGTGGTGATATTAGCTGTTGACTTTCAATTAAGGTGCAAATAACTCGACATGCATTCATTGTGTTTGTGGTCAAAGAAATTAAGCCTTCCATAAACCACAGAATACCTGTCTAACCTGATTTCTTCATGTAATTAATGTATAGGCTTTCATTGATTGTAGAGTATATAGATCTGCTGCATGCATAGCATTTTTGAGGGATTACAGTAAACACTAAGAAGTATCAACTGAGATCATTTCATGTACGATTATGGAGGACTTGTAATGTGTCTCTCTCTGTCTCTTTCTGTGTGTGTGTGTGTGTGTGTGTGTGTGCGTGTGCACATTTTTCATCCCATGTGGGAATAGAGGAGAGCGCACACACACACACATACACACACGCGCGCGCGCTCTTACACAAAGCAGCAGGAAGTGCTGCGACTTGCTGCTCCCAGTGTTTTCGAGACAGGCAGGAATGCTGGAGTTCCAGATTAGCTCTTAAGGGTGTGGAGGTAGACCGCGTACGAGCAGATAGCCGCTAACCTCTCTCCGCTCGCCACTCGCCCTCGCTCTTGGAGTCTGCACAGGTGAGGCTCGCCTCTTCAGATTCGGCTCCAGCTTACTTAGGTTCTGACCTGATTGGGCGGGACTCAGAGGTTTTACACAAGCCCTGGCTGCAGCTGTACGCTGGATCAGGCCCTGGGTCATTGGGCTCAGGGGTGTCAGGGGTCAGCAGGGCTGGGACACGCTGTGTTTTTAAACAGTAGCTCTCTTATAGTCCTCCCTCTGCTCTTACACACACTGGCCTGTACTTAACTCACACAGCGCCTCGTCTCTTTCTGGACTGCCTGTCCACTAGGGACTGGAGAATTTCCGTTCCTAAGCTGTGTGTTCGTCGCTGTGGGACTTCGGTCTCCTGGATCTGTTTGCCAGGTTTGTAATTATAATGCTGAGCGGGATCTGGATTTAGGCGAACAGGAACGAAGCACCGCCTGCGGCTTTGGCTTTCGTCTTGTCCTCGTGTCTTGTCCTTTGTTTTGCTGTCATAAGTGACGGAGGTTGAGATAAGGTAAATGAACAATTTCTGTGTCTGCAGCCTGGAGTTGTCCTGTCATTCTGTGCGTGTTGTGTGTTTGTTTCTGTGCATGTGCGTGTTTGCTGTGCTGGCATGGTTATGGAGCGTTGCTGTGCAGTGTTAAGGGAATGTGCAGAAGGGAATAGAAGAATTAAAGAAGCATTCAGGACCTCGGGTAAGGGCGTGGCAGCCACTTGCTGCCCTGGGGAATACTTCTATACTAGTTGTTTTGGATGTAGCCAATTCCCTGGGTGCAGAGCCTTAAAGGTCCCATATTATGCTGTATTCAGTCGTTTAAAATGTGTCCAATGGGTCTTTAAAATAATGTTAAGAATTTCACTTACAAAAAAAAACCCCCACTCATCCAGGCCTAGTGAGACCTCTTCTCTCACCCCGTCTGTGCCGGCCTGAAACACAAGCTGTTTTGAGTGGGCGGGGAGGCTATGCTAATGAGGTGCTGCTCTGATTGGCTGCCTGGCTGCTTTGATTCTAGGGGAAGGTGCAGACCCGAAAAACCAGGAAGCCAAGATGACAGGTATCTCAGGACAGCTCTTTACAGCATGTATTGCTGTGAGACCGTACATGTTTGATCCCAAATCCGACCCTGAACGGGACGAGGATGCTATTGAAATGTTGCAGCAATGTTTACAGCAAGACGTTGATGAGTGGCAAGTTGAAATTTTAGTGTTTTGCTTGTACTATCTCACCTTGCATGCATGTGATTGTAGCTGTACTGTTCTATAGTCATGTTATATACCCACTTAGCTATCCAGAGGAAACTTTGCTAAAAGCTCCTGTTAACCATTTCTACCAAAATGAAACACGATTCCGACACCAAGCTACTAAATGAGTTCTTCGCAAAAACACACAAATGGTGTAAGCTTTGCCTATGTTGAGCTAGCGAATCTATAACTTCTACCGGAAGTCCATGTCTGACCTTCACTTCTTTTTTTGGCATTTTGTTAGCCAGAACAGTTTTCAAAGGTGGATGAAATTCTGCAACGGCAATGCAGAGAAATCGTTTGTTATACCAGACACTTTATAGTGTGTTTCGCGATTGGTTTCACCGCGGTGGGATGAGAGAGCTGGCCCACACCACGGCAAAGTACTCGGCTGACCCCAGTCATGGATAAGTAAAACGATCATTTCACAGCAGCAGTAAACAAACCCAAACACGTACCCTAAGCTCCGCAAAGCCTACGTCTGGTCCAACTGCAGCTGTATCAGCCCAACTTTGCGGACACGCACAACGCCTCTCCAGTTAGCTTCAACTATAGCAGCTACAGTCAGGTAATGTTGTGATGAAACGACCACCTTGATGCCAACCGAAGTAACACAAGCATACCAATCTGAATGACTGCATGTAAGTTAACCAGGAACATTTTATATGTAGCACGGAACGCGAATTAACATGCGGTAGTAACCGAGCAGTCATCATAACGGCGGAGACAAACGCCACCCTGAAATGCAGGTTTTATAGACAGTAAGTTCCGTTACCGTGAACAGTTGTACCAAGCATCCAAAACAAGTATAAAAAGTTGGCTTCAAATGAGGTCTATGTTCACAAACCTTCTGTTGAATGTCTCCTTGATATTATTATCCCCCGCCACACGAAGTGGCCGGGGGATATTGATTTGACCTCCGTCCATGCGCGTAAGGCGTCGTCCGTCCGGGATAAAGGAGAACGACTTTTTCACAAGAAATATTCGAGATAGGATAACCAAATTTGGCATATAGGTTCAGACCATGAAGGCCTTGATCGAGTTCGAAAAATGAGACCAGCGATTATTTTTTTCCAGAGTTATTGCCCTTCATTCGTGATTTTTGAACTCTGACTACGGTGTCTATAAAGGAGAACAACTTTTCACAAGAAATATTCCAGATAGGATAACCACATTTGGTGTGTAGCTTAAGACCATAAAGACCTTGATCGAGTTCGAAAATGAGACACGCGTGATTATTTCTCCCGGAGTTATTGCCCTTGATTCACTTTTTTCAACTCTGTTCACGGTATATGTAAAGAGGAACTACTTTTCACGGGATATATTCCAGATAGGATAACCAAATTTGGTGTGTAGCTTAAGACCATAAAGACCCTGATGGAGTTCGAAAATAAGAAGCACACTATTATTTTTCCCACACTTATTGCCCTTGTGGCACTTCTGGGAGCCTCTGTTCATAGTATCTTTAAAGAAGACATTTTGGCGGGGGATGTTGTTGACCATGTCTACTTGTTTACTCTGGCATATTTAGGACACGAAAATTAGCAACAGTAACTTGGCTACGTTGGCCGCAGTGCTACAGCCACATTCAACAGGCTATCACAAGTGGTAGGCTTATACAGTAAAGCAACACAAAAAAGTAAACCTTACTGCTTCCGCGTCTGTGAGTCACGGACAGTTGGTACCGATCCAGGCTTTACCTTCAGATATTTTACAAAGCCAGTTTGAGGCCAGTTGTTAGTGCTAACTATCGTTAGTGGTCCTGCTAGCCACCTGCAACACGTTAGCTTCACTTAGATTATTTGCTGTGGTATCGTTAATTACAGCTTGTGGCTCCGAGCGCTTGATCGATGCAACTGCTCCAGGTTTGAGAAGAAGCTGAGACCATAGACTGTTTGAAAAGATGGACGAAGCAACTGTGATGTCACCCATTGGTTTCAGCATACCATTTTGGAACCCTCAATTTTGGCAATTTGAACTGCGCCATTTTGTCATTTTGAAACCGGATGTCATTCCTATTGGACGAGAGCGTGAATTGAAGTTCCTGGGAGGAGCGTGGCTCTGGATATGACCGTGTCGGACGAGGACCAGAGGATAGCCACGCCCCTAAAGCATATTCTGGCTTTATCCTTTATTCTAGTCTATTTGGGACCATAATTTACAAAAATGAACATCATAATATATCGAAGGAGACTTGAAACTTGTGATAGATACCATAAAATGATATGGAAAATCATTATTTAAAGAATAAATTAGGTGGGAAAGTAGGGTCATTTTCTCAGACTTCTATAGCATTACACTCCTCTCTGCAACCATCGATGTCGCCATCTGCTGGCCATTAAATATAATGCAATTTTCAGAGATTTCCGAATCGGCCTCACTTTTCAGATCCGGGCGCTGCGTCCATCTTTTTATACAGTCTATGGCTGAGACGCATATCCAGCGTCGAATTTAGACCCTGCATCTCTTTGTGGGTTGATATTTATAAATCTGACTTCCGTGCGGAGATATGAGCAAAAAATTCCTCCGAAGCAACGCGGTGCAAACACTTGTCGACATCTTCTAATCCCGACCGCCATGTCTTCTAATGGGAATTCCTTGGCGTAAGGTTGCATGTCGGGATTAGAAGATGGCGACAAATGTTTGAACCGCGTCGCTTCGGAGGAATTTTTTGCTCATATCTCCGCACGGAAGGCATCTACCGGCGTGTACTCGCGGCTGAGTCTAGCTGTCTTAGCTAGGAAGGTATGAAGGCGTTTGATTTGTTACGATCCGAAGAGTTGGGGAAATGTTACAGACGTAGAGCGAAAAAGTATGCCTGAAGTGAATGGATCGAGCATTGTCTTTGTGGGTATACATTGAAAGTCAGATTTATAAATATCAACCCACAGAGAGACGCAGGGTCTAGTCGAGTTATCCTTTATTGACAAAGCTGTCTTCGGTGAAATGCTGAGCACAAACAGCTAACGTTTCCTTTGAGTGTGGCTGTTTGCCGCCAGCAAACAAAAAAGTAACCCACTGATTTCTGGTGGCATCGTCTTTTGGAAGAGAAAATAGTTGTGCTTTTTTTTCGCATCCAAAAAATCGCATACGAACAGCTTTGGGAGACATACTGATAAATCTACATGTTAAATGATTTGGGCTCGTTAGTGTCTGAGAGAATAAATTCCAGACCGGGCAGGTCCAGCGCTGTGATTGGCTCTGGCCAGGTCTGTCCAGATTGGACACAACAACCTGACGTCAGGTTTTGCCCAGATCTCGTGAAGATCTTGGGACGAGCTGTTCAGAGAGGAAATTTCTTTCAGGAAATCACGTTCTCGGATTACGGCAAAACCTTTGTATCTTATGTTTAGAAACTTTGCAGTGGTTGAGTATGGACATCCAACATTATGACATTACTTGTATGTATTAAAAAAAAGGATCAGCATAATTGGGGACCTTTAACGAAAAACTGAGTCACGGCATGTTAGAATCTCACTTGAAAGCAGAGTAATTTATCATGCTGTTCTCGTGAAGGTTAAAGACGTGGGAAATTGCTTGCTTTATTTTGTTAGCTTTCCCCCTGTGTACCAGATCCCACACTGACCTGCTGTCAGGAGATATGCGAGTTTTAGGCTGTGTAGAAGAGCTAAGCTAACAGGTGCTTAACCACAGTTGCTGCAGGGGATGTAAACCTCTGTAGGTGACTCATGTGAAGTGCCTTTGTAGTGGCACCTGTTCAGCAAATGCATTCATGCGCAGATTTGAAGGAATTTTGAAATGACTGAGGGATTGATTTCATTTGAATGAGTTCCTCTGTCTGTCCGCCAGGCTTTGCTGGGCCTGAACTTCTGAACTGGTCAACATTTTACTGCAAAATCTATTATATAGATACATTTTACTGTGAAGATGTGCCTTTTCATTCTTCCCTCTGCCCCCCAGTCCGTCTGTATGTCCCTTCATCGTTTTTCATTTCCGGGCCAGAACGCCCAAAACCTGGTGGGGGATCTGAGTATTTCATGCTTGTTATTTTGGTTGTAAGCGCAACAGAATTTCAACAGAAAGTAATACTGTTTACCACCCGACACATTTAACTAAAAGGTGGCAAATGTTTTGTTTGACCAAAAAGGTTTATGGTGAAACAGTAGCTTATTGCACCTACTTTTCTCCCTGACCAGGGGCATTACATAGCAAACGTAAGATTCATTCATTAATTTGTTCTTTCATTCAGTCACTGATGTTCCTTTTGTGAAAGGTATTGTTTGCTGCCTAGTAGCGGTGTCTGTCTCAAAACTGCATCCTTTCTGACTGCGGCATCCTGTCGATGATGGGAAACGAGTTTTTTACATCGCTGTGGAGGAATTTGGCTCATTGTTCTTTGCAGAATTGTTTAAACTCAGCCACATTGCAGGTTTTTCGAGCATGAGCTGCCATTTTAAGGTCATGCCACAGTATCTCAACTGACCCATGGCTATTCCCTGCCCCCTCCACTGACTCGGACAAACGATCAACATTTTAGAACGGGTGCTAATGGCTGGTATCACAGTCGGAGATATTTTTCGGGATGCTATCGATGATTTTTGGCGATAGAAGGCTCAAATATCATCAAGAAGTCAGCAAAAGGGTTATGCATTGGAGGGATACATTAATGAATTTAGAGTGGAGAAGGTCAACGAAAAGTTTAAATTCGAAGCTAAAATTTTCAGGTCTCAGTGCAAACGCTATCAACTGCATCTCGTGTCCGTCACCCTCTCACACAACAAGATAGAGGATCAGAATTGTTCGTGCACTGCAGGGTAATAAATTTAATTTACGTATTATTATTGCTTCCGAATTTAAGAAATCTAACCTGACGTGACTGAACTCCTAAGTAAACAAGGTGACATGGTGAACAACGCAGCCAGGAGCTCACATTAAGCCAGCGTCCGTCGGCACTAAAGTTGGCCATAGAGTTTACTAACTTTAGCTAACATTAGCTAACTTAGCGATGTAAAAGATAACTTTACATTAATCTCCAGCGAAGTGACAAGATGTCACCTTAAACACGATGTTGACTTAGCTTGGAACAAATGTAGACATCCTTGTTGACCTTTGTTGGCTACGTTAAGCTGATAGTGGGGTCTTCCACAAAGCTTTATCCAGAGGAGACACTTCTCTCGGTTATGATGTGGCTTTGGGAAGGGTATAAAATACACCCCATCGCCCAGCCTCTAGGGATACCTCGTATTGGAGTTACATTTACCCCAAGCACAGCATTTGACCATTTTTTAACTTGGAAACATTTTAAAACCCCATAAAAGCGAACGATTTGGAGTTTCCGTAAAGCATTTCAGTGGAAGTTCAGGCCCAGAATGTCCGAGTATATGGGAAGAGAATACACACTGCGATTGGCTCATCGCATTTGAGGGCGGGGCTTAGCCATAGGTCAATTGGATTCAAGTCAGAGCTTTGACAAGGCCAAACCAGAGCATTCATTTTGTTTTTTTTTTTTTTTTTTTTTTTTAGCCATTCAGAGGTACACTTGCTTGTGTGCTTTGGATCATTGTTCCAGCTGCATAACCCAACTGCACTTGAGCTTTTGGTCAGAAACTGATTGCCGGACTTTCTCCTTCAGTATTTTCTGGGAGCAGTATTCATGGTCCCATCAATTATGACCAGTAGCCCAGACTTTGAAGCAGCAAAGCGGCCCCGAACCATTGCACTACCAGCACTGTGTTTGATTGTTGGTATGATGTTCTTGTTACCTCTGCCAAACAAAGATGGCAGGAGGTTATGTGATCGCCAGCATTTGTTTGTTTGTTTTTGATTGTTTGTTTGTTTGCAAGATAACTCAAAAATTTATGAATGGATTTTGATGAAATTTTCAGACAAGGTGGGTATTAGGAGAAGGAACAAGTGATTTGATTTTGGCTTATCTAGGCCAAAGTATTGCTGAGACATACGCCAAAGTTCAAGATTTCAAGTCTTTCCAATGGACCGGAGTTCCAATTGCTGTGCTTTTGGGTTTTGCTGCCACCTGGAGGAGGTCTGCACTCTCTGAGTGCTTTTCTAGTTGTGCAATGCAGTGAACTTTTACACCACACGTTATGCGACTCATGTCTTCTAAAAAAAAGTTCCACTTTTGACTCATCACTCAGTCCACAGAATATTATCCCAAAAGTCTTGGGGTCATCAGGAGGTTTTTTTTTTTTTTTTTGCAAATATGAGACAGGCCGAGCCCTTGTGTTCCATTTGGTCAGCAGTGACTTTTGCCTTGAAGTTCTCCCATTGATGCCATTTTTGTCCAGCCTTTTTCTTGATGTGGAGTCTTGAGCACTGACCTCGTAAACTGAGGCAAGTGAGGCCTGCAGTTCTGTAGATGTTAGTCTGGGTTCTTTTTGTGACCTCCTCGATGAGTCATTGGTGCAGTCTTGGAGGAATGTTGGTAAGTCAGCTTCTCCTGGTAATGTTCACCATTGCTCCAAGTTTTCAGCATTATTAGTAATGTCTGTCTCCATGGTGCGCTGCAGTCCCCGAGCCTTGGAAATGGCTTTGTAACCCTTTCCTGTCTGATGGATGTTAATGACTTTGTTTTTCATCTGTTATTGAATTTCTTTAGATTCAGGCATTAGGTCCTGCTTTTGCCTATTCTGCATTGCCAGACAGATTCTTTGTGAGCGATGATGAAATTCAACAGGGCTTACAGTAATCATGCTGGAGAGTGTTTTGTGAAATTGAACCCAATTATCAATTGAATTGGTTGTTTTAGTAAGTAAGGGGACAATCACTTTTTAACACTGGCCCTGTAAGATGCATTTTGTGTTTACTCAAGTTATCTTCGTCTAATATCAAGATCAGTTTGATATGAAACATTTCTGCGTGAGAAATATGCAGAAATAGAGGGCATTGGGAAAATACTTTATCACAACATTGTACACGTCACTTAACTTTATCAGTCCTGCTCCTTATCAAGGGCAACTTGCATAGCTCACATTCAGGACATGTAATCATTTTTGGCGGTCTTACTGCTGGACTGTGCTTGCATGTTTTGATGGGACTCTGGGGAAATGGCTGCTTTGCTCATGAGTTCAATTCCCTGAACTCCTGAAGCGATAAAATGTTTTGAGTGGTAAAAAACTAACCTGTCTTGTTTCATCCATGGCGGTGCTCACCTTTCCATTGTGCTGGTTCTACTGGTACTACAGGCTGAAGGGGGTACAAAAAACGTCTCCAGGCTTTCATTCATTGACTGGGATGGGAGATTAGGGGTTGTGCAGTGGTGGGGCTGCTTGATTTAGCAGTGTGATTACCGCAGCTGAAGCAGTCTGAGAGTCTAGCACAGGCCCCATCTGGGCTCCAGGCCGGAGGACTGCATGTACTGAACACACAAGCTGAGAGGGGGGCAGCTCTGGACAATTTGCCTCAGCAGCTGTTTTAGTTTATCAACCGCCAAGGAATCTCTACTTTTGCATATTTTGGACTGCTTTGCTGTACCCCAATCCCAGTCACTCACTAGTTGAGCACTCCCTTTTTTGTCACTTTGTGACCAGTGAAATTATGACCGACTTCTTTGTCGCAGAAGACCTTGAATGTCCAAAAATTGAATTCTGAAGATCAACAATGAAATGCAGACCAGTACAGTGTTCTTGTAACATGGGCTTGAGGATTGGATTATTAGTTCTTGATTTGTGCTTGGTTATGAAATTTCAGTTTTATGGAGGGGGAGGGGTGGGGGAAACTATTCCAGACTGGCAATGTTCGGCTTAAATGTTTACACATTCTTGCCTTCCTTTAGCTGTTTAACTGCTCATGCTTTTCTGTACGGGGTGTCAAAGCTCAATAGTTTTAGGAAAAACAAAATGCTGATGCTTTGGGCAGGTCAGGTAGTGGTCATTACCCAGCATGCTCTGGGGCTGACCTGCAGCACTGATACGTCTGGAGACCAGGAGACTGTTTTGCTTACTGCGTCATCCATGCAATTCTTATAGGAGAGAGAGAGTGCCCATTGGATCTTTTAGATTTCAAAACACTACCTTCTGTGGCAGGAATGAACATAATTACAGCAATTACTTTGGTGTTCTTGCTTTCCGAACCTCTGAAAAACAGACTGTTTCCCTCTTTATCGTTGAGTTGAAAGCCTGAAATAACCAATATACGGGGCATGCAAGCCTTCCTTAAATTGCTTTAAATTGTCCTGCAGTTCAAAAGATGGTGTACAGGTTGGGTATTGTGATGAATGGCATCCTGCTTGTGTGAGAGGAACTGTTAAGGGCTGTCACAGGTAGTCAAGAGTAGATATGGAGGTGGAGAACAGGGCTATATGGGTAATAGAGGATATGGGCGATATTGATCAATTCGTGTACGGTATTAGCATGTGTTTGTGTCAGTGAGATCCATGCTTTAAAGATATTGGTCAATGGGTCATTCCATGTCAAATGTACGAATTTCAGAGAAACCTCCCACTTGACCATCTGAGATTTGGCTGAAAAAATTCCAGCGGGTGCATACACCTCCTAATAGGATAAATCCAAAATTTTAGCTCTCAACTTCCAACAGTTTTGACATAAAAAAATATTTTTGCAGCTAAGTTCCGGCCCTTTTTGAACGGCGATTTCTGAGGAGCCACTTTCACATAGATATGTGTACAACCCCAATTCCGAAGTAGTCGGGACGAAGTGTTAATTGTGAATAAAATCAAAATACAATGACTTTCCGATCACATGAGCCAATATGTTATTTACAATAGAACATGGATAAAATTTCAAATGTTGAAACTGAGACATTTTGCATTTTTATCCACAAAATGAGCTTATTTCAAATTTTCTGGCTGCAACTGGTCTCAAAAAAGTTGGGACACAGGCAAAAAAGGGCTGGAAAGGCAATTAATATATAAGAGAATCAGAGCTCTGAAAGAACATTTAGCAAGTAATTGAGTTAACTGGCATCAGGTGTGTAACATGATTGGCTATAAAAGGGATGTCTTAGAGAGGCTGAGTCTCTCAGAAGTGAAGATGGCCAGAGGCTCTCCAACCCGTGAAGGCTTGCGTAAAAAAATTGTGGAATACTTTAAAAACAAAGTTCCTCAACGTCAAATTGCAAAGGCTTTGAAGGTCTCATCATCCGCAGTGCATAACATCAAAAGATTCAGAGAAACTGGAAAAATCTCTGCGCGTAAGGGACAAGGCCGAAGACCTTTACTGGATGCCCGTGATCTTCGGGCCCTCAGACGCCACTGCATCACTCACCGGCGTGATTCTGCCTTTGACATTACTAAATGGGCCCAGGAATACTTCAAGAAACTACTGCCTGTAAACACAGTCCACCGTGCCATCCACAGATGCCACCTAAAACTCTATCATGCAGAAAGGAAGCCATTGTTGAGCATGATCCAGAAGCGCTGCCTTGTTCTGTGGGCCAAGGCTCATTTAAAATGGACTGTAGCAAAGTGTCCTGTGGTCAGACGAGTCCAAATTTGACATTCTTGCTGGAAATCATGGGTGTTGTGTCCTCTGGGCTAAAGAAGAGAAAGACCACCCCTCCTGTTATCAGCGTTCAGTTCAAAAGCCAGCATCTCTGACGGTATGGGGATGCATTAGTGCATATGGTGTGGGACACTTGCATGTTTTAAAAAGCACCATGAATGCTAAGAGGTAAATAAAGGTTTTAGAGCAACATATCCTCCCCTATAGGCGACATCTGTTCCAGGGAAGGCCTTGTGTATTTCAGCAGGACAATGCAAAACCACATACTGCAGCTATTACAACAGCATGGCTTCGTAGTAGAAGAGTCCGTGTGCTGAACTGGCCTGCCTGCAGTCCTGATCTTTCACCGATTGAGAACATTTGGCGCATAATTAAACGAAAAGTCTGTCAAAGGAGACCCAAAACTCTCCAGTAGCTGGAAGCCTGTATACAAGAGTTGGATCAAATTCCAATGGCTAAACTCAAGAAACTTGTCTCTTCAATGCCCAGACGCCTCCACTCTGTGTTAAAAAGAAGAGGGGATGCTACACCATGGTAAACAGGCCCCTGTCCCAACTTTTTTGAGACATGTAGCAGCCATCAAATTTGAAATGAGCTCATTTTGTGGATAAAATTGTAAAATGTCTCAGTTTCAACATTTGCTATGTTATTTCTGTTCTGTTGTGAATAAAATACTGGCTGGTGTGATTTGAAAGTCATTGCATTTTGATTTTATTCACAATTTACACTTTGTCCCACGGGGTTGTAGAATGACCCCAATGCGACTGATGTCCTACTGTGTGTGGTGATGTACATGCTTTATAGATGTGTGTAATGGATACTGGAGTGATTGATGTGGGTGACTGATGTGCTTTTCAGATGTGCATGATCAACATGGGTGATGCATGAGAAACCCAGGCTTGGCTTCCGCTGGCTTGCCTCTTACAGCATTGACTGAAATTTACGGGAGACCTCTCCTTTGGTGTGGGCCTGTCAGGCCTTAAGTGGCACCCCTTTGGTATATGGTGGCTTTTGTTTGCATAGAGGGTGTTGGGTTCTGTACGGAGATAGGCAGGCACCAGTCTTGCTTTAGGAGCTTTGCATGCAGTGTGGAGGTTGTTGGTTTTTGTGTCAGAAAACAAATTAATTCCACTGAACTGTGAGCATTTCAGCACAGTGACTACTTTTTGCCCTGATAGTATAGAGGGGAACAATTGTGTGGGTCTAGAGGCCATTCGTATAGATGAAGCTAGTTTTGGGATCTGCGGTTGCCAGATACTGGGGGAGCTTTGGTGACCGTGAACACTTTGATGATACTGAACACTAGCACCAGGGAAACCTTTAAGACCATATCTGCCACTTTCTCTTATATTTTATTTGCATTTGGTTCGGCCTCGTAAGTTCATTGTGAGGCTCGGAGTGACCTCACCTCATTTTAGCTGTGTAAACACACTGGGAAGCGAGAAAGACTGCTTTTCAGCCCCACTAAATTTGCATTAGTGAACCCCTTGTCTTGGCAGAATTGCCGGTTTTAGTAAATGTAACTCAGAATTATTTGCTTGGTGATAATGTAACAGCACCCAGTCAGGAGCGCATCAAAAGCAGTTTGATCGTCCTTATGCTTTGGCCAAATAAAAAATGTGTTTCCAGTTTCCCGACCCGAGGCCCGACCCTAAACATTTTTCTATGTTTTCAATTTAAAATAAAAAGAAATGAAGCTGACCCCATATGTCTGGCGCGACTTCATTGATTGTTCGCATCGCTTTTTTTGTTGTTTGCTGGTTTAGCTGTTTTGCGGTCCATCAGTGTTCTCCAGCAGAGCCCTCGTGAAGCTCCAAGCAAAAGTCCATTGAATGCTTGTGAGCATCTTTCTTATTTGTCAGTTTTCAAGGTGAGAGTTTGCGAGAAATCTTAATCAATCAGACTTTAGCTGGATCAACCAGCAGTTGGAACTGCTGCATGTACAATGGAACACGTTTGGACGCATAGGGCCTGATTTACTAAGACCTTTAGCACATGGAAAATCTTTTTGCCCGTGCAAAACCAGAAACCTTGCCACTGATTGGTGCAAGGCAAGTACCCTGGCCAATCATGGGCAAGGTTATTGATTTTGCACGGGCAAAAAGATTTTGCATGTGCTAAAGGTCTTAGTAAATCAGGCCCTTAGTGGTTATATTGCTGTAGCCCTCCACTTAGTGATGCAAACTGTGTCATGGACAAAAATTACAGTATTCTTCTGATCATAGTTGTCTTAGTCTAGCTTGGTGCAGTTGAAATGTACAGTGCTTGTACAGTATCTTGAAAACTTTTTATGACAACTTTTCTTGTCCCTTCAGTTTATTAAAGTTTTGTACAAATATGTCAGTTGTTGCATATTTATATGTTGAATATAGCATACATCAAAATCATTTACTGGTAGCATGTCTCTCTCAGATTTGGCATGTGTCTTACATAATTAGAAAATTCTGTTCATTGGTCGGACTTGCCTGATTTTTGTGGAGGTCACTTTTCTATAGGGGGTTGTCACTATTCTATGATGGAAAAGTGACCTGTGGGTCAGTTTTCCGTGGGGGTCAATATTCTATCTGACAACGGCACCCATGCAAGTGCGGTCTTCACCAGTTTGCTGTCCGTTCTGGGTTTACAGTTCTGTTGCTGTTTACTGAGCCTGTGCAGTTGCCACACTTACTCTCCCCTCCCTATCCACAGAGTTACCGACGCTCTGAGACAAACAGTTGCACGTTGTCTCCAAGGAGATGGCAGGAAAGATCTCGAAAGAAGAGCTAGAAGAGCTACGCGAGGCCTTTGAAAAAGTTGGTAAGTGTTTACACCCGTCCACCAGAGAGGCTCCTGCATTGCAAAAATACCCCCCCAACCCCCAATATCTGGAGCTGCTACAAGTTCCTTAAGTTGAGTGATGTCCCTTCAGCTGGGAAATTCCCTTTGAAAGTTCCTTTCAAACTGAAATTCTCAAATTCACCTGAACTATTGTTTTAATTTGACAATGGCCCAGATTTTAACCCTGTCTTTGTTTTTGTGTAATCATCCTTTTGGACGTAGATACATGCTCTGAGTTTTCAGAATTGAGAGCACACTGCAGCACAATAGTGTCTCTGCAGTATTCTGGTTTCCAGTGTGCTCGTATTTTGTGTTTGATGTTTGCGTGCCTAAATCTGTGCCTGCGTCCGCATGGGCTTTGATTTTATGTTGACGCAACAAACATTACACCTTCGCTCCAGTTCAACCAGTTGTGTCTAGTACCAATGAGTTGACACCATACCTGTGTTTTTCCATACTTGTTCCGCATTACTTTCTTGATTGAAATTTGACGACCTCAGTGCCAGGTTATATTACGCTCATGTACTCCGTCACCCACGACCTCTCACCTACGGCTTATCCAATGAGATTAAAGTAACATTTTCCAGAACAGAACAGAGAACAGAGAGAGATGATCTTTGGCCAGATATGTTTTTGTTGTGTAATGTCCTCTACTTATGAAATGCCTGATGGGCCCAGTCTGTGGTGAGGACTGCTGCAGGTATCGCTGCTCCTCATTAGAATGGGAGGTGGCAGCTGCTGACAGATGTGATAAGGTAGCTGTAGACCTCTCCAGTCCCTGAGCTTAATTAAATCTACTTTATCTTCATGCAAACATGAGCCCCATCTGTGTGGCTTGTGGCACTGAGCATTACTTCCTGTGGATTCTCTGTGTGGCGGAGCTCATTTTAATCATGCGTAAGCATTGATCCCTGAATGCGAGGTCTGAGATGGCCTTCTGTTTTCAATGCCAACCATGAATATTTTCCACCGTCGGAAACCTTTATGACAGGACTGGGTTGTTTTTAATCAAGTTGTTTAATCTATTTTTGGAACGGAATTTGACCTGGCCCACATATGCGAATGTAGCGAGGTCCACCTATACCTTTATATCTTTCCCTAGAGTTTTGTCATTAACCCCAGCTTGAGTACGCTGATTTACTTTCAGCCGGGGATGTAGGCAAATGGCCACCTCAAGTTGATGTTCTACCCTCCACCTCATTTGAGTGGCTGAGAGCAAAAGTCTACTATCTGACTTTTTCCAATTTCGGAGAAAATAAGATTTGAAGTTTTGTTTGAACATAAAAATCACTTCATTTTACACTTACACTTTTCTGGAATCCATTACGATAATATGCATATTTTGTTTGTAAAAAATAAAGTGATTTTTCTGTTCAAACAAAATTATTTTCTCAGAACTTGGAAAAGTCAGGTAGTAGACTTTTGCTCTCAGCCACTCATATGTTTGATTATATCCTGATGGTTTTCCTTCCCCAGACCTGAACAGCAATGGCTTCATCAGCAATTCTGAGCTCCAGGATCTGCTCAAAGAGGCCAACCTGCCTCTTCCAGGGTACAAAGTCCGGGAGATCATCCAGAACCTCATGAAGGAGGGAGATACCGACAAAGATGGCCAAATCAGCTTTGACGAGTTTGTTTCGGTGAGTTGGTCGTTGGCCGGCACAGATGGTGTCGGTTTGGAGGGAAGATGAAATTTTTCTGTGCTGCGCTGTTCGGTCACACCCCGTGATTATGTGAGTTTTATTATGTAAGTTGGCAGTGATTCAGCTTGATTCATACCGGCTCTTCATTGAGAAAGCTGATGGTAAGTGATTGTCTGGCACTGTGGGAATGTTTTGTCATTTTTTGTGAATACTGGTTTTAAGAATTAAGGAGAATCTCCCCTTCATGATGATGCCATTTCCTTGTATTATTGCTTGTGCATATGTGTCTTTGTGTACATGTTTGTATATGTTTTTCCAGACTGTTTTCAGGCCTACACACTCATACGCGCAAGTATTCATACTCTCACCAACTGCTGCACAGGGAAAATTGGATGTACATGAAGTTGTGCTGAGCTGTGCTGACGTTTACGAATAAAGGAAGAGGAGGAATTTGCATGTATCCGGGAGATAAATGTGATGTGGCAATGTCTGGCGGTCGAATGAAAGGCCTCATTTATTTCTGTCTTGAGCCAGTGTGCAGTTTTTCAAGTGTACAATAGCCCTCTATGAAATGTTCTTCTCTATTTTTGGTCGTTGCATTTTTTTTTTTTTTTTTTTTTTAGAACTCCCACTCATGTTATTTCAAAGAAAATCCTCTTTTTTTTCCTTCCTTTTTTTGTGAACCGTCGTTATTTTTATGCCGTGTGCTGAGAGTAGACTGGGTGGACTTGCTGCAGTTGCTCTCTAAATACTGCCCAGCTGACTATAAGGAATTAAAGAATATGTCAGCTGTCATGTGAATTGTTGATTTTTAATTTTATGGAGCGAAAAAATGCAAGGCCTTGTGCTTTAGTTTTAATTTGCAGGCTTTTCCACCCGTTTAAGTTCCTTGTGTAGGTAGGGTGACGTGAAAATTAATTCTCCTTTTTTGACAGTAGTTACAGTACGCTTACTGTGTTACTTCCTGATCCAATATTGCAGTTCCAGGCCTCAGTTATGATTATTGCACAAATCAATAGTAATGGAACCAGAGTTTTAATAATGTGGGTGAGCTACTCAGGTAAAAGTGAGGATGTGCTGAATAAGCCATTATGTATCTTGGTTATTGCCATGTTCTGTTATTACAGGTGCATGTTTGGCATTGATGATGTACTTTATATTTTTGAGGCCAGCTTCACACAGAAGGAATTGAGGTTGGCATTCAGGGAAATATCTGTTGGAATGGGTGGGATCGGGATCTTCTGGAATTGTATAATAAATATGCATGAATGCTTTTACATTAAAGCCTACATGTATCCATCCAGTCACTTTGGATAAGAAAAGGACTTCTGTTCTCTGTTGTTCTATTGGGAGGCCTTCTAATTTCGTGGCACTGGTCTCAAAGGTATGTGGTGGTTGTTAAGCTGTACCTGTGGTTTCTACACTGCTGTGTCAGAGGGAATTCCCATTGGGTGAGATCAGGAATTTTGTTGGTCGAGGTCTCGTATTGTAGCACAGCAGAGATAGGAGTGGTCAGATTGTGACCGAAACTTGTTGAACGCAGTGACAGTTGTCACCGACTTGTGTACTCAAGTTCACACATGACCTTGTCAAAGAGGCACTTTGTATAATTTATTTATCTTAGACAGGACAGGGTCATAACATTCAGTTGTTATGTTTGCTGCATGATTGTGAGGTTACATTCATTCTGTTTGTCCTGCGCCATTGCAGTGTAACCAAGTGTCATCTGTATCAGAGGCCCTTTGTTTGATCAAAGGGAACTCTGAAAATCACTTTCCTCTTCAGAGAGGAAGTGGATGTTAATCTCCAACTGCGTCGACTGCAGACAGACCTGGTGTCACTTCAGTCACTGAGTGGGATGCAGACGTGTGTGTCTGTGTGTGTGTGTGTGTGTGTGTGTGTGTGTATGAGTGTGTGCGTGCAGTAACATGAGCCTGCAGTGCCAGACAAGTGAATCTTATTTAACTATGAGCTGATGCAGCAGAACAAATATTGCCTGTGTACTGTACAGATATTTGCTAAAGCGGGTAATGCAGTGGTCAAAAACAAGCACTTTAAAAAAAGAAAAAAAACACTCGGCTGCTTTTGTGGTTTGATATGAAAAATGTGTCTGAGTAAGTTAATCCAAATACAAAAACTGATGCCATTAATCTTTAACTGTATTTCAGAGAAGGTTTTTCTCTGTTGCTCTTTATTTGTGATTTAAATTTTTGCCCGTCATTGTACCTGGGTCTTGGGATCAGCAGTGTCCCGTTGGGAATTCTAACGACTCGCCTTCTGTTCTTCTGTGAACGAGTCTGGTTGCTTATCCGCTGCCCCGCACACCTGGTCTAATTCGCCCTCCCACTGTTTGCTTGTGGGTGAAATGCGGAAGATAACACTGTTTGACTTCTGCTTTAAAGCTATAAAGTTAATTCTTGTGAGCGAAAGGGCTGTTTTGTCTCAATGTCAGATGCGAACCTCATTTGGTTCTCTGGTCTGCAGCACTGAGCAGCCATGTGTGGGGAATACCCCGGGGGATTTTCAAGATTAGGACTGATATGGCGCTGGACGCGATCCTGTTCTATTGAAGTGTTGGGCGCACTTTAGAGGGAGGAAAATGGCAGGCTTTGTAAGGCTGAGTGGCCTGTTCTCGTTGCCCTGTCACGTCGTGTTATGAACACCGTGGAGTGAGCCATGCCCCGCAGAGCCAGGTCCCCTGCCTCCTATTAAATGTGCGCTGTGGCTGCGCCCCACCCACCCTGCACTGCCCCCTCCTGGGAGACATGCTCGCTGCACTGTTCAATCAACAGCTGTGTGTTTTTTTTTTTTTTTTTTCAGCTGCCTAATACAGTGTTCATATGAGCTTAGTTCGCTTGGTTCAAACTTCTGAGTGCCTTGCAGCAATCATTCTGACACGTCCAAGGACGGATGAGCGAGAAGAGCAATCTTCTCTCTCCCTCCTTTCCTCTTTGTTCCCCTTTCGCTCTGTCCCCCCTCTCTCACCCTACTGCTTTCTCCCTCTCCTCTCCTCTCTCTCCCTCCTGCAGGCTCTGTCCCTCTCTTTTTCCATCTTTTTCCTTTCTCACCCTATTTCTCACCCCCATCTATAGAGATTGAATTAGTAGCACAATCTGATATCGCCGTGTAAGTGTTTCTCCGGGATCTACTAAGTGATTCTCGTCCAGGAGTAACATTATAGTCCACCAATGAATAGCAGCTCCACTACGATGGCGTCACAAAACCACAAAGGCTTTTCAGTCGCGAATCGCAAACAGCTGGCAATGGCCTTCATTTAGCAGCTCGAGACGGCCAAATCCCCAGAGGTGAAAAATTCAAGGGTGAAAATGATGTGAATTATTTTTTAAAAATTCACAAGGCAAAAACTATTAGGAGTTTTCTTGATTAAATGCATCTCTACAAGTCTCTGCTCACCAGCATAATAAGCTCGCTTACATTAGCTGGTTAGCTTTCGACAACTGTGAGAAGCATGACATTTGTACGCGCAGCATAACCATATCAGAGCTGCAGTTCATTGGACTGTTATGTTTCTCCTTACCCAGAACAACACTTGCACAGTGACATCAGATAGTGCAAAGTAATGCTGTCTGGGTTTATGTGATTTTTAAAGGGACTGAATATCCGCACACTGGATTATAGCTCCCAATACTTAATTCACTTCCAAGCAATGTTTCAACTCAACAGGATCCTCATCATTTTGCCTGATGGTAGACCCTGTTGGGTTGAAACTTTGCGTGGTAGTCCATAAAGTATTGGGAGCTATAATCCAGTGTGCGGACATTTATTATCTTTCATTTTCATATGTATTTTTGTCCTGCACCTGGCCCATAAACAGTTTGGTTGTGCACTCGGTTATGTCATTCTGCTTTATGAGATTTAAACCTAGTGACCTCTAAGCATAGATCTGTTCCCTCCTGTAGATCTTTCAACAGGTGAAGGGCAGTCATGTAGCGAAGACCTTCAGGCAGGCCATTAACAGGAAGGAGGGAATCCTGGCTATCGGGGGCACCTCCGAGCTGTCCAGTGAGGGAACCCAGCACTCCTACTCCGGTGAGGACATTCAGCCGAGGCATGATCTCACTTTTCGTGGCACAATCGGGGTCTACTAGAAGAATAATTCAGTTAGACGGAGATTGTTTCTTGGAAAGCGCATTGCATCAATTATTATTTATTATTATTATTAGTATTACTACTAGTGTATGTTAGATGTATAGCAATTATGAAAACCAGTGTTACAAAATGGTTATAATTAATACATAAAAAATAATAAACAATTTCTGAAGAATAAAACAGGCTAGCATCAAAAATGTATAAAGTAATGGAACGCATAAATTGTAAAAGTGAAGAATGTGTTCAGGCAGGACTGGACATGTTAAAACTCCATGGTTCAAAATGATCTATACCAGGATGAAATGATATAACATTATAATAAAGCCTTTCGATGGAAAGACATATTCAGAAGTGCTTTAACAAACGGGACTAATTTAGCCAGGAGTTCCTTGGGCGGGTTGTTCCACAGGGTGAAGTTATGAATCCCATCAAAAGTATTCTTGACGACCTTAGATGAGGCTGGACTGACCTGTTGGATGAGGAGCAGGTAGCGAAGCGTTTGCTCTGGAGCTGCAATCTCCTGCCATCTTCTTTTTTCTGTTCACTGTTTCTGTTTTTTTGTTCTTCCTCAGAGGAGGAGAAGTTTGCGTTTGTGAACTGGATAAACAAAGCCCTGGAGCAGGACGCTGACTGTAAGCATGTGCTTCCCATGAACCCTGAAACCGACGACCTCTTCACGGCTGTGGCTGACGGCATCGTGCTCTGGTGAGACGCACTGCTTCTGTCTGCCGAGCGGCTCTCAGTTCGGTGCTGTAGTTACAGCCTTGTGTAAATTAACCCTTAGAGCGCTAAATGCAGCTATTGTTGCTCAATGATGCAAAATATCAAAAATCAAAGCTGTTGAAAACCTATCAGGTGGCGACTTGTTTAAAAAAGTCTTTAAACAAGTCGCCACATGATCGGTTTTCAACAGCACAAGATAAATATTTTTAAAATATAAATGTAATTATTTCAGCGCTTTAAGGGGTTATTGAAACAAGCTGCAATTTTTTTAGTCTTAAGTGCCAATTCATGTTCCTGCCTTTTTGTAATTTATTTTTGCATTTCTTTCAGCAGGACAGAATGAAATCATACTGCATATGAAATATCAGAATATTAGCAGGGTGCCTGATGTAAAAAATTTGAATGTGTAGTTATTACAGCAATTGGTATTGTATCACATATTTCTTGGTCATTTGTGGTGTTTTGTTTCCCTGGCTAATTAATTGTGAATCAGACGCTGTATGTAATGGATGTGCCCCCGAGAAAGAGCACAGCGAATGTGACTTCGCACGAACACATCAGCAAGTCACACAGGGATATAGCAAGTACAGTTGATGTCAGTCTTTCAGTCTTAAAAACTGAGGAGGTCATATTATGTATTAATATGAGTAAATCAATATGATTCATAATAGAAGTCCAGTCAAAATTGAAAAAAAAAATCCATCATTTACCTTTTTCACAGCTTGTTTCCATTAATTTGCACAAGGGTGTTCTGTGGGAGTGGGCGGTCATATTGGCTAGTGCTGGTTTTTGATCCTCAGAACTACCCTGGATCATCTATAAAATGAGTCCTGTGCACCAGTATCTGTAGTGGTTAATGGGTTTCTTTCATGATGTTCATTTATGGGATTATAGGTTTATATAGCTAAAATGTGAGACTGTGGATGGCAGGGGTCACTAACCCTGGTCCTGAAGGGCTACATTGTTCACTGGTTTTTGATTTCACCATCACTATTGATCCAATTAACCAGGTGAGGTGAGTTAAATGTGTCATCTTCTTTCATTTGGGCTGATCCTGGAGTACTACATGAGTGGGGTAATTCATTAATTAAGATGAGAAGTGGGCATCCAATCCAAAAATCGGTAAAGCCTTCTGTGTCCATCTCTAGGTTGAGAAGATTGGCTTGTGATCCCAAAAGTTATTCTTTGAGTGATGATCTCTGTTCTAGATTGCATCCTGGGAAAATTGTTTGTGTATCTCAGTCTTATAAAACATTCTCTGAAATCACCTCTCAGTGGAGAGATCGCTCTGACGATAAGCTCTCATGCGGTCTTTTTTTTTCCCCGTAACATGCTCCAGTAAAATGATCAACCTGTCCGTGCCCGATACCATTGACGAAAGGACCATAAATAAAAAGAAGCTGACTGCGTTTACCACTCAGGTGAGTTCTGGCAGGCGGGTGTGTGCGGCTGGATGCCCACTGGGTTACCGTGGCAGTATAGAGGTGCTGACATAGCCCCCGGTTCCCCTCCGCAGGAAAACCTGAACCTGGCCCTCAACTCTGCCTCGGCTATCGGCTGCCACGTGGTCAATATCGGGGCGATGGACCTGAAGCAGGGGAAGCCTCACTTGGTTCTGGGGCTGCTGTGGCAGATCATCAAGATCGGACTGTTCGCCGACATCGAGCTGAGCCGCAACGAAGGTACGCTGCCAGGCTTGGCCAGAGGCCATCAACGTCTCACACGGTCACTTCATTTACGGCTCTGTAGTGGGATATAATATATGATGTATAACGTTATTTAGATGGATACGCTAATCTCGGGCGGCATGGTGGCGCAGTGGGTAACACTGCTGCCTCACAGCAAGAAGATCAAATTCGGCCTGTGGCCTGGCTTTCCGTGTGGAGTTTGCATGTTCTCCTCGTGTTCGTGAAGTTTTCTTCTGGGTACTTCAGTTTCCTCCCACAGTCCAAAGACACGAATGTTATACTAACTAGAGTGTGAATGGTGTGTGAATATTCTCCGTGGAGGAGATTAAAGCCTCACCTCGTATCTTTCCTTTAGCATAGCTGCCAACGCCAGTCCTGGAAGGACACTGTCTGACGCTAATCTCAGAAACATTACCAAATTAATGGAAAATGGTTCTCTGCAGTTTCTACTTACATATGAAACAGTGTTTCCAATGCATTGAGATTACGGCGGCCCGCCATAATCTAATTTCCCCCCGCCATAGTCTCAATATGCGCAATTGCCGCGTGTTGATCTTATATGTGCAAGTTTGAGAAAGAAAAAAAAAAAAAGAGAATCATCCCCCACCCCCCGCTCAACAAAATGAGAATCATCTCCCGCCCCCCGCTGAATAAAATGAGAATTATCTCTTCCCCCCCCCGCTGAACAAAATGAGAATGACCCCCCCAGACATCGGTCTGACAGACACACATTGCTTCCTGGTCTGTGAGAAACACTGTGCCCCCATATTCTCCAAAAATTCTGTGGGGAAAAACTGTGAAAATATGAAAAAATATGGAATTCTGATGTGCCCGTGACTGCTTTGTGGGCGAATTGTTCAAATATTGGCCCCTTAGTCGACCCCCCTCGTTTTGGGGATTAATGGCAGTTTATATGTTGTTTAGCTGCCATAAATGGTATGAGTCCTTGCTATTGTCTAGTGATCATGGTATTAGTGTGGAATGCCTGCTGTCATGTCATGTGCTGATTAGCTTTGCAGGAGGTCTAGTGTATTCTGTTTCAGTTTGGACTCTGCTTGCAGTGGAACAGACCAGCTTTTGTTACGGTTTATGATATCAGGGTGGAGAATTTGGTCATTGCCTCTGCAGTATTAATCTTCCTTCGCATGTATCTGCTTGTTTAAGGTTAAAAATTTGCGCAGTGTGAACACGAGTCCTTCTTTAGCCCCCCTTCCTTTCAGTCACAAATGGGGGCTTCTTATCTGATCCAGAGTATTTGGAGGAATGTTACGCACTTGATTCCAGCTTCAGAAAAGGGCCTTTTAGGTTAGATGCCAGACCTAGAGAGAAGGATGGAAAAATGAACAACTTTCCTGATTTTTTTTTTTTTTTTTTTTTACAGAGTAGAAGTGAAATGTGTAGATATTTCATGTCTGTCTTAGTTCTCTAAATAAGCTTAGCGATATTTAGACATTTTTTCTTAAAGGGGATTTTCAGTTTTTATCCCCTGCCGTGCGACAGCCCAAAAGGGGGATTATGTCGTGGAGCAGTCCGTCTGTCTGTATCGGAGGGCATTTGGCTGGTGAAATCAACTCCTCCTACAGTTTTCATAGGACATCCCTGAAACTTTGCACATATGCTCCTGATAGACTGGTGATGCGCATATCATGGTTGCGATTTCGGCGGGGGATGTTGTGCTCTCAGAGCACTCTTGTTTAGGATCAGGCCCTTTCCCTGAGTTATCAGTGATCAACAGTAACGGGGATCCTTAAATCTGGAGTCTCTGGCTCCAGCCTGGTTTGTTTTCGTTCATCATCACTCAAAAAACATTGATCAAAATGATGGAAAGTGACACCAAAATGGTATCTGTTATGAATTCTGAGTTGACTTACTACTTGGCAGTCCAGAGGAGTTTTCTCGCAGAAATTCTTCAGAATGGAGTGATATTTCATCAGAAGATGAACTGCCTACAACTTCAACAGCTTGCTCATGAGATATGTTAAGAATTTATTTTTGTGTGGCAGTGTTTTTCCTTAGCCATTTTGTCCTTATGTAGGCTAATTGGGAAAGACTTGTTCTATTGCAAAATTACAACTTTTAGTGGGGCCTTTTATCACCTGACGAGTTTTATACTTTCGTAGGCAACAATGTAGGGTATTTTTAAGGCTTGCATTCTGAGCGAGAATTCGGCACATAATGAGTGTACCTTAGACGTGAAGCACAGGTCGGCTGACAGAGGTGCGTCATGCTCTGTTCCCCCAGCCCTGGCAGCCCTACTTAAGGATGGCGAGACACTGGAGGACCTGATGAAGCTCTCTCCCGAGGAACTGCTGCTGCGATGGGCCAACTTCCACCTGGAGAACGCTGGCTGGTGCAAGATCAACAACTTCAGCTCCGACATCAAGGTGAGCCCCGTCCACTTATCCCTGTTCTGGCATGTCTTTCAATGGGCTTCCCTCTAAAACTGCATCAGGGGACCATTTGTGCATCAAAATCGATAAGCCCCATGGGCCTGGCTTGGCATCATCCTACCCATTTGAAATATTAAATTGTGAAAATTCACAGTAGAACGGCTATGGCGTCAACAACATTTCTCAAGACGTTTGTGGCTGTTTTACTGTATATGGTACCTTCTTACTTGCTCGGTATGTGAGACTCCAGCTCAGAAATCTTTTTGTGCTCTCGGGCTATTAAATTCCTCCTCCTCTTTCTGGCTCGTCTCCCACGTATCGACCTGCTCGTGCTGTTCTATTTATAACCCCGCCTCTTCCCCCGGCCTGTGCCTTGAATCAGCTAATGGCGTAGAAGCAGTGAAAGTTTAATGAAAGTGGCTCAAAAGGAAGCCTGGAGCCCTGACAAGATTACAGGAACTGTAAACAGTCCAAGGACCACTTATCCTTTTACCTTTGGAGAGGCAATTTGGCAGTAGTGTGCATTTTAGATCTCATTTTTCTTTCAGCTGGGGTAACTTGACTCCTTACACACTCAGACTCAATCTATGTGTAGATACCAGTAGAAAGTTTCCTGGTATATATGGATTTTTTTCAATTTTATTGCGCCTTGGTCTGCTTCATGGAGATTGGCCAGCTTAATTATCTCACGTTTAAACTGAAGAGGTCATTAGGCTTTCTTTATGGGAAATAGAACCAGTTAGTGGTTGGAACATGAATCGTGCATTGTTCCTGGTGTCTCGAGTCATTAGGTCAAGGGCGACACCAGAACTTTCAGGGCAGAACCGCAGATCAGTGCAACATGCAGGACTCACTCCATCATTTGTCTAGTCTGGATCTAGTTTCGTTGGTGTATTGCCATTGTAGCTAGTATATGCTAATCACCGTTTTATACTGGGTTTTATCATATACTTCCTTATAAATACAGGGAATCTGCCCATGTGATACGAGCACGAGGCTGTATCAGCCTGCCGGGCAAAAATCCTGTATCAGCTGTATCAGCTCGCCAGGCAAAATCCCGTATCAGTGGCAGCAACCATTGCCATAGCAACAGTCACGAGTGTCGTTGGCAACACATCGCTTCAGACGGTGATTAGACGCTGTCATGGCGGAGAGACTCATGAATTCCTCAGTGGCTGAAATTTCTGAACTGGACTATGTTATAGAAAAGGAACTTGATGTAGAATTATTTGTTTGCGTTTTGCAGCAATATTCATGCGAAGGGCTGTAGTAAAACGTTTCCTGCATAAGCTATCATAGAAACATGAATTTATTACCTTCATGGAGAAAATCGCATCTGCACGCTAGCTAGCTAACTAATTAGCCATTTCATTGACTTGAAAACACCGCTGACTAAAAGCAAATGCTAGCGCTACTGGCTTGTAATGATGACAATAATAACCTGAAATAAATGCTTTGGATAAAATGCATCGTTAATTATGGTCAAAATCAGTATATGATTAATAGAACATCATATGCGCATTTTCATATCTCACCGTGTATCAACCCTCGACCACTATCAGCCCTCGAGCTAAAGCTCTCAGGCTGATACTGGGGTCTCGGATTGATAAAGCCTGTGATATGAAAAAGCCCATATGATATTCTCTATGTATCTTACAGCACTCACTATACAGCGAGCCTCCAATAATAATTCTCATAAGGAGTCAGAAGAACCCATCGATAGCATTTTTGTCTTATCTGACTGTTAATTCTCTCTTTCTGTGATCCAGCTAGCAGACTTCTCAAATTCAGTGAAGGTACTCCCTCCACAAAGCCTGCCCAATAAATCATCTCTGTTTTGGCATGAAGGTCTCATTTGCATTGTTTTTATGGATGTACTTTTTCATCAGTGTCCTTGTCAAAGTTGAACTCCATTCTTTCCTCCATCGTCTTTCTTCCTCGTGTAAGGACAAAGCATGACTTCCCAGCCTGCATTGCGTTTGTCCCTGTGTGATGATGTCATCCCCCTCATTGACCATTGTTCTGTGCTCACACTGTGTCCCAGTGGAATAGGTTTACAGTGACTGTTTTTCTGTTTCTCTGCCCCAGGACTCCAAAGCATACTTTCACCTGCTGAACCAGATCGCCCCCAAAGGACTTAAAGAAGGCGAGGAACGCATCGACATCAGCATGGCAGGCTTTGGGGTACGTGTCCTGTCCCACTGTCCTATGCTGCTCAAGGCGGAGTCCCACTGCAACACTATTTATTTAATTAATTGTTGTCTATTTCCAGAGTTTGTGTTTTTGACCATGTAAACCACTTTGTGTTACTGAAGCCAGAGTTTGACCATAAGGAGAACCACGCAGCAACTATGTACTTAAATTACGCACCTGTGGAGATTGAAACCCGCAACCTCTAAATTACGTCAGTGGTCGCCTATATGCTCCCGTGCCTATTACAAGCACAGAGATGTATGCATGTTTAAGAAGATGCTGTCCTGTTAAAAACAGCTCTGTTTAGCTGCCGGATAGCTCACTCGGTAAAGCATCGCGTTGCGAAGCAGAAGTGACTATCACGTCGCTGGTTCGAGCCCCGCTTCGTACCAGCCGGCAGTGGTCGGCAGCTTTTTCAGAGTAGCGCACAATTGGCTATTGCATTACAGGGTTGCAAATTGGGAAGGGACTGCTGGGAAGGGAAAATAATTGTTGCCTTGTTCGTTGCTCAAGCGCCTCCTGTTGGCCAGACGGGCGCTCGTCAGGAAGAATCTAAGCCTGGTCATGTGCGGGTATCCTCCGCCCTCATTCTGAACTTGCGAAGATTCAACCAATGAGTGTATAAGAAGCGGTGGTTGACAGTGCGTGCCGGAGGAGAGCCGCGAACTGTCTACACTCTCCTGAATTGGCAGCAAGGGTCGATACTGAGCAAGCCTTGTACATAGTTCACCAATTGGGCATTAAAGATTCGGGTGGGATTGGAGATGCCAAATTTATAAAAAAAAAAAAAAAAACAGCTCTGTTTCAGTGGGTTTGCGGTTGCTCTGTAAAGAATGTGATCTGGCAAAACCATGCAGAAACTGTGTTTTAATTTCGCGCCTGAGGAGATCGAAACCTGCAGCCTCTAAATTACATTAGCGGCCGCCTGTGTGCTTTTGTGCCCATTACAAGCACTGAGACGTACGCTTGTTTAAAAGGATGCTGTCCTGTCAAAAAACAGCACTGTTTCACTGGGCTTCCCTGTAAAGCACGTGATCTGGCATGCGACTGCCCTTCTGGATTAGGTTATCGCTGGCATATTGCTGACATCTGTGTGCATTAAACCTCGCTGTATAATGCATTTCTGCCCAATGGCACTGCTCCACCAGCTCCACACCAAGCAGGAACAAACGGCTGTTCGTTGATTGTGCATTGCATATCCCGAGCGCAGCGGTCTTCCCTGCTGAAGGAGATTGCTCCAGTCCTCCTGCCCACGTGATCTACCAGCCAATAAGAAAGCGGATGGAGTGAAGTTGGGCGTGAGGAGAGGTTGCGTGTTTTCCCTGAAAGGGCTTGAGCTCGGAGAGGCGGTGTGCTCTTTGTGCTCGGAAGTGATGCATTCTCTGCCACAGATGTGGTGCGTGCACGCGCACGCACACACACATATACACACACACACCTCTCCTGCACCGAAACTGGTGGGGGAGGGAAAAGATTTACTGCGTAGCACTGGCCTCGTTCAAGATCAGAAGAAGGGGCATGGGGTGCAATCACTAGTACATGCTGGGATCAGGAAAGTGGGGAAGATTTAATGCTCGGTGCCCAATGTAATTAAGATCATATAACAAGAACTCTAGGGGATATAGCATATGTAGGCCAATATGGTGGCCCCAGTACAGCTTCTACAGAAATACTTGTGCTCATTTGTCCCAACAAGCCTCTGTCTCTACCAGTTCAAAACAATTTACAGAGAACATGGTGCAGTTTTCTGTAAAAACATTAACTCCTCTGAGATTTTGAGCTCGTTGCATACATCACCTGTCTAAAAGCTTTACTACTGTATCTCATTGGCTGTAATTACTGTTTATGATCAAATCCTCAAAAATAGTTTATCTTGACTACATAAAATGTTAGTCCATCTACCACTAGAACGGGAGTGCAGAGACAATTCAAAGAAGCTAAATTCATAATAAAAATGACATGACAGTGTTTTTACCATTTAAAAGGCATTGTTTAAAGTCACTTCATTCCTCATTTTCCAGTCATGATGGCAGATTATCATAGAATTTCGTCCTCAGTATGAAAAGGCTTTAGAGTTGTCATATTTCAGAATGGCTTCTGTATAAAAATAGGATTGTATTTTTTTTTTTTTTTTTTTAACTTCGAACGATCAGATAAAAACACTGACTACAACAAAGACTTGCGCTTCCACATCCCCTCTCTGTGTTTCCTCTGCTAAAATAATGTGGCGCTGACACCGCTTTGCATGTTAGCTTTCTGAGGTTACAAATCAGTCAATGCTGTGATTTATGCGGGAGAATGGTGCGATTGAGTGGGCAGACAATGATATCTGGCCTCGTTGACTCCGGTCTCAATGTTGGCTGGTGACCAGAAAAATCAGCTATTTAATTGAGAGTGAAAACATGGGTGAGAAAGAGTGGGAGAGAGGAGGGAGATTTTGCACAGTGACCAAAGGGCCTATTCATAAGGCAACCTTACTGCTGTGGGCAACAGAGCAGTTATCCGGAGTTAACCGTTATTTTCCCGAATTCCTGTGTTAGCACTTTGCTGCAGCCATTTCAGAGCCCCTCTGATCATTACTCAACCAGAGCTTTAATTGAAGCCGTGACGCATACAAATGCTCTCTCCAGTGCTTTTATAGTAGGAATCGCGCTTATTTCAACTAGAATTATACACACTATTATGCTGTGAATTCTTTATGTTCCTGTTTACCGACCTTGTCAAAAAAATCTGTTTCTCCACATTTATGTATCGCCATTACGGCACATTACACAGGATTTTTAATGAGGTATAACTTTGCTATGGCATTTTAATGGTAACTGATTGTGGCAGTAATGGCTGATGTAATGTGCTGTCCTGGAATCCCATCTATGCCATTAGCACAGACTGAGGAAGTTGTGGGATTGCAGCCTTACTTTAGGGCAAAAGCAGTGGTCTGTCATATGACCTTGGGACTTAACCTGGTGTGTGTGTGTGTGTGTGTGTGTGTGTGTGTGTGTTTGTGTGTTACAGGAGAAGGATGACTTGAAGAGGGCCGAGCACATGCTCCAGCAGGCCGATGCCCTCGGCTGCCGGCAGTTTGTTACGCCCGCCGATGTTGTCAGCGGCAACTCTAAACTTAACTTGGCCTTCGTGGCCAACCTCTTCAACAAGTACCCTGCCCTGACTAAGCCAGAAAACCAGGACATCGACTGGGGCCGGCTGGAAGGTAGGAGTACTTAATCATCAGCTCGTTATGAAGATATCAGTCATGTTTATTCCTATATTCAAAGGCACATTAGATATGCATTTGTTGTCTTTTTAGCCAATCACAATACCTGAATGTTGCATTATAGGCCTATGTGCTCAAGTAAAACTGGTTGATTCTTTGGGATTAAACGTTAAGGTCATCACTAGAACATTTTCTCATTGCGAAGAGAACGCATCAAAGTGCTCTTTAAGATCTGAGGTCCGATCTTAGGTTTGATGTGGTTCTAATCTGACGGACTATATTATGCATTTTGCTGTTAAAAGTAGGATGGAGAAGAGTGTAGCTTTATCGCAGTGTGAAAATGCTTTTGGACTTTGCTCTTTCCTGCTTTGTTTGCCCCTGGAGTCCTCACGGTCATGTGTCGGAGCAGTCTCAACACTGTAATTCGGCTCACTCAGACTTCTGTCCCTGTCTGAACTCTTGTGGAAAGTATTAGTGGCGAAGTCAGGAAAACTGCATCCGTTGGAAAAATGTGTCAACTTCACATTTTGTTTGGAGTGGGAGCTCCCCCCAGTGGTTGTACTGTTAACTACAGTCACATGAGGCGTGGTTGATGAAACGTTCGTGGCTTCATTCTCGTGGTCTGTTGGCACCGGTTTTAATGGGCTCAACAAACACATTGCGTGTAATTTTTTGAATAAGACCTCTGAAACTTGTTATTAAGTTAAGAGGTTATGTGGTCTGTGGGACCCCAAACAAAACAGAAGGTTTAATTTGAGCGGAGAATGTGGAGGAATATGTTGAATGGTTCGATCAAGTCATTGTTCTTCATTCCTGTACTGCTCTTGTACCTGCATCATATTCATAATACCAGTGCAGTTGTACTTAAAGTTAGCCCTTGATGACAGCGGAATAAGAGCTCTCTTATTGGATGGTTTGCTGACGCGTGGTTCTGTGTTCTCAGGTGAGACTCGAGAAGAGAGGACTTTCCGCAACTGGATGAACTCGCTGGGGGTCAATCCTCACGTCAACCACCTGTTTGGGTAAGATCTCCTCGTCGCCTTTAGACCTTGCTATGCATGTCAGTGTGTGTCCATGCTCAAGGGTGCACGCGTGCTATGGTGTTTGAATGTGTGTGTGTGTGTGTGTGTGTGTGTGTGTGAGTGAGTGAGTTTGTGATGGCAAGAGGGGCCTGTACATGTCTGATTCTTGTATTTTTTTTGCTTCTGTGTTTTATTCAACTCTATTGCATTATTTTTTCCAGTGACCTACAAGATGCACTGGTCATCTTGCAACTGTATGAGAAGATAAAGGTTTATGTCGACTGGGCCAACAAAGTCAACAGACCACCCTACCCCAAACTTGGGGCCAATATGAAAAAGGTCAGGTGCTCCTTTCCACTAATATTACCTGGCTACAATGTATTACATCCATACTGAGGCTTCTCGTTCATTTCACAAATAAATTTTATTACCTCTGTCCTTGTAGCTGGAGAACTGCAACTACGCTGTGGAACTGGGGAAGACTGAGGCCAAGTTCTCTCTCGTCGGCATCGGAGGGCAGGACCTCAACGACGGCAATGCTACCCTGACGCTGGCACTGGTGTGGCAGCTCATGCGGAGGTGAGAGGAGGAGGGCGTGTGTGGCATATTGTGACGGGTATTATTTAAATGCACATGATGGTCTGGAAAGTTGTCTTCTGCAGCTGCTGTGAATTCAGAGTGAAAATTACTACATTACTGGAAATGAAATGTGGCAATAAATGGAGGATGTTATGATCTCCAGCTGGATAATAATGTAGATGAATGTATCTGTAGCATGTGTTTTATTAATCAGAGGATAGATAAATGTGCTGGTTGTAAAATTAAATGCATGACCATAAAACTGTGGCCTTGTTTTCTAAAAGTGATATAATTTGAGCTTACTCTTCCCCAGGTACACCCTGAATGTACTAGAGGACCTTGGAGACGGAGAGAAAGTCAACGATGACATCATTGTGAACTGGGTCAATAAGGTTTTGGCTGAGGCAGGCAAGCAATCCAAAATATCAAGCTTCAAGGTGAGTGGATATTTCACTGAATTTTTATTTCCATTGCTCATTTGATGTGAATGATTGAAATAAGCAAAACCAATGAAACGTGTCCATGTTCGAGGCGGTTTCAGGTCCTGTCCACATGTGCATTGGTATTTTTGAACATGCAGCATTTTCTATGCCTTTCGGCCTTTCGTCCACACACAAACTGCGTTTACAGTCACTGAAAACCGAACTTTTGGAAAACTACTTCCAAGATGAAGATGCTTAGAAACTGCATTTGCACTGTTAACGTGCAGACAGGGAAAACTGAGTTTTTGGCTTGTGAGGTCGGAGTGCATACGCCTTATAGAAAATTTTTAAAGCTTGCAATTGGCTCAAATGGTCTTATGTAAAATTATATCTTTGCCGCCTGTTGATTTGGCATGCTCTTGACGGCGCTTTACTTACGTTATTGCGATGCCATGTGGGTGGAGATATTTTCGGAAAACTAAGGAGGAAAGCCTCCATTTTTAAAAATGCCCTTGTAAGTGTGGAGAGGACCTTACTTTCAGTGCACATAACCTCTAATTTAATGCTGATGAATTTGCAATTGATTTTAAGTGACAGCAGCTGTCAGCATTTTGCAATCAGCGGTCAGCCTTCAGCAGGTGTTGTCACGGATTTTGAGGTTTAGTATTTTTCCTGGGTCCACAGGACAAAGAGATCAGCTCCAGCATACCGGTGTTGGATCTGATCGATGCCATCCAGCCAGGCTGCATCAACTACGAGCTGGTGAAGACAGACAGCCTGTCTGAAGAAGACAAGCTGGAGAACGCTAAGTATGTGCGCTCATGGACGCTTTACTTCAGGCCTTCTTTAAAGTCACCATGCAATCAAATGAGGACTCTTACCATCTTTTAGTCAGCTCGTACGGTTATATTTAATGTGTTTCAGCCACGGACATTGTTGCACCATGAAAATTCTGCTCTGTGCACAGTGCCTCATCAAAATGAGCTGTGATTCCCATTAGTAAAAGTCCCATGCACAAAATTTGACTTCAGCTCATACTTCTCTCAGGCTGTGATGTCATAGGGCGGGAACTTTTTGAAGCTGCCCTCCCCCCTTCTCTCACAGGTGGAATGTTAGCCTTTGCCAGCCAATAAAATCAGGTTAAGCTACTCCCACTTCCTACCCTGGACACACTGCTCAACTTTGCTTTTCCCTGCCTTGCAAAAACATTGTTTTTCATTTGGAAGTATGTCAAATAAAGGAAGTAAAATGCTTTGTCAACTTCTTTTGCGCTGTGACTTATAGGCACACCCTTTAAGGAATCGCCATCACAGAGTTACTTAATCTGTCTTCACCACCACACCGTGCACATGTGTAGCAGCGTAGTTGTAACACCACGGGAAGCTGACCGTGTCCTGATCTTCTCTCGCCTGCACCCTACAGGTACGCTGTGTCAATGGCCCGGAAGATCGGAGCCAGGGTCTACGCCCTTCCCGACGACCTGGTGGAAGTGAAACCCAAAATGGTGATGACGGTCTTCGCCTGTCTGATGGGACGAGGGATGAAGAGGGCATAAAGGGGCCGCCCCGGGCCGACGCCCAGACCAACATCTCACCCAAAAGCCATTTGCTGGTTGAAGGGCTTCTGGTTAAAGGAAAAATCTACAGCCATTGCTTTAAAGAAAGAAAGAAAAACAAATATAAATCAACAGACTTTAAAACTAAAGAATCCTGTTTTGCTTTGGCAGGACTTAAGTCTTAAAAAGGTCTCAATGGGAATGGTGTTCAGGGAGGGGCTGGCATTGTTTGGTCACACAAAGGCCATTCTGCCCCTGCCTCTAAAATATGACTGGAGGCTCTGGGAAGGTACACACTGCTGAAATGCATTCATATCTTAAACCTGCGAGATGACTCTGTGCCCAGACACACACAAACTCTCACACACACTCATGGACACCCGCACACTCTCTTTCTCACACACACACATCATGTACACTCACACACACACACACACACACACACACACACACATCATGCACGCTCACACACACACACACACACACACACATCATCACACACACCACACACACACACACACACACACACACACACACACACACACACATCACATACACACACATACATACATACATATGCATCACACACACTCACACACACACGCACATGCACACACACATCATGTACACTCACACACACACACACATACATACATACACACGCACGCATGTGGACGCACACACAGACGCGCACACACACACACACACACACACACACACTCATGAAGACGCCGACGCACTGACACAAAAACACACTCTCACGCAATACGCCACTAACAGTGGGCTGAAACTGATAAAAATCATGTTATTTTTGCCGAAATGTTTTATTTTTGCCTCGTTTAATTTTGTTTTCATGGTGGATATGCAGACGCTGAGAGCGTAGTTAGTTGTATGGATCTTTTTGGTTAGGCTTTGGCTTATTTTAATGGATTGTACATCTCAAATTGTCTGGCATTGAAAGTGAGAAAGTGGCTCACCACACTCAGTATTGCTGTAACGCAGTGCTTTCCTTTTGTGGCTTTTTGTACCATTAAGATGGAGGCTTATTCTCTTATTTTTATACCTTATATACAGTGTACCAAAAATGATATGAGAGACAATACAAAATAACATCCATTCCAGGTAGAAGCTTTAAAACATTCCATTGTTATGAACGCATTTTGGTATGTGACTTGCGTAACTGTATACCCTAAAATGTGCTTTTTACACTAAGGAAAAGCAAAGAACTATGCATGAATATCCTATAATTTTAATGCAGATGAATACGCCCTCTGGTGGCCGAAAAGAACAGCTGTTTTTGTTTTGTGACATGAGTGGCTTCAGGCTGTATTTCCATGATTTGGGTGGTGTGCGGCTGAGGTGGAGATGTTAATGCACGGAGAAGAAGCCCTCTGTCTATGATGGAAGACACAAGTGGAGAAAAGAGACTTCGGTTCAAGGGACCTAATGCTGTGGAGCAAACTGGAAACGTTTAGCCATGCTATGTTCAGTCATTGACAGACAACTAAAAGCGCTCAGTGAAAACAGGCTAAAAACACCTGTGTCTAGGTGACGATAGGTGAAACTTAAATAAAACCATTCCAAGCATTTCTTTGGTGGCTGTCTCTTGATTTGACTGACACTTGTACATGCACTTCTGCTTTCAGCCGAGACGGCTGCAGTTAAACTTCTCAAACTTGCAAACAAATTCGCTGTGTACTGCACATTTTTTTATTATTATTTTTTTTTTTGTAACTATTAAATATTCCAGGCTGATATCGGAGATGAAACACGCTGCTTATTACTGCTTCTTGCAGCAAGCTTTCATTGGTACCTTGTGGGTCATTCCATTTCAGATCAATCGGGATGGAACATGCAAAACGGTAATCAAAGATAAATGACAGAAAAAACTTCTGGAAGGTGCCAGGCTTTGACGTCTTTTACCCAAGCAATTTACACACTTAACGTGAAACTTGCCGCTTAATCATTTCATTACACTACATCCAACAAATGTGTGAAAATGGGGACAGTCTTATGCCCCAATGCAGAAAAAAAATCATAAAAACCAAAACCTAAAGTCATGTTCATTATTTGCTAAATGTACCCACAAATGTTCAGTTCCTTCCGCAGCAAGTACCCTATAAGCATTGATGGGTAAGCTTTTTTTTTTATTATTATTGTTTTGCACCTGTCTGTCTGCAGCGGAAAAAAAACCTTGAACCTGCAATACTTAAACCTGCCCCCGGGGGCATCAGTGTTCCACGAACAAAGCTTGTTTCAAATTTTTTTTAATGGCCTTAAAGAGCTTGGTTAGATTTTTGAAGTAAATTGTGTAGATGAATCTCTCTGCTCAATTTGCTGCGATCAACATGTAATTTTTGCTAGTTGGGCTCATATAAACCGACCATTTTACATCTAAATCTTGAGAGGGACTATCAGTCAGGTGAACAAATGTATCAGCATGACAATCGGGCATATTTGTCAATAACACTACCGTCGTGTGGGCAGCTCTGCTAAGTCACACAACAGTCTTGCGGTAAATATGAATATGTGCATTTGTGTGACTATAAACATGAACCACCTATGTACTGCTCCAGTTCTAATTGGGCAGACAAATCTATTTATTGGCACGACAGTCGGGCATACGTGTTTGTCTATAACACTACCATGTGGGCAACTCTGCTAATTCACACGACAGTCATGTGGATAGCCTCGGCCCTAAATCTCAAGCGGCTTACTTGAAGAATTTGAAGCAAAAACTTCTTGTTGGGGAGGAGGCCATCAGTTAGTCTGACTATGCTAAAAATTATTCATTTTTATGGCTAGATGCAGTCCAATGGTTTTTGGAACATATTGCACTCTTATGTTGTTAATTACAGGGATAGAATGGAATTTGTTTAAAAAATCATTGTATGAAATGCAACAAGAGCATACTGCAGCTGTTCACAAGTTTATGGAAGTTATAAAACATTTCAAAGTCGATCTGCTAAATTTTGTGTATCCATTATTTTTCAGGTGGTGCAACAAGTCTGTATAAATCACAAGAATTTCACCATCTTGGCTCACTATTATTAAAATTTCAACATCAATGCTGAGTGGAACTTTTTTGCTGCTAGTCTTGGAAAAACCTGTGTGATGGAAGTGGGGGCTCTGTAGCAGTGAGGGGTTGCCTGATGGAAGTGGGGGCTCTGTAGCAGTGGGGTTGCCTGATGGAAGTGGGGGCTCTGTAGCAGTGGGGTTGCCTGATGGAAGTGGGGGCTCTGTAGCAGTGAGGGGTTGCCTGATGGAAGTGGGGGCTCTGTAGCAGTGATGGGTTGCCTGATGGAAGTGGGGGCTCTGTAGCAGTGAGGGGTTGCCTGATGGAAGTGGGGGCTCTGTAGCAGTGATGGGTTGCCTGATGGAAGTGGGGGCTCTGTAGCAGTGATGGGTTGCCTGATGGAAGTGGGGGCTCTGTAGCAGTGAAGGGGTGCCTGATGGAAGTGGGGGCTCTGTAGCAGTGAAGGGTTGCCTGATGGAAGTGGGGGCTCTGTAGCAGTGATGGGTTGCCTGATGGAAGTGGGGGCTCTGTAGCAGTGATGGGTTGCCTGATGGAAGTGGGGCTCTCTAGCAGCACTGAAGGGTTGCCTGATGGAAGTGGGGGCTCTGTAGCAGTGAGGGGTTGCCTGATGGAAGTGGGGGCTCTGTAGCAGTGATGGGTTGCCTGATGGAAGTGGGGACTCTGTAGCAGTGAAGGGTTGCCTGATGGAAGTGGGGGCTCTGTAGCAGTGAAGGGTTGCCTGATGGAAGTGGGGGCTCTGTAGCAGTGATGGGTTGCCCGTGCCTCCTCCCAGGCACTGAAGCAGGGGCAGACTTTGACTTCAGAAAGGTTTTTTCAGTGGTCTAGACAGAATGTCAAGGGCGCTGAGTTCATATTTGTTAGCAGCCAAACATTTTTGGGGGCTGGCTAGTGGCTAGACAATTGCACTCAAAGCAATCATCGCTTTGTTCCAGCAGCAAGTGCTATAGAAATGTTCAGCCAATCAACAGATCAAGTGTCTCCCACAGTTTGTTCGGAGATGTCTGTCACTGATGATTTCAGCGTTTCAGAGCTGAAAGCGAGGCAATTTGCAGCTGTAGTCTATGATATGAAATGGTATGTTGGGTGTATTGAAGAGAAATGTGTCAAGAATAAAGAAATTTGTCAAATTCATGCACCATTCAGACAAAGACAGTCATTTGTTTTGACCGTGGAGTAGGGGACAATGCTGGGTGCCATCCATTCATGTTTTTACACTAGTGTCAGTGCCAACAGCATCAGGCTGCAGTGCTCAACAGTACGAGAGTCTGACAAAAAAGTGAAGAAAGTGGAGAATTGTTTTGAAAACTCCTGTTCAAAATTAACCTGCAGTCATTTCTACTGCTGTGACACTGATTTTAAAATTGGTGTATCATTTTAATGATATTCTCACAGGTGCTTTATCTTGGGTTTTGGTATAATGGTAGGATGTGTCTTCACAGAAAAACTGTCCAGTAGATTTCCTATGGTTTTAACACAAGAGCAAGTTTACAGTACTGAGAAATATGAGGTGCTTCCTAGGTTTTATGTCATCTATACATTATACCAAGTGTAATGTAAAATTCTGCAAGTTCTTGAGCTGCCGTGTTTCAAAACTATGTTTACAAGTTTTTTTCTCTATTAATTGTAAACATTCTGTTGCACATTTGAACACAACATCTTGTGAAAAATGAACAAATTGCAGGTTCTGAATTTCTTTGAGATTTCTTTTTATTGGGACAAATCACCATCCCGATTTTCACATATTTGTTAGATAAGGCGATAGGAAATAATCTGTCAAAATTGCAACTGAACAAAGTGTATCAGAAATTGGGTAGAGGGGGTCGAAGACTGGTACCCACCAGAAGTAGTTTATGCCATTTATCTTGTAGCTGTTGTATATATCACAATTCTGATTATGCATGAAAAATTGTGTAAGTACATAAAATTTAATAGTGATCGCATGTGTATGGGCTGAGTTATTTAGGGAAAAAGCTCTTCAAAGAAAGGGCATAGCACATTGCAGCAGGCAAATGACAAAGCACTGAGCGGGGATTGACCCCTAAAAATTGGGGGGGGGGTCTCACATACATCAGCATCGACTGAGTGGTCAAAGATTCTTCCGCTACTGCCTCGTTTAAGATGGAATACACCTACATGCTTAATCGTTGCTATAATTAGTGGCTACCATAGGCTTGTTCTCAAGTGACAACATATATAAATTAATGCAATATGAATCACATAGATTGCTGAAAACCATTGATATGAGGATGTGTTTATCAGAAATGTCTCATTGGACAGGCTTAAAAATAACTACTTTGATTTGTCACAGGAACATTCAGCATTGGCAGCGCATCAACCATTATCTTCTTTTACAACGATTATCTTACATTTGATGTGATTCTGCTGCATGTGGCTGGTTCGAATATTACCTAAAGCCTTTCTATTAGATGTTGATGAATTAAAGTAGAAGATGTGCATTTTCGATTCTTGCATTTATCTAAGGGTTTCCCCCAAGACTCCATTTTGGATCCTATGTTATTTAGCATAAACATAAATAATGTTGCAAAATTGACCAGATGAAACTAATTTCTATTGCCTTTACAGGACTTCATTTTTCATTTGGACCATGTTTGTGATGCACCCCAAAAATCAAAGTTAAATCTTATATTAGAATTGAATGATGAAAATACCAAATATGTTATTTCCTAGAGCAAGGAATACTAACTATAACAATCTTTAGGTGCGCGCCTTACATGGCCCATGTTCTGAATGAGTTCCCCACCGTAAACACCTTGGAATTGGTTGGATGAGAAATTGTCTTTTAAAACACACATTGATATTTTAATTACAAAATTGGGAATGAAGCTTGGATTCTTCTATCGAAACTGACCCCATTTTCCTTGGAACACTGGAATGAGACTGATTGAGGCACTTTTTCTTTCGGCTCTGGATTATGGGGGCGTAATCTGCAGAAATGCATCTGCTGCCACGCTTAAACCATGAGACGCAGTTTATCACTCAGCACTCATTTATAACAGGCATTTGTTGGAGTGCCCATCAGTTCATCTTCTATGGAGAAGTTGATTGGCCCTTCCCTAGCATCAGAGGCAATCAGCATTGGTTTATCTTTATTTACAAAGCCCTCATTAGAGAATTGCCATTTTACCTTCTCTCGCGTTTGGAAAATTGGAGCCTAATTCACATGCTCCCGTGATTATCTTATGCTTGAGATCCCATGTGTCTCCTCAAACCTTGGAATAACTGCATTAAAGTTTTGTGCTCTGCATAGATGGAATATTTTACAGCAAAAATATCAACTCTGGCTAATCCTAGTTCTGTTTTAAATTATGTTATTCTTGGATGGACTGGTTTTGTGGATTCTCTTATTTATTTGTCTTCTTATTTGCTTATTTAGTGGTTTATTTGTTCATTTATTCATTAATTTCCTTAGTCATTTCATTTTTGATTTTCTATATGCTATTTGTAATCTCGGCACCATTGGAAAAGAGGGTCCTTCCCCTCGGTATGTCTTCCAAGAGCTGAATAAAGGTTGAATTAATGAAATGGATATAGCTAATGCAAATAGCCCAGCTTTCGCTCAAAAATGGACTGGTCAATACAGATGTATCACCAGCAGCTCCATGTAAATCCTGCCTTTGGGATTCGTTTAACATGCAATAAAAATTTGAACACATGAAAAGGTCCTTGTGCTAGTCATGTTTTTTCCTCTCAATATTATCTGAACAATGCAAATAGTTTTGCTAAAAGTTAATATGACCTCATTTAAAGTATACAGTATTTTTGCAGTAAATTTGATTGCATCCTCAAAAGTTTTGCTTTTGCAACAAAAACAAAAGAATACTTCATTCCTATTCATCAAACTCTCCTCTTGTGTCCTTATTTACTCTTAAACCCCTCACATTTCACTCCTTTCATTGGCATAATTTAACTTACCCCTCCTCCTCGCAAAGCTAAGAAATTATAATATTCCTTTGAAATACCCTCAATTAAAAAAGGAGCTCTGCTAGACTGGTGTCATAAATTTATCTCCTTATATGAGTGTGTGATACAGAATGATCTTGCCATTTCCATTTCAAAAATTGGCTGTTCGCACCATCTTGTCAAAAAGCTAGATAATGTGGGGAAATTGCCTGCAAGAGGTGTCGCGGAGAAGGTGGGTTTTGGTGGTGGTCGAAGGGTGCTCTCCTCTTAAGTATGAAATCAAATGAAATCAAAGCCTGCACAACAAATGGCAGCCAATGATCCTTCCATAATTAATGAAGAGCTCAACCACCACCCCCCTCCCCCAGCTCTTCACTCATGAAGACAGCACAAATGATGAAAGATGCCGCCTCTTTCCTACCGCAATCAGCCCTCTTCAAAGGGACGAGGACCTTTCTGAATAATAATGATGGGCTCCGTGCCGCAGAGGAGGGTCACGGGAGCGGCTGTCTCTTCCAGGCTTTGAGGAGAGGGCTCGACACCCTGAGCCCCCTGTCCCCTTTCAGGACTTCCGCTGTGGGCGTAAGAGCATGCCTGGAGAGAGAGGGAGTGGATAAGAGGTTTGCTTGCTTTCCTCAAGCGTTGAGACAGCGATGGAAATGGAGGCACCTACAGAATAGCGTGCTCCGTGCAGCCGAATGAACAAGCTTCGCTCCCCGACTGGCTCACCCTTCCTCTCGTCACCGTTAGAACCTCAGAACGTTCAGGTTGTTCTTGGAGAGAAGATTGACATTGAAATAAGTGGCGCAAGGTGGTGATCTGGGGTGGGAAGGAGTGGCAGAGTTTGAGGATAGAGAGGTTCTTGGAAGAGGAACACGGGACAGTTCAACAGCAGAGCCGTAAACACACCAGAAGTTTTGGGGATTAGGAAGCTTGGTGGAAGCCGACCAGAGAAAAAGGTAAAACCTGGGCCTTTCGACATGGAGGTGCTTCTCATTGGGAGCAAAGGTCAAACTGAAGTCTTCGATTTTGTAGCAGTAGCTGGTTGCTTTTTCCTTGATTAGTGTTTATTTCTGTGCGCAGTTGGCAAAGCTGGTGAGTACTCTTAAAGATACCACAATCAGACATGCACAGATTGCACTATGCAAAATGCAGAACAACAATAAGACTAACCTGGCCGTCCAGGGTGAAAACAGCAGATTGAATATCCTTTGTATTCATACACCATGAGCAATTGTTTGTGCCTGATATAATGAAGCCATTGTGAATATATAGTAGTGTTTGATGTTTTCTGGTTCATTGTGTCAACTTGGGCATATCTGAGTACGATACTGCAGTTGGTTCGTTTTATTGGATAGATGTTAGGTCCTTATTGAGAGGGTCAGAATAGGGCTCACCGATGACCAAACAAATGAAAAACCACTGAATAAAATTCCGGTCAGTTCCTTGTTTCCCTCTTCACAAATCTCTCCTATATGTGACCACCTGTCCTGTGGCAGTCTGGAGAACAAAACATTAAGCTTGGGAAGCTGGAGCATGCTGCCACTCTGGGGCAAAGGTGACATTTCATTTGACTGAGCCTTATGAATGCACAGAACTGCTCAAGGTGCTCTGTAATTCAGTGGCCTGTCTGAAAATTACATCTCAGCCTTGCTTCATTTTTTCTCTTCTGCCTTGTTCACTTGCTCCCTTTATCCTCTCTTGAATGGCGATTGGAGGGCCAGTCAGTGCTAGCCTACCTGTTGTTATGGATGCCAAGGTTGTTTCCATGGAAACATTTTTTTTTCCAAAGGCAATGGATGCAAACAGGATGTGCTGTTGTGCGGTTCCAAGTGCACCTGCTATCATTTAATTCTCCTTGAATTGAGAATTGCTGAAGTGTTGACCACATAGTGGATGTTATTCGTCAGAACAACAGAAGAGTGCGTATGCACCTTAAGTGGCTTTAGCTGGCAGGAAATAAATAATGCTCCTTGTACAAACATGACGTGCTGATCTAAGCTACCTTCTGCAAACAGGGGTCTTGCTCTGTCACGGGTCACAAAACTGCCTGCTCTTGTAGAGGGAATATCCTGGTCATGATCAATTTTAGCATAATCTAAATGTGACTTTCTTAAATTAGATGATGTTCATTACACTTAATGCATTTATGCACAATGCCACACTAGTAATTGGATAATGCCTCGTAATTGCAATCTCTTGAAATTAGTTGGCTGATCCTTCTTGCTTCCCAGCGTAAATGAGGCAGGTCTCCTGTGATCTGGAAAAACCTAGTACTTGTGTCACTTTTGGTAGAAGCTGAGTTTAACCTTCATTTGCAGTAATTAAGAGTGGTGAAAATCTATTGGTGTCATTTGAACTTTCAAAATCAAGTTTCTATCATTTTTTTTGTCCAGAACCTAAAAGTTTTTTCAATTGCGAGATCTTTGCCACTGATAAACTTACTAGGTTTTTCCAGATCACAGGAGAGGTGTATATGCCCTTGCAAATAAAATTATTTTATTTTTATTTGAATGAAGATTTTCTCTACTTAATGGACTGGCCCTTATAATTGTACCCCTACAGTATATATAATTGACTTGCCATCTACTGGCCTGACACCACTTCTGCCATTTAAAATGTTGTGTACCCACATTTCTTTGTGCTCTTCGTTCTGTGTTACTAAAATAAAATGCTCTTTATATGTCTGTCTTTAGCTGTGACTTTATCCCTTGTCTTTACTTTTCTCTGGTAGATATCAGTGCTCACCTTGCTCTACTAAACTTCATATGTTTGCTCATATGTGCTTGTTTTTCCCTCTGAAAATTTTAAGCAGTGGTTTTGTGAAAATTCTGGGCTCGTAATATCTTGCATGTCTGAATTCCCGACGCATAATTCGTGATGAACTTTCAGTTGAAGAGTTTCACTCGACATTTCTCAGCAGCCACGTAAATTGGTAAAACGTTCAAAATAAGCTATGAAAGTTTTCCACCATAGGTGCAGATGTAATTTCATAATGTAACAACACAAATTTTCAGGTTTTCAGATACACAAATGTTGGCACATTATTACATTTTACTTTGGTTTGTTGCAGTGAAACAATGACAGGCCAGGTGGCAGTAGAGAGCTCGGACCTGTCCACACACAGGCTGTCAGTGAAAACATCAATGGAGGAAGAATCTGACCGGGCAGACAGCACCTTGAGTCGGTAACAGAGGGGACTGTTTTGGCTGTCTTTGGACTATGCTTTGTCTTATTGACCCTCGGCCTTTATAATTTTCTATGCCCTTCTGTGCAGCATGCCATCTGTGTGTGATGACACCTCCTCAGAACTACAGAGAGTGGGAACCATTGAACCCCGCGGATTCAACTCTCAGAATTCCTTCAGGGGAAGAGGTGCCATGTCTCGGTGAGTGTTTAGATAGATTTCTAAAACTCGAGGCCATAGTTTTTGGTCAGGGGGACAGTAGTTTTTGAACTAAAGTTTTTGAGTTAGTGAGCGTGCTTGTTACAGCATTTTTTGGAATACTCTGCAGCATAGCACAGTGATAATGTCCTCACAATTACCACAGAGGAAAACTTGCATTCTCTGTGTATTCATATTGCACTCATTCCTGGTTTGATTAGACAAATGCTAAATTCTCTTTTCACTCTTTAAATGTTTTTCCTCTATCTTTCTTTCCTCTATATCACTCTTTCTCACTCTGTCTCTCTTACTTTCTCTGCAATCGCACTCTTTTTGCCCTTTTTTCTATCCATTTCTCCCTCCCTCTCTCTCTCTCTCTCTCTTTCCCTCACAAATTCAAATTTCAAATTAAAATGAGCTTTATTTGCATCACAAGAAAGCTTATATTGCAAAAGCATTAATAAACATAAATAAAAAGCATCAAACTCACTCACGCAAATCGGCAGACACATGAAGGGTTTCTGGGTAAAAGAAGACATATGCTAAAAACTAATTTTTGAGAACTTTTTTTTCTCCCTCAATCATGTCTTACTATATTAAGTTTAATAAACAAAGTTAATCTAATTAAATTATTGTTAATTCATTTTAATTCGCAAACAACAATTGACTAAAGAAAATAAAAAAAATAATTTTCTCAAAAGCAGTTTTTGGGATATGCCTCATTTTGCTCCGAAACCCTTCACGTGTACATTTGCATAAACCCGCTTATAATGCTAGTAATAATAACAGTTTTGTAACATAAAAATACAAGATATTGTCACAAAATGAACACAGTTGATACGGTCTTTCAGGATACAATTCAGTTCACACCTTCTCTTGATTTATGGCTGGCAGAGATGTGCTGAGCTGTGACCTCTGTTGTGCTGTCATGATCCCTGGATGAATTTTTAATTTATTTGATTCTAGTTGGTCTCTCCCTGTTTTTCTCTCTCACTCTCTCTCTGTCGGTCTGTCTCTCTCCTTCTTTCTCTCCCTCTCTATCTCTCTCTCTCTTGCAATAAATATTGCTATATACCCTCGCAATAGAGCCCCTTTTATGTTTGTTGAGAAGTAGGTTGCAAGGAGTGTGTGTTCAACAGTGAGGTCTGAGTGAACCAGTTTTTCTCTCTGACTATGCACATGACTTGATGGTGTTCCTCAGAGATTGGCAGGAAGGTACGTTGGCGGAGGAGAGTTTGGGGCCATACTAGCGACCTTCATCAGCCAAACTTATTGGGTTCAGTCTGAAGCTTTACAAAGTTGGGCAGGGCACTACCACAGCTTCTGAGTGGCCTTAGGTGGAGTTGTGTGGGGGTTAAGGGGATGGGGGTCTTTTGGGGCTCGGAGTGTTGGGTTCCTTTTTTCTTTTTATAGCCCGCCACCACCCCCCCTCTTTGGAGGACAAAGACTGTTGGGTTTTTAAAAACTGGGTTATGAAAGGTATCAGGGCAAGGGTAGGTATTTAGACTTGGCTGCTTGCACAGCTGTCTTACAGCATTTTAATCATTAATGACTTGGCAGCATCCTCTCAGGGGCACCAGTTAGCTGTCCTCAATCCTCCCGGTGGCTTTTTAGCAGGGATCCAGAGGATGCTGGCAGATCCAGAGGAAGGCGGCAGTCCTCCACTGACCTGTCAGTGAGGTGGGGCAGTGGCTGGTAGATTTGGTGAGCAGAGTGGCTGGCAGCCGTTCAACTTTAGGCTCTACAAAGGCAGCTGAATTGGACTGACGTATTCTGGTTTGCTTGTTTGCTTGTGCTCTGTTTCGGTGGGCTGATGGTTATGAGGGCAAGACTGCCAACTGGTTTTTTGTGGATCAGGCTGAGCTGAATACTGCTGGGCTCTCAACCTTCCATACATCAGCACTGAAGGCCTGGAGTCTGCTGAGAACTGCAGGAGGTGATGTTATAGAGCCAGGGCCATAGGTGTGAGAGGAGCCTCTCTTACTTAACCTTCTACTTCCATTACATATGGCTGATACTACAGCTGTGGTACAGTGACTCATGAGGGATGGCATTTATAAGTTGGGGCACCTCTAGTCACAGCAAAAGTGGGACTGGAAAAACACAGAAGACCTGGCAGTACAAACAGGAATAACATCATTGAGGCTACTGCAGAGGTTATAGAGGGTTTGCCACAAGCCGGAGGCACAATGTTTGTGCAAAGAGCAGGCGGTTGTGATAGGCAGCATTGGGAATGGCCATACACAAAACTTTGCTTTCGTTTGCTGTGTCCTGACATTAAACAAAATGGCCTCCATTTTGATTTTTGCCACGTTTGCTATGTAATCACTACAGCTAGGTGCCGACTCTTTCTGTTCAGCGCTGCGGGCAGTGAGGTGCTGTTTAGCGATAGCATTTTGCAGCCTGACCCTGACTGAGGGCGTCACAGGGAGGAGGTGGCCCATGGTTTCCCTCTGTTAATGTGATGGCTGAGACAGGGGAATAGTAGGGAGAGGATGGGAGGCTTCTAACATTTGGAACTCCTGGACTGTGCAGGTTGGAGGGGCTAAAGAGGAAGGCGTTGTATGAGGTAGTCATGAAGGTCAGGCACCTAAGGGAGTTGCAGGTGGTGAGGGAACATAAGTGGCTGGCTGGTGATGACATGGCAGGGTTCTGGTGGAAGGGTACTTATAAGGCCCTGCTCCAAATAAGAGCCGAGGATTTCCAGTGGAGAGTGGCTAATGGGGCCTTGACCATTAATGTGTTTTTGCAGAGGTCGAATCCTCATGTTGGGGCACGATGTCCTTTCTGCGATGCATCTGAAACTGTGGTTCATGTTTTTTTTTTTTTTTTACTTAATGTGATTGTGTGACGTCATCATTTGACCTGTTGTTCAGGATATGTGGAAAGCTGGGTGTCAGCTTTACTGTTGGGCTGCACATCCAGGGGTTGAGATATTCACACACGAACAGGGCAAAATGTTCACTCTTTAATTTTTTTTGTTTGGCCGAGCTGACGTCGCTATGTGGCTTACGAAGAGGACTAAGGTGAGAGGAGGTGGGTGTGTGGATGCAGTGGCATTATTCAGAACACTTATCATTGCACGCCTGAAGGCAGAGTTTGAATTTTACTGTTAGGTAAATGATGGCAGTTGTTGGTTTGGTTTTTAGCTCCGCTGTGATGATAGTCAGCAGTCAGCGGAGCTTTTCTAATGCTGAGTCGTCCGGCGTCTGTATGTCTGTCTGTCCATCCGGCGTCAACTTTTCACTTCAAATTTGAATATCTCAAAAACTGTCTGATAACTTTTTTCTAATTTGGTGCGAGCCTTCCTTATGATATTCTGAATATTCACTGTGAAAATTAGAAAATTCTACATCCCGATTTTTGAGAAATTCAGCATTTTGGACTTAGAAAATCAGTGTTTGTGCTCATTTTTTCAGTCTTTCATTAATATCTCAAAAACTGTCTGATAACGTTTTGTCTAATTTGTTGTGAGCCTTCCATATGATGTTCTGATGAGCCCCTGCGAAAATTAGAAAATTCTAAGTCCCGGTTTTTGAGAAATTCTGCATTTTGGACTTAGAAAATCAGTGTTTACGCTCTTTTTTTCAGACTTTCATTAATATCTCAAAATCTGTCTGATAACTTTTTAGCTCTGCTGTGATGATAGTCAGCAGTCAGCGGAGCTTTTCTAATGCCAGGTCGTCCGGCATCCGTCTGACTGTCTATCTGTCCGTCCAGCGTCAACTTTTCACTACAAATGTGAATATCTCAAAAACTGTCTGATAACATTTTTTCCTAATTTGCTGCGAGCCTTCCTTATGATATTCTGAATATTCACAAAATTAGAAAACTCTGCGTCCCGGTTTTTGAGAAAATCAGTATTTCTTGGTGGTAGTTAGTATTGCTTGGTGGTAAGATGATTGAAATAAATGATTGCAATTTGCAGTGTGGTTCTATTGTTATACCATATAAATTGAGACACCAAACTGGTTCACAGCATATTCTGGTTACCAAATGTGTCATATGTGTTAATATTGCAATAGTTTTCAAGGATTTCTGAAATTAAGTTACAACATGGGAATTTCACTTATCCTCAGCGGAGCTCTCTAGGCCGACAGGCCTCTTGTTTGTGTTTGTGAAGAGCTGAGTATGAGAGAGTCATTGGGTGGGTGGTTTGCGAGGTGTGGGTTGCTTATTAGGGTTTAAGTTATGTAGATATCTTTGTTTACCTCTATGAAGTAATAATGATTAATAAAGAACATCAAAAGTCTCTCCCTCTCTCTTCCTCTCTCTCTCTCCCTCTGCCCCACTCTGTCTCCCTCCCTCTCGCTCTCTCAGGTTGGTAAGTATGGTGATCACACTACGGGAGTGGGCCCATAAGAGTTTGCTGGAGGAGCAGGAGAGGCCTGACTCGTTTTTGGAGAGGTTCCGAGGCCCTGAGCTCCAGGTGGCTCCCAGCCGCATGAGCACCAACCAAGGCGACGGCCCCGGCTCCAGGAGCACCAAGCAGACCAAGTGTGTTTTCACAGTTTTTAGTATTTGTCTTTTTTAGATTAGATTTAGATAATGCTAAAATTTTATTCCTTTCAAAAGATTGACAAGTGATATTGTAATTGTTAGGTTTAATCTTTCATGCGTTGCTGCCATGTGCAAATCAGTAACTTGAAAATAACAGTTGCGGAGGGATCACAATTCAGCTGCTTTGAAATTCTAATAATAATAATTATTATTGTAGAGGCTAAACCTAATGCTTAAAGCCACTGAGAGGTTGCTGCCCGGGTGGACCTAATTGACGCACTTGGTTTTGCGTTTGTAAATGAAGTCCAACAAAAACTGCTGTGCGGACACTCGGTCCATTTATTTCCCGATGTCCATTAAGGTTTACTCAAACAGACTGTGCTCCCATAAACAGACAAACAAATTGACTGCAGCACGCACGCTGCCTCAGTTGCCAGTGTAGAAAAGTGGTTAAAAACTGTTTGCCTTCTGGGCAACAACACCTAACCAACAACAGATAGGTTCCTACCTAAAAACAGTTGGTTCCCATAGAAAGGGGAGGAGCACCAGCTTAACCCCAATCAACCGCAAATGGGCTCCGACAATAATAATAATAATAATAATAATAATAATAATAATTATTATTATTATTATTATTATTAAATTTCACAAAATATTTGAAAAGAAAATTCTGTCTCTCAAAACATAAAAACTGAAGGTGAAACCCTCACAAAGCAGACTGTTGTTTGAAAATGGTTTGCTGTCAAACTGGCTCTTGAATAGCATTCATTAAATGTCAACTTAAAATCTTATTATGAAATAAGAGAATAGAGTTTGGAATCCACACTTACATCCTGTCTTCTTGGTGCCCACAGAAAGAAGCCAGATGTGTTTGTAACGGCGCCAGGAGATGACATCTATTATCGTTGGTTATTCATTATTGCTGCTGCCGTATTTTATAACTGGTGCCTCCTAGTGGTTAGGTATGGTAATACACTTATGCAAAGCTCCTTGTTTCTGAAATAGAAAAACTGCACCAAAATGCTGTGTTCTATTGCGTTTTTTTTCTGTGTGTGCGTGTGTGTGTGTGTGTGTGTGTGTGTGTGTGTGTGTGTGTGCGCGCGCGTGTGTGAACGTGTCTGTGTGTGTGTATGTGTGTGTGCGTGTTTGTGTTTGTATGAAAGAGAGTGCTATTTTTAAATACAGAGAGGCAGCCTGGGTGGTACACAATATGAGCCTCTATTAAGAAAGACAGTGTATAGAAGCTTCTGGAATAACAGCTGCCCCATTAAATTCAGACTGCATAATAAGGATGTTAATTAGTAATCACTCAGATGAAAATGGCACAAACCTCTCCACCAGTGTTTGAATATCTTTAATATGCATCCTTGATTCAGTGGCCCCTTGTCACCATGCATCCACAAATTAGGATAACAGGCTACTCTCCCAATAAGTGTCCAAATTATTAGGGACACAAAGGAAGAAAACACCATACCTTCTTGTTAGCATCCTTTGACAGGTAACACGGGTATTTATCCTTTATGGAAGTGAATTGAGGAACGGATGACTACTGTGTTACAATTCTTTGCTTCACGTGAGTGAGTTATCAAAACATTGGGGGGGCACTGGTGCTTATGTGAAAGACATGAATGAAGAACGGAAACAAATTTTAAATCTCATTGATCACAAATTGCCAGCAAAAATTTCACATGAACAGTTTTGGATGGAAAGATAATAAAGCATTTTAATCAGATGCTGTTTATTCTAGCTATATTCCAAATAAGCTTAATTTGTTATTATTATTATTATTATTTTATTTTTTTACAATAGTCAAAACACTGTTTTGCAGTTGTCTGAATTATCATGGGTAATTATCATGGGTATTCTTTTTTTTTCAAGTATGCAAGAACAGAAAACAAAGAACATTCAGATGGTATTTGGTCACGGTCTGTTTTGATCTGTTTCCTGTTGCAGTGATGGGACATGTAAATTAATTGACGGTAGATTGTGAGGTGAGCCCATTCTTAGGCCAGCAGTGATATTTTCTCTGATTTCAGGGCCTGTTTTAATGACTTACAAACCAATAACGCCATCCTTTGGCTGGTGCTGGACTACCTGTCAGACGCTGTTTACATCCTGGACTCCTGTGTCCGGCTGCGCACAGGTAAACTGTATGTGCCTCACAGAGATTTTCAAGTATGACAAATAATGCACACATAGTCATTCATACAGTGAACCTGTTCTGGTGGCTCTACAGGATAGTGGTTAGGATCGATCAGGTTTCCCAGCCTTCATACTTTGCTAAACTTGCCACTGCAATTTGCTGCTCTTTAATGATACTGAAGAACACAATATAATCATAATAACTGTGAAGTCAAAAAACATCCCAGATATCTGCAATGCCAGAAAAATTGGAGCAAAGTCTAAAATGAAAATTAAAACTGCAAGCAGTAATTTGTAAATCCCTTTTAACCTGTATTAAATTGAAAACAGTACAAAGGCAAAATAAAAAAATGTCTTAACACACATCAACTTCATTTTTTTTTTTTTTTTTTTTTTTTAGTAATGGGTTGTATTCATGGATGTCATGGATTTATGTGTACTTTCCCACAATGAACAGCATGCTGCCATTTTTCTTCCCAATGCCCCGTAACACCGTGGCACAATACCATGTATTGTTACTGCAACAGCAAATATACACACCAAATTATGTGCTATGCTATGAAGCATTCCTTGCTTCATCTCTCTTTGGTACCAGAATCCCAACTTCTGGCACAGAAAGAGCATTGTGCTGTTTAAATACGGACCAGCATGCTTTGATTTTCATGACACCACACAAAAAACTTTTTAGCCTAGAGCTAAAAGTACTATATAGTTGCATTTTCACACACCATGTGGTAAGCTTACAATAGCCACAATGTGACTTAATACTTTTAGCACAGTGGTCTTAAACTGGACCTAAAATATGCAACAGATAGCTAGCTATGCAGATCTTTCCCTGGGGATAGCCCGCCTTACTCTGTTTCTTGGTTCATTTCTCTCAGGAGCCAGGATCCTGAGTCTTGGCTGAGAAAGATCATTGCGCAGTTTCAATTATGGACAAGCTTACTTTGATTTTCGCGACAGCACACAAAAAAGTTTAGCCTAGTCTAGTGTTAAAAGTTCTTAAGTTGCATTTTCAGTGAGGCAAGATCAAAATATCCATAATGTGCCATAAGTTTTTTTTAGCACTGGGGTCTTCAGTTGGTCCCACAATATGCAACAGATAGCTAGCTAACTAGTTAGCTAGTTCTTTCACAAGACTTGCCCCAACTATCTCATTTTCTTGCTTTATCTCTCTCTGAAACCGGAGTCCCAACTCCCAACAGAAAAACATAGGCTACGCTGTTTGTTGTAGGTTATTGATAAACATTCTTATTGCAAACTATCAATGCAGGCAGCCAGTTTTTGCGCTGAAAGGCGATGTGATGATATGGCGTACGTCTATTAGCGAACAAGCTAATATATAAAAGTGTGATTCCACTTCAGAGATAAAATCTCTCCAATTAAAGCATATTTCCACCACTGTCATCACTTTCGCTTTGCTTATCTGAGACAACTTTACAGATGGACTCATCTGATCCCAGCACTCCTTTCCATTCCCTGTGAGTCCATTTCAGATGAGCTTGAACTCAGAGAGGTCAGCAGTGATTCTGAATGGAGTTGATATATGGCCTCCTCTTTGCTTAATAGAGTCTTAACTTGCCTTTGATGATGCTATGACAGGCTTAGTTCACTGACACAGGTCTTCTGAAGGATTTGCAAGCCCCTGTCCATTACAGAAGCATGTCAGTTCTTAACCAATGCTGTCTTGAGGGCTCAAAGGTCATCAGCATCTGATATTGGTATTTGACCTTGTCTTTAATGCACAAAGATTGCTCCTCTGTCTCCAGATTCTCTGAATCTTCTCACTATATTGTGGACTGTCAATAATGAGATCCCTCAATTCCGTGCCATCGCACCTTGAGAAACGTTGTTCTTTAACTGTTTGACCACTTTCCCACACAGCTCTTGGCAAAGAGGCGAACCTCAAAATATCTTGCTGGTAAAGGACTGTGCCTTTTGTGACTGCTCATTTTAAGCTAAATTGTAACTGAATCACATGCTTATCAGTGGAATGTTCCAGTCTTTCCCTAACACTTGTCCATATAGTTTTGGAATGTGTTGCAGGCATCAAATTTGGCATTCACAAATATTTACAAAATCAATACAGTTCATAAGATGAAATTTTAAATTTTTTTATAGTTATTGCTGTTTTCAACAAAATGCTGTAAAAGAGAATTTCCAAATCACCTAATTTTGTAAACACCTGTCTATAATTGCATTTTACATACTGTCCCAATCACTGTGGAACTGAGGTTGCACGTAAGAAGCCTGGAAAAGAGGAATCACAGCAATTAAATTAGAGAAGGTACATAAAATATCGAGGGCTGACTGCAATAAACAGTTATGTCCAGATGTTATATATTGGACATAACTGTTTATTCCAGTCAGCCCTCGATACATTTTGCTTCACGTGACATTAAATCTGATGAAGGGGCGGCCCCTAAAATTCTGTGCACTTCTAGATCAGAAGGATTACGAGATCAACCTTGAAGTAAAAAAAAAAAAAAAAAAAAAAAAGAACTTCATGACAGAAAAGACAAACAGCACAAGAAGACTTAAAACTATATTTGGGCAAAATGCAACTAAATCACCATGCAACATGCATGTTTTGGTTTATTACCTTGGTCTCTGTTGCAGGCTTCCTGGACCAAGGGCTGCTGGTGAGAGACCTGTCTAAGCTGAGGGAGCACTATGTCAGGTCTCTGCAGTTCAAATTGGACTTGCTGTCCATCCTGCCCACGGACCTGGCGTACTTGGCCACCGGCATCCACACTCCCGAGCTGCGCTTCAATCGCCTGCTGCGTTTCTCTCGCATGTTCGAGTTCTTCGACCGCACGGAGACCCGCACCAGCTACCCCAACATCTTCCGCATCAGCAACCTGGTGCTCTACATCCTGGTCATCATTCACTGGAATGCCTGCATCTACTTTGCCATCTCCAAGTCCTTGGGCTTCGGCTCGGACTCCTGGGTCTACCCAAATATGTCAGACCCCGAGTTTGGCTCGCTTGCCCGAGGTTATATCTACTGCCTGTACTGGTCCACGTTGACCCTCACCACCATTGGGGAGATGCCCGCGCCCGTTCGAGATGAGGAGTATCTCTTTGTGGTCTTCGACTTCCTGGTGGGTGTGCTGATTTTCGCCACCATCGTGGGTAACGTAGGCGCCATGATCTCCAACATGAACGCCACGCGGGCAGAGTTCCAGGCCCGTATTGACGCGATCAAGCACTACATGCAGTTCCGGAAGGTCAGCAAGGAGCTGGAGGCACGTGTCATCAAATGGTTTGACTACCTGTGGACCAATAAGAAGGCTGTGGATGAGCAGGAAGTCCTGAAGAACCTGCCCAATAAGCTGAGGGCTGAAATCGCCATCAACGTGCACCTGGAGACGCTGAAGAAGGTGCGGATCTTCCAGGACTGTGAGGCAGGCCTGCTGGTGGAGCTGGTTCTAAAGCTTCGCCCGCAGGTCTTCAGTCCCGGCGACTACGTCTGTCGCAAGGGCGATGTCGGCAAGGAGATGTACATTATCAAGGAGGGCCGGTTGGCAGTGGTGGCAGACGACGGTATCACGCAGTTTGCCCAGTTGACTGCCGGCAGCTGCTTCGGCGAGATTAGCATACTCAACATCCGGGGCAGCAAGATGGGCAACCGGCGCACCGCTAACATCCGCAGCATTGGCTACTCTGACCTCTTCTGTCTATCCAAGGATGACCTGATGGAGGCCGTGATGGAGTTCCCAGACGCCAAGAAGGCATTGGAGGAGCGCGGGAAGGAGATACTGAAGAAGGAGGGCCTGCTGGATAACAGTGTGGGGGGTGGCCTAGGCGAGGAGGATATGGTGGAGAAAGTGGAGCGGTTGGACGCGTCTCTCGACGCCCTTCAGACACGCTTTGCGCGGCTGCTCAGTGAGTACACGGCGACACAGCAGAGGCTCAAGCAGCGACTCACCGCCCTCGAGCGCCAGCTCCGCCAGAATGGCAGTGGCTTCCTGTCGGAGGTGGACGGGAACGAGAGCTCAAACGAGGCTGATGGCACCCAAAGCGAGGCCAACGTCCAGCTATGAGCATCGCTACATGCCAGCTACAAAATGGCCGTTCAGACCCTCGCATACAGGCCAATGTTCCACGTAGCTCCACTTTAATGCTCGCATACATGAAGAAAATGATTTCATTTTACTCACAGCTTGAATAACAGACACCTTGTTGTTCGAGTTGTTTTTTAATAACCCTTACGTACTAATTTATTTTTGCTTAACTTGTATTGTGCTTGTGCGTGCTGAATCAAATTAAAAAGAAAAGAAAATGTGATGTGCATAATGTTCATTCTTTTGGCAGAGTCCATGTTCTTTGGGTTAGCTCCTTTGGTGATTTAGTTGGGCTTGGGTGGAATGCAAGGCGAAGGCATACTGCGGGCAGTTTTTCATGAGCAAATTAGGAGTGCCCTGAATATCATATCCATCTGTTTCCAGCCATGCTCTTTTGTCATTCAGGTGAACCAAGTGAGTAGTGGGAGTCAGAACTCTGTAGTGATGTGGACCTGGACCAGAAACACTCTGCAGCAAGCTTCTGGTTCTCCACCGCGCCCCTGACTAGCAGGAGAATTCACTGCCCTTTCCCGTTGTTGCAGTTGCAATATGACCTATTTTCTAGACAAAAGGAGCCATTCATTTATTTGCTGATTCATTCATTTACGCATCCTGAGCTGAACCTAAGCCAAAAATAAAACAATCCTATCAATGGTCTGTCAGGGTCAGTGTTACATCATCCATCGTCATTGAGGCTGGGTGTTAAATTTGGGAAATATTGGCTGAAGTTAGAGCAGTTAGCGCAATGTTTTTTGAAAATCACCCAAAACTCTGATCCACATTGCTGAGGAACAGCACTTGAATGTGATGGGACATTCCACCAAGGTCATCAAAATGAATAATAGTTGCTCAGTATTACTGTTAAGCTCAATCTAACTTTTTCCACTGAGACAAGACTAGTCTGTTGTTAATTGCTGTCTCTGGTGAATGTATATTTGTTGCTGGGATTTGTACAGGACATGGATCATGAGAATAAAATGACAACTTTGCATAGACAATGCAAATCTGTCTTGGTAGTAATCTTGCGTTCAACTACTGATTGATGTATCTTCGATGCCATGGACTCTTCAGGAAACCTGGATGGACACCACAGTAACAGATTAAGTCATTGTCAGTCTGGGGTAGGCCTACTGCATACTGTACATCATCAACAACATAAATTATTTCCCTGAGTGGATTGTACTTAAAACTCCCCCACCATCAAAAATGGTGTAACTGAGTGAGGTTTGTAGGCCTCCTTGCAGGCAGACGCCTTTTCAGTTCTGCCCACTAAGTGCCAAATGGATTGAGGTCCGGCCTTTGCGATGGCCAATCCAATGACTTGACTTTCTTGTCTTCAAGTCATATTGCCTCAACCTTTGAATCACGTATGTATGGGGTCATTATCCGTTGTGAAGACCGTTTTGTGACCATGCTTTAATATCCTGGCTGATATCTTGAGTCTTTGTTTAAATGAATCCACACAACTTTCCTTCCTCGTAGTTCCTCGTTTCGTGAAACGCAACAGTCACTCCTGCCACAAAGCACCCCTGAAACATGATGTTGCTACCTGTTCTTCATGTTTGGGGTCTTTGGCTCACACACAATTGTTCCAGCAGATGAACAGTATACCTTCAGGCATTTGGAAATTTCTGCTAAGGATGAACTAGACTTATGGAAGTCCACCATTTTTTTTTCTGTGGTACTGACCGTTATTTTTTTACTTTCCCATGGTACCAAGCAAAAAAGACACTGAGTGCGTAGGTAGGGCTTAATATACAGTCACATGTACACCTCCAATTGACTCAAATCATGTTAATTAGCATATCAGAACCTTCTAAAGCCATGAAATCATTTTTTGGACTATTTCAAGCTGATTAAAGGAAACGTCAACTTCGTGTATGTAAACATGTGACCCACTGCAATTCTAATAGTGAATGTCACGTGACATCATGTTTGTAAACAATTGTTGGAAAAATTACTTGTGCTGTGCAATAAGTGATTTCCTTACAGACTCGACAAAACTATAGTTTAATTATTTATTTCCTTTATTTGAACAAGTAAAAGTCTGACTGAGATTAAAATCATGAGCAACCTGGCCTACAACATGAAAGATAAAAAAAAAAAAAAAAAAAAAAACAGAACACAGTACTTCATTACAACATGTCTTTTAATTCAACATACAGGTCACCAGAGAGTTCATGCAAGTTTTTTTTTTTTTTTCTTAATGAAAAGGCCAAAATGGCATCAAGTCTCGCAGTCTTAAAAGTAAGCAAAGATGGCACAATTCAACTCATTAACACAGGGAACTGTGGCTGAGGAAACCATGGGCCAGTGGCCAAGAGACGGCGAGATGAGGAAAAATAACAGTGAATAAAAGAAAATAACAGGGAAAACAGTAGAGACCTGTATGAAACCAAAACATTTTGTCACAGAAAGGACAATATCGGCAATCACTTACATAGCACTGAACATAAAAGGATATGAGCTTGCTCCAATATGAGGATCCCACTTGGACTGGTTTTTATAGCTATAACTATTTAAATAGGCTGTAAACTCCAAATTTTATCTCAGCATCTGTGCTTTAAAGACCTTCATGGGACCAGGGGAGAGCGCATTGGGCCAGAAATGACACAAACCTTAGCTTCATGTGGACTTGAGTTCACTGATCTAAATGTTATATGAAGCTGTAGGAATGCATTACCAACAAAAATGCTAACTAAAGTTAAATATCAACATACCGCTAAGCTCTATAACAACTTGTTCAAGGAAAACAAGAAAATGAACAAGATATCAGAACTCTGATTAAGAAATTAGTGCAATATGTGTGCATTCAATACACAACATTTAGAAGGATAAAACAGCACCATCTATTAACGTTCCTGGTGTACAGACAGATTAACAGAACATAAAATTTGCATATATATAAAAGTTCAATACAATATGAGTTGAGGGGAATAGACATCTTAAACAAACGTATGTGTAAATGGCACTTTGGGAAAACTGATGAATGAAATAAACCTCTCTGTTCTGAAGGACATTGGGCCGCAGAATGATATGGGCTGCATCAAAGCATAACAGTGCTATTCATTCTGTTTTCTTCAGATTCCCTTGGGATGCAGGTGTGCTTATGCAAGTTTGGGGTGATAAATTCATGTTGTTTGAGGTAAAACCCGAAAAACCAACAAACAAAATTTTTAATGTCAAGAATAAGGCTGGTGAAAACATTGGTGGAGCAAATGAAGTTCGGAGAGTACAAACCTCAAATCACCACCTCTTATGACACATGAGTTATGGGCATACAAGCAGCAACACTTGTGGTGACTCAGCTGATTAAATAATTGAGGTATCAGTAGAATGCACATTTCAAGGGATTATTCAAAGATGAGAGTCCTTAAAGAGCCAGTACAACTTCAGATGATTTCACCACCACCACTCATCAAATTCTTCATCCATCACAAGACTTCTTTCTCAGATTATTATAAGGGCCCAGGCCTTCTGAATAGCTGTGTCTAGCCTAAATGGGCTAATAATTCCTGGGCTGACGAGGGCCAACAATCATGAGTGTAAAGCTACGCGAGTAAATCCAGGCTTACATAATGTACAGAATATGTTAGCACGGTTTAGCACTTTATGACTGCATGAGTTTAACGCAACTTGTGGTCTGAACAAAATGCACAGGGAGGTACGGACAAAAAGGCGAGCTTCTGTTAAAGAATCTTGTTTTAACAATGGTTGGCTTCCCAAGCTGCAGCTAGGGAAGAGACCACAGACCATCCCATCCTCGTCACTTCTTCACACAGCTGGGCCAGCCGAGTCCTCCACAGGCAGCGGAAACGATGATGTAGAGCATCACCTGAGGCAACCAATACGCACGCTGCTCTTAGCTGACACGACTTCAACACCGCAAAGCACTACAATGCAAACTTAGGCTAGGACTGGACTGAAACTCATCTTAAGTCTGCTGCAGTGAAAAAGCCGAGGCAAAGACTCACAATGGATACACTGACGAGAATGACGGTCAACTTCAGGTTCTTCACGCACATAGCTTGTGACAGGTTACGGCTGGAGGTTCTAAAAGAGATGGACTGGTGGAGAGAATGCACCGGAACATGGAACAATGAAACAGGAAAGAGAGTATCAGTGCCTCATGTCAAAGATACACATGAATGCAGAAAATCAGGAGAACGTGGACAACACCCACAGTGTCCACAAGGTTCTCAGTCTTGTCAATCAGAAGCTCAAGTTTCTCTCCTCTCTGAGCAACAAGGTCTGTAGTTTTGGAGAAAGAAAAAAAAAATCAGAGGTAAAACACCACACTGGAAGTTGAACGCAAAGCAACACACATAGGTCAACTTCCTGTCCACTCGTCTTGACTCTGGGAGCACACGAGATGCGTGTTCAGCCCCTCTCCGTCCAGCTGCGTGTTTGATCCGTGCTTTGTCGTCCGTCAACACCCACCGCTGCATGCTGTGTGCCAGGTCTGGACAGCCAGACAAGTGAGACCGACGAGATCACGTGGTAATTATGGAATCATGCGCGATTGCCCGAGATAACATGATACTTGTCATACAAAACGCGATTACAAACAGGCAACAGGCTTTGTTCCCTACCGAAGAGATTGAAGGATGGTTGATTTCCATCAATTTGTTTCTTTTTCAAGATTTTTGTGCTTCTACCATGGATAAGTAGCCTATTTACGAATAATGCTTTTAATTTCCTGTTTGCGTTGGGTATGTCGCTTGTTTGGAAAGTGCTCTATCGATAAAGTTAACATGTTTTCTTACTTCAGTTGCTGTTCTCGCCTACAATTCGAACTGGCGCCAACACAAATTGTTTTATACTGAAAATTAACCGGATGTTTTAATGTTGTCTGTGTACCAATCGTTCTGCTCTGTGCTGAAGTGCTGCGTTTATGCTCCAGCATCCAGAAAAAATAGGAGCCTTGCGTATCTTCTGCGCTCGGCTCCAGTTTGCCAGAGCTGGGACGGACGATAAATGCAACGGAGCGGATCCAGTGTAAGCAAACACATTGACTAAAGCGAAACCTATCAGCTGCGTTGCCGTGGCGGTGCGGAGACGGACCTAACACGCATCTGGTGTAATTTAGGGGTAAGACCAAAATTTGTCGGAATTAATTTATAGCTCTTAAAACAAAATAAGGTGATCTACTCCTACAGGAGAACGACTGCATCATTTACATGTAAAATCTGAAATTGTGCGCCATTCATTCACTTCAACTTACCAATATTGCGTACCATGATTCCCTTCAAGTCATCCACTTGTGTCTGCGTTTCTGTCACGCGATCTGTAGGCTGTGGATCTGTGTGGTGCTTCTGTTGAGGGTTGGGAGTTAGGGACAGGAGATTTCACTTCATTAGAGAGCCCAATTTGCGATCGTCGTACGTCTGCGTCCTCGTCCGTAGAGATTTTCTTGTGAACGCTCTACAGACTGCAATTCTTATCCAATCCTTTTCATATTTCACATGCACTTTGACAGTGGTTAGAGGATGAAGCCTATCAGTTTTGGTTGAGTTTCGTCGTGCGGTGTCCGGATAATTCCCAAAAAAGGGACAAAAATTTTCCCATTGGAATGAATGGCAAAAGCTAGAGTGCGTGATGTCACAGCTAGAGTGGGAGCTATGAGCAGACAGAATGAAAAAATACTTTTTAAATCGCTCTCACTTCCATAAATTTGATTCCCTCTTCATGAAATTTCACAAAAACGTAGGAAAATTTGCAGGGATTGAAGCAAAGAAAAATCTTTTGACTGAATTTTTTTTTCAAGCCGCAGCCAAGTCATATTTCCCATCAATTTGTAAAACATGTTACATGTTACATTACTTGACACCTATGAAAGAAAAACAGTATGTAAAATTGAGATTTCAGCACCACTACACACATAACCAATGCTGCTGTTCTCTTATGCAGCCATCAAGTTTAAATTCTCCAGACCAATAATGTTTGAAGGGAAGAAGATGCTTTTGACAGCTTTTCTATTGCCAGTTTTCTTTGTCTTTCCAATGTAATTTTTGATCGATGAAATGACACCGATATATTATTATTCTTACAACCCCATTTCCCAAAAAGTTGGGATGCAGTGTTAACTGATAATAAAAACTGAATTTAATTGAATTCTTAAGTTTCCAAAGCGCCCAACTCCAAGGAACACACCATTTAAAGAGAGGGAAAAATTGATTTATTTTTTTGCCCATGTTGTGACCCATATATTTTTGCTTTATTTCTTTGCAAGAGAGTGTCATTGGGATACTTTGGGCTGAAATTACGAGAAAGTTCCCTTATTGTTAAAGATATGCAGACCTCGAATTCATTGGAGTTGAGCCCTCTGGAAACTCAATGATTCAATCATATGCAAATCATTTAATCCCTATATTGAATTGAAAATAGTGCAAAGACAACATATCAGATGAAATTTTATTGTTTTTTGTAAATATATGCTCATTTTGAATTTGATGCCGGCAGATCAGTTATTCAATATTGGTTTCTGGCCTTGAGCCTTGCATAGAGATTTCTCTGAATTCTCAGGATCTTCTCGTGATGTTATGTAGCAGAGTATAAAATCACCAGATTCTTTGCTATTTTTAATCAAGAAATGTTATTCTTATATCAACGAACTAATTGCCCATGCAGTTTTTCCACAGAGTGGAGAAACCCTCGCCATCATTACTTCTGAAAGCCTTCTCAGACCCAATCATTTTCCTGTCGCTCTTTAAGCTATTTATCTGAGAGATGTTCCACCAGGTGTATTTTTTAGCATCACAACTTTTCCAGTCCATTGTTGCCCCTGTCCCAACTTCTTTGAACATGTTGCTGACATCAAACTCAAAATGAGCAGATATTTTTCAAAAACAATAAAATTTCTTTGTTTCAACATTTGACATGTTGTCTTTGTATTTGTACTATTTTCAATCAAATATAGGGTTTACAATGTTATAAACTGGCACATTTTTTTGCCAGTTATTTTACCTGGCACCTTTTTTTACCAGTTAGTTTAACTGTAATTTTACAATCAGTTTATAACAGAGGTTCCCTGTATATTAACTGTAAACCACAGTTAAATGCGTGCAGGACTCTACTTACAGTTAAAATAACAAGGAGCCAATGCGCCAATTTAACTGTTAAATTCAGTCAATTTATAAAAGTGTAAGTGGTTTGCAAATCATTGCATTCTGTTTTTAGTTACATTTAAAACAGCATCCCATCCTTTTTGGAAGTGAGGTTGTATAATAATAATAATAATAATTTGCAAAGCTTGTCTCTGTTTTTACTCTTTCAAATAATCAACCATCTATACAACTTTTCAGTATATATGTTTTATGTAACTTATAACAACCACAGTGAGAGGTCATGTTTCGCTATAAAAGAACATACAGTACGCGCACTTTTTGGTTGCACACACGGACGGCAATGAATTGTTGAACCTCCGTTGCGGTGGCTGTCGCACCCGGGAGCAAAGAGCAGCCTTGTGACACGCATCAGACTGATGGCGAGCACACACTTTTTTTCCACTACTGCCATACTGTATTCTTCTGTGGCAAACCATAGCACAGAAACACACACCAGGCAGTTTCATTTTCCTGTAGCACGAAGTAAAAGGCCAAAATTGTTGCGTTTGACAAACACTAGTTTCGTTAAGCAGTACGTTCATTTAAAGTAGACTGCACAGTGGTCTGTTGAATTCATTAGCATCATATTTCTATTTTTAACGTTTTTCCAGCAAATGTTTTCCTTGCGTTTAATGGTTTGACACAGAAAGCAACTTTTTTAAAAGGAATAAATAGTGGTAAATTAGCTTTGCTAGGCCTTCCAGTTAAAATAAACAGAGCCTGGAGAATTAGCTAGCCAGGTTATTTTCATTGGATTAGAATAAAGAATGCAGAGGAAATGATCAAACTGCTAAATCTGCAACTATGGACAATCGTTCAAATAACTGCTAATCAAAAAACGCTAACAGAAATGAAATATATGCTAATCAAAAACGTGTGGTAGTCCGTTGTTTTTAAGATAACATAGGCCTATGGCCGTTATACTGTACAGGAAAAGTTGTACCAGTACTTCAGAATAAACAAGCGATGGTAGCACTCTAGACTTATCCACCGCCAAGATAAAGCAGTTGATAATTGTTGTTTAATTACTCACGTTTTATGATCACTTGGACATTTTACGTCCCCAGAAGCCAGAGTGTTGGTCTCTGTTGATAAGGCATCCGTACTCTGTAAGCCTTCAGGCTCTCTCTGGTGTACGGGAATGAATTACGTAGCTACAAGATGAATAACGTTTCAAATGTCAGGAAAAATAAATTTTGACAGACGTTTCACAGATGTCCAGGGACAAAATAAAATAGGCGGTAATAGATATGAATCATAACCACGAATATATGTTTTTCCTTTAAAAAAAAAAAAGCCGACTTTCCCATTTAGCTAAATGTGCTGTGTTCGCTGTGGTTATGATCAAGGCAGAAAACTCAAATCGGACACAATTATCGCGCGGGCATTTCGAACGTGACGCAATTGGTACCAATGGATGCCAACCTTGCGGACTAGCGTTTCCCCCGCCCCCCTTTTTTCTTTTTTTCCTCGGATTCACACTGATCTCACATAGAGTAAATGGCCTATATGGACTCCAAATGACGGAAATCCGTCTAATGACGGAGAACTTTGATCCCTGAATTTGTTGTTGTCACAGAACTATAGTTTTTGTCGCACAGAAGTACATAGTTTTGCCTCAGGGAACAGTCAAAGGACATGAAGCACGTCAAATTTCTCTATCTTTTCCATTTAAATTAAATCACACAAACATTCTTGGGAGAACAGCAAACAGACAGAGTTTTTAGATCGCTGTAATTCCAACATTATATCACTCAGAGAAAAAAAAAGACATCCATGCACTCAGCAAAGTTTCGTGCCTTGAATTATGTGGTTACATTGGTGGCAGGATTAACGTTTTTTGCGTGAGAAGCAGGAGTTTGAGGGGTGCCGCGCGAGCAAGTATTTCTTTGACTACGTGACTCAGCGATTCTCTGTGCGTGGAGAACCAGTCCTGGCATGGCCCTCTGTGATTGGCTGATTTGATATCTAACAGCTTAGCTGAGTTCCCATGGAAATGATTTGGTTACAATACGGCCGCATTCCAAATGTACACTCACCCACTATGTAGGGCATTATGTCGTGAATGTTCACATTAAATCGAGCAATACCACACAAGAGGGAGTGCTGTTGTGCTGAATATAAGCACTGGTGTGATTCGGTCGTAGGCATGAGGCCGCAGGCTGAGTGCCGCAGATAATCACACCAGTGCTGATATTCAGCACAAAAGCACGACCTCGAGTGTGATGTTGCTTTAATACAAAAATTCTACAAGCGCATTTTATTAGCTAACAGTCATAAGCGACAAGAGATCATGATTTGTTTGTTTATTTAATCATTTATTTGGCTCCGCCAACACAAATAGTTCTGCTACTGGAAGGGAGACAAGGCTGTTGCCAGGCAACACATAAACATTTCCTATACACAAGCTTGCTACTCTGTGTCTGCATATTACCGCTACTTTGTATCATTTACATTTATCTGAATGTTTCCATTTATTGTGCAAACACTGAAATAAAAGTCTGTTGACAGACGCTTTGGTGACATGATGTGTGTTTCTGATGAGTTACCAGCTCAATCAGACAGCACGTTGCTCCATCATTTCCGGCTCTCTATAGATGGTCTCCAGTAACTTTTTAGCGAACTTTCAGACCTGTGAAACAAGTTTTTGTTTAGATATGTATTTTATGTTCTGCGACACATTATCTATGAATTAAAATTGACATCGTAGTTTGTGTCTGTTTATATAAAGCATTTCACCTATGCCCACTCACTGCCATGATCTCCTTCGCTTGAGTCCCGCATCAGATGGTTTCTGCATGGCAGTGGCTCTCAGGCTGTGGTTGGTGTAAGAGGTGTGTGTCCCTGCCTCCTTGCACATCCTGGGTAACATCTGTGACAGCTGGTTTACTCCCAGGGGAACAGCGGTATACCAGAGGCTGTCTGTCGCCACTGTTACCCTCCTCGGCTGCAGATACTATGGAGGTAATATAATAGAACTGGAGAGAGCGAGGAAGTACCACCCCTATTACTTTCAATGGGAGATGCTAGGCTAGCTACTTCAGCCCAGGAAGTACGGAATTGACCGATGCCATCTATAAAAATGGCGTTCTATGGGTGCTTATTTCCGGCACCATTTCATAAGATTGCCAATCTGATTACACAGCACAAATGGCCAAGAAAATGTGTCGTCTGTGCGGATTGGCGAATGTTTCGAGGGGAAGTGACGAGCAACGCTGTTATTCCGGAATGCGCACGCACTATACACTCATTGGCTGAACCGCTGCAGTCAGAGCAACAGCTGGACAACCAAACTCGTGCACGAGCTGTCATCAAGCTCTAAGTATCAGTTCTAATTTTACAGGCCCTCTTGAAAACATCGAACAGTTGCGTCAGACAAAGAGCAAAAAAATGAAGGATTACCGAATACATTTTCTTTTGTTTTCGCTTTATTTGGCAAGAAAAAAATGCGCATTTTTGAATTGGTGTCTATGGCGCTTCAGCATCTTTGGCCACAAAATTGCATCCTTGGGAAATGCGGAAGCAGGAAGCTAACATGCTAACTGGCTGAAGCAAAGGTACTTCCTCGTTCTCCCTGGTTCTATTATATATCTCTATGGCAAATACAGGGCCTTTGCATCATGCGAAATTTTCTTTCGGTATTTTTCGAGCGACGCTACCGGGCAGAGCGCATTTCCTCGCTCCTCACACATAGCGCCCCTCTAGTTTTCTCTGTCTCTCTCCAGTGGGTCTTTATGATTTTTTGTTTCTTCGTTGAACGTCATGGTGAAATATTTTGCTTCATTGTCGTCACATTTAAGGATGAATGAGTCAGGTTTGAGATCCTGATTCCCCTCTTTGCCCCTGCGTCCAAAGTGCAACTGAATATCATACCAGACCTTGTTCAGTAAGCCTTTCGGATTGTCTGGACTCATCGCTACAGAATATTTTAAGATTCGCTGGTCTTCAGGTGAGATCGGGGGGTGGTGTGTTGTTCTGTCCTTCCTTGCCCTTCTTATCTCTTTGACGACTCCTTTGAAAACATTGTTAGCTGGTGTAAACTCTGGGTCCTGCATTAAATTCCATGAACGGCTAACCGGAGGTTCGTTGATATAACAATTTAATCCAGCACGAAGTCCAAGGTAGCTGCTGATGCTGTAGAGCTCCCCTTTAGTTGTCCCGATCAATCCATAAAACTGCCTCAGCACTGTGTTCAGCTCAGTCTACTTAACTAACTGAAAGTTGACCTGGATATTTTTGAGATTCAGCCAAGTCTGAAGGCAGTTCAGAGCCCAGGTAGTCTGCCTTACAGTGTTAGCTTCATTTTTGCTCTTCTCTAATTTGTCGAGGTCGGCTGATGTCACATCAGCACACCTGGTTTGCGCTGACGTATCCAGGCCTCTTTCCTTCCCTTCGTCCACCTCGGAGTCTGATGACCATTCATAATTTAGATCAAATGTTATTTGTGGAAATATGTCCATCTTTGCGGTGCAAAGTTTGCCACAATCTAAGATAGTTAACAACTGATGTAACGTGAATTAACGGTTATTAGAACGCCTGTACAGCGGAGTGATAATGTCTGTAAAAAGTCCCAGTGCTGTTGTACTCTATATCAGCACTCATGGAATGTCTCTTGTCCAATCAAATTACTTGGTCAGAACTAACTGTTGTATAAAACAATATAAAGACAGTGAGTGAGCGAGTGGACAAGTGTGCATTCTGTGTGTCATCAGAACGAAGTTCAACTAGCCAGTGATTTTGCGGTTATTGAAATTCGCCCGATGGTACGAATTCCCAATCTTAAAAAGGTAACCTTGCAAATTTTCCAGGCTGTGCATTTTTACTGGCAGGTCTAAGCTTATTCGGCACTATTTTAAAACGTTGCTCTCTGTGTGAAACAATCACACAAAGAAGCGTTTGATAGAAATGTTAAAAAGACAAACATATGTTCATGAATGCGATATGCCACTGTTTGCAGTCTACCTTAAATGGAATTACTTCTTAACAAAGCTAGTGTTTGCCCAATGCGAGGTTCATTAGCAATCTTTATGCCTTCACTAATTACAATAGGCCTACAGGCTCGCTAGGTCATCAGCATCTGTTTGCCAGCGTTACCATTAAGATACGCTAAACCTCCGAGGAATATTCGCGTACATAACTTTATGGCTCAGCTTATCGTGCCGCACATAATTTACGAACTATAATGAGCGCATGAATACATTAACTGAAGTAATTTTATTTGCATCAAGAAAATTTATAAAAAACAATGTGGAATCACAATCAAAGACAATTGAAATAAGATTTGTACTGTTTCGCAATTTTTGTGGTCTCTAGTTTCAACGGTGATTTTTATGTCTTCACTTCGTACGTGCGAACGTTCCGGTCCGACCCATAACCCGTCTGTGCAGGTGTTCATGCCAGCAGACATGGAGCTGCTCTATTTATGCACGCAGTTACACTATTCTCTCACTAGATGGCACACCCGGATCAGTTATTGAATATTCACCAGCAAGCCGACCTTGAACACAGTTCAGAATATTGGTGAGTTCAGTCCCAACCCTGTTTTTCAACACTTGCATAAATTAAACTCCTCAGCTAAGCCTCATGTGCAAACTGCTCAATATACTTGCCCATACTATCTATCCAGCAATTCGAAAATGCTTTTTTGTGACTGAAAAATTTGTTGTCCTCTGTAGCAACCACCTCATCTATACAGAGCCAATGGTATTCAAATTTGTAGTTCAGAAAGACCGGTTTTCTGAAGCAAAAATTTGGCATAATATTCATACTGTTCTTCTTCTATCACTATCATCTATCTTCTATTTTTTCCCTCATGCACAGGTACTTCTGGGCCAGGACGCGGACGCGCGACGACCACAAATCCATTGTACCCCCGGACACTCCGTCTGGGGCTACAATAATGTCTTTTTGTGAGAAAAAGTCACTATCTAGTTTAAGTATAAAATCACTGGGTCTGGCTCAGACCGCAGACCACTACAGCTTTCACCAATACCAATACAAGCGACAACCTACCCCAAGAAACTGCTACAATTTTGAGAATAGAAAAAGAAATTATTTTAGCATAGCTGAAAATGGTAATTTGTGCTCTCATTGCTTAACCCCTTTGTGCAGATGTGTCTGCCCGCGGACCTGGAGCTGTAAAGAAGGTTTTGCAGGGTATGGGCAAATTTGCCCACAGCCCAATTTGAACCATCTTCTGGTTATATGTACCTACTTGTGGGACTGTCCACAAAATAGATTTGAAATGTGAAATTTGCATACAGGAAGTGAACTGTGACCTATTTAGTGATTTCAAGATTTTTGTGGGACAAGGCCTCGAAAAGTCCATATTTAAACCCATAAATGATTGTTCTGAAAAACCAGATGCTTTTTAATGGCTACACAACAACATGACGGACATTTTGATACCAAACATAAGTATATTTGTGAAAAACTGAAGAAGTTTCAGACAATTTTCCATTGAAAAATGCATCTGTCTTGACCAAAATTGATGCAAAATGTGAAGTTCATCTTGAAAAACAACCAGGTTCCTATGAAAACACACCAAAGATATTTTCACAAAAGTTGCCTCATATAGTTGGCTAAATAATGTGCGAGTGTCGTTAAATTGCGAGACCGGTAACATGGATCCGGATTGCGAAAATTGGAACCAACCCTTTATTTAGAAATTATTACAATCTCCTTTGGGTGTGCGTGTGCGTAAAAGTAAGGTGGGTTGTATTCTCCTTATGTGGGGCATAGTTGTGCATAAGTGTGTCATAAGTGAAATGTAACATATGTCCATACCAAATATGAAAGTAATCGGTCAAAAATTGCAGCCTGGGGGCGCCCCGGTGGCTCATCGGTCTAAGTGCGCGTACCATAAAGGCTGTGTCCTTCCCGCAGCGACCTGGGTTCGAATCCGGCTCGGGTCATTTGCTGCATGTCTTCCCCCATTCTTCTCCCCCAACCTTCCTGTCTCTCTATACTGTATAACTATCGAATAAAAGGAAAAATTCCTAAAAAAAAAAAAAAAACTTTAAAAAATTGCAGCCTGTACGGCGTCCAGAAGGAACTCTCTATGTTTTGTCAGTAATTTCATATTATTTGGCCAGTACTGTTGCCATAGCAACCAAAATCGACAGGTGTCATCAGTGAAGTGTAACACATGGCCACACCAAATATGAAAGTAATCAGTCAAAAATTGCAGCTTGTACTGCGTCCACACGGAAATCTCTGTTTTGCCACTAATTTGCTCATTATGCGGCCAATACTGTCGCCATGGCAACTGAAATTGGTAGGTGTCATAAGTGAAGTAGACCACATGTCCATATCAAATATGAAAGTAATCGGTCAAAATTTGCAGCCTGTACTACGTCCACAAGGAAATCTGTATGCTTTGACACTAATTTGCATATTATTTGGCCAATACTGCCGCCATGACAACCAAAATTGATAGGTGTCATTCATCAAGTGTAACACATGTCCATACCAAATTTCAAAGAAATCGGTCAAAAATTACAGCCAGTGGAGCGTCCACAAGAAAGTGTAAACGGACGCAGATGCGGTGGTGGTGGCAGCCGAGACGACACACGTGAATCCATAGTAGCCGCCCGACTTTGTCCGGGGGCTACAATAATGATTACAGGGAGTGTCAGGTGCTATCAGGCGGGAGGCTCCACGATAACCAGTGAGGCGAGTCGCAAATGTCTGATCCACTCACCATCTGTGCAGCCAATGCACAGGAGAACTCGCTGTTCATGGCGTACGGTAGGGCTGTCTGTGCCCGCGACCCATATGTGGTCTGAAAGCGCTTCTTCACCTCACTCAGGAAGCTGAACGCCCGAGATCTCTCAAAGACCTGCAATGAAAAGCAGGCTTATTGTTGCGGCCGAGCTAGCGGGTCCAATTTACATATGTTCACCCCATACACTGCAACATCAGAAGATGAAAGCTAGACAATGTGGCCTACCAAGGCCATTCATTCACAGTTCCAGAGGCATAACCAGAGCTCAAAATAGGGTTAGCACAGAACATCCCTTTACAGCAGTGATTAGTCTTCACTTGTTCTCAAGTATTCTCCTTCAATAGCAATACATTCACTCCAAAAACACTCCACTCTAACAGGAGATGCTTGTTGTCCTGTAGGTAAGATGACAACCATTCATTCAGACACGCAATTTGGTACATTTCAATGAGTGTTATTTGTGTAAAGTTATCTCAAATCTTTGTCTTTGATTTCGTTTAAACAATTCAGACAATCATAAAGCACAGGTTAGATTGCCTGAGGTGCCAAAAAGTTAGCACGGGCGCTCCAGAGCAGTTTACCTTTCATAACACATAGCCCGACATATGAGTAAATTATTTTTCTGAGTTGAATTTCGCCTATTAGTCAGTCGGGTAAGACTGCATTAAGAAAGAAGCTCGGTCTGTAATAGCAAATGAATTATTCTTATAATTTGAAAAATGATTGAGAATAGGTCAGGACTTTTCATCAGTTTAAAGGGATGTTTTTTGCCCACCCTACGTTCAGCTCTAGCAACACTCATGCACAGCTCACAATTCATTATTGAGTCTTCTACTGGCCCAGCTTAAAAAGGGAAACGCTCGACTAGCAATAAACTAATTAGTATTTATGCACATTCCTGCTTTGAAAAAGCACATTTCAGTATTTCCCAATGTAAACCGAATCATATACTATCTGGTGCATGAGGTCATGTAAGATGACAAAAATGCAGAAAAAGACTTCTCACAAAGCACATCCCACCATGAAAAACTGGAAATGAATGTAGAAAACTGACCATGAAGCTCTGCTGATACTCACATCGTCTGTGATGCACAGGTAGATAATTCTGTCATGACAAATGTAGTGGAAAAGATAGCTGCAGATATGAAGGAGAGTAAAGCTTTGCATTAGTGCTAACCAAAGCACTGCAGAGAAAATATCACAATTGTTACAAAATATAAAACCCAGCTTGCCTCTAATTCCAAGTGTGATTGCACCCACTGGTCAAAAATCGAGTTCATTGCTGAAACCTGCCAACTGTTCTAAAATGTTATTCTGGATGTTTTTCTGACCTAAAGCAGTTTTATTCCTGCAGAGAAAATTAACATTCATGAAACTGGCAACAGTTAGAGCTACAATGCCTTGTCAATAGTCGCCTTGTTTGTGCTAATGAGAACACCACGTATCCATCAAGTTGGACAAAATGTCTGAAATCAGTAAATCACTCAACATTCCACTATGGCAAAAACTGCTAATCATGCCTTTTTTTTTTTTTTTGTAGAGCCCTACATTCTACTGTATCTGCAGTCTGTCAAGTGCGCTTATATATGTGTGTCATATACTGCATTAAGTACTGAGGTAATAAAACCCTGCAATTCAGTGTAAGATTTTGTAAACCTTTCTTACTAAGATGGACTGGGTCATTCCATACGAACTCAACCAAAGTACAAGAATCTTCCACGGTCATCAGCTCTGATTTGGCTCAGATTATCTTAGGAAATGATGAAACTTGAGTTCATGAGTAGGCACGGTCTATTTAAAACTTCTAGTTGCAGAACAAAGGGTATAATAATGGGGTTTTTACCCCAAAAAGCCTATATTTGATAATATGATAAAGTGGTGAAGGAGATGAGAAAACAAGTTGTAATTTTGAACAAATAAAGCCAAGACATATTCAATCATGTAGAACAAGTTTCATTACCATGGGTAACTGCCCACATGGTGAACTTGCCAACCCAAAATTGACAAAAAAAAAGTGACTTTTTTCAGCCGGAGCCCTTTTCAGGGTCTCCTATCTCCACTATTATGCCTTGGGAGTCAATCTTCCTTGTACAGACAGACCTGTCCTCAAGTAGAAGGCATCTAGCACAATTTAGCCTCTGTAAGGGATCCTGGCCTCATAGGGGGCTCTTGAAAACTGAATTTTTGATTTCCGCCCGTAAAAAGTTTCATATTTGAGAGGCCAATATCTTGAAAATGAAAAGAGATAGCTACATTTTGACCAGAGTTTATGAATGCTTTGTCCCAAATTACCCTGGATAGCCATTTTCAGCTCATACCTATGATTTGCTCCAAAGATACTGGCCTCCAAAATCTCTCTAAATTATCGTTTACGATTCATGGGGCCAAAAAGGGGGCGTGGCCCCCGACTTTTGGGGGGTCACATCTTGGAAACACCTTGGAGTAGGGTGCTAAAATTTTGCATGTGTTCATTAAGAATATAAAAATTCTCCCAAAATAAATTTGAGCCCAATCTGAGTCAGTGACCTGGGGACCTCTGGTTGACTTCATATGGAATGACCCGACTGTAAAGGGTTAATGCAGCAGAAACCGAGTAATCTTCACATCACAGTTAGTAGACATGTAGGGCTATCGAACAGAAAAGGTTTCATCAAAATCGGGAGAGGGCGCACGGAGAACCTTGACCTCTCAAAATGCCAAATTTCACTTTTTCTCTGACTGAAGCGCCACCTATACTCTGGCGCCCTCAACATCCCATGCTTAATTTGTGTTGATTATGTAAAGGACTTCCCATGGTATCATATTATGAATAAACCATCTTGGGCTGTTGAGGGCACAGGCTGGAAATGCCCCTGATATTCCTGCTCAAATGGCCAAAAGTAGCATCTTGCAGTGCCCCCTATAGGACACGCCCTCGACAGCCCACAAACATTTTCAGATTACTGTGAGCCCTACACGCAATAGATTGACAGATGTGGAAATGAGTGTGGGCTGTTGTCGGGGCAATGATATACACTGAACAAAAATATAAACGCCCCATGTCAAGTATTGATGCCACATGGAGTTAACAACTCTAAGTGAGCATATGCTGACTTTTACTTGTACAATAGGGATATTTCTCTTGATTTGTGTACCATTTTTTTAATCCATCTCTCTGTCAGTGAGCATTTGCTCAGTGATGCAGTGATTTCACTCAGTACATGGGTGTGGCATTTCCAGATGGTGATCAGACAGAATGAGCAGTACCCAGACAGTCCTTATATTGGGGACAATAAAAGGCCACCCCAAAATGTCAAATTTTGTCAAAAGTCATCATGCCTCAGATGTCTCAGGTCATGTGGGAATGTGCCATTGGCATGCTGGATGCGGGGATGTCCACCAAAGCGGTCGCTGTGCAGCTGAATGTTAACTATCAGACGATAGGCCGTTTGAGAGTTCGTTTCCGACAGACGGGCAGTACTGCAAATCGACCTCATCCACGTCGGCCACATGTGACCGAACCAGCACAAGATCGCTACATCCGGCTCGTCCACCTGCGGGATCGGCTCAGATCAGCGACATGCACAGCGGATGAGACCGTTGGTCTGCACAACAGACGCATCACACCACAGACAGTCCGTAACCGCCTGCGAGAAGCCAACTTGCACGCTCGGCGTCCTCACCGTGGTCTGGATCTCACCGCTGTCCGACGTTATAACCGACTCGCATGGGCAAACGCACATGTGCGATGGCCCTTGGCACGCTGGAGAAGAGTGCTATTCACAGACGAATCCCGGTTCCAGTTTTTTGTTAATAAAAACTCAAAAATTTGACATGGGGCGTTTATATTTTTGTTCAGTGTAATTGCATTTCAAAACTGAATTTTTTTCAGTGCTAATTTCTCATCTTGGAATCTTTGGCCCTTCTGGTACCCCTGAAAAAGAAACTGAAGGGTATTCGCGCCTAAAAATTTGCAGTTTTTCTATTGAACTAACCATCTTTCACCAACAAAAATTTTGGGCAAATCTGAGACCATCACATACCACCCTCTGCCTGATTCTTAGAAAAACTGGCTCTTAAGGGGTTAACACGCAGTAAATAAAATACTAATAGCCCAGCAGAAAAAAAAAAAAAAAAAAAAAAACACTCACTTGCCATGGGAGTAGGTCAGCTTGTTGTTCTCCGACGGTATTTTGGCCAATACTTGCTCTGCGACTTCCAGGAAGTTACCACTGCAGCAGGCATGTTTGGCCAGGATGGTGGTACCACGCGAAACCACCACAAATAGGATCGCCATGACAAATTGTAAGTCAATTATAGCAGTAAACTCTGAAGAAGTATGTCTTCAGGTGTGAGGAGATTGATCAGAGCATACCTTTGAGGATGACAGGCATGTCTATTAACAACGAGAACAGGGGCGAAAAAAAAAATCTAAGAAACCAGAGTATGTCTGCTGGCGAAGTGATGATTTGACAATCGTCTTCAAGTATTTAATAAATCTAGAAAGGCTACAACTAAGACAAAAAGCAAACCACCTCAACCACACTTAGATAAAACATATTAATTCATACTGATCTAGATAACCTCTCTGTCTCGTTTCAAGACATCAGTTTTTCCCTTTCCTTAAAAGTATTCTATAGTTTCTTGCACATGTAAAATGGCCTTTGGCTTTGTAACTTCGCAGACAATGCCAAAGGGAGTTATTCTCTCTAACAAACAGCAATTCTCCTGAACTACCGCAATTAGGTCTGCCTTTTCTTCCGTAATATGTCTTAGTCATGATGGAACACATTTGCACAATGCCCAACTGACAGCTAGTTTGGCACAACTTCGAATAAAACTAGGTAGAGTGGAGGCCAGGAAAAGTTTGGCTAATGCGTATCAAGATGTCAAGAAGATATCGTTTTTTTGTAGCGTAAAGGCAAATTCCCTTTCATTGGACTTTAACAGAAGACAAAGAATCAGTGGTAAAAAATATTTTTTACCATAATTCCTCCACGGCACAATCCAAACATTTAATTGTGTTCCTCTGAATTTCCTGAACAATGCTTCCTGCACTGCGGTTGGCCAATCACAACAGAGTGGGCTTTATGGGAAATGGGTTTAAGAGACAAGAACCAAAACAGCCCGTTTCAGGCTGAGTGAACCTGAAATACTGTACACACAGCCTGCATAGTTATAACTAGCTTCCTTTTGATCAAGAAAACATATAAATGTTAAATGCAACCCCAATTCTGAAATAGTTGGGACAAAGTGTAAATCGTGAATAAAATCAAAACGCAATGACTATCAAATCACACCAGCCAGTATTTTATTCACAATAGAACAGAGATAACATAACAAATGTAGAAACTGAGAAATTTTACAATTTTATCCACAAAATGAGCTCATTTCAAATTTGATGGCTGCTACAGGTCTCAAAAAAGTTGGGACAAGGGCCTGTTTACCATGGTGTAGCATCCCCTCTTCTTTTTAACACAGAGTGGAGGCATCTGGGCATTGAGGAGACACGTTTCTTGAGTTTAGCCATTGGAATTTGATCCCACTCTTGTTTAATACAGGCTTCCAGTTGCTGGAGAGTTTTGGGTCTCCTTTGATGGACTTTTAGTTTAATTATACGGCAAATGTTCTCAATCGGTGAAAGATCAGGGCTGCAGGTAGGCCAGTTCAGCACATGGACTCTTCTACTACGAAGCCATGCTGTTGTTATAGCTGCAGTATGTGGTTTTGCATTGTCCTGCTGAAATATACAAGGCCTTCCCTGGAATGTATGTCATCTAGAGGGGAGCATATCTTGCTCTAAAACCTTTATATACCTTACAGCATTCATGGTGCTTTTTAAAAACATGCAAGCGTCCCACACCATAATGTACTAATGCATCCCCATACCATCAGAGATGATGGCTTTTGAACTGAACGTTGATAACAGGAGGGGTGGTCTACCTCCTCTTTAGCCGGGAGGACACGAAGCCCATGATTTCCAACAAGAATGTCAAATTTGGACTCGTCTGACCACAGGACACTTTGCCACTTTGCTACAGTCCATTTTAAATGAGCTTTGGCCCACAGAACACGGCGGCGCTTCTGGATCATGCTCAACAATGGCTTCCTTTTTGCATGATAGAGTTTTAGGTGGCATCTGTGGATGGAACAGCAGACTGTGTTTACAGACAGTGGTTTCTTGAAGTATTCCTGGGCCCATGTAGTAATGTCAATGACAGAATCATGCCGGTGAGTGATGCAGTGGCGTCTGAAGATCACGTGCATCCAGTAAAGGTCTTCAGCCTTGTCCCTTACGCACAGAGATTTTTCCAGTTTCTCTGAATCTTTTGATGATGTTATGCACTGTCGATGATGACACCTTCAAGGCCTTTGCAATTTGATGTTGAGGAACATTGTTTTTAAAGCATTCCACAATTTTTTTACGCAAGGCTTCACAGGTTGGACAGCCTTTGGCCATCTTTACTTCTGAGAGACTCAGCCTCTCTAAGACATCCCTTTTATAGCCAATCATGATACACATCTGATGCCAGTTAAAATTACTTGCTAAATGTTCTTTCTGCTGATTCTCTTATATGGGTCAGTGACGTGACATTGTCCGAGTGCACTACTTTGGTTTAAAATAATTTTAAATGATTCATAATATGCATCATTTTATTCTATAAAACCTGTTTAATTTGAACATATTTCCAGTTTATCATAAAAATTATATATATTTTATGTTTTGCCATCTCAAACCCTCAAAATGTCAGGTGGCGCAACCGTCCGAGCAAGTTAACAAAATGTGAAATGTATTAAATATGTAATTTAAAATATGAATGAATAGAATATTAATATGGGGGCATAATTTTATATTGAAAACCTTTCAAATAAACAAAGTGAAATAGTTTATTTGTTCTTAAATTGTTTGGAAAACTAAAATACCCGCCCCCTACAATAAAGAATCCATAAGTTACTTTTAATACCAAGCTCAATTACAAAATAGTAACGTTTTAGGCAGAGTAGACACTCAGGTATAAAAAAAAATCACTTAGAAAAAAAAGAGGGAAGTGTGTTGTTTTTCCCCAAGAAACTTTTGGTTGCACCACCTGACATTTTTTGGCTGGTGAAATGCAAATACAGTCTAAAACTGTACTAAAACCCTGTAAATGTTGTGCAACCATTGAGACTTGTTTAAACACACTCTTCCAAATAAATGTATTCTTTACATTTTTAAATATTTATTAAAAAAAAAAAAAAAAAAATTTAAAAGGCTTATTTGTCATTGACCCATATATTAATGGCTTTTTCAGCCCTTTTTTGCCTGTGTCCCAACTTTTTTGAGACCTGTTGCATCCAGAAAATTTGAATTAAGCTCATTTTGTGGATAAAAATGTTAAATGTCTGAGTTTCAACATTTGAAATGTTATCTATGTTCTATTGTAAATAACGTATCGTGATCTGAAAGTAATTGCATTTTGATTTTATTCACAATTTACACTTCATCCCAACTATTTCAGAATTGGGGTTGTAGACCACAAAAATGAAAATATTAAAATGGAACATTGACATAATAACCCCTTTAGCAAATTAGGGCTAGAGTAGCAAGTGAGAGATTTGACCAGAGTACTTAAACCAGGCCACTTCTTTGCCCATTCAAAGTCCAAAACAAGCAGAGTCGTAAAATGTTCCTCACCCTGGGCCAATGTGCCAGAAAAACCTTAAATTGTGGATACTTACGAAACCATCAAGCAATGCCAATCAGCGGGCATCCACACAATTCTAAAATTTTCTTATGAATGTGTGGAGTGCCTTGCCAACAAGTTGGGCAGGGCAATGTATCGACATTATATCAATATTGTGATATAAGATTAGGTTTCATCTAGGATTCTGGGGTATCAAAATATTATTTGATACAAGTGTTGTCTTTTCTGGTTTTAAAGGCTGCATTACAGAGAAGAGATGCTGTTTTTTGCACTTATCAGTTGGTTCTAGCTGTTGCATGTACCTGCTTGGTCATCATATACATTACTAATGACTGTTTATTAAAAATCACGTAGCACACATATCTTAAAATATGAATTCTTATACCCACAATATCATTAAAAATCGATACTGAGGGATTCAGTCAAAATATGGACAAAAGCAAGCATTGCAATATCTCCCAGCCCTACGAACAAGCATAAAAATGTTTCACCATGATGACAATTATATTGAGAAATTGTGAATTACAAAAAGAGAAACTGTAGGCAATGAATGAAGTTTAATTATCTGGCCTATAACAGTATTTCCCAAACTTGCTCCAGGGAGACCAATTGCTATGGATTCTGGTTTTTTTCAAACGACAAACTGAAATGAAACTGACTAAACTGGCTTCAGGAGAAATTGTACACACACAGCCACTACATCTGACCATTTTCAGATAATCAAGAATTCAAAAGCAAAGCATGTAATTACTCAGTCCCATAGTGTTATTTTTGTGTCCATTTATAGGAAAAACATGTTGCAAGAACCCAAACACCTGTGCACAAGAATCTACAGGGTGGGGAGGCAAAACTTGCACTGACATTTAACGTACAAACAATCCCACAACCACTCCCCTGAATTGTGTGCACCGGTTATTTGAAAAAGCAAAGACTATAAGCTGTAATCTGAGTCTAATCTCTTTTTTTCAATAAACATGCCAGTTGAGAATAATATACAATCTGTGGATGGTGATTTATTTTGCAAATTTTGCTTCCCCACCCTGTATTAGCAGCTTACTGAATCATTATTGTCTTGAAATATTGTGTACATCAATTACATCAATGCAATCACTTGGAATATAGCAAAATCAACAAAATCTGAACATTGAGAGTTTCTATTCTGGATGGAATGCCAAGCCATTTTTGTCATAAGTGGTTTAAGAGGGTGAACTATCCTTCTAAACATGAAAATTCACCCATTTTTGAAAATGTTGAGTTTGATAATTAGATAAGATAGGATATGCTTTATTGTACACAAGGGGAAATTTGCCTTGGGCAATAGCGCAAAAATAAATGCACAGCTCAGTTCTACTTGAAGCGACATTAAAAAAAAAGAAAGAAAGAAAGAAAGAAAGAAAAAAAACTGACAACCACAACACAAAACAAGTTAGAGCCTAAAACGCTTAATAAAGATAAATAATTCTTAAATATGCACACAAACGTAAAACATAATAAATATCCCGTGAAAGATTAAAAGGCTAAAAAAATAAATAAAACAAGAGTAAAATGTAGTGCATTGGACTGGTTCAACAACTGTCAGGTTTGGCTGGTTGCTTGTTCAGCAATGTGACTGAGGTCAGAAGGAAAGAATGCTTTAAGTGGTTACTTTTACCCTTACAGGCAATATAATGTCCGCCTGAGGGTAACAGTTCATATTCACATTATAAAGTGCGTGTGGGGTCATTAATAATTTTATATGCTTGTCTGCTAATCATCCATTTATAAATGGACTGAAGGGATGGCTGTTCTTTCCTCCCAATCACTTCATAGCGGTTTTAATTTTTGATTTGATTTTAAGGCTGCCATACCAAGCTACCATGCCATAGCTGATAATGTTATCAGGAACTACATCGTACACCATAAACATGATATTTGCCCACACACCACACAGTCTCAATCTTCATAGAAATTGTAATCTCTGGGCCAGCCTGGCACACAGATAGTCATCATGAGCAGACAAGTTCAGTTTATTCTCCAAATGTATGCCTAGGTATTTGTATGAACACACCTGCTTGATGGCACGGTTGTCAGTGATCACAGGGTAATGGGCTCTGACGTCTGTGGGGTCAAATGCAATTTCTTTGGTATTGTTTACATTAAAAATAAGATGGTGGTTGTCACAAAAGTCCTTAACAGTGGCTATCTCACGATGGTAAACAGGACAGTCGGACTCGGCACTATAAAGCAACGATAAAATTCCAAGATTGTTATAATGGCAATCACAAAACCCGTTCGACAATATTATAACTTCATTGCGAGGCCAACAGTTTCTCTTAATGCAATACATGTTTCTCTGTGTAATAGCGCACCCATGGTGACAGCTTTTCAAGCTTGCAGGCCAGGCATACCACGCAAAAAGAGGGCATTTGAGGACAGCAGTCGAGAATACTCGAATATACCCACAACTCAAGGTTTTATTGGCATATTTGATCAGGGCACGGAATTCTCATCGTGAGAAATGACCGGTAACGCCAACCAGACCTCAAATGCACCCACGAATGTGGAATTTATTTAGGTTGCTAAAGCTACGTTAGCCGTGTTCAAAAAGCTATGTTCAAGTCAGACTGTGTGTACCAAACCAAGCGTCGATGTCGCTGAATTAACTTTCCAGCTATTGTCCAGCCAACAATGACGCATTTCCACTCTGATTAATGTTAGCACACGTGAAGTGTCAACAAGTCAAGCATCACCAGCGACCGTCAGCAAAAAACTAAAATAAAGAATAAATAACATTAGTTAACGTCCCAAGATTAGCGTATGACAGCCATAAGCATGAGGGTTAGTCTGGTCAAAGCGACTTTAAATAAAATAAGCCACCGTTTACGTTAACTGGTAAACGTTTGCGATATGCTATGTGCGAGACATCGAATGGCATTGAAATATTCTGTAAAGATTTAACGTTAGCTTGCTCACTAGCGACCTACCTTCCGTGTAATACAGTCAACTCGCCAGTCTGGCTTGAGGCATGAGTAGTCAGCGGTGCAACTTTTGACTGGTAATGGCCGAATTTTAATCTGGTTAACGTTAGCTACAAATGAAACTATGGGTTATGTAGTTCACAACTATTGAAACTAGAATAATACATTGACGCTTTCTTCTCAGCATTTTAACAAGGTCTTAACACAAAAGGCGATTTGTGCCAAGCATAAATCTTAATTTAACTGAAATCCTACATTCTCCCACTGTTCAAGGAAAATCATTCGGAGGGGCAAAAGAAACATACTGAAGAGTCCTTTAAAGAGCACACACAATAGAAGCAAGACCCTCTTATAAGTTTAATTCTGAAAAGAAACGGACACTTATAATCTACCAAATTGCGTTATATAAAATACAACAAAAAAGCCCAGAATAGTGCCAATGAAAAGTCCAGATACATTGCAGATAGATGAGATATACGCACAAATTAATCAATATGGCCTTTCACTGAATAAAATCCAGTCTGATTACCTCATATTACACCATACAACTTCGTAAACTGGAGGGGCTACCAAGTCCTGAGGAGTGAAGGCGTAGCTGTTCCTGCTGGAATGCATTTCGGTGGATCAAGCCCAATTTATTCCTGAGGATTCAAATCCGACAGAGCACTGGACAATTAGTAATTTTAGTATAAAGAATAAAACGTTGAATTTATAAACTAATTAATTAGGCAAACAAATTTGTGCCAACTGGAAGGTTGATCACCAAATGCGAACATGCTTTGTGTGACGTCATAAGTCGTCGCCAGACTGGTGTATATGTTGGAAGCATGGCGGGTGTTGAAGAAAAGAAACCGGTGTTAGAAATGGTAAGAGTTTGGCATAAGATTGTCGCCAGGGTAGTGAGCGAATGCGTTAATGTTGCCTTAATACCTATAGCCTGATTATGTTTGCGTATTGACGTTGATTATCTTGTGTGAGTATACGAGTTGTGCCGCGTTCGTTTCTTGTTACTGAACTGGCTATGTCTCTCCCACCATCTGGCTTGGAATTATTCAACGATTTTTAATGACTGTATCGCGCTCAAAATCTTGATGCCTGTGACAAGTAACGAAGTTGCTGATGCATGTTAGTGTCACCGCTCAATTTGTGAAGTCTAATTTGCTCACTTCATGAACTAAACTTCTCGCCGCTTGAGGGCAGTGACTTGCCGATTATCAGTAGTGTCCATCATCGGCAACTGTCAAAGCTCTTTGACAGTGGTGCATATGGCTAAATTCCTCTCTTTCGATTCCGAATTTATACCGAGCGACATTTCTTACTTACGTTTTGAACTGCATGCTTTGTCATAGCGTGCAAAATTACTGGTGCTTGTTTTTGAACGGTGCCTCATTTCTTCCTGTTATAACGTTTTCATTCATTTATGGCGATCATTACATTGCACCTGTATGTAATGCTGTTATCGTGGCAATTAAAAAAGGGGCGGGAATAGGTGCTTTCACGCTTTTGGATTGGCTGGTCTGGTTCCTTGACTTATTCAGTTTCTGTTGCTTAGCAAATTGAGAATTATTTTCTCCATAATTATTCTTCTAACTAGCGCGTAAGTTTTACAGTGAGGTGGGAACGTTGCTGCACTTACACACTTTTGGTTTGCTCTAGGTGCAGGCGGATGGTGCTGATGAAGGTTGTGTCACATTTGTGCTGCACGAGGAAGACCACACCCTGGGAAATTCGCTGAGATATATGATAATGAAGAAGTAAGCCCTTCAGCTTTCTTTAATGACTGCTGTAACCACGTGAACAAATCTACATATTCTTTATTCTTTGACTGATACACCATTTTATAACTGCAAGACCACTGACTGTCACTGAAATATTTTCAAGTTATAATGACCATGTTAAACTGATGGGGAGCATATTTAACTTTTGACCTCTAGGATTAATGACAATGGCAGAATTGCTGAATAGGATTATGTCTTGTGCCTGCACCAACATTGTTTACACATGACCAAAATAAATTATGCTAATCAGATGAAATTGTTTGCCCACCACAATATTTATTCAACTCTGAGCAGTCGCAAACCTATTTTTCATTCCATTGCTTGTGCACTTTAAAGAAATAACAGCATTTCTGACGCACAAGGGGTTTGAGTTCTCAGGATCATTAGATATTGATCGTTGTACCAAAATGTTGCATCATAGAAAACAGTCTACATACTCCAGTATTCTTACTAGATGACATAGTTTGTGCAACAGAAGTAATGAGCAGATGATTTGTATGTCTTGGAGCAATTCTTCATCAGAATTTGCCTTTGTTAAGTTTAGTATGTGGTGAAAATAAGGGAATGGAACAATGGACATCACATTCTGTGATTTATTTCATTGGGATATGTTCAATTTAAACTATTATTGGCCTTTTACCAAACTGAACGTGTAAGGATTTTCTCTAAGATAAAAGGAATGGTCTCTGTAAAGCCCATTGTATTTTTTTGCCACTGAAATTGCATAGCATATGAACACGATGGTGCCGTTTTCCTGTGTCCTCAGCCCCGATGTGGAATTCTGTGGCTACAGCATCACTCACCCCTCTGAGAGCAAGATCAACTTCCGCATACAGACTCGAGGTGACCCCTATTTTGCACGAGCCTCAGCTCGCCTGTTTGTGTGTTTTGTGAACAAAAACACTTTTACTTTGAAGAAAACCATGTGTCATAGTCTCCCCCCCATCACATGTACACCCCTCACAAGTTCATTTTAGGTTTTACTGATTTTTGTTTGTCATCTTCCATTTGTTTGTCTCAGAACCTGCTCATACCCTGTGGTGTTGCTCCCATGACCACGGGTCAGGCAGACCATGGGGTACTGCCCGAGAGAATCTGTCCTGTCGGAAACATTTGTTTTCTCTGCTGAAAGAAAAGTTCTGCTGTCTCTTTGGTCCAATTTGCCCTTCAGGGGAAAACGTCTTCTCCCCTCCCCTCTTCTGTCCTGAATGTCTGTCTTGAAAAGAAAGGAGTCTGTTCTCTCAAATCGGATTATTGGAGGAATCGCTGTTGGATTGGATCCAAGCATGGGGAAGGGTGGCCAGCTCTCCCCTTTCCTCAGGCCCCTAATTGAATAGGTTGTGGAGCATAGTGGGGGTTGTATAAATGACTTTTAGGGCATTACCAATCCCCCCCCCGCCTTATTTGCTCTTATTCTGTTCCAGACTAACATTTAACCCTTCATGTGAAAGACATGAACTGAAGATTTTGTTCCAGGACTTTAAAACCCTGATGCATGAATCAGATGAGCTTTGAAGGGGTCAAATGATTATTCATGTCCAGTCTCTCCTCTAATTACTGATTCTGCGGCAACATCTGTGCACTGAATGTAATTAGCTGAAGAGGGTAATTGGCTCAGATATGAATGCAACAGTGTCTGGGCAAAGACTATGTCCATTTCTTTACCATCTGTCCCCGTGCAGGAATCTGTGGCTTGAAAACAGTAGGGCTGATATGCAACTGAAACGACAGCACTACTTTGAGCTTGTGTTGTGTAAGCATGTGCTGTGTTGTGGGTTTATAGTGGTGTAACTGCAACCCCATTTTCAAAAAAGTTGGGGTGCTGTGTACGTGTAAATAAAAACAGAACGTAATCATTCGCAAGTCATGTAAACTGTATATCATTGAAAATAGTTAAAATAGTTCAAATACAAAATGTCAGGTGTTGAAACTGAGAAACTTTTTATTTTTGAAAAATATATGCTCATCGTGAATTAGATGGAGGAACACTTTTCAAAAAAAGTTGGGACAGGGTCATGTTTACCATTGTATTGCATCGGTCTTTTTTTTTTTTTACAACACTTCAAGCATTTGAGAACTTAGGGGACCAATTGCTGTAGTTTTTAAAGCAAAAATTGTTCCCATGCTTGGGTAATGTAGGATTTTGGCTGTGTAACAGTTCATGGCCCCCTTCTTTTTTAAGATTTTTTTGTTTCATAATGTACCAAACATTTTCACTGGGTGACAGGTCTGGACTGTGGGCGGGCCAGTTTGGCACCAGGACTCTTATACCACACAGCCATGTTATTGTAACACACATGGACACATAGACTGTTGTTTGGTATTGCCTTTCTGAAGTAAGAAAGGCCTTGATTGTGGTAGCTCTGCAGGGTTTTCTGTGGTGTCACCACTCTGCCAAATTTAACATTTCCCAAAATGTAATAACTCCATTTTGATAGGAATTTTCCAAAACCTTTTGTCATTGTTCCTGGTGTATAGAGGTGATGATGGCGACCCTTTGACTTTCCCCATAGCACAATCACCAGTTAAACTTCATTTTTAAGAAACAATAATTGAACAGTTTTAATTAGAAGCCTGTCAAATCTGCTGTCTCCATTTGCAGCGCATAGAGGGGAGAACCTAATTGATTTTTACGGCTCTGTTAGTTTTAATGAAGCACCATCATTAGGTGAAGCTATATTTCCTAATGCTAGAAGTCAGAATCAGATAAATTTGCTTTGAACATCTTGGTGGATAAAAGAGCAAGTTTATTGTTCTGGTGACTCTACTGATGATTATCTGGACCCTCTACTCTTTTCTTGTAGTTCCTCCGCTAAGCCTAACAATGAATTTTGCCTATAAGGAGAATGTTATAGTTTTGGGGGTATACTCCGCTGTCGTCCACGCAACAGCATTTGTCTAGTTTGAGAATATGAAATTTTAGAATGATGATAGAGGGAATGATTTATTTCAGCTTTTATTTCTTTCAGCACGTTCCCAGTCAGGGTCATTCCGTATGAAGTCAACCAGGGGTCCCCAGATCACCAACTCAGATTTGGCTCAAATTTATTTTGGGAGTTCTTCTATTTTTATAATAAACACAAGCAAATTTTATAGGTCCTACTTCAAGGGGTTTCCAAGATATGCCCCCCAAAAATCGAGGGCCATGCCCAAGCGAATCGCAAATGTTAATTTATAGGGATTATGGAGGCCAATATTTTTGGAACTAATTACACGTATGGGCTGAAAATTGCTACCCAGAGTAATTTGGGTCCATGCTTTCAGAATCTCTTGTCAAAATTTATCTATTTTCATTTTCAAGATATTGGCCTTTCAAATATGAAACGTTTTATGCGCTGAAATCTAAAATTCAGTTTTCAAGTGCCCCCTATGATGCCATGGACTATATTTATAAAGGTGGTTTTGGAGCAGTGACATCTTCTGTATGGAGTGGTTTTCCAGGTTCTTTTGATAGGACTCATTTTACCATTCATATAGATGCTTTTGGACCCATTTCTTCCAGTATCTTCACTAGATCCTATGCTGCGGTTCTGGAACTGATTTGCACTTTTTATTTGGAAGTACGTTCCTCTTTAGAAGACAGAATACGTCTCCTGAACGTGGTCCCATTCAGAGGCGTCGCCAGGATGCCAAGCTTGGGTGGGCATTTGTCCTCTTTGGGGGAAAAAAGAACTTCTAAATCGGCGTAAAATACAACATGCACAACATCTTGAAACTTACTGTGTGTGTGTGTGTGTGTATAATATATATATATATATATATATATATAACAGTGGCGCCAACTTCAGGTCAACATTGGGGGGGTCACAATATTTTTTTCAGGCTGCTGTATTCCCAAGGGTAGGCTGCCTTGTCCAAAGTCCAGCCTTTTAGAATGTTAAAAAGGTTTATTTTGAAAATATCAGTGGCCTACTTTATTTGATTAATGTTAAATCCGGTTGTTATCTGTGAAATAACGTTAATTGGCTGAATGGATGTGATGCATGAAGGCATACACGAACTGAATGTCGGAGGGAGCATCCATTGTCCATCCCCGCATTTATGGGCTAAACTGTTTTCAGTCATTTATTTAGCCTAGGATTTGAAATTGCAAACGGGACCTTAAACATTGTGTAAGCCTATAGGATACTCGTGTTGAATTTTTTCCAGCCTGCTTTAAGACACGCGCAATATGCGCACGCAATAATTATACATGCAACGCGTGGTTCATCGGCCAAGGCCGCAGTCTCTTAACGCTACTCCAACAACTACAACGCTATAGGCTAATCAGTTGCTAATGCTTCAGTTTAGCGCTGAGGTTATATCGGCTTTTAACTAGCAGCTTGGGATTTATTTTCATTGTAGAGATAGGGTGTACTATTAACCATGCGTCTGCAGCATGGATGATGGAAGATATGTAGCCCAGTGTTTCCCAAACTTTTTTCTCTCGCGGCACACTGTTTACCATGAAAAAATCTCACGGCACACCACTATGACATTGTAGCGCTCCGCTCGCGCTACCTACCCCGCAGCGCGACCGAATGACGATACCACCACTCGAGCTTTCCAACCAGGTTCAGGCTTTTATGCAATCATAAAATAAATGACTAAAAGACTCATTTCCATTTTGACAGAACACACACTTAACATCTATATCGCAAATACACAAATGCACATGGGCAAATATTAAAAAGCGAATTTGAATATTGTATAAATGTAAAAAAAAAAAAAAATGTTGCGATTAGTGAAGCAATACTAATCCTGCATGTTTGTGAAGCCTTGTGTTTTTTGTTTGAGAATATTGTATACACCTGAACTTTGTACTTTAAACTTTTAATTTACTCGGCACCATAACTTTGTTCGCCAGCTTTTCGCCGCAAACAAGACACAGTGGTATTAGGGTTGCGGGAACTCCGGTGAATGTAAACCCAGAAGTCAGATATTCCTAGAGTCTGCTCACCTCTTTGATTTTCTTTTTCTGGCCAGCGCAGCAAGAGGGAGGTGGGTCAGAGTCATGGTCGGATGGCTTTTTCGAGGTTTTGGTCAGGAATTTATCCATTTTCGTTGTTTCGTTTCAACTAGCCTACACTGCTGTTTTAACTAAGTTTTACCGGGGAATGTTTATATTTTCGCTGTAGACGTTGTGTGATTGGCCAGTCACGAGAAGGAATTGTACAATAAAATACCTGATGCGGAAATATCGAGAAGGAATTGCAAATAGGCATAATAAACTGAACTGAATGAATTGATTATGACATGAATTGTTATTTTTATATCCTGTAAGTTCAGCCGTTTTATATTATTTGGCTATCATGAAAAAAAAAAAAAACACTAAGTGGGTTTTCTTGCGGCACACAGTTTGGGAAACACTGGATTAAGGCAATGCGGGACCTTTTTAAATAACGCTAATGCAAGCCGTCTACGATTGCAGTTGCAGGTTTAGAAGCTGAATCCATATTGGAATTAATATTCAAGTCCAGAAAATTTCACGAAAGTTGGCAGTAGGCTTATTCATTAAATCGGCTACTTGGCGATAGAGCGCTGTCCCTCGATGGAAACATATTTGAGCGAAGTCACGAAAAACGGAACACTTCTGCAAAAAAAAAAAAAAAAAAAAAAAATAGGGTGTGTATTTTATTATTGCCAATTAAGGAACTATTTACTTATTATTTTAGGTGTAATTTTTTTTTACACATTTATGTTTAAAAAAAATTGCCTGTTTTTTAACCTTAATATGTCTACTGTATTTCCAAAAACCAATGAATCCCGCCAAAATGTGGGCTACTTTACTAGTAGTCAAGACCATACGTTCTTCATACAGAGCACACGTCTAAATTGTCATGTTGAAAAACCTATTTATTTATCCACATTTCTAGGAAAAATAAAATTGTACTGTTTTTCGTGCCTGCGCTCGTATGGAAGTGGGGAACGCGTTTTTTTTTTTAAGGCGATTGCATATTATTAACGTATTCACGTACGCGAAAGCATTAAAACGAACCAAGGTACATTGAAAGTAACTGTTCAGGGGTACGTTTCCGAAAACCTTGGTTTGAAACGGACTATGGAAGTTGTTGAAAGTTTGCAAATGGCGCTTTTGGGAAACATAACCCCAGCTCAGTAAATTGAAGTACGGTTGCCCACATTCTGTTACAATCTTCCTGAGTCGCTTGGCTACAACAGCAGCTAAAGACGATGTGTTATTCACCATCAGATTTTTTTAGAGTAGGCCACGGCAACGAATCAAGGACACACATTTTCTGGACATGAATATTAATTCCAATATGGATTCAGCTTCTAAACCTGCAACTGCAATCGTAGACGGCTTGCATTAGCCTTATTATTATTATTATTATTATTATTTTATTTATTTATTTTTTTAAATGGTCCCGCATTACCTTAATCTGTAGCTTGACTGAACGGCGCATACGAACTACGAAAACTTGCGGTTTTATTATTGCAGGGTTTTTGCACCCCCAACCTTCACTTTGGAGGTGCAGGAGACCCAATGCCCCCCACAAATGCCTGTGTGTGTGTGTGTGTGTGTGCACACACACACACACACACACACACACACACACAGTGTATGTATATGTGTGTATAATAATATATATATACATATCTTAATATCAGTGGCGGCTGGTGAACTGGCGATAGGGGAGGCTCAAACCCATCCCTTGAAAATGATGATTGGTCATCATGACCTGTTTTCAATCATTCATCTAAATTACCATTACCAAAGCTCAGAAAAGTCTCAACATAAACAGGTGTGGTCAGTTTTCCTTAATAACGCACACCTGTCAACTCTCATGCATTCCGCGTGAGTTTCAGCGGTATGTTTACGTTCCTCTGCTGTAGTCAGCAATTATTCAATCAACGCATGTGTAAGAGATTCTCGCAGGGAATTGAAGTCCTTGTGCATGGAGGTTTATCAGTTTCACCTGCGTTATGACTCCGGACTTCTCACGCTTTTCTTTACTCAGGGGTTGGAAGCAATGCATGTGTTTCATGATCGTTTAATACGGTGGCCCTGAAGGGTCACAACACCTGCAAACTCAGAAAACATCTGTAAATTCAGAAAACAACACAACACATGAACTCAAATGAAAACATATTGCTGCAAATTCAGAAAACACTTTCATCGATTTCACAACACATGAACTGCAAATGCCAAAACACCTGCATATTCAGAAAACACATGCAAACTCACAAAACACATGCAAACTCTGTAATGACAACGGAAATGTTTCCTGGGGGACCATAATCAGAGTTACGTGTTCTTTTTAACGGACTTAGCGATGTTGGATACCCCAGTGGTTTTGTTTAATTTAAACATATTAAGGCAGTGTCCCCCAAAACGTATTGGTCCACTTAGATAACTGTTAAACGTTCTGCAAACTTTGTTAGCTGTAAACTAGCTGGCTAGCGTTTTCTACATTGCTGTCCCAAGACGAGCGCACCGCACCACTATTTTTGAAAGTTATCACTGTCACATATTATGTATGTCAATTCTGATTTCACAGTGCAATTTCGTTGCAGATATGAACACTTTGCCCATTCTTTAGCACTATTCTCTCTCCTGCTCACGGACTCTACTACCATTTTTTTTTAAATCGCTCATGTATCAGCTTAGCGCCATGACCACAGAGAGACCTGTGGTGATGGCGCTAATGCTGCGTTAGGTTTGGATCGGAAGTTGGGGTTGGGAACAACGTCATACCCAAGCAGGCTGCGTTCCATTAAGTAAGTCGGAAAACTGACTTGGGGTCAGTGGTGTCTCATCTGACAAGGATAGCCTTTATTAGCTATTGTTAGCTATACTAGTTGATAACAACGCATTACTCGGTATTTTTAGCGTGCAAACACCGGAGCAACAAGTCCGCCGATAAACTTTTTTCAGTACTGCCTGTACGAATGATTTAATGAAACACAAATGACACTGAATTGCAAATGCAGTTTATTAACACAAGTTTCGCTTACTGTTGATATATGGTGCAGCCATCTTCAACTCGGAAGTCGGAATTCGGGGTAGGTGAAGAATCTCCGACTTTCGGAGTTGAAAATCCGACTTATGGGGGCGTTCGAATTGAAATTTCCGACTGGGAGCTCGGAGATCCCAACTTCCCAATACAAATGGAATGCAGCATGAGCTGATCCATGAGCGATTAAAAAAATGGTAGTAGGGTCCGTAGCAGGAGACGGAATAGTGCTAAAAAATGGGCAAAGTGTTCTTATCTGCACGAAATTGCACTATGAAAGGTGCGGTGCGCTCGTCTTGGGACAATAATGTAGAAATGCTAGCCAGCTAGTTTACAGCTAACAAAGTTTGCAGAACGTTTAACAATTATCTAAGTGGACTAATACGTTATGTGGACACTGCCTTAATATGTTGAAATTAAACAAAACCATGGTGGTATCAGACATCGCTAAGCCCGTTAAAAGAACACGTACCTCTTCGGAAACAATTTTCTTTGCATGGATCGTTTTGGACCAGCAACCGGATGTGGGTCCGTCACTGATTATGGTCCCCCCGCGAAACATTTCCGTTGTCATTACAGAGTTTGCATGTGTTTTGTGAGTTTGCATGTGTTTTCTGAATATGCAGGTGTTTTGGCATCTGCAGTTCATGTGTTGTGAAATCGATGAGAGTGTTTTCTGAATTTGCAGATGTTTTCTGAATATGCTGGTGTTTTGGCATTTTCAGTTCATGTGTTGTGAAATCGATGAAAGTGTTTTCTGAATTTGCAGATATTTTCTGAATATACAGGTGTTTTGGCATTTGCAGTTCATGTGTTGTGAAATCGATGAAAGTGTTTTCTGAATTTGCAGATGTTTTCTGAGTTTGCAGGTGTTGTGACCCTTCAGGGCCACCGTAGTTTAAACTGTTTAAATGAAATGAGATCATTGAAAGCAATGGAATTGCATAACGTTTCAAATGATCTTATTTCATTTGAACCACCCAATTCCTGTTCTAACGATGTGCGCCACCATAAGAACCCTGACGGTCTCCTACTTCCGGTCATTGCTCGCTGTACTGAAGAGAGATCGGCAGGCTGAATGCGTTCAGGCTCTAGTTGTTCCGTTGTTGGTTGTACCAATAGCTCAAAAAACATCAAACGTTTGTAGGGAAACAGAGTGCCTTATTTACAGGGTGATTAGGAAAGATTGCCCTTGCCCAGCACCTTACAATGCAAAATTTTAGCTCTCAGCTCCGAATAGTTTTGTCATAAAAAAAAAAAAAATTTTTGCAACTAAGTTCCAGCCCTTTTTTAACAGCGATTTCTGAGGAGCCACTTTCACATGGCTATATCTAGAAAAGTATTTCAGCTAGGTCCTTCAAATTTTCAGGGATGAAAATCTGCTACTATAACTTGAGGAATATGGACTTATAAAGGTGTGCCTTCAGTTTATCATATATTTTTGGGTGCTTAAAGTTGCTTGAAAAGTTTACTCTGCGCTCTATGGTAGCATATTTGAAGGATTGTAAAAAGCCTAATTTCAAAGACGGGGATTTGGTATTGCACATACAGGTTCCCATATATGTTGTGTATTTTGTATTCTAATTCTGCCCCTCTCTTCTGAATAATCTAGAAAATATTAAGGCTTGAAAATGGGGAGGGGGGCAGGGGATTGTGGTATTTTTAACATTTTATACCAAAAAAATGACACCATCCACCAACATCAAATTGACTGTTTTCGAAAGATTAGATGCCTGTTATTAACATATCCAAAATTTGTGATGGCATTCTGCTTTATTTTCTAAAAATAACTTTTTGAAAATATGGTATTTTTGTGGATGCACAGCATTTAATGGCATCAAAGGCATATTAAAACATTATGTTATAAAATGCGCATTGTTAATGATCAAAAGCTCAAACTGAATGAAATGCTTTATTTCATAAATGTTAATTTACACTTGAATTATAACCCAAGATGCATGTGGGCCAGAATTAAATTTCATTTTGAGTCGCATTGTGGCCACAAAGGTAAATGAATCTGTGCTATGCTCACGAAAAATATTGCATCTCCAGCTACGAATCTAACAAGCGCATGGAAGAGAAATGTTTTCTGTATGATTGCATGGTAGTAGGCAGTCCAACATCTGGCACTGGCTTTAGCCCCTAAGGATTTGCTGTAAGGGCCAAAGATTTTCTTTTCCCCCGCCATCTTCACATCAGGGCGACATTTGCATTTTGTGCCTGGAACCTGCTGCTAGGACTAGCATCTGTCTAGCGAAGACACATTGATGTGTGATTGAAATGTGGATAAATTGTATCTTGATACTATCCAGATACAGGATGCTTGAAATTACAAGTGTAATGGCTACCCTAAGGTTTAATTATTAATTTACAGTCTTGGGCATTGAAATGACAAATTTTCCCCTCTGTCTGTGTCTCCAGGTGGGTTGCCTGCGGTCGAGCCTCTTAGGAAAGGTTTAAACGAACTGACCGAGGTGTGTCAGCACGTCCTGAACACTTTCGAGGTGAGGTTACTCCTTCAACTTTCAGACCCCATCATTGTTTTCTCTCATTTACTCCAGTTAGACGGCAGGACTTTGCCAGAAAGCTGTCGCTTGCGTCTTCGCTCATTTACGCTTAAGCAAAGTTATTTCTATGTCTGGTGCGACTTACAAAAAAAAGTTTCTGGTAACGGACTTATTGAAGATTCTCAAAGGCCAGTATATCAGTAGCTTCTCATTATGCATGCCAGCTTGCCTGGACGAAGGTGAACTTCTGTTGCCCAAACAAAGGGAGCCTTGTTCCTTTTTTTTTGCCCTCCAAAAACATCAGACTTTTATGTATTTGCCCAAGAGATGTTTCTTATAAATTATGCCAAACCACTTTGGCCCCATGATCAAACTCTGAGCAGTTAGACGGATAGTTCTTGACCCTTCATTTGGAGAGGCATTTTTTAATGATGCGTTTAACTGTGTAGATTCGAGTAAAGGAGTTCAAGGAGACACAGGAAGAGGCCATGGACTGAGGCCTAGGTTTCCCTGGACAAAATTGCTCTGGAAGCACAGAAGAGCCCTGTGGGAATGTGGAGATGGGAAATCAAGCCAGCTGCAAAACTGGCATTGGACTTAAAGTACTAATATTTCAGTCCTGACTGGAGACTGTTTGGGATTGCAAAAGCTGTGACAACGTTATTGGTATTGTTTTTAGTATAGCAGTCCTCATTATAATGTGTTCAGTGAGTGTGTCCTCAGATTAGTCCCATCTTCGAACTTAGCCTTCCTTTTTATTCTGACTACTCGCCTGGTATGTTTTGTGACTGCATCTTAAAAGGTTGCCATGCCATCATGTTCACAAGAATTGTCCACAAACCGAAACACCAACAGACAAAAATGCCAAAAAAATCTTTCATAGCAGTTCCATAGTTTGTTTCTGATTGGTTTTGTTGAAGTTTGCCCTGATGACGCACACACAGACCAACTGAAAACGGCAATCAGAGCTGGTTATAAGTAGTTCAGGGATTTATTGTGAAAGTCCTTCTTGATTTCAAATACAAGTTAGGGGATTTATATAATGAAAAACAGAAATTTTTATTCCCTCTTTTCTGAGGAAGATTTAAAGCAGTTAGCATATTTTGTTAACAAGACCCTGTGTTTTATTTTTCTTTACTGTTGACCATAAACCTGTTTTTTTTTTTTTTTTTTTTTTATTTTACTGTTTTGGCTGGCTCCCCAACTGAAATTGATCTGAACCACTCAAAAATATTCTGCTGTGTTTCCATGGGTTTCTACGCCCTATATTGGCTAGATTTTTCCTTTGTTCTATTTTGTTTGTAAAAAATGTTGTATTACTGCTGTGTGTATAAATGTATATGTATTTTTTTTTACATGATATCATTGCATTTTTTGCTACTGGAGTAGTGCCTTGTATGGCACTGTATGGGACATTGACGGGGATGCAGAACAATAAATGGAGTTATGTAAATCTGCATCATTACGCCTATGTCACTATGCCTACGTCATTATTATTTCTTGTTCACTGGATCAGATCTACCTTCAATTGATATGATCCTCATAATGGCATTATGGCATTCACAATTAGCTGTATTGTTCTACAACAGTTTACCGTTAACTTTTGGAAATGAATAGAATTCATGATCTCTGTCTGGGACTAGATTTAAAACTGTATCAAAGGTCTGAAGAAATGTGGAATTTGCAAACATTCATTTTCCAAAAAAAGATTAAATAAATAATAATTTTTGAATTTAAAAAAAAAATAAAAAAAACTAATTTTCTTTTAACATCATCCAAAGACTAATTTGCATTAACTCTTTACTCCCTAGGCTATCTTGACTTTCAACATCATGACCCCTGGTGCCCTAAGACAATATGGATTACCCTGGAGAGATGTCTGTGTTTAAGAACACTCGCCTGGCAGCGACCTAAAGTTCCCCATGAGAACCTGGGTCATGAGCACCTGGGTCAGACATGCCTGTGATGTGCATTTTTGGCTTGAGTTAAACATTAGATTAGAACATATTGAGAGATAAATTCTTGCAAAGTTCCTGAAGATGAGTGTGTGTGAGCAATATTAAGATACATTTTGTTGCTAATGCAGCTTCTGCTGTGAATAAAGGAAACTACAATTGGAGGAAGGGTCACTGTTAATATAGCACCACAGTGACTTTACCAAGAATAGGACGTCCCTCTAAAATGAATGAAAAGACAAGGAGAAAACTGGCCAGGGAGGCTGCCAGGAGGCCCATGGCAACATTGAAAGAGCTGCAGGAATTTCTTGCAAGTACTGGTGGCTCCCTGGGGGATGCAGTTGTGGGGTGGCTAAGTGTACTTCATTTGGGATCGAAAGGTCCTGGGTTCAAGTCCTTGCAGTGGCTTTTGCGGTGTGTTCTTGGGCAGAATACTTCACTCCCAAAGTGCCCCGCTCCACCTAGGTGCAGAATGGGTACCAGCGAATGGTTTGGGAAACCTGACTAAGACTGGGGGGTAACCTGCGATGGACTAGCATCCCATCCAGGGGGAGTGGCAATACTCTCAGTTGCTTCATGCTACAGAAACTGGGGATGAGCATCGGTCTGATGAGCCACCTGGCTTGTGACAGACTGCTTTTACTTACTGGTTGCTCCCTACATGTGACAACAATCTCCTGTATTCCTCACATGTCTGGGCTATGGAATAGGGTAGCTAGACGGAAGCCTTTGCTCTCATAGAAAAAAAAAAATAGTAAGAAGAATAAATAATAAATAAATAAATATCTAAACCCTCCTAAATTTTGCTAAAACAGACATCCAGTCTCCCAAAACCATGTGGAAAAATATGTTGAAGTGTGATTAGATCAAGGTTGAACTTTTTGGTCATAATTCCAAAAGTTATGTGTGGCGCAGAGACTGCACATCACTGAAAGACCGCCATAGCCATGGCAAAGCATGGTGGTGGCAGCATCATGCTTTGGGGCTGCTTTTTCTTCAGCCTGAACTGGGGCTTTAGTCAAGTTGGAGGGAATTATGAACAGCTCTGAATACCAATCAGTTTTGGCACAGAACCTTTGGGCGTTTGCTAGAAAGCTGAAGATGAAGAGGAATTTCACCTCTTAGCATGGCAGTGACCCAAAGCACATATCCAAACCAACAAAGGAATGGCTTCACCAAAAGAATATTAATGTTTTGGAGTGGCCCAGCTGGAGCCCAGACCTGACTCCAGCCTAAACTCTGTGGGGTGCCCTGAAGAGGGCTGTGCGCAGGAGATGCCCTGACTATTTTACTGATCTGGGATGTTTTTGCAAGGAAGCGTGGGCAAATATTGCTGAGTGAAGATGTGCCAAGCTGTTGGACTTTTACCCAAAAAGACTTATTGCTGTAATAAAATCAATTGATGCTCCAACAAAGTATTATTTCAACAGTGCGCACAGTTGTGAAACTAGGTTTATAAGTTTTTACCCCTCGGCCGACTCCGGCCCGGAGGGGTATTGTCGTCACCTGCGTGTCCGTCTGTCGTCCGTCGTCCGTCGTCTGTCGTCTGTCGTCCGTCATCCGTCCATGATTTTGTCTGGGCCAGTACTCGGCAACTTATGATCGCAGCTTCACCAAATTTGGTATGGTAACTCACTATGACCCATAGATGTGCAACGTCAGGTTTTTTGCCGGATTTGACCTTTGACCTTAGCGCTGTGACCTTGAGCCTGGAAATCTTGTCCGGGTCAGTAGTGGGCAACTAATTATCGCAGCTTCACTAAATTTGGTATGATAACTCACTATGTCCCATAGATGTGCAACGTTAGGTTTTTTGCTGGATTTCACCGTTGACCTTAGCGCTGTGACCTTGACCTTGGAAATCTTGTCCGGGACATTTTCCAGGCCAGTACTCAGCAACTAATCATCGCAGCTTCACCAAATTTGGTATGGTAACTCACTATGACCCATAGATGTGCAACGTCACATTTTTTGCTGGATTTGACCTTTCACCTTAGCGCTGTGACCTTGACCCTGGAAATCTTGCCCGGGTCAGCACTCGGCAACTCATCATCGCAGCTTCACCAAATTTGGTATTGTAACTCACTATGACCCATAGATGTGCATCGTCAGGTTTTTTGATGGATTTGACCTTTGACCTTAGCTCTGTGACCTTGACCCTGGAAATCTCGTCCGGGTCAGTACTCGGCAACCAATCATCGCAGCCTCACAAAATTTGGTATGGTAACTCACTATGACCCAAAGATGTGCATCGTCAGGTTTTTTGCTGGATTTGACCTTTGACCTTAGCGCTGTGACCTTGACCCTGGAAATCTTGCCCGGTTCAGTACTCGGCAACTCATCATCGCAGCTTCACCAAATTTGGTATGTTAACTCACTATGACCCATAGATGTGCATCATCAGGTTTTTTGCTGGATTTGACCATTGACCTTAGCTCTGTGACCTTGACCCTGGAAATCTTGTCCGGGTCAGTACTCGGCAACTCATTCTCGCAGCTTCACCAAATTTGGTATAGTAACTCACTATCACACACATATGTGCAATGTCATGTTTTTTGCTGGATTTCACCTTTGACCTTTGCGCTCTGACCTTGAGGCAGGAAATCTTATATGGGTCAGTACTCAGCAACTACTGATCACAGCTTCACCAAATTTGGTATGGTAGCTCACTGTGACACATAGATGTGCAACGTCACCTTTTTTGCTGGATTTGACCTTTGACTTTAACGCTGTGACATTGAGGCAGGAAATCGTGTCCGGGCCGAGGGGTATTCAGCAACGCGTTATGTTTAAGCTTTTTTCCTAAATGGTTTCTGTTTGGTTTTCAATGGTATTTTATAGGTTATAGCAGTGGTTCCCAACCCAGTCCTCAAGGACCCCTTGCCCTGCAGGTTTTTGCTCCAGCTCTACAATTTCACTCCTGATCCATTTAAGGGCTTCATGCTGATTGGCTGACTTGGGCCTTAAATGGATAAGGTGTGCAAAAGTAGAGCTGCAACAAAAACCTGCCGGATAGGGGGTCCTTGAGGATTGGGTTGGGAACCACTGGGTTGTAGGTCTCATTAACAGTGTAAAAAGTTTTGAAATTATTTATCTTAGTCTCATTTTTTTACATCAGACACCTGCCATTGTAATAGGGGTGTATAGACTTTTTATGTCCAGTATATATTGTATATCTGACAACACGCATTAACTAATCTATTATGAACTTATGTTTCCCCATAAAATTTTTAGTTGGATATGTTTTCAGAAATGGTCATATATTAAAGAAGCGCTATTCCTGTTGCACGCACAAAGCAACTACTAAGAGCCTGAGCTCTTGGTGAGCTTTTCTTCCAACAAAAACCACACAAATTCATCCATATCTTTGCCTTTGGTAATTGATTTTCTCATGAGCCAAAATTACTGCTCTTAGTCATTGATTTTTTTTTTTTTTTTTTTTTAATGAGCTAAAATGACTAAGTTCCTTTTCCTCATGTGGTATGGTACAAATGAAAAGGGGTTGTAGGACATATGACAAAATACAGAAAGAGCTGTACCTCCATCATTCATTGGTTCAGTAGAGTATTTCAGTCATGACCATGACTTGCACCAGCCAGGTCTAAATGTGCGAGCCATTTGGCTAAATATTTGCTTTGAAAATAATTTCATGTAAGCAGAGCACTATTATTTCACTCACCAGTCAGGTGCAGTACTGCCTGTTGCTGCAGCGAAGTCCAACAACGAAGAAAATGCGCTGCTTGAACTGGGCGCCTGATGCAAAAGATCTGGGGTCACACTTAAGATGAGGTGTTGCTCCTAAAGGCTTTATACAGCATGCATAATGCCTTCATAAATGAGACATAATGTCTTCATAAATCATACATGAGAAAATGCCATGTTTTGTAAAAGGTGAAATAACACATCCTTATTCAGCGTGTTATGCCAGATGTGATATAACTGACAATGACACTTAGCTAGTGGCTAAATTCTATAAAGGGTGACATAAAACTTGCTTAAGTATGAATCCAGGCTTTTTCATGGAGGCTTAATAAATCATACAACCCCAATTCTGAAATAGTTGGGACGAAGTGTAAATTGTGAATAAAATCAAATTGCAATGACTTTCAGATCACATGAGCCAATATGTTATTCACAACAGAGCATAGATAACATTTCAGATGTTGAAACTGAGACATTTTACATTTTTATCCACAAAATGAGCTTATTTCAAATTTTCTGGTTGCAACAGGTCTCAAAAAAGTTGGGACACAGGCAAAAAGCAATTAATATATAAGAGAATCAGCTGAAAAAACATTTAGTAAGTAATTAAGTTAACTGGCATCAGGTGTGTAACATGATTGGCTATAAAACGGATGTCTTAGGGAGGCTGAATCTCTCAGAAGTAAAGATCGCCAGAGGCTCTCCAACCCGTGAAGGCTTGCGTAAAAAAATTGTGGAATACTTTAAAAACAATGTTCCTCAACTTCAAATTGCAAAGGCTTTGAAAGTCTCATCATCGACAATGCATAACATCATCAAAATATTCAGAGAAACTGGAAAAATCTCTGTGCGTAAGGGACAAGGCCGAAGACCTTTACTGGATGCCCGTGATCTTCGGGCCCTCAGACACCACTGCATCACTCACCAGCATGATTCTGTCATTGACATTACTAAATTTGCCCAGGAATACTTCAAAAAACCACTGTCTGTAAACACAGTCCGCTGTGCCATCCACAGATGCCACCTAAAACTCTATCATGCAAAAAGAAAGCCATTGTTGAGCACGATCCAGAAGCGCCGCTGTGTTCTGTGAGCCAAGGCTCATTATTATCTCCACGCTTCCGAAAAAGCGAGGAGATCTTGTAATACAGTTCAGCATCCGTCTGTCCGTCCGTCTGTCCGTCCAAAACCGTAACTCCACCTAGGCCGCTAGACCAATCAACCTGAAACTTTGGTGTGAGTAAGGTAGTGACCCAGAGGGGTGTACAACGCATTTAGAATTTAAATTCATTTCCTCTTCTGGCCACCAGGGGCCTTTTTGTGAAAATTGAAAAATGGCCATAAGTTCCTTATGCATTGAGCTAGGACACTCAAATTTTTATGGGAGGTGCATTGGATGACCCTTCATAACATCAGATGGGTTTTTGATTTGACCTCATTTTGTCCGTTTTCTAGGTCAAATGGCGTCAGGTTTGCCAATCGTTGAAAAGGATGGCACGTTTTGTTATTACTCGGACGTAGAAGGCTGCAAATTGGTATGGATATGTATCTTGGTGATAGCAACCTGCATGCCAAAAATTGCCATCCTGTGATTCATATTTTGGCCACTAGGGGGATTTTTGTGAATAAAGAAAAATGGCGATATCTACCTTATGCATTGAGCTAGGATGCTCAAATTTTTATGGGAGGTGCATGGGATGACCCTTTTTTGATTTGATCTAATTTTGACCGTTTTCTGGGTCAAATGGCGTCAGGTGTGCCAATCGCTGTAACGTACGTCCTTTCCTTTCATAATACTCTCATTTCAAAATGAAGAGTAATTTATGCCCTCAACAGACACTCAAAAAGTACTCTATCCAACTAACCAACTATATCACATTGCTATAACTCTGATCAGTATCAGTGCTTTGTCACTGCAACAAGCAGATTATCATTTGTACAGCAGAATGCCAGATCAGTGAATTGCCCTCTGACACATTACTACTACTACCTATAACATTCGTTGCGGAGCGCGGAGATTTGCGATGGCGCCATCGACATACATCTAGTTTAAAATTGATTGTAGCAAAGTGGCAAAGTGTCCTGTGGTGAGACAAGTACAAATTTGACATTCTTGTTGGAAATCATGGGCGTCGTGTCCTCCGGGTTAAAGAGGAGAAAGACCACCCCTCCTGTTAACAGCGTTCAGTTCAAAAGCCAGCATCTCTGATGGTATGGGGATGCATTAGTACATATGGTGTGGGACACTTGCATGTTTTAAAAAGCACCATGGATGCTGAAAGGTTTTAGAGCAACATATGCTCCCCTCCAGACGACATCTATTCTAGGGAAGGCCTTGTGTATTTCAGCAGAACAATGCAAAACCACATACTGCAGCTTTTAAAACGGCATGCCTTTGTAGTAGAAGAGTCCATGTGCTGAACTGGCCTGCCTGCAGTCCTGATCTTTCATCGATTGAGAGCATTTGGCACATAATTAAACAAAAAGTCTGTCAAAGGAGACCTAAAACTCTCCAGCAGCTGGAGCCTGTATTAAACAAGAGTGGGATCAAATTCCAATGGCTAAACTCAAGAAACTTGTCTCCTCAATGCCCAGGCGCTTCCACTCTGTGTTAAAAAGAAGAGGGGATGCTACACCATGGTAAACAGGCCCCTGTCCCAACTTTTTTGAGACCTGTAGCAGCCATTAAATTTGAAATGAGCTCATTTTGTGGATAAAATTGTAAAATTTTTCGGTTTCAACATTTGCTATGTTATCTCTGTTCTATTGTGAATAAAATACTGGCTGGTGTGATTTGAAAGTGATTGCGTTTTGATTTTATTCACAATTTACACTTTGTCCCAACTATTTTGCAGTTGGGGTTGTACATTATGGTTTCATTAATGTGAAATAATGCCTTCATAAACTATCCTTAAGTAAATGTCATTCATAATCAAACATGACATGTCACATTTGGCAAAAAATGCTGTAATATGTCATATCTAATATGCTATGCATATTCCTGCTTTTACAATATCCTTGCTTTGAATGGGCCTATTAGAGGTATCATTGATTCTTCTCGTTTTATTGGCAAAAATCTATTTCTCATCTTAAAAAAAGATGCCCTGATTTTTTTTTTTTTTTTTTTTTGTTTAGGCATCATGTTCAGGTTGTAACAGTTGTAGTGATTTCAGATTTTAAGGGCTGAAGTCAGTTGTTGTATTTACTTATTGTTTAACAACACTTTAAACACACTATCTTATGTACATGTCATGTCTTCCGTTGTAGAGTACTGATAAAATGTGTTCAAATTGAATCTACATTGCCTGATATTGGACAGAACTATCAAATTGTTTACACTCCGCCTCCACGTTGATATGCACAGATACAGACACATGCATGCACACACACACCATTCTGTACAGTTCCCTTTCGTAACTCGTGAACAGTTTTAATAGAGTCCTTAAGTGTGACGTCACGTTGCCATGGCGCTAAAAAACTCAGTTCCAAGCAAAAGCCAAAATTACTTGCGCATGGGTCTCGTAGTCTGTGTTCGTTGGGTCAAAACCTCTAATTAAACGTTATATTCCTACAAAAGACAGCTAAAAGGAAAAAAAGGTTGAAAGAGCATCAAAGGATCATCTAGTGCTTTAGAATTGTAAAGGGATAGATTCAAACGGGCAGAAATGGTTCTTGGTTTTGTCCCAACCTGTAGCCCTACATCAGGAGGCAACACTTGTTCTTGCGTAGGTAAACATCTTGTCGGCAAAACAATTTTTCAGTAAAGATTATAGCACGTAAATTGTACCTGAATGAGCTACAACATCAAAAATCGAACAGCTCTACAAACTAAGCTCACTGTGTTTTTTCTTGTACGTTATCGCACTAAAGAGAGTCCAGATTTCAGCTTAGGCATATTCTCTATATAAAGATTGTGTAAAAGTATGAAATTATTTCAGTTTAGACTTTATTAAGATTTCATAAATGATTTTAGTTGACTGGAGTTTAATAGCAAAAATTTTACTGAACTTACCGTGACTTTATTAACCTGGTTCTTTATGCTTGCATGTACTTCTCCATGTAAAACGCTTGCTGATAAATAAATGCCTTTATGTGATCTAACCTAAAATGGTTTTCTCCAGTTTTGATCGATGTCTTTGCTTCAGGGAAGAAAAAAAGCAGCAAAGTGATAGATAGTGTTCCCATTGTGAGTGGAATGCGGGTTTGGAACTGAAAATTTTAGCGGCATGGTAATGTGACATCACCGCTTTAGGACTCAATCGACAATTGTGGGATGCATCATGACTAAGTAGAATTTATTTTTCATTGGTAAACCATCCCTACACTTTAGCTACGCCCCCTTTCATAATTAATGAGCTATTTGTCTTAGGCTTGTTGGAGGCATCATGTGCTTCAGCTGTTCCTTTTTCAATGGTGCAAGTTAGTTCCACTTGCTATACTTTAGCCACGGCCTCTTTAATGACTCATGAACTCTGTTATTGACCCTTATGAGACACAGTGTGCTTTAACAAAATGCAGGGTTAAAAAAATTGAGCCGACATGTCCTTGGTACCAAATTTTGACAAGGCCTCCACCATCATAATAAGGTGAAAATTAAATTATTGACAATGCTATGCGCTATGAATGCATGTCTAAGTTTCACCTTGGACCCATTTTACAAGGAAACGGTGGCCAGATTTGACAGGACATACAAGGATTAGAACATTTCAGTTACCAGCAAGGTCCACATCATGATTCACCATGTTCCGGAGTTCATTGAGCATCACAACAGGCCTTTGGGTCGATTCTCTGAGCAGGTGGTTGAAACTTGGCACTCCAAATTTGACAAGTTATTCAGTAGCTACCGGATGAAAGACATAGCCCACGCAAGTTATTTAGATGCATTTTACAGAGCTGTAACAAAAAACTGTACATAACACAATGTTTTCCCAACAGAATATTTTAATTTTCAGCTTATTATGATGGTGGAGGCCTTGTCAAAATTTGGTACCAAAATTTGTCTGCTCAATTTTTTTAACCCTGAATTTTGTTAAAGCACACTGCGGAGAGGCATCACTGGACTTAGCAGAGAATTCCTTTATTGTTACTGTGAGTTAGCCTTGCCCCCAATAATTAGCTCCGCCCCCTTCAAAACTCATTAATTATTTTTATAGAGCTTTGTGAGCCCTTTGTTGCAAACTCTTGTCGCACACGTTATTGGACTTAGCCGAGTTCCTTTTTCATTGATGTATCTCGCTCTGTTGGTCCATCAGTTCATTGGTCCCCGAATATCTATTCGTCGTTGGTCCGTAAAGCTGTGCCCACCGTCTAGCAACTGCTACCTTCCATCCAGACAGCAGAAATTTACTATGGAGGGCAAGTATTTGCAAGGCGGTGAATGTCAATGAATGGACATGTGGATGCATGTGCATACATGATCAAAGCTACTGAAGATTTGCACTTAGGTATTGTGTCAAAACGCACATCACTCATGATTGAAGTTAATGCTTTAGTGTGACTTGAAACAATTGAATAACACTGTCACTGAGAGGCTGTGTCTGTTTACCATCAGCAGCAGATGACCTGGGATTCTTATCATGTGGCTTTGTGCATTATTGGTTTTAAAAAAAAGTCTGAAACTTCAATGTGATAAAATAGTATTTATTTATTTACTGCATATTGGCTAAATAGATCCTGTATAAAAAGGCATTGGAAATAGGAAAAACTGCATTTTTATTTTAGAGTAAACATCTTTGGTTTTTATGTTAAAGTGGAACTAAAAACCTTGTAATATCTCAGCTTAATACCTAACGCAGTTAACAATTGCTTTCACAGTGCAGACAATGACTTGGAGAAGAGTGGACTCTTGGAACATATATACTATATCTGGTAATGAAACCCAAAAAAATGGGCATATACAGTATGTGTGAATTCCCAAAGAAGTCTATTTCATTTAAAATCAAATTAGGAAGCAAAACCCCGAGGGCGCCGCCTTAATACTTTGTTGCATTATTTACCAAGGGTTAATGCGACTGTGGTACTAAAATGACACTTTTCATTGGAGAATGCGTTATTGAGACGAAGGGGAGCTGGTTGGGATGGCATTCCTCACAGTCAACAGAATCAGCCGTCTATGGAAGCATCTGAATCACAAACAAGTAATGTACAGATCATCGGGAAATTAGTAATTAGAAAGTGCTGACTTCAGTGGAAGCTACGGAGACTTTGGCTCTTTCAAAAATGAACTATTCCTGAATAATAAGAACAGGAGCATGCAAAAAGTATTGTGCGCATTAGATTTTTAAAGCATCAATTTTGTTAGATTTTAATTTGGTTGTTTTCTGCATTAGCTAGCGCATCAAAAGAAAAAGGGCAAATTGGGATTTGCATATATACGTATGAAAAAAAATCAATGTTCGGGAATTTTTTTTGTTTGTTTTTTTCTGAAAGAAAATATCAGGTGCTTTTGCCCCAACATACAGTAGCTCCGATCTCAGCACCATCATGGCTGTCCATGACTAGCTGAAGCCGGACACCAGAACTGTGGCATGTTCTGTGATATTTTATTTCATGATTAATTTTAAATGCCTCAAGGGCGGTCATAACAGATATTTTCTTGATTTCCCTTTACAATTAACGGCTTGTAATAATACATTTTTTGATTTTTAGAAACTTCAACCCTTGGATAAATTACATTGTCATTTTGGTTTATATCAACTTACAAAATACGACTTCGAAGACAAAGATAATGAACAGAGTAAAATGCAGAAAGCACTGTTGTGCCATTACAACACAAGGTTTATGGAAGCATTTGCTGATGAAGTGCAGTGTGTTGTTGGAACCTTTTGAATCTGGCTGAATTAAGCTTATATATTTAGATGGAGAGGTCTGTGATGCAGCAGCTGCTGTCACTCCTGTTCCCTTGCTAGTAAATGGTACCTGAAAATGGTACCATACTTTCACCGTCTGAAGTGAGATCCATACAACATCCAGGCTCACCAGTCCATAATGAGGAAGTTAAACAAACAGGACCATTTGTCCCATTCTGATGAAGTCACAGTTGAAGTGCTAGTTTAACAAGATTTATATAGGCACAGACAGTGCTTGCGTATATGTGAACATTTGAGCACTCATTTCATGTGAGTATGAGTGTTTCAGGAACTTGGCATGTGAGCTTGATATTGAGTTCTTATTTTCCATACATTTATCAGTGAACCAGTTTTCACTTACGGTCAGGAATACAAGCATAAGCCTTGGTTTGGGGGAGGAATTTATACAGTATTGAATGGTGGCTCCATTTGCCGTGCCTTCATTCCCCCATTGAGGCCAGTGCAGGGTTTCTGCTTGTCCTTTGGCTTAATAGGACCCCCTTCTTCATCAAAGGAGTCCCACTGAAGGAGGACAAAACCCAAAAGCGTCACCGGATTCGCCCTGGCGGTGGAGCAGTCCAGCCGGCAGGAGTGCTGGGTCTTTAGGAGGAGCTGAATTTCTGGCTTGACCGGGAGCTGGTCCAGTCCAGGGCATTTTCTCTGCAGTAGCCTTTATAGCGAATGCCAGAGCCCCTCTCATCCAGCGGGGAGAGATCCCTGGATTTCCTCTGGCACCAGCAGCACAGACAGGACTTTCAAGGAGAAACAACAATAGTAAGTGTCCATCCACAGATTTTTTTTTTGTCCCAAATTACTTATTGGGGTTATACACTGTTTTTTTTTTTTTTTGCAACAGACATGGGTTTACAACCTTAAATCAGGAAAAGTTGCAACAGAAGGTTAAATTAAAAGTTTAACTGAAAGCAGTTATTTGTAATTTATCTATGACTTCTATTACATTGAAAACCTTGCACCAGAACATTATTTTGTTTCACCACGTGATTTTTTTTGATATTTCAAAATAAACAGTGAGTTCACTTTTTATATTTGCAACATATTTCAAAAAAAGTTGGGACAACAGCAATGAATTTATTACTTTGAAATGTTGACATTCCTTTTCACGACATTTAATAAATGTTTAGGGACTGAAAACACTTAGTGATTACGTGTTTGAAATGTAGTTTTGTGCTATTCGGCAAACAAGTCTTAAGGTGTGCAACAGTTCGGGGCCTTTGTTGTCTCACTGAGCTTTTCAAAATACACCTCACATTTTCTTTTGAGGACAAGTTAGAACTGCAGGCTGGCCAGTCCAACATCCACACTCTCTTCTTACGTAGCCATGCCTTTGCAATGCGCGCAGAATGTGGTTTTGCTTTGACTAGTTGAAATATGCATGGGTGTCCCAGGAAAAGATGTCATCTTGAAGGCAGCGTATGTTGCTCCCAAATCTCAAATTAGTGCTCTGCATTAATGATGCCTTCACAACCCCATACCATAACGAGCATGGCTTTTGGACTCGCTGCTGGTTAAGAGCATTGAGTGTATATAGAATTGGAGAGGCTGTCGGAGCGAAAAGTTGAAGAAACCAATATGGCGTCCAGTGCACCGCACCTCTCAATTTCCCATTCACAGTAATGGAAAAATTCCTGTCATTATTTTGTTATTTAAAGAGAACTCAATCGTATTTCCTCCTTACGTAGTACTGGAATACATATTAAAAAATGAATTGAAGCGCAATTTTACTTGACACTTTTCGAGAACGAATGTGCCTGAGTTAGCATTCAAAATGTTTGCCCGTGGATTTCGAACTCTACCCCTTGCCCCATTTCCTTTCCTATGAGAATTTCCGTTTCAAATACTAGGGGTTGGATCTTTCATGCTTGGTGGAATTATCAAGTATGCCGCATTATTTCACATGCTGCTCATGATACAGGTGGTTTATTCACATATCTGGCTGCAGTCATAGCTAAGCTCGAGGTGAAAAATACTGTCGCCGCATCCAACTAAATCGTACGCTCAGACGGTGTATCTGAACACGGACATATGCCGATTTATTAGCTTACCGGCCCTATGGTGTATGATATGATAATTTTAAAGAAAATGGCTCAGATTTCTCTAATATATTCTATGGGAAACTGGAGAGGGCGGCGCACTGGACACCATATTGGTTTCTTCAACTTCGTCCGTAGAGAAGCGGTGACGCCCCCTCCAGTTCTATGTACACTCAATGGTTAAGAGTCTGGAAGGTCCTTTTCCTCTTTGGTCTGGAGCACACAGTGTCCATTTCCTCTAATAAAGACCTGAAATATTGATTTGGCTCTCCCCAGTATACATTTCCACTCTATGATTGTCCATCGCAGATGCCTCTGAGCCCAGAGAAGTCAACGATGCTTCTGGACGCTGCAGCGTGAGGCTTCCTTTTTGCACAGTAAAGTTGTAACTGGTATTTCTGGATGTAAATACATATTGTAGTACTTGCCATAGGTTGGTCAAAGTAATCCTGAGCCCTAGTAATTAAATCACTCATAGATAAATGGTGATTCTTGATGTTGTGCCTTCTGAGTGATTGGAGATCACAAATACTGAGCGTAAGCTTCCACCCTTGCCCTTCAAGCACAGAAATTCCGCGAAATTTCTGAAACATTTTAGTTATGTGCTTTAGTGGGTAAAATATCCAAATCCATTCCTAACTTTTTTAGAAGAACATTGATTTTCAACCGCTCATTAGTTTTTTCAGGCATTTGTGTACAAATTTGTAATCCTTGTTCCAGCATTACTCCTGAGGGATAAGGCCTTTCCTGGATGCTGCTCTTGTACCAAATCATGATTACAGGAACCTACTGATGAAGGGTTTAGTCTGGGACTGGCCCATCCATCTTTTAGAGAGGCATTTTAAAATTTAGATGGGTTCAGACAGGTTAAGATAAAATAAGACATGTAACTTAAAAACTCACGCCTGTCAGGTAGACTGGTGCCTAGCTAAATCCTTGTAGTTCAAATTTTTTACCTCATTAATAGGCCTAAATTGCTTCCGTCCCAACTCTTTTGGAATTGTTGCTGGCCTGAACGGCAGAAATGGATGTATAATTTCAAATAAAATGAAATGCAGCAAACAAAACATTAAATATCTTCACACTGTCTGCAATTAGGTACAAGTCAAAGTACCTTTAGTTATCACTGCTATTTGTTTTTATGTGCATATTTCATTCCACCCCTACTTGGGGTTCTAAAAAAGAAGATTATTCTGGTTATTATGGTTATTACAGTTTATCTATTTGGGACTTTTCATACATTTCTCCCAGTTGCTGGTAACAGTTTCCCACAAACGTCCAGCCAATTCTGTGCCACAATATGACATTGGCTATACCATCCATACTGGCAGACAAAACATGTTTATGTTTACATTAAAGCATCAGTGCAAAACCTTTTAAAGCCTGCTCTGTTGAAATTTAAGAGAAGCACTACCATATATTTCTATCATCCTAAAAATATTGTGACATACGTAAATTTTAGGCCATATTGCCCCGCCCTTGTGTATGATATTTTCTGCCAGAGGAATGTGTTGAAACGGGTATTACAACCTCATGTTAAAGGCAGACCTTCAAAGCCTGGAAATTAAAGGCAGCGGTAATTTACTCTTCCTGGCCTTACCTTGAAGCAGTTCTTGAACTTCTGGCTGACAAAGTAGAGTGCTACAGGGTTGATGCAGGAGTTAAGGGAGGCCATGTTGATTCCAATGTAATCCATTACCAGTAGGAAACTAGAGAACAGAGAAGAGGGTTAGTCAGATGTAGGTGATTGTTCACAGGCTCTGTGTACCAACTGGGCTTATAGCAAGGAACTGTGATTCCTGGCACGGTCTTCGTATCTCTTACCATATCCACCCTGTTTCATATCATGTCCGATGTTTATATCAAGAAGATGTTTCATACAGTGTGATTGGTCCTAGGCTGTATCTTGACAGAGGCTTGATGGTGGCTAAATTCAAACCTCTATTAGGGCACAGGGTATATCTGCTTGAGCTCCACTGAGCACATCTCAGAAAACCAGGTTTAACCCCATGAAACCTACGGACCCATCAAATGCAACTGCTGTATTCAAACCTGTGAAACTTCAGGCCTAATTTAAATTCTAGTGGACATCCCAAGCTTTCCAACAATCCCAAATATATCCTGCTGAATTACAAGGAAAAAAGAAGATCCATTTGATGCAATGCTGTGGTCATAAAAACATGGCATCCAGGGTTTGAATATTTCTCTCAGTATAAGTGTAATGTAGCGTCAGTGAAGCGCTACAACCTGCAGATACACAATATGTATGTGACAGTGTCCCACAAAATGAAGAAAATGCTTTTTCTGACTTTGAGCCTACTTAAGGGAAAACTTATGTGAAAAGTTTGAGTTTAAGGGGTTAAGAATCCATGGTGACACAGATGTCACAAACCCTTTTCAGAAATGTGTTCCCTGTAGTCCCTTTGGTCTGTTCTTTTCCCCTATAGTTTTGCTTTTAGGAGAAATGGGTCCCATGTCCTTTGGGTTAACTTTCTTGCTGATTTCTGAACAAAGGATCTTTTCTAGTGATGTAGGGCAGACTTGCAATGCACGAATATGTTTACAAAGTAGACGTAAAACAGAACAATGGCCACATTTGCTAAAATTTGGACCATTCAGTCACCAGCAAGAAAAGCAGCTGAAAGCACATGCACTTAGTACTTGGAAGACGCTGTAGTTATGTTCCTTTAGAAACATCTATTCTAAGTAAATTTAATCAGTAGCACCACCACTTCAAGCCACACTTTATTTTAACAACAAAGATGATACTGCCTTTCACCTCCTAAACTTACTGGGGATGAGAAAATTTCCACGAAACCGAGGACCACGCCAAATGAAAACCGACCCGAATAGCGCAGTTTTAATTGGTTGCACATCGTTTTTTGTCATTTGTCTGAGGCGGGGACGGATCAACCAAATCTCCAGAACTGGTTCAAAGTAAACACCTTTCTGTGCAAAAACAAACTTCTTGATTGCTTATGGCATTTGAAAGCACCCACACCGTATTCACAAAACTAACAGCGCTACAATTTTTAAAAACCGACACCCTTGATTCTCCTGTGAGCCTTGAGTTCACTTGCTGCCTCACAGTGATAAACACCAGTGTTAGTGATTAACCTTTGACAAGTTTTTCAATTGCTTAACCGCTTGCTTGACAACAACAGCATGATTTACGGCTGATCTTATAATCGTTCCCAAATTTGTCTCACTACTTGCGACGTTTATATGTGGATTGCAAAAACTTCATTGAAAACATTTTTGAGGCTATGCATCTGGTAAAAATGGTTGTAACGCCCATGATCCTTGACAGACATTTGTATATATATTATTGGAGCCTTCATATGAAGGCACTTTTTTTCTTTTTACTTTTAAAAAAAAAAAAAAAAAAAAAAAAAAAAAAATATATATATATATATATATATATATTTTTTTTTTTTAGAGTACAATACTCACACTAAGATCAAAAATCAAGTTAGTGAGTAAAAACAAATGAACTAACCATAAAAGTATCTGGATTGCAAAGAAATTATCCATTAAGGTTTTGTTGGTTTTGGTCACAGCTTCAGAATTTTGCTTTTGAAGCAGGCCTCTTTTCCATCGCAAAAAAAAATGTTGACTGTGAATCAGTCCTCTTTGGTTGTGAGTCATTAAGTTTCGTGGATCGAGTTAGCATGCAAATTCTTGGAAGGGGGAATGCAGTATGTACATCTCTATCAGCCAGTCCACTTTTGAGCAACAGGGAACAGTGCCTTTACCTCCACACACTGATCATTTTCTTGAGGTTCAGATCACAGTTAATTAGGCATTTGTGTGTGGCTTGGAAAATGAAGCCACGCAGCAGTAGATACTTCCTGTTCGTGAAGTCTGTTTGGTGCATTTTCTGACTTTTCATTGATTTATCTGGCTTACTAGCCTTTTTCTATTCTCTTGTTTTGTATTGAATTACATTATGTAGTTTTTTTTTTTTTTTTTGCCACTTCCCAGAACATCATTAACTGGCAGTAAATTGATTGTGTCAACTGAACATGAAAGTTTTTGTCAAACTTGACCTCCCTGTTTCCCAGCAAGTGTCTACATAAACAGCAAGTATAGACTCACATAGGGAGGTGGTCATATCATACTGAAGTTAACATCTATTCAGTTGCATTTTTTCCACTGATGAATGTGGTTTATAATTTATGTTGTACATTGGCTTTCCAAGGCACAAAACACATTGCCTGATGTGAACTGCAATGTAATATACAAGTCATAATTGCAGAGAAAATGACAAACTACTTCTCATTGTTTGGAATAGATACTGCTTTTGCTCACAGTATTCCACACCCCTATTCATAATGTTCCACTCAAGAGGACTGAAACAGATCGGGTTGGGTTAGGAGCCCTTCTGTTTTTATTGAAAAGGAAATAATTACTCTTTACACACATATAGTACCAAACCAAAAACAACCAAGAGCTAAATTACATCCATTCTCCTCGAAAGGTGCTCCGTCGAGATGATCATTTTTAACGAAGTTTTCCTTCAGAGCACTGTGAGTCTATATTACACTGCATTTAGCTTGACTTTGATGCCCGTTAACTAGGTGTGACTGGAAAAGCCAGCTTGGTAAAACTAATGACACAAATTAAAGGAAACTACTCCATCATAAAATAGATTTCTTGAACGGAAGAAATCTCAGTCAACCACTCATTGACTGTATAAAAACTACCACTGCATTTTGTTAGACTATAAAGCTCGCCGTCGCAGTGGCAATGGCACAACTGCAAAGCTGTGACTGTTTGCAGAAATCTTGAATGACCTGAGGGTGCAAATGCTGTCACTGTGTCTCAACGGTAGACTGACCAACAAAGATGCACTCCTTATGCATCCTCTATGATTTGCATGTCATCTTGATCCACAAATTCTTTTGACTCGCGAGCAAAAAATAAATTTGCAAAAAAAAAAAAAAAAAACCGCACAATTTATTTTTTCAATGCAAAAATGCTTTGCATTTGACTGTTTAATGTTTGGTCTCAAAATTATTTTTTGCTCTCAAATATATAGTTTTGCACTTAATTTGTTTTTTGGTTGTAAAATAAAGACTCTTCAAACTTCAGACATTGACAGCATTGTATGATTTTTTTAAAATGGAAAACACTTATTTTTGTATTCAGAACTACTAAGAACCTAATAAATGCTTTTATGCCCAGGGATATTTGAATAGAAATTTAAATTCAGTACTGGCCCAAAAAATGTAATTCATGAACCAACCAATGGTGCGTTGTAAGAGAACGTGCACTGATGCAGCGGGAACTGCTTACCTGAGGAGGTCACATCGATTGGGGTCGTTATGGTTGTAGATGGTCTTTTTCAGAATACGGCTGAGGTGCAGGGGCAGCCAACAGAGGGCAAAGATCACCACCAGACAGAAAACAGTTTTGGCCACTTCTCTGCGCTGATGGAGAGACACAATGGGACACAACTGTCAGTAAAAAAGCAGATGTAATGAGCTGCAACACCCAGTCCAGCTGAAGGAATAGTTTAATGGTCATGTGTCAAATGGATTTTGGAGTTAAAGACCAACTTCGGTTATTAGTATTTTTCATAAGATCTAATGCAGTGCAAATTAGCACATTTAAATATGTGCTTTGCAGCAGTGGTGGCAGAACCAGTTTTGACACAGAGCACATGAACTGGCTGGTGTTATCTATACAAGGTCAAAATAATACCGCTTGAAATAGAATCTCCGGGGGAGTTGTCCACCAAGCACATTCCAATTCACTGGTCTTAACAAGGTTCTTGGTGGACCCACCCAAACTATTTGCTAGGATTTAATAAAATTAGACAGCTGTTTTGGCCAAGTCTTATCCAATTATGGCTTAAACTTGAAAGAAAAAAATTAATTTCCTCTGAACAATATTTCATGATATGAAGAATTTGGAGAGCCAATTTTCTGAGATTCTGACATAGAACCTTTTCCAAAAATTAAAGCAGTCCAGTTAAAGACTCAGTTGTGCCATGCTTATAATCCAGAGTAAATGTTTACCCTGATCAAGGCCACGTTTATTTGAGTAAGGTTATTTTAAAGTTGCTTGATATACGTAAGTTTCATTGCTTCCCTACTTGTTTAAGGGGACGGAATGGAAGTAGAGCTCAAAGTTTATTTTTCTGGGTCGCCACTATCAATGCAAAGAGAAATTGCCAGGGATCAAATACTGGTGAGTTCATTTTTGCCTTCCAAAAAATGTTAGAGTGTTTGAGCACATGCAATCATGTGCATCATGGTCAAACCGCAGTGAAATGCGAAACTGACTGGAAGCCAATTCCCAGGTTCTTTATTATGGCGAGAGGGGGATGAAAAGACATTGTTGATTTCCACAATGATTTCTTGTAAATAATGGACGCTAAAAAAGATGCTTTCAGTCGCCTGGGCCCAAGTCAAACAGATCACAGAACATTTCATATCTAGGATGCGGTTTATTATTACAAAAAATATCCTGAATACCATGAGGGGTTATCATGGGTGCAGTAGTTAAAATAAAACATAGTTAAAAAATTCCAGAAGACCTCTAAGCTGAGCAGAGAGTCCAATTATCATTATCATTTAGACAGTTTACACATTTGAAAGCCAGGATTCTGTTTCTGTAAACTCAAATGGCCCTCACCCTGACCCATCAAAAATGCCGCATCTCGAGCTTGCGTAAGGAGGTGCAGCGCCTCCTCTGAGTCTCGCCGTATACGCATGCATGAGCAATTGGGCAAAGAGAGGAACAGTCAACACCTGTTTCATGTGGTCATTCAGGGCGATTCGCATCCCTTTCTTACGGCTCAACATCTCACAGGACATCAGGGAGTAGAAGATACCAGTACAAGCCAGTGGCAGGCAGAAGTAGAAACCAAACAGCCACCAGTCCTTGGCGTCCTTGTAAAACTGCGAGGGGAAACAAATGTACATCACTGCAGGAATTTTTACACAAGGGTTTTTGGCTTCAGACAGACTCAGTTAACAGAACAGTATGCTGAATGTGATGATGTTTAGTGTGAGTAGAGTTTCTAAGTTCATCTAGTAGCTCTTGTTTTGGTTCTGTGATATAGTATGAATAAAAGAATGCATGCACATTGGTGATGGCTGATCGGCTGAAATTGAAGCAGGCACAAAAACAAGCCTTTTATCAAATAAGTGGTCTAGACCTGATCTCAATCATTTTAACTGATTGAAACGTTTTCCAGTGATGAGAAAATTCATCAGCAGGTGAACACAGCTTCCTTCTCAATGCAATGTTGCGGCAATTAAATGGGCTGGTAAATTTAATCAGAAAAACATTTTAATAATTTTACCATAAAAGATAAACTCGTCAGTTAACGTCCACATTTAGCACATACTGCATTGCAGGCTATCTAACCTGCACTTCATGATTATATCAACAGAGACAAAATATTAAAAACAAGTATCCACAACTGAATATTTCTCTTCTTACCTTAGCAAGTAGAAATAACCTTACTGGAATGGCCTGAAGTTTTTGAACCTCATGTTATTATTGTTATGTTTTTTTTTTTTTTTGACCCCTTTGCGCAGAATACAAACTAATGCCAATTTTTACGCATGAGCCTATTTAGGCTTTATAATTCAATATTTGTATCACAGAGACTCTGGAAAATTATTCAAGTGAAGCAAAACATGTGGAAATTCAGTTACAGAGTGGTTTAGGAATTAAATTTCGGAATTTACAGAGGCCGGCGTCTATATCTGCACAAAAGGGTTAATAATTGAAAACAGGTCAAGTCCAATCAATAGTTGAAAAAGATGTTCTAAGCCTCTGCCATTTTCAGCTCACCAGCCGCGACTGGTGCCCACATGTCTGTAGCTTAATTCGGGTTCATTCCAGGCCCTACCTTCAGGAAAGGCGTACTCTGTTCAGGATGCAATAGGCATATGCGCAGCTTGCTCCCGCGGTATACCATCTCCATCATATCAAATGCCAGAGCCTCGGGTACAGCCAGCACCACGGCAACCAGCCAGATCAGGATCACTTCCACTGTCTTCCACAGAGGAATGCCCATGCCCTTCACCCGGCTCCATGATGTCACCGCACGGTATCTGCAGTCAGGCATAAGCATGTCAGCGCTATACTGTGCCACCCACTCCACCCAACTCACTATTTCAGAGTGCGGCAGAGCAGGGGATGGTCAAATCAGCTGAAACACTGCCATAAATACGTACCAGCTTTGTGATGCTCATCATGTACTATTTTGGATGAGACTGAATGAGATATGGATTGATACAATTGTTAAATGATTTTCTGAGCTGTAGTTCTGTGCTTATTAGCAACTGTCCTACCAAATGTTCATCTGTCCCCTGCAGGGGAGCTTTGACTTGTGGCCTCAGTCCTATTGTGGTGTAACTGTTTTTTGGTGCGAGGCATATGTTGTCATAAGTTTTGACTCTTTTTCCTGTCCATCTTGAATAATTTTGCTGTTTATGAGTCCAATGCACCTGTAATTTGGGGATATTTGGCCCCACTGGAATTCTGTTAGTATCCTTATCTTGCTTTGGAGAATTACCCAGCGAAATGCTACTGGTTAGACCTCTTTCAAGAAGGCACAGGCTGCTAAGGAGCAATAAAGTTAACAGAAATGACCTGTGTAGATCCTTTTTTAATTGTGGTTCAGAGAGTTCAAAATTTAAGACATTCTTCAGGAGTGTTTCTTATATTTTGTCCACCCCCCGTATTTGCAATTACTGGCAATAAAGGTTTGGCCAGTTTGAATGTTCTCATCATTGCAGTGTACGCCAGTGCTGGTGATAACTGGAAATAAGGGAATAGCCCCATGTTGGTCAAATCACTGTCCTTGAGGGCACAGACCTGCTGATCTTCCACCCTCTCTTTACCAATGGCTCAGGTGTAAGGACAGCCTGGCCAATAGACAGAGCTAATCATTTCGTCATTCACCTGAGAGGAAGGAAAACCAGGGACGTATTTAGATTCGAGGGCCAGATTTGAGGGTCCCTGGCATAGCCTGAAATGGAGAACTCATAAATTCCTGACAAATCTCAGGTAAACTAGGGGTAATAGGGGTAGGGCCCGATAAGCTTTGCTTCTCTCAATCCCCTTTTCGGGCACTTGGACACTTAGTCTACTGTCTTTTTGATTGCATTTATGTTAACTGAACTTAGAGACTGTATAATGTTTTTCCTTTTCTTTTCATTAACCTCATTTTGTTTTGTTTTCTTCGATTGCATTTATGTTCTCTCACATGTCCAGTATCCAAAATTAATTTGAACTGAACTAAATTGACCTCCTCTACCCATCCATCCATTATTAAGTTCAGGCAGCTATGCCTGGTCGCAGCAGAGGAGGGCTGGATCTTGTCTCAGAATACTTGGGAGAGCCAACAGCCACACAGGGCCAAATTCCTCAACCTTCTCCAAATTTTATATATACATATATACATATAAAAGTGAATCACCACCCAGTTCTTAAAACAAGTTCCAAAGGACAAAATTAATCGCATCAACAAACATTGCCCAATTCTTAGAAATATGAGTTGGATTTCCTTCCCCAGCATAAGAAATCAGTTTGAAAAGAATCTGGTCTTTATTTCACGCTTTATTAGCTTTTAAAGAAAGGGTAGGTTTTAAAAACATTGATTGCAGTTAAAAGTATTAGGCCAACTGTCCTTTAAAGAAGGTAAGGAGACCTGTGTTCACCAAAAAAACTAAACTTTAATTGCAAAAAACTGAATAAATTTCTGATTAAGATGAAACCTAAGTTTTGGAAGGTCACACCCGACTGATAACATTCGGTACATCCAACTAAGCATGGTGTGGGACAAAGTCTTTAGAGCATGAAATGCATGTGGAATGCATGCTACAATCTTCATGCAAATAAACAAAGTTCAGGCCTTGCCAATTTTGGAGAAGTTTTCTTCTGGATTTGGTGATGCCTTTTGCCCAGATGTATTTATTGGCTGTTAGCACTGTCTGCTTCAGATTATTCCAGAATGTGCTGAATCAATATGCCAGGGACTCTGACCTAATGCTTGTCTCACTCACATTTGGAGTTGCAATCTACCAATGGCTTGTCAGTTCCATTCATAGACTGTATAAAAAGATGGAGGAAGCAACCGTGACAGCACCCTCTGGTTTCAGCGTACCATTTAGGAAGCCTCGATTTTGGCCATTTGAACTGTGCCATTTTGTCATTTTGAGACTGGATGTGATTCCTATTGGACGAGAGTGTGAATTTAAGATCCAGGGAGGAGCGAGGGGTGGATCTACAGGTAGATCTGACCATATCTGACGAGGACCAGAGGATAGCCACGCCCCCAAAGCATATCTGGCTCTATCCTTTATTCTAGTCTAATTGGGACCATATTTTACAAAAATGAACATCATGATATATTGAAGGAGACTTGAAACTTGCGATAGATACCATAAAATAATGTGGAAAATCAGTCTTGAAACTAGAAAAGGCTACATTTTCTGAAGAAAATTTGTGTGCTTGCTTCAGACTGAATTGTTGAAGAGGTTGGCTTATAAAACGAAGGTGCTTGGAAACTGAGAGGCAGAAGAAATTTTGAAGAAATGTTGAAAAACTGCTGAAAGGAAAAGCAGGACTTTGAAGCTAAAAGTAATTGTTTAAGGTATGCTGACTTGTTAGCTGAATGCGATGGTCAAACAAATGGTTGTTAATCGATGAATGTAACTCCTATTGCCAAATAAAATGCATCATGAGAAACATTAGGATTTGATTAGTAAAATATGTGTAATTGTGTGTAGTCAAGAATGCCAGAATAGTAGCAAGCTAAAAAAAGTGTCTTGTTCTGTTTTTGTCTTGAAGTTTTTAATGGGAGAATCACGGCACTCCAGACGCTTTAAAGCTCTCAGAGCCAAAGGTTAAAGTATAAAGCCCAACACTCACTGGCGGCATGAGGCGCACATCAGAAAATAGGTTCCATTCATATCAATGGAGCAACGCCCACTGGCGGCGGGTGACGCGCATCTGTTGATCTTAAATATATCTAGCTAGTGTGATCAATTGCTTGGATATACTCGAATAGGACCTTTTTTGCTTTGCAATTTTTTTTTTTACTGCAAGATGTTCTCGTGGACGTGCCTTGCAAAAAGACCGGTCTTTGTCGCGCTCAATGTGCTCTCTTGGACCTGGTTTGAGCAACCGTACAAATGACAATACCGAAATTCTTTCACCGAGTTTCAAGCAAAATTAGATTTGTCTTAACAGTCGTATCAATCTTAATCCGAACAACGATAATGCTGAGGCTTAGAAAAAAGAATGTCCAACTGAGGGCAGGATTGAACAGCAATACTGCCACCCCACAATTTTGGCTTAGTCACTCTAGACCATTTGAGTTACTGGCTGAAGCATTTGCACCAACAGAGATTTTAGCTAAGGCATCTCTTACACAGGCCTACTACTACCGCTACCTCAAAGATGGTAAGTCCAATAAACAAAATAAAGGTACCATACTGAAGAGGAGAGTCTGCTGAACAAAATATGTAAAAATTGTGCGTGTAGTGCCAAAAATGTGGGAACACGAGCAAGTTATAAAACTGTGCCTTTCAGCTTCCCAACTGGCATTTTCTTGTCTCATTTAATATAGGAGTTTCGGTTTGTGCTCCCGTCGCTTTTCGGCTCATACTGCCAAAACCATCAGTCCGATTGCTTTTATAGTTACAATTTCGTAACCAGCACAACTTTTGCTGCAACTTGGATATAAAATTATTTATGTGGAGTGAAAACTGTGGGAGTTAGAGCAAGTTTAAGAGAAGACTTCTTAGCGATTTTATAGCCATTCGCCACTCTAACAGTGACGTCACCGCACTGTAAGTTCCCAGAATTTATTGTAAAAGAACTATTTTAAACAATTATAATAAAAAAATTATCGAAGTTATGAAAACTTTGAACTGTGAAGAAATTATACAAGCTAAACTTAACATTTTCCAGTTTGAATGACATTTCTAGCTGAAAGTATGACAGTGTAAAAAAATAGCAGAAAATAGCTGAATCTACTGAATCTGCACAAAAATGGCTTGATTTAATAGGACCCCAAAAAAAATCACATTTAAAATTAAATATCTCAAAAACTAAAAAAAAAAAAAAAAAATCAAAAATCTGTGCAGATGCAACGTTATTCAGAACAAGCTGAATTTTTTTAAGTTTGAATGGAATCAATAGCTTAAATGGTGTAGGAGGAGTGAGTTGGCTAAATTTAGGCAGAAGAAGAAGAAGTAAGAGAACAGAGTGTGCTCCTTCCCCAAACAAGCACAGAAATAATAAATCAGGTGGGAAAATAAGGTCATTTTCTCGTAGACTTCTGTAGCCTTGAACTTCTTTCTGCAACCACCGACGTCGCCATCTGCTGGTCATTAAATAGAATGCTGCGTCCATCTTTTTATACAGTCTATGGTTCCACTAGGTGTCACGATGACAGTTTGATTATTTCCTTACCGGTCGATACTTAGGGCACAAAGACTCAGGACAGTGATTCCTACTGAAGCTTTTTGGATGAAGGGCATCAGCTTGCAAACGAAGACCCCAAATGGCCAGTCCTCTGCCAGCAGCTAGGGGGCAGGAGAGAGATGTCTTCAAGACCAAAATCAATGACAAACAAAGGTGTACGCTCAAGGTCCTAATCAATAAATTGAGAATTCAGTAAGCGTGATTGAAAAAACATAGGATAATGACAAACGACAGCAACAAAAAAAAAAACTCATCCCAAGAAGGTCACAGAGACGACAGATGGACAACTCATTGAGGTGTCCGAAAGATAGAAGAGTTGAAACAGAATTTAAAAAAAGACTGAAATATATTCCTGCTATAATAATTTTGTAATAGTCTGCCAGTGACAAGAAAATATGTAAACAAGTGAATAAATATAGACAAAAATGAGTAGGTATTCCAGTGATTTTATAAGTCTACAACATAAGCCACTCCAACAGAGCAGGTTTCACGGACTTATGTGCTCAGCAAAGAAGAAACATCTGGTCATTTGGTCAAGGACACGGTTTGTTTCCTGCCGTATTTCTCTTTTGTCTGCTGCTCTCATTACACGGAACAGCCTGTCTGCCAAAACTTGCGCATATAAAATTAAATTCAGATGCTTATGGCTATCCTGGAGATTCACATTGCTGGCCCAACCGTCGGGTGCACAGACAGCGAAAACAGGGGGAAACCCTACAGCGGCTTAGGCAGAGACACCGGACAGATGCTCTTCCATTAAATTAATCATCTGGAAGTACAGTTGTTGCTGAAGTGCTTCAGCAGTGAATATAAGTGATGCTGTCCATCATGTTATTCATTCACTTGAATGAAACACGTGATGACTGCCTTTTCTCTGAAATAAAGGGAGGCTGTGTTTCCACTTTCATGTGCAGATATGGGGCTGTCAGTCAGACTGCTGTGTAACTAGAGAGTCCCATGGGGACACAACAGCAACCTATTGGCAGCCCTTCCCCAGCTCCTCACACTACACAGGACGAGAAGGCTGAGGTCCCTCCATTCTGTTTCTCAGAGGGAGACCTCAGTTGACTGAGGTTACGGACACAATGGCCAGAGATCAGGCATCCTCTCAGTCAACCAGATCCATCATGCAGCCAGTAGACACAGTCGGGACCTCAGCCTCTGGCACTGTGTGTAGAGCTGCCTGGCCAGGCTGCCCGGGCCAACACGAATCCAGGATGCACACACGTGGCAGCAAATTAATCAAAACCAAAGAAACGTCTTCTTTTTGGAACTTTACAAAGTGGCCTCCACTTTTGCCATGCCGAAATGTGTTTAGACAGAGAGTAAGCTTTTCAAATCTTTTCGTTATCTATTCTTGACATTTTTCTATATTCGAAGCCTAGAACTCAATTCCTTTAAAATTTTTGCGTTGAAGAGCTCCAAAGCTATCCTGCACAAGTTGTGACTGTTAATGCCAGTTCAGACCAAAGACTTGAGACAAGATGAGTTGAAACTTGGAAATAATTGCAATGTGTCGGTCTGACGCATTCTGAAACCTGACAGTTCACACCAGTGGGACTTGACGAGACGGTGCAGATTTCGAAAGAAAGGACTCCGTTCACAGCTCTCTGTCTAAACTGCAGGATTTTCAGTTTGTTGGTAGTTGGACCAATTCTAACTCCTTAAAATATGAATGCAGCTTGTGACAGTGTGATAATTTAAGGCTTGTGCTCAGGCCCAGCTTTTTCTCGAACAAACTGACAAGGTGATCCTTTCTTCCCTCCATCCATTTCATCCAGCTGACAGCTTGTAGCGGACGCAAATGGCTGACTTCACTGTGAACTGATAGGCCGTCAACACAGTTAATATATTTTACTCTGAAACCAGCGACTTGCAATCTGACCAGCTAAGTCACAGGCGACACCATCAGCCGACTTAAGCTGAGCTCAGAACTCAGGGTAGTTCATACCACTGCAACATTCCCAGTAAAGTTCCAAAATGGTTACGTCTCATCAAGAAACTTTGGTCTGAACTGGACGTGAGGTCCATATTAGAATGTTCAGTAACTAGATTTTTTTTTTTTAATTTAAGTTTTAACTGGAGAAGTCCCGTTGAGATTGAAATCTCTTTTACAAAGGAGCCCTGGGGCTTCAGGTGGAGAGGGAGAGGACAAGTTGCAAAGCCAATTAGATCAGGGGATGATTAGGTGGCAGGTAGAAAAAGCCGGGTTTGGAATTTAGCCATGACACCGGGTAACACTTTACTCTTGCCGAACAGTGTCATAGGATCTTTAATGACTACCGAGAGTCAGGACCTCGGTTAAACATCTCATCTGAAAGACGGCATCTCCTTCAGTACAGCGTCCCCATCACTGCACTGGGGTATTAGGGATTATTCCACCAGAGGGAAGATCACAACCTACTGGCCCACAAACACCTCTTCCAGCAGCAACTGATTTTCCCAGGTGGTCTCCCATCCAAGTACTAACCAAGCCCACACCTGCTTAGCTTCAGCCATGCAGCTGGTGCAGATCAAGTGGTGGTATGGCTGTTAGATACTGTGACCTCACAATGAAAGAAAAGATGTGATCATGGTATGGAGAAGATTGGCAAGACAAGGTTTAAGTGTGCCTTCCTTTGTTACGTCCCAGCTCAACTGAACATGTGCTCTCTCACCTTGAAGACGTTGACGGGGATAGCGAGGAGGATGTAGAGCAGGTCTCCAAGTGCCAGGCTGGCTATGAGCACATTGGGGCCATTCCTCATGCACTTGTTCTTGTAGATGATGCGCAGCAGGGTGGAGTTACCAATAATACCCACCACAAATATGAGGCAGGAGACCACTGTGTTGACGTACTTAAAGGCCTTCTTGATCTCTGGTGGCTTGGTGCACATAGGCCGGTAGGGGCCCCTGGGCGGGGCTATGCTGACTGCGGGGACCTTGGAGTAGGAGCTGTTCTCTGCCGAAGCGGCGGCTCCGATGGGTCCCTCCAGGGGGCTGTTCTGGGTGGAGTTATAAGCGAAGTGCGTGGTCGCTGCACAAGTGGCCAGTAGCACGACCAGCACCACTAGGGGCTTCATCCTGCACACAGCCAAGGTGGGGAAGATCTACCCACAGTCACGTCTCACCGATCTGTAGGCAAAGCAAACCATGCCTTAATAAGCATTTAAACAGCTGATGGAATTTCTTACAAGTGTGGAAGGCTTACACTTAACCCCTTAAACTATAATTTTTCTGTTAAGTTTCTCTTAAGTCAGTTCAAAATGAAACAAAGAACTACACATACATATTCTGTATGGCTGAAGTGCTTCACTGAAGCTACATCACACTTATATTGAGAGTAAAATTCTAACTCTGGACACCATGTTTTTATGGCAAAGGCATTACATCGACTGGAAATTATCTAGATTGTGTACATCATTTTATACACCTTTCCCTGTAATTCAGCAGGACATATTTGGGATTGTTGGAAATCTTGGGATCTCCACAAGAATTAAGAATAGGCTTGAAGTGCTGCAGGGTAGAATACAGCTGCTGCATCCATAGGTTTTATGGGGTTGATAATCGATTCCTTTTAGCAGACTAATTTATTGCCATATAAGTGCAGAAATGCATTTAGTGAAAGTATTAATACAGTACAACCTTACAATTGAGGAGCCGCGGCTCTAACAACTAAAAAGCATCAAGAAGAAGGCACCAGAAGACTGGCAAATCAAACAGAGAAAAGATGAGCAAGTTTTCTTTGGGCCTGAGACACACTTTGAAGGGGTGGGACTTGGGTCACGTCAACATGTTTATGTTCTTTTCAATTTGTCCGACGGCAATTTAAGCTGTGGCATTTTGAGTGGGGAGCATGGGAGCAAAGCATGAAACACCTCGTCAGCACTGCTGGGTCGGCTCAGCAGCTAAAGGCGCCACTCGCGGTGCAAGGGTGACCACCACTGTCTCAGAAGGAATCTAACCCTGCCTGGGCTGACTGTGGTCAGCAGCCTACAAGAGAGTAGTGGATAATTAGCTAAGCACTTCTCAAGGATATGGGATGGATACACATGCGCTCGTCGGGTGGTTTCTGAGCAAGAGAATGTTTGACCTTCCTTTGCCCTCTTCTGTGTATACTGGGACTGTTCTTGTACATTTTTTCACATTGAGCTATGCTAACTAGGGTGGGAAAACTAAAACAAGGCTATTTTCAAGAATTATTGCAAAACTCACTGCAGTCTTTCCACTGTTGGTCAGTCTTCAACTCCACGTGTACATACTTACAGCCAGTGAGACAAATGCTAATTATATAGTATAACCACCGCAGAAATCTGTCGTATTACTTTCAAGGAGGATAAAAGTTCCCGCCTTGTTCACTTTAACAGACAGTAAATATTATTCTCACATGCTTTGAGTTTGAAAAGTGTCTGAGTCACTGTAAAATTGTCCACTGCTTGCTCTAAGTCCGGAACATGCTAGTCTGTCCCTTGGAACGGTGTGTGTTAATGGATTGGTAATGGTCATGAGACAGACATAGTTTGTCTGAAGTTCCCAACCCTCTCTTTGGATGGTTATCAGCGCAGTCACATGCTTGCGCTTTGCTTTGAATTCAATAGTTACGGCTGATCAGATCACTTGACGCATTGTCTATTTCAGAAACCCAGACTCTTCTGGGTATCTAGAGTTTCATAAAGCCGATGCACTAAGGATAAGGTTTTTCTAGTGCCATGGGGGTGGATGACACATGAAAGTATTGACAGAGCTCACAATTTTATTTCATTTAAAAGCACCACAAGTAGCCTTTTCCTGCAGTGCAAAAAATCCTAGTGAGTATTTTAATATACTTCTGAGACTTAAACCATTTATTTTTATTACCTTTTTAAGATTCTGCCAGTGATGTGAGGTAATTTTGACTAATTTCTAGACAGGGTAGGAAAATTTCACTTGTTAAGCACATGTAGCTTAAAAAGAAACAATATTTTCTGCTTATGAGAGAAAAAAGTAGCAGTCTCATAACAAGATTGAATTACTTGTTAAGACAGACACTATTTTGCAATGCACTTATCTAACACCAGCAGAGATGGTCCTCTGGTAAGTGCATCCTGAGCCTTGCCCATTCCATAACCAAAGAGTGGAAAATTAAACTATCAGCTGCCACCTGCCTGCACTGTACTCTTGGTCTGTCTGATGTGTTTTTTTATCAGAAATATATCTGGCTTCCTTGGCACCGACATTACACATTTCTGCTGCAATGCCTCCTCCAAATGAGACTACAGATCCCCTAAAACATAAACCTCTGCATTTGAGCTTCAGTCCTGCTTTGGCAAGGTGTAAGTAGTGGAGAAAATTCAATGACAGTTACAATGGCACAATATGCTCTCAATTTATACTGATTTCATAAGGACTGATGGTTTTCACCGATCCATACCTATTGTTTTCTCAAAACATTTTTAAGACACCATTTATTTGACTTCAATTAGTTGTCGAGGACTATATTACCAAGATATTGAGCTCTAGTTTGATGTCTTCAAAAATGGAATCGGATGTGGAGGTAATGCTAATCACAATCTCGTTAATTGCAAACAGTGTTTTTATCACCTTAGCCTAGCTTGATAGTTTTGTGGTCTGCAATAAAGGCTTTTGCATCACAGTGGGTTAAATGGCACTTTAGAAGGTATGTCAATGTTGGTATTGTGAATGCTTAATGTCAGAGAAGCTTTCCAGACAACCGTTTAATACAAATACTGTCACTCAATGGTAGCTTCATGGGAATGAATCCCGGCCAGGGCAACTGTTTGAAAACAACCACGTATCGTGCACATAGTTTTCTTTACCCTCTTAATTGTCTCTATTGATATGTGCTCTGTAAATAATGGCCACAAATGGATGTAGGGTCTAATGGGAATGGGAAAGTGAAAAGTTATAATTACACCTTCGAATATTTTCTTTGTGTGAGGGGAAATACAAATAACTAACTTCAGTCTCGCATTTGTCTTAATAGCACGAGTGCCGTTTTGTATGTGATTTCAATGGCCCACATCCTCTCATACAAAATGCATTCCCTGGTGAACCGACCACTATACCCCCAAATAAGTAGATCTGTTTCCTCACGAGAACAGCATTCCTGGCACAGCTTGTCAAAGTAAGGTGCTTGTTCTTTGCCTGACATGACAAAATTGCCAGTTTGCCATGGCATTAACACACACGTTTTAAACAGAATGACAGCAGAAGATCTCATTGGCCTTTGGACTGAACACCCAACATGCCTGCAGGTAAGTAAAGCATCTTAGACCAACCATTTTTACAGTAACCTCACAGTTGAGCTATTGCCTTGTATCACAAAATAACCGGAATGGAGTAAGACACACCCAGTTTTAATCTGCAATACTGTTTGCAGTTGCAAACTCAATTGAATTTAATGGCGCTTTTACATTAGCTACAATTGCTCCGTACCATGCCACGGTACGATTGTCCCCCTCTCCTCCCCCCGCTGGTCAGCTTTCACACTAGCCATGTCGTTTCGTACCCGAGTATGGTTGCTTTTGTCAAAATTCCAGTATAGTAAGTGGCAGTATGTACCTAGGTGGTTTTTAAATAGAAAAATATACACAAAGAACAAGAAGCCATGGAAATTTATCTTTTTCACCACTTGAGCTGCCAGACTTTGCACCACGTTCCGCACTATTAAGATATTGCAGCCGCATTTTCTTTTTGTCACAACACTGGTCTATTGTTCTGCGATAACCTTGTAAATACTCAATAAATATCCACATTTCTGTGTGTAGTATCCACTTGTGATTGTATGTTTTTGTCCGCCTAAATTTCTAGCAAGCATTTAATTTCTTTGTTTGACCAGAGAGATCCTTCTGCCGTAGAACGAAAGAGTCGAATAATTAAGACGTCACCAGACAGTCCACTTCCGTGCTCGAGCGCGGCAGTATTTCGTACGAGTACGGATGAACTGTGCCTGAGACCACCTCTTCCAAGTGGACTCTTGTGTTCACACTTACCAAATAAACTGGACTTGGGGGTAGAGTGCCCAAGTCCCTGGTGTGAAAGCACCCTAGGTAATCAATTGAGGCCCATTATCTGTAAATACATTGCCATCAGTAATTCTATGCACTAAGCAAAGACTGAATTTGGACCTCTGGCTAGATAATGAGACACCTACTCAGTTTGCCACTTCAAATCTCTGACACACCACTTCCAGCCTGCATAATAAAATGTTGACATTATTTTAGACTGTAATTGGTTGGGCAGCACTACAAAGGCATTATAACCGTCTACCTCAAGGCTCATTATCAGTTCTGCAATACATGCAGCCATCTGCAGATGGTCAGAAGAAATAAAGTTCATTTGGACATACTTTAGTCTTTCTCTTCACTGTGTTGCTTGGGAGTGTTGTTTCATTTTACATACCGAGAATGTAATCACGTGAGTATGAAAGTTCATACAAGCGATGGATCCTTTTCGGATTTTTTTTTTTTTTTTTTTTTTCCTGGTGGACCATGATTTTATGACTTTTTCAAAAGAAAACTGTAAAAAAAAAAAAAAAAAAAAAAAAATTATATATATATATAGAGTTGCAATCAAAATTATTCAACTCCCATTGCAAATTGGGTTTAAAAGCAAAATTTACAAACTTTCAGCTGTTTGTGATAAACAGATTCAACAAGAACATTTTAAATAGCTCAACACAACTAATATTACAAGTGGTTTCTCCAAATTTAACACAAAATGCCATTTTTAATGACTACTGCAGTCTCAAAATTATTCAACCCCCCGAATAGAATCCCTCATAAGAGCATATTTGCAAATCAGGTGTTTTCTATATATATAATTTTTTTCTTTTTTTCTGTATGAGGTCCCCCTTGAAATTTTAGATTCAGCTTCCAGGTAAGTTGAGAACGAAAAGCTACATTTTAATTTTCAGCTGATCTGAGGCATTGCACTCTTTCTCTAAGGATTTTCTCTGATTTATTTCATAGTTCACTTCCACATTGTTGCAAATGGAACTTTAATACCAACACAATGGTAATATTCATTCAGAAAATGACACCTCTGCATTGAGTCTGATCAGTTACTTATTCAACAACCTTCCCTACAAGGAATCTTAAATGAACATCAAACATGAATTTCACACAAGGCTTATTTGTTCCTGTTCGTTTTTTATGAGAAATGAATGCACAATGGGGGTCAGCCTTAGGGACACATGCCAGGAAAACAGCTAATTTGTCACGCTGACCTGCATCTCTCGGCTACCGCTGTGGAGGTCAATGTCTGACTAGAGTGTAATAATGGAGACTTGAGGAGGACACAGACATCCTGTGTGCTGAAGTCAGCTGCATCATGGGAAACAATGGCAGCCCTGGAGGGCCAGCACTGGTGTGATATCTCTGATCGATTCATCAAGCAATCCTCAAATGGCCTCAGGAAAATCTTCCACTCCTCCATAAATTAAACTCTTGTTTGAGCAGCCTGAATGTGATTGGCCGGGGCCAGGGGCGAACAAGTTCAGTAGGGGGTGTGACTACCTCAAATTAAACCTTATTAAAGAACATTAAATTATATTAAACAATTCAGACTATGCTGTCAGTCAGATGCAAAGTGCAGAAAGCAGTTACGATACCGGGGCTTAAAACATGTAAGTGATTAAAACCTGTGCACGTTAAATAACTCAGAAATTAAAAATTCAAATTATCTTATTTTTCTTTCTTCACATTTTGATACTTTGACATATTAGATGTTATAATTCAGTATTAGAACTATTTACACAGAATATTAAAAAACATAAAAAATTAAAAGTGAAATACTTGGCAGTGGCAGCCAAAAAAAATCCTTTTGGGCTGGAAAGAACAATAAAGAGCGTGGCCTCCTCAGCAATAGGGAGTAGTATTATGACTAACCCAAGGCTGGTAAACTTGTAAAATTTGCCGCATTCCGTTTGAAGCTGTGAAAAATAAGCTGGGCTTGCACGTTTCTCAGCATGGTATGCGTATTGAGCCAGGAATGAATCACTTCATTTGCGGAGTGTATGCCTGTTTTTGTTGATACAATTAGTGTATTTTGTAACTTGTTACCCAGCATGAATGAGTCCATTAGCAATAGCATATAAATGTGCAATTGCAGTAACTTGTCACGCCATCAGCAGTTTCCTAGTCCTTGGTCCTTGTCAGTTTTCTGTAGATTCCACCCCGCGTTTCGCATCATACCCTCAGTTTTTAGTCTGTATCAGTTTCTTTGTATGTTTTTAGTTTCAGCCCATTCTCCATTTACACTAGGTCATTTGTCGCTATCCATCATTGTTGTCTTTGTTTTTTAATGTACTTTGTTGTTGCTAGATTCATTTCTGTATAATTATTGTTGTTTTTGTTACTTTTATGTTTATTGTTTCATTACATGCCTACACATAACCACACCCCCGTAGTTCTTCCCAGTAATTTCCCTGATGTTCTCCACCTGTGCATTGTTATCCTCTGTGTATTTATAGACCCCCCTGTGCAGTTCCAGTAATACTTTGCTAGGTTGTCAAAGATTCCACTCTTTCAATCCTATGTTCTTTCTTGTGTTCATGTCCTCGTGTATCACCTCTTTTTGTCGACCACCAATTTTTGCATTGCCTGTGATTTTCTCTATTGCCAATGTTCTGACCCATTTATGTCTTCTGTTTTACGATCTTGGATTGCCTTGGACTGATTTTCCGGTATTGACTGGGCTGCGTTCTGGATTTTTTCATTCTAGTTTTCTCCCTCCCTTTTTCATTGCAGATTGATATTTCTGGTTATTGGCCCCTTGCCTGGAATTACAGATCCTGAATTTGCCCGTCGATTTAAGTCTGTCAATAAACTCTGGAGTGGATTGAAATTGGTTCCTTGTTCCGAGTCTTCCTGAACCCCTCACGGACCTGACATAACTACAAGGTATAATAAAGAGTTTTTGTTTAATGTCCAGTATCTTGGCCACATAAATACTGAGAAGTGAGCTCCTAAGTCATGCTGCACAGATGGCAGTAGCCAGATGATACCAACTCTGATTTAACCCACTTAGTTTGCTACAGTAGATAATGTTGCCGTTGTCCTGACCACCATTCTCAATGCATAAGCATTGTGCATATTGTGCCATATGTATCAAAACAAATTTTCTGCACAAAACTGTTTTCAAGATGGCTTAATACTGCTTTTTCCTCTCTGAAACCACTATTGTTAATGTCAGAACCTTGAGTATCTGCTGATACCGATATTAATCCAACACCGCACCACTGCTCCCCCCTCCCCCAACAGCTATCAGACTGTTCATAAGGCATGCATACAGATGTGCTTTTATTAATACAGCCATCTGCAAAACATGCATAAACTGCAAAACAAATATTTTTTACTCCCCTAAAGAAGAAAAACATAACCCGCATCATATTCAGGACGCAATGACGCCGCTGCTTTTTATTTTGGAAAGTTTCTCATGACCAGCAGCATCACTCAAACATAAAGTGAGGACAGAAATGTAACTTAAAGTGCAATTTTGTGCAAAATTTTAAACCTGAGCATTTGAAATAAAGGAAATATAAATCCAGCATTAATGTACCGCAAGGATCACAATAATATTACTTCCAGTTAAAAAAAAAAAAAATATGGTTGAACTGTGATGAAATGTAAGCAGTGATGAGTAACTTCACATAAAAATAAATCACATCACAAGTATAAAATGTTCAGCACAACACAAGACATAAAACATTAAACTCATAGAACACATAAAACATTAGCCAACAGTTCTTTTTAGACAGACAGTGGGGGCTCATAAAATGAAGAAAGGCCAATGGAGTTTTCACAATGCAGCTCACTAATCAGGGCATTTTTCCAAAATGACACGTGCTTGAGCAGTCAGGACCCAATAAAACCTGATATCCTACAAAATCAACTTTTAAACGAATAAACTGACCAATGACATGTGCCACTGCACATATCGTAATGTAATTTTAGCAGCTTCGATATTGTTGGGTATTAATATCAATTAGATAGTTAAGCAACATTTGGTAAACAGTCACCTTAGCTGGCAAGATAGTTATAACTAACATAAAAACATAGTTATATTTGTCAACAGTTACCTTGACATCAGCTAATGTTTGAAATTTATTAATTTGTCAATAGCATCACTGGCTGTGGCAACACACCAATTCGGTTTTAAGTGGAATACAGGGGTGAATACAAAATGGTCATTTCAACTCTAATATTTGACAGTCCCACTCCACTGTAAACTACTGCGATGGGGACCACTTACCATTTACAGTTCACTATTGGCCAGTCAGCCAATTTGTAAAGGAAATCACATTTTCCATATGCAAGCAACAAATAAAGAGAGCTTAAAAGGAAGCATTTGGCTTGCTTTTTGTGAGTGGGACATTTAACAAAAAATAATAATGCAGGTGCGAGTGGAGCAAAATATTATATTTTTTGCAAGAACAGGATAGATCCATCGCGAGTGGGCAGGGGAGTGAAACATCCCCTCCCTGCAGTCCTTTAGCTACAAGCATCTGCAGAATGCAGAGAAAAATAAGATGTTCAGGCTGTGATTGGCTTTGGTTTATAACCTTCATTTTCTTCCAGTATCCCAGCAAATGTTTCTGACCAGTATCACACTGATACAGATGCTGAATATTGAATCGGTGCATCCGTACTCTTTTCCCCGATATATGACGCCATGAATGTATGAAGTGAAAATCATATTAAAAGCTGTAAACATGCCAGAAAATGTTGTTGTACGCTGCATTTTAGTGTACAGCTATAATCTCTGGCGATCCGTGACATACGGCGATCATCATTGTTTTCCCAACATTGCCTCCCATTCATTTTTGTGGGAGTTTGCCTCTTGTTTCCCCCTCTTTGGTATACATGTCTTTCTGTGTCATGTGCACGTCCTGTACATATTCCATGTACGTCACTAATGCTAAACATGCCTTTTTCAATTCCAACACCTTCTCATCCCGACTCGCCATCTAATGATGCTCCCTGACCAAGCGTTGATATACATCAAAAAAAGGAGGCCTTTGCTGTCCTTATTCAATGCTTAGGGTTAGGGTTCGGGTTATGGGTTAGGGGTTAGGGGGTAGGGTTCGGTTTAAACTGGCATCAAATAAAGACGACAAAGGCCTCCTTTTGCATCGTACATCGACGCTTGGTCAGGGAACGTCACCATATGATGTGTCGCGATGAGACTGGGCGCTAAATTCATGCCAGTCAGAGATGGTATTTAAACAACACATTTCCATATCACAATATAAAAATTTTTGACTGTGGAAAATGTTGTATCGTCTTACTGTTTACCCAGCCCTAATCCACAGTGACTTTTTTGTGGAACCTCCAATGAAGAGTTACACTACAGGTGTGTACCTCTTTGTTGCTAATGAACTGATGTGCAAGAATTTTTTTATTTACTTTGTTTATTTAGTCATTTTTAATTAAGTGAAGATAATGTTTGGATATACAGTAACTGCATGCCCAGAAAAGAGAAAATAAATGAAGAGGTCCTAGCAGAAGTGCATTCTTGCTTTATATGAAGGGAAGAAAGGACCATGGAAGTGCCTTAGTGGCCCAAATCTATTATGTGCTGGAAAGGATGGTGCCTATGCCAACTAAATAAAATCTGTGCTCCATTTGGCAAGTGGTAAGTCTTATAAGACTGATGATATATGGTCATATTGTTAGCTCCTCTCTTGGAGGCTAGTAAACTCTAACATCAGACTAACACAGTCCTCATCTAAAAAGCCTAGTAATGCAGTAAAAATGTAGGTTATGCAAGACCCCAGGCAGATTTAAGTTGTGATATTGCAGCTAATCCGATTCTGGGACATTTCCCAATCCAAATACATTGTGAATTGGGAGCATTGTAAGCTAATTTGAGCAATACATTTGCAAGGCAGAGAAAGTGGCAACACTGATGATAAAATTGAAATACAGAGACACTCTTTCATTTTGATAATAAAAGTTCTTCTGTGCAGTGAGGCCTGGGGGTAAGCTAATTTCTCAGATTTTTAGCTTGTTCTAAAGGTTGTTGAAAATGCGATTCAAGCAATATGAAGTTTTGTGAATTAAAACATGCATATATATTTCACTTTGTAATCGAGTTGCATAGTTCACAATACTACAAGCAATATCTTGTGACCAGTTCCCCCATGTACAGTGTGAGTTGCTCTTTCATCACTGGGACAAACAAGGGAAGATCAAAATATCTACCTTACAAACATCAAGTTAAAATTTGATTGGCTTGCCTATAGGGTTAGAAGGATAGTTGACCTGCTGGCAGGATCTTTCCTTTGAGTAAACGTTTCCTTTGATTAACGTGTAAACATGCGTGGGTCCAGCCAGCTTGCAACCCCTATCACAACATGCTCCTTCCTGGCTGAGTACATTAATGGAACTGCCTTTCACAGTGTTGAAGTGTGGCTTTCTTGGACAGATTTGCGAAGAAGGACATGTTTTCTCGAGGAGGTAGATGGGAGTGGCCAAGGGGGTAGATGGGAGTGGACACTGAACATCATTCCACAGAAACTTTGAACATACTCGGGGTATGATATGGATTACAGTTCCAAGATAGAGTGAGTTGCGAAATGAGGTTTCCAGAAAATTAGGTCATGGAGCCCTTTTGTTTTCATCATGTTATCAGGAACTTTCTTAAAGTGAATGAGTTTTGTCTCCAATTTTCTCTTTTCTCAAGTCTGAACATTTTCCCCCATTAATGCTTGTCAATATCATTATAAGCTGGTTTATTGTTTATCCCTCAAAATAAATAGGTTTCCCTCCAAGAAAAGAAGGAAAAAAAATCCATCAATTTCCATTGTGCGCGATGGCTCGGATTTGTGTGATGGAAACAAAATAGGACCCCATACTTGAGTTGTCTCGGCTCTATCTAGGGACTCTAATGTGGACACTCCTCTATGTACCACAGAGACTTCTAGTAGCCTTGATGCATAGTCACTAAAAATGGCAGGAGTCTACAATAGGAGCCAATAAGAGTTTATAAAGTGGATGAATGGGCACTGCCTGCAATTGACAGGGAAATTACTGCACAACAGCAAGGCTGTGGGGGAAAGCTCTGTTCTGTGAACAATCGGTTCTCCACTGCTTGAGTTTATATGCTGTAACTAATACGACAGACTTTCTTCTAATTCAGTACGGACATTTTTTCACATTCCAACTATCGTGTAATTTACACACTCACTAATGGTAATGTGAAGGCCCACAACTATCAATTGATGCAGCAAGGTTGTAGAGGGAGTATGGTCACTTTTAAAAGGGGCACTATCAAATCATTTATAAAAGCTACAGATGACCTGCTGCCAGGCTGATTCAAGATAACAAAAATTCTCAACCTTCGCAGCTTAATAAACTGAAGCTTAATTTTTTTATTTTTCAAAACTATGCAATGCAGGGTTGTAACAAGAAAGAGGCCAAGGGTATGCTTCACAGACAAGTCAATCTATCAGTGCTTAAAAATACAGTTGTTTGTCATGCATTATGTAAAATCTACTTGGTTTAGTGAAGACTCAAGGAGTCTTGAGAGCAGGTGCAAATCTTCAATGGAAGTGAAATTACTTTCACTGTTTTCTGATCATAACTTGGCCATAAACCACAGGATTTCACTTCAAAGCCAAAACAAAATTATAGTTGCTAAACTTTAAATATGTAGTGAGCAAAAATTCAAAATGTGTTATTTTGAATGACCATTTCAAGCTCTTGTAAATTAGTACCAGGTTGCAAGTTTAAAATAAAGCTTATCTAATCACTTCACCCAGAGATAGGCCAACATCAGCCAAATAATACACATCACAAGAAAAATAGCTTCAATTTATTCTAACTAAAGTTCAAAATCAGGCCATACTAGACTTCAGTGCAAACATAAATCAGCATTAGCATTATTGTGTTCTCGGACCCAAATCTGTCTAACTGTTCCATCCAGCTGCTTTGTTCCAAAATTTTAAATGCAAAAACTTACTGATACTGCTCTGTGATCTTAGAAGGGGATTGAACCCTAATTTATTTATTTTTATGTTGTTATCTGAGAAATTGATGTCAGTAGTGTGTGACAATGGCATACCATTTTAAATAGCTTATGAGGTAAAGAAAAGTGCAATAATAAAAATAAATCAAATAATAATAATAATAATAATAATAATAATAATAGGCCTAATCCTGTGATTCTTTCTTAAAAGTTCTGGAAGAGCTCGATATAAAATACGATATGTACGTTGTATAATACAGTATTGAACATTGTAACATCTAAACCCCCCTAGGCCCACAATGATTATTAGAATGTCGAGTGCGATTGAAAAAAAAAATTATAATTTTAAAATAGGACGTACGTTAGTTATTCATTTTGGGAACTGAAACAAAATATGCGATCCGCACAAAATTCACGAGTAATCATTTATTTGTCATCGTAGGTAATCTGGCAAAGTATACAAACGGCAATTTTACCAGGCCTAATTACGCGCATTTATTAAAAAGTAACCTTAAACTTTTAAATTTATTTATTATCCAGGTGGTTTACTAGCTATGTCAGTATTTCGGTCAATGCAATAAAATACATGCATCGTCTTAGCTTACTTCTTCAAAAAGCTTTCGATGCAAAAAAAAAAAAAAAAAAAAAAAAAACCTTGGCGTACGCAGAATCTGCGTCCAAATCATTGCGATTGAAATTTGACATTTTTGTATCAAGGGATTCAGCGTAAATTGCAATACCTTACTCAATCATTTCAACTGTATCGGCAATTTATAAATTCCACTTCCACTCAAAAACAAGCCAAGAATGTTATAATTTATTTCGAACCTCTACTCCTCAGTTTTCAAATTATGAGACTTTCAAAACATCTCAGCTTCTTACCGTCGGCGCTCTATCTCAGCAGTTGTTATTCTTTTCTTTATTCCCCGAGTAAGGTGGTAGGAAAGTATTCCCTTGGTTTAGCTGATCCCCTACAATCCAAGCCTCCGAAAGCCCGAACAGCTCACTCTCAAATGTGTACTACGGTCATCTGTTTATGTCTGAATTACATCTCTGACCCTCCAAGCGCAATGAAACGCCTACTGGCCATTTTGCGCTGTTGCGCACTGATGAGCTCAAAGAAGAGTGTCGAACTTAATATTGAGGGTGATGGTGTCTCCGCTATCCCTCGAGACCTCTGCTTCGATGACCAATAAGCGTCACAGTTATGCCACCCTGACACTTGCACGACAAATGGTTTACGCCATGACACGCAATTTGGCGTGCCAATGAGGGAAGTGCTCGTGACCGTGTGTAGGGGGTGCGGCAGAGGTGAAAAAGTGCGTGCCAGACCTTGTTGGGAATTTCAAAAGCCACCCTGACACTCGGTCAAATTTTGGTCCCGTAATGCCCCCCAGTATGGCCAATCGAGGCGTGCAATTTTAGCAGCACAAAATATGTCAAGATGGCAAGGTGACACATAGTTTGCGCCATGTCGTGCCACCTGTCACGCATAAGATAAGAAATGTTCACGAAATTCGTGAGCCATGTTTGCGCCTAAGGTAAGCACTGCTCACACAGTTTACACATTTTGCATAAAGTTAAGCTATGTTCACTCCTTGTCACTCATTGAAACGATAACGTTGTGAATGAGTGAAGTCGTCGTGCCAAGTTTTTAGCCATGACTTGGCGTGACGATGCACAAACTATGTGCAAACTAAGGGTCATTGCTCGTGAAACTCTGTCAGCTATGCTCTTGCCCCTTTTTCCCTTCATCCTGTTTATCTGTGGCAAAACTGAACCTTCTAAGAGAAAAGGCTGAGTTGCATCAGTTGGTCTTCAGGCTAACCTTGTTAGGTTGCGGGCATTGTCAGATTTCAGGCCTTGAAAACCTTCAGCAGTAGTATCCGGTTTTCTCTTACTCTGATGTTTATTCTGGGGTGTATGTATTGTGATAGAACTTTTTGCTTTTGGTGTTTGTAGTTGTGCGTTGTATTACTTTCCACTTTCAGATTATTGCGGCTGTTGTTTTTCTGTAGCCGAGAATGATCTGCGTGTGTATTTTTGAAGGTCTGTTGAGCACATAAGTGGCTAAAATAAAGGATTATCAGAACTTCATATTTTGGCTTTAAGAATATGGGACAACTATTTTCTTTCATATCAAAACAATAGTAACAATGATTATGATGGGGGGAAAAAAACTATGCCTGATTGAGTAGTACACTTGGTCTATAAAACTTGTATCAAAATTCCTGTCACCCATTTTATCAATATTGAGTGGAACCTCCTCAGGAGATGATCTACTTCAGTCGGTGTTTTTTTTTTTTTTTGTAATGTCTGATATGGTTGGTGAACACTTCCAGGGGTACCTTTCATATCATTTAAAAATCCCTGAGGTTTCTTTGTTTAAGCTCCCAGACTGATTTTGATTCCGACCACGTTTTCAACAGGGTTCAATTCCAAAGACTGAGATGGTCTTTGTAAATTTTGTGTTCTCAAAAGCATTTCTTTGCTGATTTTCATGTAAGTCTGGCATCATTGCTGAAAGGCTCACTTACCCTCTTGGCCGATACAGCCAGTTGCTTAGCCAAGATCGCATGGTACTTATACTGAACTTCCAATACGTCATCAGTCTTAACATGATCTCCTGGACCACTAGCAGAAAAACAACCCCAAATCATATTATTGTGGCTATCAGGTACTTTTCATCGAATGAATCTGACAAAAAATGCTGTGGTTGTGAATGGTCAAAACTTTAATTTTAAGCTCATATGACCACAGCAAACAATTTCAATAAAGTCTCAATAGCTATTAGCAAACTGTCAGCAGCACAATTAGTTGGTTGTCCCGTAACGGGTTATTTTGTGCAATGCTTCCTAACAATTTGTGATTCTTGGGGTTTTCTTTGCCACCCTAACCATTCTCCTCAGTATGCATTAGGGCAGTACTGCTACTTAGCTTCTGTTCCAAACTTAAAGGAAAAAAAGCCTTTTTTTAGCTCTTACCAAAAAAGACTATATGTTCCATGTTTCTTCTTGTTCCATAAATATTTTCTGTGAATTTTTGCGATTTTTATGTACCAAGTAATCAAACCTCAAACTTTTGTAATACAACTAATTAGCATAAGTTCATGAATGCCGCCATTCCTATATTTTTGCCAATCCAAAAATACTTTGTGTGGCAATGTCCTGGATGTTTTGACGTGCTTGGCCACCAAGAAATCAGCTGATCTATATACAGTGTATCCAAATTAGTCTTGATTATCACTCATGCTGCAGTTTCATTTTACATTGAATGATCAGGGTCCGATATTACCAATCATTATGAAAACCTGAGTGACAAAATCAGTGGTAATACCTCTGTGTGTGGCTGTTGATTGCTCCAACAAAACGGGAAACTCGGACCTACCCGTGGGAATAAGCTTGCACTTATTTCCTTTGGTGAAGACTGACTTGATAAGATAGAGGTGCCCACAGAATATCCCTTCATAACAACAGCTAGTCCTGGCTAGTTCACAATCAACTTCCTTTATTCAATAGCGCCCCCAAGGGGGGCTCGCCACCCCACTGACTCCCCCAGATCACTGACTGCATTAAACCATGGACTGTACATCAAAGAGGTCACGAAAAAACGGAACAATTTCATTTTTCCAGAAATGTGGATAAATAGATAGATTTTTCAACATGATAAGACTTGTAATTAATTTGAGGAATGTATGGTCTTGACTACTTGTACTGTAAATTTGGACAGGATTCATTGGTTTTTGGCCTTGCAGTAGACAAATTAAGGTTAAAAGACAGGCTATTTTAAATATAAATGTGTAAAAAAATTGCATAGGTTTTTCTACTCCGAAAATAATAATAGAAAATATGATTTGTGATGTCCCAGGTATTGTTTTCATGATAATATACTTCTTGAGCTTTCTCTCAGTGAGAAATAATCCATTTATCCTTATCCATTCCGGATATATAGCCATAACAATATGGGGTAACTTTGCACAAAATTTTCGGAGGCACCAACATTTAAAGACTCCTGTACAAGTGCAATGTAATACAATTGATGTCCTATTGGCATTTTTCACTTGTGCTAAGCCTCCTCTCTCAGATTGCAATGGAAAGGTTTGTTCCAATATTCCTGCCTGTAAAGGTTTTTGTGATGAAAATGGACAAATATTTTCTGTCCCCTTATGTCACGTCCTTCACACACCAGCTGTAGGAAAAAAGTGCAGTGAAAAAAAATTTGAAAAAAATATGTTTTTTATAGAGCCAATAATTACTTATCTCTAGGTGACAAAAAATATTCCAGATATCTCTTCCATAGATATACAGAGTAAAATGAATGATTCCGTCCCCTTTCGATGTCACGTCCGTCACAGTGACCACAATCATATAAATGCTGTTTCTCCTTATTTCCTTCCTTAGCTCATGAGGGGTAGCATCTGAAAATATGTTTTATTTAAATTTCATCCATGGTATAAGGCCCTGGACATATCACATTGCATTTTTTTGGGGGGGAATATCTCTTCAAATAACCTTTACAGTGCCATCACTTGTTCCAATGGCCAAAACTAGGGAGTGATGACACCAACATCGTTCCTCCATATGCAATATTTTATGGACCAATAGGCTTGACTGGTGAAGATCCAGGGTGCCAGAGTTGGACAGAGTCAGAGCCACCTTCCATGACCTGAGGACTAATGGGATCAATACATTAAAAAACCTGATCTTGAACTTGGACAGTTGACAATTGACAGCAGGATGGGTATTCAGGACATTAACTTTAAAATGTTGTTCAGTTTTGATGAAGATAAAAAAACTGGTTGAACAGCTGTGAAATGTTCTTGATGTTGACTTAATACTTGTAGTTAAAGTTTCAAAGTTGGACAAAATTGGACAACTAAACTTTAGACCATATTTGTTTACAGGGGGGTTTATCAGGGCAATCTGACTAGTTTTATTAACCTAGTTATTGTATTCAACATAGGTTTTGGAGCTTGGGATCCTGTTGAATAATGCATCACAGAACGTTTTGACAACTTGTGCAAATGTAAACTTGCCATTAAAGCCATGGGAGTTATTATTTCTTGACACTGAATTCAAAAGATATCCAATGTATTGTTAAGGATAAAACACATTCACTTCCAGTTGTCACTCATCATGTCAGTACCCTTTCCAACCAAGCAAAACATTAACAAGTGACTGAAAACTGAGCCAAGGGCGACTGTATTTGTGGAGCTCCCCACATCATATTATTATGTTAGGGGCAAGTCCTTTATGAGCATTGAAAAAGATCTGAACATTTTCTTGTTGCTAATGGCCAAAACAAAGGCTGGTATGCAACTTCAACATTTCAAAGTACCATTTAATTCTATTGAAAAGCATTGACTCCGTAACATGTCACTTATGCCACGTCTGTCACACCACGTCATGTATGTCAATCCCATATCCCATGGAGTAAAATTAAAGATAGTGCATAAAACTGTTAGGGATGGTTAATACTTTGTTATAACAACAAATTAAGAGAGTTTATTTTACATTCAACTCATTAAGAATTAAACTGCAAAAATAGAAGACAATTATTTTGGTCATTGGGGACAAATTTTAAATATCATGGCATCGTATTTTCTGTTGGTTGAAAAAAAAATGTCCTGTCCCTGTTTATCTGATCGCATCTGCCTCCTTGTGACTCTAAATCCTCAGAAAACACCATCTGGTTCATTTAATGCTGTTGGCGTGGTCTTAATGGTGTGTGATGGACATGACATAAAAGTTCGATAGCATCAAATTCAACCACAGCATTTTCCAAGATGGATCAAAATATTTACTTTTCATTATGATTTCCATGTATTTGAACTAGTCCAAGATAAAATAAGTAAACAGACCCTTAACTGGCAATCATAAAATACACACCCTAATTTTTTACAGAAGTGTTCCATTTTTCGTGACTTCGCTCATATAGTCCATGTATTAAACATGGACGTAGCCTCCGTGACGTTACTAATAGGTTTCTGAACACCCACTGTGAAGCGCATTTGGTCGCCAACTTGGCCCTTCCCTGACTCCGCCTATCTCTCGGCTAATCCAAAAATGTGCTGTATTGAAAACTATTGGGAATGTTTGTGTGTTTTTCTGAAACTTGAGGCAAATGTGTCAGATGCATATTGTCTTTTTAATGAAAAGCAGTCAAGGACAAAGCCTAGGAAACATCATACACTACCGGTCAAAAGTTTTAGGACGCCCCAATTTTTCCAGTTTTTTAATAGAAAATTATGCAGTTTAATGTCTCATTGTACTCTGGAATGAAAGCATAGACATGATAGAACAAATTAACAATTGAAGTTAAAAAAGAAAGCATGGAACCAATTTATGAACCAAAATGTATTTTAAACTTTTGACTCAAAGTAGCCACCTTTGGCAGATATAATGGCTGAACACATTCGTGGCATTCTTTCTACAATGGAAATCAAATATTCTTCAGAAAGTTCTTCCCAACTCTGTTGCAGATGTTCCCATAAATGTGTGGCACTTGTAGATTGCTTTGCTTTCACTCTTCTGTCCAGTTCATCCCAAACCTGTAATGGCTGGTAAAATAGAGAGGCCAAGTGCAACGGCCAGGGAGAGTAGCACAGAAACAATACATACACAGAGAATCACACAGACCACCAGAAAGAACTTGCGCTTCCAAAGGACGTATAATAGTCCGAAAATCGGAAGCAATGCGAGAGAGAGAAAAAGTAGAAAAGGGAAAATGCCTACAGAGGAAGGAACTCCAAAAATAACTGGAAGATATAAAGTCACACAAATCCTGACTAGAGATATCTTCGGCTATAGTGCTTAGCTACAAACACACACTCTAGCAAAGGAGGCGTGGCGGACTTCGGGCTTATATAGAGTCCGGGGAAGTGCCGCCCCAGTTCAATCAGCCAGCTGGTTAAAGAATCCGATTGAAAAGGAATTCGATCTCGTCCCGGGACGAGAGCACCAAAGAAAAGTCCAAAACACACGCACGCCTCACAAACCATGACAAAACCATCTCGATGGGGTTTAAGTCTGGAGACTGTGCTGGCCACCCCATGTTTTCAAGCTTACCATCTTGTTCTTTTTTCCTAAGGTAGTTCTGGCAGAGTTTGGACTTGTGTTTTGGGTCATTATCTTGCTGTGGGATGAACCCCTGACCAACTAGACACATACCAGAGGGTACTGCATGGCGCTGCAGAATGCTGGCAGTTTTGGATCAGGGTGCCTTTGACTCTATAAGTCACTGACCCTGGATGCAGCAAAACAGCCCCAGACCATCACACTTCCTCCTCCATGTTTGACAGTTGATGTCACACACTGAGGAACCATCTTTTCACCTACTTGACGCCGTACAAAAAACCTGGGTAACCTTACCTTTTGTTTAAAACTTCTGACAGTTCACCACTTACCTTTGTACCATTTCAAGCTATTCGTTGGACTGGAACTGCATAATTTTCAATAAAAAACTGGAAAAATTGGGGTAGCCTAAAACTTTTGACCGGTAGTGTATGTCTTTATTTCTTGTGAGTGTTTATTAGTTTGGACTGTAGGTTGACAGGAAAAATATTGGAGAGTGGGGGGCATGCAGTACATGATCACGGTGTGGAACGGCGGACTGATTTGGTGTGCCACCCTAAGATTTTCTCTGGCCCCCTTTGGCCACCCCTATGAAAATTTTCTGGGGGTGCCACAGCCTTTATTGACTCGTTTTCCAATCATAGTAATAATCCGTTGGCAAATGAGGACACGGCTTCTCTCCCTCATGCGATCTGACAGCGACGAAATAATGGGCTAAATTCAGTACAGGAAAATAATTTGCTCAAAAGCAGGCCCATGCTTCGTGAAAAACAAACTTTTCTGAAACTTCCGCGCTACCTTGTTGCGGACATCATGTGATTTAACTTGCACTTCATTATCGTTTTAATTGCTTAAAAGAAATAAAAGACCATTTGAAACATCTTTATGCAATTTCATAGCTTCCGGCCCCTGAGAGAAGAGAAGCGTGAGAGTTCTGGAGTCATTATGACTCCGGAATTCTCACGCTTCTCTTTTCTATATGATTCTATGCTGCTAGAGGTGAAATCTACCGAAATGTACTGCAAAGCTTACATGTACAAGGACTTCAATTCTGGGTGAAAATCTCTTAAATACGCGTTGATTGAATAATGACCGACCCTCGACTGATTCCAATGAAATTTCGCATTTCACTCTCGGTACAGCGTGGGTTCATTAAAACGTGGAACTCGGCAATTAAATATAATTTTGTTTTCCAAAATAAAATTATAAAGCGTGAGATTGCCGACTTCTGCGCGAGAACGTGATATGCGACTCAAAAGCATGAGACGCAAGGTGCATGCGCGAGAGTTGACAGGTATGCAATTTTGAATGACGCTGATTTAAATGCAACAAATTACGTGTCAACTTGAATGATTGTCGTCAATGGGGAGAATTAGCAACACCTGGTAGTGTGGAGTGTTCTCGGAGTGAAAATAATGATAATTATGAAAATGATTAAGGACAAGTCAGGACAAATAACTATTTTAAAAGGATGTCCCGCTCCCCACCAAATTTTCAGTTCTCGCTAAGCCATTGATTTTATTTAAATTATGGCCTCCGCGCGCTCAAGAGTTCAGGTGTCCGGGTAACGCAGCAAGCTACTCCGATTCCAACAAACATGGCGCACCGCACACAACGTATAGGTCTGATCTTCTCGAGCTGATTAAGTCGTTAAAAACGTTTTTCAACATATTTGAATAGTCGGGGCAGTGTACTTTTATTGGGCAAAAGCTGAAAAAGGGTCTTTTTTTCTATTAAGAAACTTTTGCTTATGGCACTGACTGTGCTCAACTGTATTTTCAGCTGTATATGTATTTTCTTACAATTCTTCATATGTGTAGGTCAACAATTTTCTTCTTTTTTTGAGGCAAAGGCTTTTGGGTTTTTCTTATGATGATAGATGACAAAGAGATATCACATGGTTGTGACCGCATATTAATATCCCAGTGAAACAGGAAATGGTGAAAGACAGTGATACTGTTTCTGGTGACAAAGACCAAATTTGTTAAAAGAAAAAAAATCTAATTTCATCTCAGGCACTTTCTTGATAGTGTTATTTGTAATACTCTAAGGGTGCAAAACATTTAACCACAATACTATAACTTTTGGCGGTTTCAATCATTTTGACTCTGGTGTTTTTGATTAAAACATGCTATCATTCAAAAAAGAGTTTTTCTGTACAAAAGATTTTTAGATTAAATATAGCTCAAGTGATTTCACCTAAGTTCATACTAAACAATTTTGGTCATTATGTAAATTGTTTATTTTATTGATTTTTGATCTGGAAGGGTGTCAATAATTCCTGAGTTGATTGTACGGGTGTGGTCAGGTGGCCATGTTCCTGTCTGGTTTCCCGCAGCAGACTTACAGGCGCATTTTTGCAATATTAAACCATGCATAGTTTCAAAGTTTAGGCTCTAAATAAATATACTGCATACAAACCATACATGTTTTTCTGCAGCAGATTGAGATATTCATGTATTTATCACCCTTGTGACTTCCCTGTGTATTTACTGCAAAGACAACAACTGCCACAATGCATTGCGATAGCTTACTACTCCAGACATGGTCTCAACCCTGCGTGGATCTGTGATGGACGGGTTTCATAGCATTCCCTGGAGAATCTTCACATAACTGTAATGCATTCTCAACTTGCAGACTAGAAACAAATCTCCTGGTTGTTGTCTAAAATGAATTCTGACGGACGCGGCCAAACTGCACATTTTTCATTCCATAAGCAAAGTAAGTAATGATAATCAAGACTCACTTTTGCCCTCTGACACCCCCGCAGGGGAAGAAAGGAGAGGTGAGTGAGCTAGCCAAGTAGCTGTTTTCTTGCATTTTAATGCAATAATCATAAGACAGCGTGTTTTTAAAATTTTCCAATTGCTAGCAAGCTCCAGCCAACTGATTTCACAACTGTTAATTGACAGTAACGATACTTAACCGAAATGAAATGGACAGTGCCAAAAAATGGTGAGCAAAATTTCCCGCTTGCAAGCTTGTTCCGGCCCGCTACAACTGTAAGCTAATAAAAGCCTTAGGTAACTGATTGAAACGTAACATTACAGAAGACTTGTAATCTTGCTAGCGTTCTGTAAAATGTATTGTCTGTAACATCCTCTATTCTCTTAGTCTGAGCGCCATTTCTTTTGGAAATGTTGCCCCTGAGTGCGGCATCAAGAGCACGCATTCTGGCTATCCAGAAGGGGAGACCAGAAATCCAAGCTGAAAAAGCCTGTCGTTCTGCCTTACCTCCAACTATGTCACATTGCATGTCAAATCATGGTGCTAAGGGGGGCCAAGCAACAGATTTTTGCTGCTGATTCCCAGACATACAGAGAACATTGGTGAAAACCGAATACAGTATTCAAACTATATCCCTCATGGGGATAAGGTTGAAAATCAGCAAACTGTCCCTTTAATGACTGGGATAGGAAACTTGAAACCCAACTCCATTTTTTTCTTACTCAATAAGTCATTCATTGCCAATACCAATTGGTTATTAATGCTTGCTGTGTTTTAGTGAGTAGATGGCTCATACGCTATTATGACAATTGTGATAGAAGTATGTAAATTCGCCTGTCTTTACTCATATAGAAGTACATACATTTTCAAAAATGTATTTCCAACTGTTGAGGTAGATAATGAATGTTTACTGTGATCCTTTCACTCAGATTGACAAATGTAATAATGCTCCAATTTTTTTGGTTTGAACCAGCTCTACACAGCGGGGATGATTCACTAAACTTGAAACAGCTCTGTGGATATGAGCCAACAGACTGACGAATTTCGTCAGCAATGTCCGCACAGATGTTCTTGATGAAAGACATATGCAGACATATATACCTCAGCCAGAAGATTCAGAGAGGCATGACATATGCATGATTTTTAACTCTCCATGGTGAAGAGGGTTAGGGTGATTCCATTTGTGTCGAACAGGACATTCAGAGAATGTTTCCAAGCTTTGTGATTAAACACAATTGTAATGGCGATATGTTTTATGGGAATGATAGAGTACTAGTGGGATGGGCGATGAAAATATGACAACCACTAAAGATTTATCGTTTTGTGATAAATAAAAGAGAAATCTGTTGCGTGTCACACGAGATACAGAAAAGACTGACTTTTTGGAAAACTGAGTGGTGAGGATGAATATTATTGAAGTGCTACTTAATGAATATTGTAGACACATAAGAACACTTTAATGGAGTTGCAACTTTGAAATGATCTTTATTGAAAATATGGGCAACATAAACATTTTTGGGAAATATGTGTCGTACGGGACATGCAAAAGTGTTGTAAAAGACATCTCTTAAACTAGTTCAAAATACCTAAAGATACATCAATAAAATCACTGTGTTTTTCCTTTTATTTGGACATTACCCACGAGAAACTATGAAATATAATCATTTTGAAATATATGAAGATTATAAATGTAGCAAACTTTCATGGAAAAAAGCAATCTGTGTAAATGTGTCATATGGGACACAATGAATAAGGTACAGGACAACATGTACAGTACCAGTCAAAAGTTTGGTCACACTTTGCTAATGTCACAGCGCTCTGTTTTTAGAGAAATCTAAATGGCTTAACCTCTCTATATAATCTCAAATGGAATCTGGTAAGAGGTAAACAGTCAGAAGTTAAAAGAGAATAATTTACTTGTTTGAATAGTGTCCAAAATTTTAGAATTCTCAAAGAAGCAATATTTTGCAAAGTAAGCAGACAAACAAGCTCTTTCCATTTTCCAACAGCCAAATTAAAGATAAGTTGTTTTGGAATTTATTGGGCAATAAAAAGTCGATGAAAAGCAAACCACAAGTGCAGCACATCTTTGGGAACTTAGACGGCCGCTCAGCAGCAAACTCATTATAGCCTTATAACTGCTTTTGTAAAAAAAAAATGTGAGTATGCTCTGTAAATATGACTGAAAATGCTGATTAGTTTGATGTATTTAAGAATTAGATCTTTTTTTTTTTTTTTTTGCAAAATAAATGGTACCTATTTCTTTAACATGTCTTGTAAGAAAAATGTGGGTATGTCCAAACTTTTGACTGGTACTCTATGCATGAGTAAAGTTGCATGTAGCTCATAACAAATGTAGGTACAAAAATTCCCACAGTACCATTCCCCTTTGAGCAATCCTACAGTTCATCCCACTCCTTCTCTATCCCTGGCGAAAGGGTTTTTCGCGCCCAAGGCTCATTGATGTACGATGTCTATGAAGGCTATCCTTCTGGTCCAAACCAGTGAAAGGGCTACTGTGGCACAAGTCACCATGAATTTAAATGATTCAAGTGACATCGGTTTGATGGAGCTGTTTTGTTTGCACAAGGGGGACATCACCGTAGGCAGGAGGTTTTAATCTTATGGCTAATCCGTGTATTAGATGCACTTAGATCTATTCTTATAACTGGAATGAGGAAAAATATTTTGGTCCACAGAACAGTCTAATTAATGAGAAGTCAAAGCCTGTCATACAGGACAAAGTTCATATTTGTCATTAATAATAGAAAGGCTAATTAAATAATTTCTGTTTTGCATTATATAATTGCTTTTATAAAGAATTTAGAGAATCCTGTATAAAAAAAGATTTTAGACCCCCAAACTAAACTGGGGGCGCTAACTTTTGTGTCTCCATGTGCCGCAGTGGACATTAGAAGAAAGAGTCGTCCACATACCAGAGCTCATGTCCATGTGGACATAAAAAATTTTGAGGCATAGACAGACAGGCATTATATGAGGCATTAATGATGATCCAACCCTTTGATGTACAGCAGTGCTTCTCAAACCTGTCCTGGACGACCACTTGTCCTGCATGGTTTAGATCTCTCCCTGCTCCAGCACAGGTTACTCAAATGATCTCGTCTTTATCAACCCCCAAAAGCTGCTTGATAATGGGCTAATCATTTGAATCACCTGTGCTGGAGCAGGGAGAGATCTGAACCATGCAGGACAAGTCAAACTCCAGGAGAGGTTTTGAAAACCCTGATGTACAGTTTTAAAAGATATGAGGGTTACTATTTTACAATTATTCCAAGGACATCAATATTACTCTGACAACAAAGGCTAAATTTGCAAAAATTCTAATTTTGGGACTTTTGTCCTTAAAATTTAATTTTGAGGTTGCATGGGTGATGAAACTCACTTATTTTAGACACTTTGGACATTAAACTATGATCTGGCAACAGTGGTTGCCAATTTGATGCAATTTCTTAATTTGACCATTTTTCCATGTTTTTGTAAGGAATCACCCATTAGTTTACATGTGCAGACCAACAGGGGATGAAGGCTTTGCCATGTGCTGCAATGAATTCCTGATTTCAGGAAGGAGCAGTAGAATCTTATTAAGTATATAAGGTAAAATTTTCATGTAAATTAGTTAGCTTTTAATTTTACATCGTAACCACTTTGATAGCTTCTGTAATAATAATAATAATAATAATAATAGTAATAACAATGTTCTGTGAGCAGGATTTTACTGGGGCAAGCAGCACTGGAATAAACTAGAATGTGTTTTTACTCGTAAAAACGTACGTCTCCCCCCTGCCCCACCTTCCCTGCCTAACCCACCGGATGGATGGACAGACAGACAGATAGACAGGCACATACCAAAACGCACCACTGCAGGACCTGAGTAATAAGTATGTAAAGTTATGCTAAGATCATGCGAACTGTTTTAAACTTACACTCCGGACAAAAATTGATGACATCCGGATGGACAGACAGACAGGCACATACCAAAAGGCACAAGTTCAGGACCTGAGTAGTAAGTATGCAAAGTTTTGTTAAGATCATGCAAACGGTTTTGGAGTTACGCCCCGGAAATGAAGTGGGAACGCCGACGCGAACACAAACGAGAACTCAGCCTAAAACAATGTGGGGAGGTATAATTCAAAAAACTAGGAAACCAAAGACGGCAAATACGCAGATGAGCCAACACATTATGACCACCTGCCTGATCTGTTGTTGCTCCTCGTCAAGCAAAAACAGCTCTGTCAAATTGACGCGAATGCCTGGACCCAGGGTTTCCCAGCGTAACTATTCCCAGAGCATCGCAATCCTTTCACCAGCTTGTCTTCTTTCAACAGTGCATGCCGGTGCCATCATTTCCCCTGCTAAACACTGCTGCTGTACGTTGCACATGCTCAGTAGATTCACTGAGTAGATGTAACAGAAAACAGGACTCATCCAGCCAGGTGACCCTCTTTCATTGTGCAGAACTCCAAATTCAATTCTCCCATTCCTGCTTTTGGCACTTTTGATGGTGAACGGGGCTTAGAACGGGCACTCTGACTGGTCTGCAGCCTCATACCCTGGGGGTGAAATACACTATGTGTGATGACTTATTCCTTATGTGACCATCATGAAAATTTTATGCCACTCTGTCAGTCTGGACCACATGGGATAAACCTCTTTGTCCATTGATGAGCCTTGAGTGCGTAATACCCTGTCCCTAGTTCGAGTTTGTTTTTCCTTGGACCACTGTCAGTAGGCACCCCTCACAGATCACCGGGGGCACCCAACACACCAAACCATTTTGGAGATGCTCCAAGCCACTCATCTGCCCTCAGTGGCTTCGCACCTGTCATTGTCACCCAGGTCCCATTTCTACCATATCCAATACATTGACCATGAGACCTGACTGTTCCTTTACTGTCTAAGGTCAGTTCAAAGACCTTGACAGGTACCGTTGTAATGAGATGATTTAAATTGATTCATCTGTCAGGGCTCATCATGTTTTGACTCATCTGTGTACTGTGCACCATATTTACCTTGAATGCACCTTAATTACTTGGCTACTTGGTTGAGTCGATGTAGAACTCCTTCTATGAAAGGGAAATATTGCTAGCAAAGAGAATGAGTGAGCTGACGTAGAGGTTATAAAACACATTAAGAGCTGCTAATTTTAGAAAGGACTCACGATAGAGACAAGCATGAACTATATCTATTTTCATGTTCATTGACAAACAGTACCTCACGAACATAAAAAAAATGGCACAGGGTAAGCTCTCTATTGGTTATCATTTTATAATTACATTACCTTCACTGTACATCTTCAAACATTTACTCCAGAACAATGCCTGTAAGTAATCAAATGTATAATTACTGTTTCAACAGCAAGATTTGCAGACCAAAGATTTGCAAGCTAAGCCAATCAGTTTCATCATCATAGCAGACCAAAAGGTTTAAAGACATTGGATTCACTCAAGAAATAGTCTGATTTGATCTGACATTGATATATATGCCACAGTTTTTCAAATTACATGAAAAAACACTTTTACTAATTGCTGGTATGTATTATATCACGGTCATGCTGGGGATGAAAGGTACTTTTTATTAAATTTTTTTAAGATACTCTGCATGCACCTTTAAGTACACTGTGCTATATCATGGCATTCAACACAGTATTTATTTTATTTTTATTTTCCTTTATTATAGGGAAGTCCCACTGAGACCGAGGTCTCTTTTTCAGGGGAGCCTTGAATACAATAAAACAATTACAAAGAAGGTTAACAACACAGAGCACAGTAGAATTCTCACAATTACATACAACAATTGCAGACTAAAGGAAAACAAACTTTAAAATACAATTAAAAATAAAAAAGCAAATAATAAAATGAGTAAAAACATACAAGGACAGAGAACAAGTCCAATGTTAAAACTAAAGGCAAGTACATCTGGCCTCCTCAAGTAACATCTCCCACAGACGATTCTTGAAGGACTCAAATGGAAAAAGGCAATCAATCTTCAGAGTGTCTTGGCATCTATTCCAGAAACAAGGTACAAATGAGCTAAAAGCAGAACAGCCCAAGTCCTGGGTGAGTCTAACAAAATCTCTGACATGCTGGCTTCTGATTTTGATGGACAAAAGCCTAGTAAGATACGAAGGAAGTTTACCAAGCAATGCTTTATAAATAAATAAAATACAATGGAGCTTCCTTCTAAAATGAAGGGAAAACCACCCTACTGAACTATATAAAACACAGTGATGAGTGTGGAAACCATCACCAGTGATAAAACACAGAGCGCTATGATAAATTGCATCCAAAGGTCTTAAAGTACTATCAGAGGCATGCATGTAAAGGACATCCCCATAGTCAAATAAGGGTAAGATTGTTGCCTGGACAATCCTCTTCCTACTCTCTAAAGAAAAGCAAGATCTGTTTCTGTAAAAAAACCCAATTTTTGTTCTAATTTTCTTGGACAAGTTGGACACATGCATTTTAAGTCATGATCCAGCCAGATACCCAAATATTTTTAAAACTGTACTTGCTCAATTTTAGCACCAGACACAGAGAAAATTGAGTCATTTGGCTTAATTGCATTCCGTGCAGAAAAAAACATGAACTTAGTTTTATCAGTATTTAAAACAAGTTTCAGATCAGCTAGAGCGTGTTGAATAAGGTCAAAAGCTGATTGCATGTAGATAAGGGCCTGGGCACACGTTGGTGCAGAAGAGTACAACACAGTGCCATCTGCATAAAAATGAACCTTGCAGTTTGCAATATTACGAGCAATATTATTTAAATACACTGTGAATAAAATTGGCCCAAGTATGGATCCTTGGGGTTCTCCTTTTGTCACTTTTAAAAATTGAGACTTCGCATCCCCAAGCATAATAGCTTGTGTTCTATTAGAGAGGTAGTCCTGGAACCACAAGCAGGCAACACAATCAAGACTAATGGAGAACTTTTTTTAATAAAACAGAATGGTCTACTGTATCAAAAGCTTTTGCTAAATCAATAAATAGGGCTGCACATTTTTGCTTATTATCCACAGCTGATACTAAATCATTTATAACCACTGAGGCTGCTGTAATGGTGCCTGAAGCCAGATTGCTGTGAAGTTAAAATGTTGTTGAAAGTTAAAAAGCTGCAAAGTTGTTGCTTAAAGTAGCCAAAAGTCCAAATGACTGGATGTGCATGTTTGAATAAACAAGCACTCATACACAAACACACAAGTATGTGTAAATTTGTAGAGAAGGATCAGATTAGTGTTAATTCTGGTGATGTTCCCAGAATAATTGTTGCAATGAGACCCGACAGCTTCCTGTCCAAACATGCGGACTCGTTCTGCTCACCAAAGCAGTGCATGAAGGAGTGCAGAGTCAGAACTCACACGCGAACCCACCTCACGGGTTTTATTGGAAATCGTGGTCGGGCAATCCAGGTCAAAAACAGGCAATGAGACTTCAGTACAATGGGGCAAATCCCGAGTCGTAATCAATTAACAGTCCAATAGTCAGAACCAGGAAGTCAGTATGCTAAAGCCAAATCACAAATGGAATATCGAAAACAAAATGACAAATCAGAAATCAATCACAAGTATTGATTATTATGATTAGTTATCATTATGATTTAAATGTTTCAACTGATCTGGCAAAAATTGTCCACAATTTAGCTTCCCATCATTATAGAGGCAAAGCTGTTCAAACTCATCATAATCTTTAATATAATGTAAGTCATTTAATCCCATACAATGCAAACTTGAGACAATAATTCAATGTTGGGTGACAGATGAAAAGAAAAGACCAAAATACAAGACCTCATGTTACTTCCTATTACCCTACTAAAAACTAATCTAAATTCCATTCCCTCAGGACTTCTACAGAGAATAAAAACAGATGTTTAAAAATCAATTCAATGTCCAGTACAGGTACAAGAGCCAGAGAAATCTCCCAAACACTGCTTAAATCCAGCGACAACAGCATAATACTATAGTCTATGTGTGATCAGGTAGTCCTAAGTCATTTGTGTCTGGAGTTCAGATGATGCACAACTTACTGGCGTCAGAGAGTCTACTGATAACGTGCAGTTCCTTCCTGTGTGTCAGCAGGTGAATGCGCCCATCTCTAGTCCAGTTGGCAGCCAGGTTATTCCTGTGTTTTTCCCGGAGATCTGCCAACAGTTTCACTCTCTTGGTCATTAAGTTCTCCAAAATATGCATTTTAGAGTCCTTCAGTGCTTTTTTCGCCTCGAAAATGCTGTCCCGAACATAATATTTGGTGAACTTGACAATAATGCCCCTTGGTTTGGCCTTCGGGTTTTCAGGCTTTTGACCAAGGCGGTGGCTCCTGTCAATCTCCATAGGCTGCACCTCTATTTTGAGATTGGTCTTAAAAATGTCACAAACGACTTTGGTTGTATCCTCATCTCTCTTTTCAGGTACACCAAAGACAATGAGGCAGGTCCGTCGAGAGAACTGTTCTTGTTCATCGAGATTGTCAATCAAATCATCTTACTTATGTTGCAGTTCGCAAAGTTTTTGTCTTTTAGCTCATACTGTTTGGTTTCGTTTACTGTCTCCGTGATAGACTTGCGATGGCCTTCTTAACAGGTTCAATGAAGGAATCCATCAATATTTTGCTGATTTTGTTGACAAAATTGGTGTCCAGAAATAGGATGTCCATCCGCTTGCTTATTATATTTTTAATATCAACTCTGGATAGCTGATCATCCACAGTGTTTGTAGTGGTGTCGCCTTCCTTTGTCGGCATGATGGTAGTTTTACTGCCAACAGTGACACGGTGAGAGTCCTGTTCCTGTCCGATGGGCTGACACTTTAATGGTCAGTTTAATGGACAGGTGTTCCGAACACCATAAACACAAAATTTAGTAAGCAAGCAGTGGAAGATCACTATAAAAAAATACAGTGTTTGCTGGTCGACCAGAGCACGTTTGGTTACTCCCCGTCTTGCCCTGATGACGTCATCATCAGTAAATGAAGGAAGAACTAAAGATCAAATCAGATAGGTAACAAGTACGAAGGGGAAACCCTTATGAAAAATGACTATAGTTCCAAGCTAGCTATCCTATAGTAAATGGATGGTATTTTCGCCACCATAGTGGTAGTGATACTATAGTTAATCAAACTACAGCAATACAGTTGTGTGGACTATAGTAATATCATGATACTGTTGACTATGGTAATACTATAGTTATAATGTGATGGCTACCATGCTACTCTAGTCATACTATGCAAACTATAGTAACACTATAGTTATGCCATCATACTATAGTATTACTAAGAAATGACTATAGGATATTTTCATGGGGGAAGACAAGCGTGCAGGAAGCAGTGGCTACAAATGAGTAAGCAATCAAACAAATAACAATGAACGAGCGGCGGTGCAGGTGCGGGAGAGAAAACATCAAGATCACATGACAGAGGAATGGAAATGCTAAGCTAAGACAACAAACTGATAATTAGTCTTGGCCTGATTTCAGTAAGTTTCCATGATAAACAGTGCATTCACTCCAATAACACTCAACACTATCGGGTGTTCCAGTGCTCCTTGTTATGGTTAGACAACATATTTAACTCATTTGCAAGTGAAATTGGGCACAGTATACTCCACGCTGTTCGAAATTGTGGATACATGTAGCTAATGGTTGTTTTAATTTCAACAGTCAAGTGCCGGTTAGTTAGCTTCCGTCACAGGATATGCCACTAGAGTGGAAAAAAGTTAATTATCTTTTTTTTTTTTTAAAATGTAAATCTTACTTTGTGAATGATTTAGTTCAATTCTATTTGTACAATGCTTTTCATGGACGGACTGTCACAGAGATGCTTAACAGACCAAAACGAAGGCGTGCCAACTAAATCCCAAAAATTGCAAATGAGGTTAAAAAAAACTCCCAGTAGAGAGAAAAATCCTCAAACAGCAGTGAGAAAAAAACTCCCCAGGGGGAAGAAATCTCAGGAGGAACCCAACTATAGTGGGGGAGCCCATCCTCTGCTGGCAAGCTAATTAATTGAAGTTGGATTAAAGTCTAATAAAAACTCTTTAGAACAAGCCAAGTAGTAGTGTTTGTAGCTCCAACAAGTGGCAAGAAGGGGATGGAGTAGAACCAAATCAGGACTGCAGGATAGCAGCAGCTAGCGACCTCACGGTGAGTTGCAATGCTTGAGAGGTCCATGAACTCAGTGTACAGGAGGGAAAGTTAAAGACACAGAGAGGGTGGTTAGGCACTAGATAAATCAACACCACATTAAATAAAACACTGTCCTGTGTTAGGTTCCAAGTTACACTTATAACCCTGAAGCAACTAGCCATAATTATGAAGCCTAGAAACAGTCGACCCTCCTACATCCACTTATTGTACCTCAAACGCCCTGCACTTACACAAGGTTGTATGACTGGTGTGCCCTGGCACCATTAATGCATGCTCAGAGCCACCGGTTCCACATGGACTTACTTAACACCAGCCACCAATACCATGCCAGTCTCACCAGCCCCACATAGATATGCATTACTTATAATATTTTAATATAGGATTGACTGAAGAGGTATGTTTTGAGCCTACTCTGTAAGACAGGGAGTATGTCTGAAGCCCTTACTTGTTTAAGGACATGGTTCCATAAAATTGGAGCATAAGGCTATATCTCCCATTGTAACTCCAGAAAAGAAGCAGGCATCCAGAATGCAGCTTTGAGAAAATGGGCAGCTGTTCATCTGTCAAAGATGGTCAACAAAATCAGTGCATCCAGATGTGGGTTTCCAGGATGAAAAAGGAAGGCCTTTGTGAAATGCACCAAGTGCAATGTCTTCCTCTGCATCAAAAAAAAAACCTGCTTCTTGAAAAACCACTCAATATATTAATGACACAACATTACACATCTCTTCAATGCAATGAAAGACATGCTTCTATTGAGATCAATTCAGGTTTTTTTTTTTAAAGAATTGATTTTATTGTTAGAAGAAATGAAGATGAGTTCAAAGTGTTTTGATGTGGGTACGGCCTGCATAGTGTAGATTTCAAGTCAAGATGTTTTTTTTTTTTTTTGGTCTTTTTCATCAAATTTTCAATACATGTAATATTCCATGTTTTTGTATGAAGGAAGTCCTGTTGTCCTCTACAGTGAACATGTTATAAATTATAAATAAAAAAATATTTTTCTCACTTTTTTCTTTGCAGTGTGTTTTTTTTGGACCTTTAACTCTCAGAAAATGACAAAAAAAAAATGAATATCACCCTAAAAATTTTTTTTCCAGGTCTCAGGAGGATATGTTAGTAAATTTCAAATATCCAGCAGCTTCTGAACGAAATAATCTTGAAGGGGAGCAAGGAATGACAACAGCCCCAAAATATTCTGGGGCCCAGTCATTTAATGCTTTGTAAATTTGCAAAGGATTTTAATATTCAGTTCTAAGTTTGACAGGCAGCCAATGAAGATATTTGAGCTCTAATGTGTTCACATTTCTTAGTTCTGGTCAGAACCCTCGCAGCAACATTATACATAAGTTGAAGGCGTTGCAGGGCAGAGTTAGAGCAACCAGACAATAAAACATTACAGTAGTCCAGCCCGGAGGTCACGAATGTGTGAACCAGTTTTTTTTTTTTTTTTTTTTCAGTGTCCTGAAGGGACAACATTTTTTCTCAGTTCAGATGTGTTTCTAAGATGGAAAAATGCCTCTTTTATGATGTTGTTCATTTGAGCTTGGCAAGAAAGTTCCAAATTAAAAGTAAAGCCAAGGTTTTTATCAACAGCTTTGGCAAAAACAGAGAGGCCACTTAAGTTGAGTGAAAACTCAATAAATATATCTAATTGGTTTGGGACCTATTATCTGCTTATCTGCTTTTAATCAGAAACAAAAAAAAGCCATCCAAGCTTTAACAGCTTTGAGACATATCTCTACTCTAGTTAGCTGATTGTATTCACCCATGCTTAAAAGATATGTAGAGCTGCATATCATCTGCATTGCAATGGTATTTAACACCATGTTTTCTTATTATGTCTCCAAGCGGAACCATATATAGAAAAAAAGAGCAAAGGGCCCAGAACATATCCTTGAGGTATTCCAGAGTTTACCCTGGAATACTCTGATGAGTTGCTATTTAGCCTGACAAACTGAGAACTGTCAGAGGGATAAGACTTTAGCCATTAAAGAGCATGCTTGGATATACCAACTGATTTTTCTAGCCCACGATGAAGTGTATGCTGGTTTATGGTATCAAAGGCAGCACTTAAATCAAGGAGGATCAGATCAGAGATTCAGCCACAACTTATGGAGAGAAGTCATCTTTCATTACTAAGGTGAGAGCCGTTTCTATGCTATGATGCTTTCTGAAGCCAGACTTAAAGCTCTCATATATTTTATTATATACTGGACAAAGAAAGTTAGGGATCACCCAACTTTTCGATATTAAAATATGATATGGAAAAAAATACAAACTATCAAATATTTCAAATTCAAAATTTGGGGTGATCCCTAACTTTATTTGTCCAGTATATTATTTCTTTTGCAAGAAAGAAGAAAGCTGCTGGGTGATGCCTTTCTGATGGACCTACGATAGAAGTGGGAGGTCTGAAATCGGCCTGTAATTGGTCAGGATTGTGGGATCCAATTTTTTTTTTTTTTTTTTTTTTGAGAGTAGAGGCTTGATTTCTGCCATCTTAAATGAAGTGGGAACATAACCTGAAATCAGTGAAAAATTAATTATGTGTAGAATTGGACTGCAAAGAACAGGCAGAAGCTCCTTCACTAGCATTGTGGGCATGGGATCTAGGCGACATGTTAATGACTTGGAAGAAGCAATTAATCTGGCAAATTTACTCAGAGATATAAGAGAAAGGAATTCAAGCTGGTTTTTGTATGTTGTAGGATACTCTAAGTGAAGCCGTCTGACTCCAAAACATTAGCGAATACAGATGTTAAAGAATCATCTGCCCGCTCAAGGTGCAGGTGAGTTACCCAACATAACTATTCTTGAATAGCTCAGAAATAAGTCAGACAGGAATTCTGAGAAATCTTGAATAAAGCCAAAGTATAGGCCAGGTGGGCAATAAGCTGAGCAGAGGCAGCGTTCATACCTGCCTCTAGCAGTGAGAAATTCATAACTCATGCTTGAAAGCGATCAAATGTGTTTGTACTTTGGTTAGGGCACTGAGTGAATGAAGTCATTATATATATCAGCAATGCCACCCCCTTTTCAGCTGATACAAGGATTTTGAGCGCATAAAACCTGGTGGAGAAGTTTTATTCATCTGGTTTCAGCCAGTTGTGAGACACAGTACATCAAGACAATAATCAGAGACTTATTCATTCTCAAGAGCAACTTTAGAATTCAGGGATCTTATATTAAGTGGTCCAAATTTGAGAATATAATTATTTACAAAGGCATTAATATACTTTGTATTTATGTTAGTCAAGTACAGTTTTATATTAGTTTTTGAGGCAGACTCCACAATTCATCCATTTTAGGTTCACTGGGATTCGGCGAACAAACACCGCCTCTATAAGGTTTGACCTAATCAATGGTTCATCTAACCTGGTAGAACTGAATGTCTGTAATCTTTAAGCTCTTGGTGGTCAATTGAAATAATTTAAACTGTTGGCCAATTTTATAGATAAAAGAGTGGTGCCCTCTTTGGATGCTTGAACACCATCCCTCCTCAAAAGACCAGGGGCCCTATCTTACGCCAGAGTCCCTAAGCCCGTTATTTGGGGATTTAGCATTGCGTAAGAGGCGTTACCCCGCAAAAGTTGCTATTTTGCACACCTGCCTATATCCCTAAAACACCAGCGCAACCCGTTATATTATGCATAGGCGTGGTTTGGGCGTTACGCCAGTTAAACCAATCAGTGTGCCAGGTGCCATTGCCTTTAGGAGCAGGCTGCGCTATCCCAAATCCTCAAACCGAAACCCGTGATGGAGAGAGAAGGTCGCCACGTTTCTCCGAAGACGAAGTTAAATTGCTCGTGCATGAGGTAAAATCCAGACAGGGGAGGATATGTTTTTAAGTTGACCATGAATTGTATTATTATTATTATTATTATTTGACATTGACCTATTGTTTAATGTTTGTTATGTAATAAAAAAAACATCAAGCCTACCCCTTTTGTGATTGAAACTTCAACCAAAAAAAAAGAAACAGAAAAAGAAAAAAATGCATTTCGCCACGATTGGGTCATGCCTCCAATTGAGCTGAGTGGGTGTTGGAATGACCCACTAGCATAGAAAAATAGTGCCACAGTAACCCTAACAGCAACGGGCAAGGCATACGGACAGCTGGCAGCGATGTAAACATCATCTGCAACCGGGGGACATAATTCCGTCACTGCCTGACGGGAAAGGCGCAGTTTTGTCACGCATTCTCGTTCTGTGGGAAATAATACTCAGGGCCGACGCTAGACCTGAAAATTTGGGAGAAAATATCCATCCCTTTATTGACTACAATTAGTCCTGGCTAATTCTGGATGGTTTTCCCTTATTAACACGTTTTCCAATTCAAGAATAATCAAGCGGCAATTGAAGACACGGCATCTCTCCCCCATGCGATCTAACAGCGACAAAATAATGGGCTACATTCAGTACAGGAAATAATTTAATTATGAATAGGTCTATGCACTGGCACTCAGCAACGGTATTTTTTTTTTTTTTTTCCAGTGAGAGCGGAATTTCAGAACTCTTGCGAATGAAGGTAATTTCGGCGACAAGAACGCACACTTGTTTTTGCAACACGGTCAAGCAACTTGCTGTAAAAAAAAAAAAAAAAAATATATACATATATAGACAGCTGTCCGATTGGAAAATGTAAACGGACGAAACCACGTACTTGTCACCAGAATTACCTTCATTCGCTGAAGAGTTCTGAAATGCCGCTCTCGCTGGAAAAAAAAAAAAAAAAAGTTACGTCGCTGAGTGCCAGTGCATAGACCTAATTATAATTAATTATTGTTCTGAACTGAATGTAGCCCATTTGTCGCTGTTAGATCGCATAGGGGAAGAGAAGCCGTGTCTTCAATTGCCAAATAGGTAGCGGGTGGTTTGAGGACCCGCTATACGCTTTCCCTAACGTGTGTGGTCGGAATAGCAATTGTAGGGAAAGCGCATAAACACGCCCACGAGCACGCCTCCAGGTGCAAATAAAGGATTCGGCATAATATATAGTGGGTAGTGTGGCCGCAAGACACCGTTTAGGGTTAGTGAAAGCTGCTAAATGCGTAATTCACGGGTAGCGGGTAGTGGCAACGGGTAGGGCAGTGTGAAAGATAGAGCCCCAGGTCTTTACCAACTCAGAACTGGTCTTTGTGATCAATCCTTGATTGACTCTATCGAATGTCATTTGTACCTGTGTGAATAATAATATTTTGGAAAACTTGTGTTTACCCTTATCTAGCCATTTCAAATTAATCTCAGTGTCAGCCAGCTTTTCTGAGTTTCATTTATTTTAATCATTGGAAAACTTGTGAATGAAGGAAAATGATTGAAAATGGCCAGTTTTAAGGCCCTTCTGTGCCGCCTGTACTATCAGCTCAGCAGTCGCCACTAGACAAAACTATCTCTCTATATTGGCCGGTGGAAGCAATTGCAAATCCACTTCAAAATGAAAAGTGCTGAGCTCTTCAAGAGATGGGGTTTGTGCACTGTAATGGCAGTCTTTTTACACATCTATTGATGAATGAATGAATGAATGAATGAAAGTTTATTAACGTGTCATGCGACAAAGTTGCCCAGCCCACAAAGGCTTATAAGACACCACAATCACATAAGTATAAAGATCACATAAATATGAGGCTTACATATACAGAAACACATTACGTCAAATCAAATGAGGCAGAGATAGTAACTAACAGTAAATCAAGGAACGGCTAGTTCAAATGAAAATGACAACAACGAGAAAACTGAATAAACTGAATAAAACACATAGTACAGTGAGTCAAATCAAATGAAACATAAGTAATAACTGGTTGTAAATGAAGGCACAATCAAAGGTGACAATGATAACATCGGGGAAAGCACGTTACTGCAAAGAAGATAAATAGTACGTAACATAGCTAGTAGCCTAAAACGTGCACATTCATAAAGTTATTGAAACAGCATCTGACCAGAGTAGGAATCAACAACAGACAACGACAACAACAACAAACTTCAGGTACCTCAAAGGTTAGTAATGTGGCAACAGATTATGCACTATGTGTAGATGTGGTGCTTCCGTTTAGCCCAGGCATCTTGAATAAACTTTGCGAATTCGAAAACCCCATCGTTGAATAACCATTTAAGCTTTACGTCATCCCTCTCCCAGATGATTTCCGGTGATTTCTTGTACATTTTCTGAAATAGTGTGTTTCGGACATCATCATAAAACGGACAGTAAAAAAGGAAGTGAGATTCATTTTCTATCTCTTGAAGTTCACATACCATACAAACTCTGTTTTCCTCTGGAGTGCCATTTTAGCGACCGGTTTCTATGCTCAGTGGTAAAATACCGGCCCGTAGTTGGGCGCACAAGGATCTCTGGCGTCTTGTCAAGTGCATAGTGAGGTACTTTTCAGTAACATATGAGTCCTTAACAAGAGAGTAAGTTCTTAACTTATAGGTTTGTACCACAGTTCTGAAGCCCATCTTTCTTTAAATTGCAAGACAAGGTTATCTTTTACAAGCTGAGTATTCACCTTTAATCTATTCCAGAAAATGTATTCACAATCAGAATCACAGAATATTTTGTGTAATTCCTTGCTCCATGGGCCATTGTTGCATAGGTCCCATTTGAAGACCTTTTTGGTAAGTCTGTCGTCCGACATACCTATAAGTCTATTCCAAAGTGAAACCATAGCTCCTTTCCATCTAATTTCACACGGGGTCCACCCCATATCCCCTGTTATCACTAGTTTGGGAGCAAGTTTGTATACCCCAAGGAAACAACGGATCGCCTTCTTTTGGATCCCAGACATTTATCGTGGTTTGCAAAACCCCACACTCCTGCCGCATAATCAAAGATAGGGCAAACATAAGCCTCAAATAATTGGTATACGTTTGATATCCTAGATCCTTTAGTATTTTAACCATTCCAAAAATCTCTCCTAGTGCCCTCCCTCCAGCATCTGCAAGTACACTGGTCCCCGTTGAGAAAGACAGGTGCTTGTCTTGATAAAGTCCTAAGTACTTGTAGGAACTCACATAATCCAGTTTCATCTCTCCGAAGAGGAATTCATCGGAGCTCCTCCTTAGCCCTCTATTTCGAAAGTGCAAGATTCGAGTTTTTCCTTGGTTGATCATAAGTCTCCACTTATAGCACCAGTCTGCTACAATGTCCAACATTCTTTGCAATTCATCTTCTGTCTCTGCGAGCAGAATTATATCGTCTGCATAAAGCAGCAAGCTCAGTGGTATGTCACCCAACTTGACTCCCAGCCCTGAAACCTTCACTTGATACGCAAGACCATTAACATAGAGTGAGAATAGGGTTGGTGACAGTACACCCCCCTGCTTTACGCCGAAGAGGGTTGGGAACCATTGTGTATTATACTCATTAACTTGTACACAAGCTATTGGAGACCTGTACAAGGTCATTAAGGCCTCATAAAATTTACCATCAACCCCAGTTTGAATAAGTCTAAATGCTAAAAGTTCCCTATTAACACAATCAAAATCCTTCTGGAAATCAATATAACAGGCAAAGGTGGATTTTTTTTTCTTGCATCCTGGTTCTGATAACTGTGCAAACTGTGTAAATGTGACCAATACAGGCTCTGGCTTTCCCGAAAACCATTCTGTTCATCTACAATAAGATTTGAGGACTCCAGGTACTGAGTTAATCTGTTATTCAGAATACTTGAGTAGATCCTATACACTGAGCTCATTAAACTTATTCCGTGATAGTTTAAGGGGACTCTGGGGTCCTTCTTAGCTGTCTTAGGGATGGGCTTGATAATAGACTGATACCACATGGATGGAATGAGGCCACTCTCCAAGCAGGATTGAAAGAGAGCGTGTAAAGTATGCAGTAGATTTGATTTTCATACTGAGCAGTGCATATTTCAAAGTAGTTTTTCATGCAATCCACAGCCAGACAAGAGTTAATGGTGTTTTACTCCCAGCGAAGTGACTTCTGAGTGCACAATCACTGCAAAGGACAATAGATACCCTAAGGAGATAATCCACACACCACATGCAACAGTTAAAAAATTTAAACTCCATAAACTCCATCCCACTGTGAATTACAATGCGATCTGTGAGCCTGGTGATGGTTGTAACCTTGGTTTGGCTCGGATGTTGTGTACAAGCAACATGCTTGTGATAGAAGTACTTATCATAAATTCCACTGCAGGCCCATAATGAAGTCTCTCAAAGAGGATTGACCACCTTAGGAACACAGACAAATAGGATTTTTTTTCCCCATAACATTCATCAATAAACCATTGTTTGACCATTACTATCAAAGAAAATACAAAACCCAAAACCAGTGAAGTTGGCACGTTGTGTAAATCGTAAATAAAAACAGAATACAATGATTTGCAAATCCTTTTCAACCTATATTCAATTGAATACACTGCAAAGACAAGTTACTTAATGTTCGAACAGGTAAACTTTGTAATTTTTTGCAAATATTAGCTCATTTGGAATTTGATGCCTGCAACATGTTTCAAAAAAGCTGGCACAAGTGGCAAAAAAGACTGAGAGAGTTGAGGAATGCTCATCAAACACTTATTTGGAACATCCCACAGGTGAACGGGCTAATTGGGAACAGGTGGGTGCCATGATTGGGTATAAAAGCAGCTTCCTGAAATGCTCAGTCATTCACAAACAAGGATGGGGCGAGGGTCACCACTTAGTGAACAAAATCGTGAGCTGATTGTCGAATAGTTTAAAAACAACATTCCTCAACGAGCTATTGCAAGAAATTTAGGGATTTCATCATCTACGGTCCGTAATATCGTCAAAAGGTTCAGAGAATCTGGAGAAATCACTGCACGTAGGCGACAAGGCCGAAAACCAACATTGAATGCCCGTGACCTTCGATCCCTCAGGCGGTACTGCATCAAAACTGACATCAGTGTGTAAAGGACATCACCACATGGGCTCAGGAACACTTCAGAAAACCACTGTCAGTAACTATAGTTCGTCGCTACATCTGCAAGTGCAAGTTAAAACTTTACAATCCAAAGCGAAAGCCATTTATCAACAGCACCCAGAAACGCCGCCCGGCTCGCTGGGCCCAAGCTCATCTAAGATGGACTGATGCAAAGTGGAAAAGTGTTCTGTGGTCTGACGAGTCCACATTTCAAATTGTTTTTGGAAACTGTGGACGTCGTGTCCTCGGACCAAAGAGGAAAAGAACCATCCGGACTGTTATAGGCGCAAAGTTCAAAAGCCAGCATCTGTGATGGTATGGGGTGTATTAGTGCCCAAGGCATGGGCAACTTACACATATATGAAGGCACCATTAATGCTGAAAGGTACATACAGGTTTTGGAGCAACATATGTTGCCATCCAAGCAACGTCTTTTTCATGGACGCCCTGCTTATTTCAGCAAGACAATGCCAAGCCACATTCTGCACGTGTTACAACAGCATGGCTCCGTAGTAAAAGAGTGCGGGTACTAGACTGGTCTGCCTGCAGTCCAGACCTGTCTCCCATTGAAAATGTGTGGCGCATTATGAAGCGTAAAATACGACAACGGAGACCCCGGACTGTTGAACAACTTAAGCTGTACATCAAGCAAGAATGGGAAAGAGTTCCACCTGAAAAGCTTCAAAATTGGTCTCCTCAGTTCCCAAAGCGTTTACTGAGTGTCGTTCAAAAGGAAAGGTGATGTAACACAGTGGTAAAAAGGCCCCTGTGCCAACTTTTTTTTGCAATGTGTTGCTGCCTTTAAATTCTAAGTTAATGATTATTTGCAAAAAAAAAAAAATAAAGTTTCTCAGTTTGAACATTAAACATCTTGTCTTTGCAGTGTATTCAATTGAATATAAGTTGAAAAGGATTTGCAAATCATTGTATTCTGTTTTTATCTACGATTTACATAACGTGCCAACTTCACTGGTTTTGGGTTTTGCACTTGCATCATTATTTTTTATGAGATGTAAAGTTACCATATTTTTTATTATGATAATGCAAGTACATAATCTGCCACTGTCTGTTATTTAAAAAAAATAAATAAAAATCCTTAGTTTCAGAAGGTCCACTGACATTTTTGCGTGTTTGTCTTCAAAAATGCATCATGGATAAAAAACTGTTTTTTAAAAAATGTATCTTAAATTTATGGCTCACATGCTCATAGGCTCATGGTCTCATGGCAATTGCGTTATAGCGTCTCCTTTCGAAGAATAACAGTAATTTACATGCTACCCCCTGTTATGTCTTGTCAGTGCACATCACAGTCTCCAAAGGTTATGATGTGAACAGGCGGAGGTTAAAGTGTGTGTGCTGTGTTTGAGATCACATAAAAGTATTTCCTTGTGTGACATTATATATCAGCAATTCGACAAAAGCAAGAATAGCACTTTGATTTTCTTTGGGGGTTGAGGAGGTGGTGTGTATTTGCATCCAAAAAAATCTTCTTTTTTTTCTCCATAGAAAACAAAATGAATTCACATGTTCAAAGACCACATCACTGAACAGGAATGCACATAGCCGTTATCTATTGACAATCCAACAGAGTACTGCACCACAGCTGAACCCCATTGAAAGCATTATTATTGCCGGTGTCTGAGCTGATTGTGACACTGCTGCAAGATAAGTTTATGTTTGACATTTCAATATCTCTATCTCTGTCTTCCATGTTAAGTCTCAGATGTTAGTATGCTAGTGATTTGGAAACAAAAATTGATCAAACCTCTTCGGTCAACATTTTGGATGACTTATTTTCCGCATATACCCCAATCACAAACCAAACAATGTTTCCACAGTTCCAATCACATAATATGTAGTGCATGAGCAACTAAGGTTTCAAGGATAAAGAAGCAGCTCACAATATATTCATATCCATCTCGACCAGAGTATTGTCTGAAATGAAGGCCCAGGGAATGTTTAAGATGATATTAATCATATTCTAGGTCCAAGTTCGTCTTGCTCAAGTGATTTTGGACATTCAATTATTCTTGCAGAAAAATGTGTTTTGACTTAAATTCATGATCACTCATGCAGTCATATAGTTTTGAAAATGTTTCACTGGTCAACTTTATGACCCTGCCATATAAAAGTGCTTCCAGACGGAAAATCTGGAGTTATGTCTTTTGGATAGGAATCATTATACAGGCAGAAATACATGAATAGCTGAATTTCCAGTGCTGTGAAAAAAGGATTTCCCCCCTTACCAATTTCTTCTATTTTTGCATATTTGTTATTTCTAGCAGCAATAGCGACACTCATATTGTTTTCAGATGACCCGTGTTTCCGTGCGTCATCAGGCTAAACCACAGCATAATTACTATGATACTACTATAAAACTACTTGCAATGCTGTTCTGAGCATTTTTGCACGTTTATATTTCTGTCTGTCAGTCTATTTGTCTGTTTATAGACCATTCTTGTCAACACGGTAGCATCACAACCTTTTAAGCTGCTGCAGCCTTCAAACTTTACAGGAGAGAGAAAGTGGGAGAATACTTTTTCACGGCACTGTGCATTATTCTATTCTTATACATATACAGTGCTTAAAGAGCTTGTGCATACTGGTGGATTAACCATTATAGACAGATAAAAATTATTTTGGTAATTACAAACACTGTTAATTTAGGGCAGCTGTAGCATATACTTTACATTGGGTAGTGGTCTAATAAATTTGTTAAGCACTGTATATGTATATATGTATATATATGTTTCTTTTCAGTGGTTGGCTCTGTACTGCACAACTTTAGATTTACAGTGAATTAATTCAAATTCTTTTGTCCAGGGGAGCCAAGTTTTGGACTCCTGTGGGTGGTGAGGGAGGTTTTTTGTAGGGGTTCTGGTTTTTTCAATAGCCTTCAAGCCTTGAAGTTGTGCATAAGCCTAAGAGATGAATCTTGAAAATTTAAGTTCTATATTTGCCTCGGTGATGAATTGGGAATTTGGAAAATGTCAATCGTCATTGATTGGTTGGAACATGTAGAGCCTGTAGGTGTGTTTCTCAGTCACAGCCCTCCATTTTGTTGTGCTCATTAGTACCACTCAAGAGTCATACCTCTGACTGGCTCTGGAGCTCTCTCAGGAAATGTGTCTGGGGGCCAGGTCCTGAGGATGCCATTCGGGGCAATCTGAGGAATCTTATGTCAAGTTTATGCTGACGTCAAGCGATGGACCCACTGTTATGCACATCCTTTCTCTTGTTTGAATGGGAGTGCATTCACAGGGCATAATTGTACTGGCACAGGGCCAAAAAGGGCTTTTGTTTTCATTTCAGTGAGACTATAGGGCAGAACTGGGGAGAGGTCAGGATAGGCGGCCACGTCCTGCTTTTCAAACCTTCTGAACTGAGGACATGAGAAATGCAGAAAAAGAGCAGAGGTACCAGGCAGACAAATAAATTTGGAAGAAGCTTTGAGAAATTGATAAACAGAGTTATAAATAACACGAGTGACATGAACGGGCCATTCAGGTCATTTCCTATTTTTTAGGGCACTTGCCTTTATTTTATGGACAATTACAAAGTATTTCATTAATATATCATATAAAGGGAACATTATTTGTTGCCTTCTCGTCACTTGAAAAAAGACCAAATGCAGGATCATGACCGAAGAACAAGGGCCGTGTTCAAAATTGCAAACTCGTTTGCTACATACTGTACACCAAGCCAGTATATGTGGGATACTACTTAGAAACATACTGTTCACCAAGCCAGTATATATGGGATTCTACTTACTAGCATACTGTACACCAAGCCAGTATATATGGGATAATACTTGCCACTCTCCATCGATGTAAATAGTGTAGTAGCCAGTATGTGACAAAAAAAAAAAACCAAAAACACAGGTCATCTTTTACAACCACATGATCTCCAAGCTCTTAAGATCTCTGCACATACAAATACCTGCATTATGGTGTGTGAAGCCTAGTGTGCAGGATTCAAGCATGGAGAGGAAATCAATTTCACTTCATTTATTGATTCAGGAAGAGTAGTCAGACAGACTGGTTCAATGGCTAAAAAAGGACTGCAGCACCAACAAAGAATGCAGAATCAAAGTCTAATAACAAGCAGAGGATCATTAACCAGACAGAATGATGCACAGGATCAGAAGCAGAAGCAAATCCAAAAAACAATCTGAGGTCATGGCCAAAAAATGCAGACACTAGGAAATCCAAAAATCATAAATCGGTAAACAAAGGAAGTCAAACCACAGGAAGGCAATCACTAGCAAAGGGCTCATATGGCATAGAGGGCAAAACTCTGAGAAAAACTCCCAAAGCTAGACAGAAAATAATGGGTTCTAATACACTGGGGAATGATTATAAAATGGCAGGCAGGTGAGCACAGGGAGAGAGAGCATGAAGAGGGGCGTGGTTACAAACAAGGGAACTAAGAGCAATTATTACAAGGAGTGGGGAGCAGGAAGGGTAAACACAGACACGTGAAGCATGAAAACAAAATAAAAACACAACAGGATAAAACTGAAACTGATTCATTAAAATACTAACATAACTTACCGAACACTAGCATGGTGGAGCTGACTGTGAGAAATTGAACGTTGGCTCCAGAGCTGAGTAACATTAACATGAATGCCAAATACAGTCTATATCTGCAAATAATCACACTTATTTTGACATTAATGCTAATTCAATGATACACTACAGTACTGATACTTTACTCATATTAAAAACTTAAATCACGTGACACATTATTCCATGTCTGGCAACAGGCACAGTTGTAGTCGATTGTACAATTTTTGTCCATGTGTTTGTTGGCACCTATCATTAAATAATTTGAGCTTCAGTTGAGACGTGGTTCTTTCAAGTAGTATGCAGACTTAAAGCTAAGATTTATCGTTTATAATGGGAATTACGTTAGTTGCTTTTCAAAACTTGTCGATTCTCTCTGAATCTTTTTGAAGTATAAACATCAGTGCTGCAGATGAAACTCAAAGTGTGGCCTGACAAAGGCACTGACGTTGATTATTATAATTTTGCATTTCAACTCCATACGTTTGGCTTTGAATCACAGCATCCTGTCAGCTCTTTTTAATGCTATGGCTCAGTGCTGGAACTTCATTCCTAGGTCTTTGTAAAATTGAGCACCCACTGGCTTTGGACTTCCCACAAAGTAGTCCAAACTTACATTTTTGTCTCCCACATGTACAACTTCAGGCCGAGCCAAAAAGCGCTTGAGATTTTTTGCAATTTTAATTTACAACTGCAAAATGCCAGAACTACAAAAAAGAAATTTAATCTGGCTATATAATAAAAGCACTTCAACAAAATAAAAACACAATGGTCCCAAAAGGGGTAATCATTGCCATGATTTAAAGGATCTAAATCATAATTTAAAGGCAAATAAAACATTTGTTTCAGCTCTTACCTAATAAAAGTACATGTTCTTCTTGTTCGAACTCATTAACCCATTCATGATCATAGTGGAAATTTTGAATTTCCTTTACAGCACTGAAAGTACTAGCTGAGCATAGCACAAATCAGTTGGAATTTTTCAAATCGGTCTAAGTATGTGCCTACAGCATCCATTTTCCTTAAAGTACTATTTTTAGTTGTTGGTCAAATATGATAGTGGTTTTTTTTCAATTTTCATGAAAACAGTTCTAAATGAACAGGTTAGGAATGTCGGATCATCACAAAACTTTACACACACTTTGCACTCACTCCTATGGTGCATTTTCTGAAGAAAAAAATACCATATGTTACTTCCTCTTCGCTCAGTATTACATCTTCTCAGCCCTGACACACATTTTCCATTGTATTCCTATGGGAGTTTCAATAGGAGTAAAAATGCATTATCAAAAGGGAGTTAAACTCTATATCTGTCTTCCCCTCCTTTCACTATCACGCTCCCCACACACACACACACACACACACGCACACACACCCCTGCCCCCCACACACACACACACACACACACACACATACAGACACACACACTCTTCGGAGTATTAAAGAATCAATCAATTCTACTTGTGCATTGCCAGTACTTGAACTTGCCTGTGCCACTTGAGATAATTCATCATGCTGGTCACTTTCACTGATCCTTTCTTTTTACCCCTCTTCATACAGGTTTGCATCAGCAACAATATCTAGTTGACGTCCTGACAGTTTCTCAGTGCTTACACCTATCTCCTCATCTACGCTGTCCTCTGCACTTTCACCACTGTTGTCATCTGGTGGTGCCAGAAAAATGTCTGCCCTCTCAATGTTGGGTGACGTCACCATTTCCACCACCACCAGAAGCGAAAATCTTTTAGGAATAGGCATTCTTCACACACAGTGGCTTACCATCCTCTTTGCAATCTGCCAGCAATAATGAATGAATGAAGCCTACTGCAACAGATTGATTAACTGATAAACTAAAATGCACCTGCAGCAGCATTTTCAGACAAAACACCATTGGTTTGTAAACAACAGTCTGATTTAGGCATTTTCACGCACCTTCTCTCTCTCACTCTCAGTGCATGTGTGTTAGAAAGATACAGAGAGAAAGAGAAAGTGTGTGTGTGTGAGTGTGAATGTGAAAGAGAAAGAGAGAGAGAGAGAGTGAGAGTAATGGCCTCTGTACAATTTCAGACATTCATTTCATCCTCTCTCTCTCTGTCAGTGTGTGTGTATGTGTGCGTGTGTGAGAGTGTGTGTGTGTGTGTGTGTGAGAGAGAGAGTGGTCATTAGTTCACTTGAATGCATTTGTTTGTAAACCTCAGTGAAATGCATTGAAATCAATGGTCATGGAGACATCTCTCCCATCATGCCACCCCCCCAAAACAGCAAATCAAACCTTTTTCCCAATTGATTCTTACTTTTCTGTGGGTGGAACAAAAAAGCCTTAAATCTTTTGACCGTGTCATAACTGGAACTTATATTTCCAAGGCATTTTATAGGAAATTTGAAAAAATCCGCTATCATATTTGACCAACAACTAAAAATAGTACCTTAACTTAAAGGCCTGTATCTCAGGATCCATACAGAGTTGAATCAAATGCTTGGTATCGTTGGATTCAGGAGAACTTGTGCTATAAGTATATTCATAACACTTGAATGCACATCTGATTCATAACCTGTCAAATGACTGTTGAACTTATTTTTGTGTTATTTTGAGTTTTTTCCAAAAATCAAAGTTCGATCCCTAAATATGATATGATAAATGTGTTCTATCACAATTTTGAAATTGATTTTGTGTAGCCACTTACCCCAAGATGCCACATACCAAAAAGCAAGTTTCTACCTCATTCCTAACTCAAACTGTTGGGTTTTTCCTTAAGGTACTATTTTTAGTAGTTGGTCATTAATGGGTTAACACAAGTTCATAAATGGTGCCATTCCATAAATTTTAGCCAATCAAAAACTACTTCTTGTGGCAATGTCCCGGATGTTATGACACGAATGGACAGCCGCGAGTACACGCCGGTAGATGCCTTCCGTGCGGAGATATGAGCAAAAAATTCCTCTGAAGAGACGCATTTCAACCGGGTTCAAACACTTGTCGCCATCTTCTAATCCCGACATGCAATGGTGCGCCAGGGAATTCCCATTAGAAGACATTGCGACAAGTGTTTGAACCGCGTCGCTTCGGAGGAACTTTTGCTCATATCTCCGCACGGAAGGCATCTACCGGCGTGTACTCGCAGCTGAGGCTAGCTGTCTTAGCTAGGAAGGTATGTTATGAAGGTATTATTGGTGAAAAAGGTTTGAGTACCTGTAACAGTGGAATTTGTAGTTGTGTACAGCGATTTGTATGTGTATCAGTAAATTTGAGGTCACATACTCAATGAGTTGTGTATTTGTAGATTTTTTTTCTCTGCACAAATACAACGCAACACTTACACATTCACAAATTCTTAATTACAGGTGCGCAAATCCTATTTTACAAGTCACAGATTAAAAAACTGACATGCTCACATTTTTGCTCCTATTGTTGCAGTATATTTGGTGCAAAACATATTTGTGCACCTGTATCAAACAATGTGAAGTTGTGGACAAAATTTGAATATGTGCAAATCTGAATGTGAATTTGTGCAATAAAAGTTCAATGTATGTGAAATAATTTCTCACGAAAATATTTGTGTTCTTTTAAAACACAAATACAAATCGATAACTACAACTACTCGAATCTTCCCCACGAGTCACAGATTCTGTTTCCTACAAGTCATAGATTCTGTTTCCTACAAGTCGCAGATTCTGTTTTCTACAAGTCACAGATTCTGTTTCCTACAAGTCACAAATCGCGCCCCGTCCACTGAGATATGTGGTGCAAAACTATCTGTGCATTCAGTCTATGGAGAAAAAGGCGGGTGCTGATCTGAGATCGACTGATTCCACAGCCAATCAGAGGAGATCGGCTTCGGCCCCACACAGCCAATCAAAGGAGAGGGCTTCTGTCTACATTGCTGAGTGAAAGGAGAATTCCCGTTGGTGGAGTCGATTCAGCACCAGAGGTGACGAAGTACATGTGCTTCGTTACGGTACTTAAGTAGTTTTTTTTGAGGATTTGTACTTTACTTGAGTTTTTTTTTTTTTTTTTTAAACCGGAACTTTTACTTTTACTCTACTACATTTAAAAGAGAAAAAGTATTCTTTTACTTCGTTACTTTGACAGTGGCCAGTTCGTTACTCGTCACAAATTAAAATATTAATGTAATTAATCATTTAAGGATTATCTGGATTTGGCGTGCTCGAGAAGAACAACGGTGCTCGGCACGGTATCTTAACCGCGCTTTGAGCAGATGTGCCCGCCAGCAGACATGGAGCTGCAAATTTATGCACGCAGTTACAATATTCTGTCACAAGATGGCACACCAGGATCAGTTATTGAATATTCACAAGCAAGCAGCTCAAACATGTTTAGAATATTATGGACGAGTTCACTCCGATCCCTGTTTTTCAGGAGTTGCCTGAATTAAACTCCTCAGCTAAGCCTGATGTGCAAACTGCTCAATACTCTTGCCCACAGTATCTATCCAGCAGTTCAAAAAAAAAATCTCTCTTGCAACAGAAAAAAATCGTTGCCCTATCTAGCAACCACCTCAGCTACAGTGAGCCAATGGTTTTCCAATTAGTAGTTATGAAAAATCTGTTTTCTGAAGCAAAAATTCGACATGGTATTGACACTATGTCATTCTACTGTTAATTATTGTCAATTCTAGTGGTTTTGTAAACTGCCAGTAAACTCAAAGAAGATGAAGTATAAAGCACAGACTGCCTGTTTGTTTTTTGAATACTGCATCTTTCATTCACCTGCAAGTTGATTAAAGAGAACAAGAAGAGAACAATGTGTGGTTGTTTTGTTTCTTTCTGTACGTACTATGAAAAATACTTTGTAGGTGTACTTGCACTTTTGATACTTAGGTATATTTTCTCAAAGATACTTTTTGTACTTGAGTACATTTAATGTGAGCTACTTTAAGACTTTTACTCAAGTAATTTTCCTGTGGGTGACTTCAACTTTTACCAAAATAACTTTCAGTTATGGCACCTCTACTTTTACTTTAGTAATTTTTTTTCGAGTAGCCTACTTTATACACCTCTGTTCAGCACATACACTGTATTATTAAACTAACAGCAGCAGAGAAAGCGATTTAGGCAACATTTAAGGTAGGTTGAATTTTTAACCACATTAATAAATTCACTCCGACGCAAAGCTGAGAGATTTAGCGTCCTGCACATTTCCTCTGTTTTGCTAATGCTAACCCTCCTCCCTGCCGCGTGCATTTGTTTTCAATAAAGTCGTTGAGAAATCAATCCGTGGTGCGGTGGATTATCATATACTGTATGTTATTAATTGCTTCCGTATTGCCTTGTTATTGGCCTTTCGGTCGCGGTAACTGCGGCACTCGCTCTCTTCAAAGAGGCAGACGACAGTCGGGGACCTAGCATTTAGCGCATACTTCAGATTACTACTTCAGAAGACATAGTCATAATATTGTCATGATAGCACAACATACTTAACCAATTCATAAAAATATTATAAATTGCTTATTTAACACAAATATTTTCGTGAGAAATTATTTCACATACATTGAACTTTTATTGCACAAATTCACATTCAGATTTGCACATATTCAAATTTTGTCCACAACTTCACATTGTTTGATACAGGTGCACAAATATGTTTTGCACCAAATATACTGCAACAATAGGAGCAAAAATGTGAGCGTGTCAGTTTTTTAATCTGTGACTTGTAAAATAGGATTTGTACACCTGTAATTAAGAATTTGTGAATGTGTGTTGTGTTGTATTTGTGCAGAAAAAAAAAATCTACAAGTACAGAACTCATTGAGTATGTGACCTCAAATTTACTGATACACATACAAATCGCTGTACACAACTACAAATTCCACTGTTACAGGTGCTCAAACCTTTTTCACCAATAATACCTTCATAGTATGAGCGTTTGATTTGTGTCGATCCGAAGAGTTGGGGAAAAGTTACAGACGTAGAGCGAAAAAGTATGCCTGAAGTCAATGGATCGAGCAGTGCCTCTGTGGGTGTACGTTGAAAGTCAGATCTATAAATACCCACCCACAGTGGCACGCAGGGTCCAGCTGGATATGTGTGCAATGTCGCTCGCTTCGCGATACTGGAATCAAACATTTTCAGGAGGCTCCTTAACGTAATTTTCTGACGTTAACATTTTTCTTTATAATTTGAGTATGTCTCCATCAGAGGTGATTAAAAGCAGAAAGAACTCAACTAGACTGAAAAAAACCTCTTGATCTGACTATCATTTCTGTTTGTATCGGATAAAAAAAGGGCTTGTAGCAAAATTGTAGTACATACATGGAAAAAAAAATATGCATGTAAATCTTCAGTCGCCAACAATAGTTCTTGTTCGTATATGGGGACATGTAATATGCAATCTCAACTTCTTTGCGTTTCGAGATGTTATATAAATATTTGTCAGCGACGACCTATCTCGTTCACGGTAACGCCAAAGTGCATCAGTCACTCTTTTTCGACACGTTGAAACACCTCCGAATTTACTTTCAGTTTTGCTCACTTTAACAATTCTATCAAACGTCTCGCACTATTCAGACAGATACTGAAGGAGTAGCAAGCAGAGGCATTTCAGCTATACCATCGTCCCTCTGTCCGAACTGATCGCGGTCTTTGAGTGTAGCTGGCGCATGCGTCTGCTGCAACTATTTAATGGCTGAAGCCCGATCTCCACCCTCTGGACTTGAAGACTGAGTCCTCGCGGACTTCAGGCGTCTGTACTGTGAGGCTTCGAGTCTGTTTCACCCATTTCCGTGCAAATGCATATTGATTACCTCTATAGCCTGTATTTCTGTATCATGATGTTGAATTTCATATCTGGCCTACGATATTCAAGTAACGTTTTAATATCATAAATTTATAATAAGTTTATGTGGTTTTGTGTGTGTGTGAATGTGCTTTTTTTCTGTCAGCAATTTGGAAAAATTAAAACGTCACGTCCGTATTGCAATGAATTGTGGGTAATTACGCTAGTGAAGTCTGCCCAACCCCTTGTCTCCACCGGGCGTGTATCTGACGCGTTTTTTACTCGCGCGTGTGACGCGGCAGATAGGCTCTCATTATTATCTTTGCAGCTGTCTCCACCGGCTCCGTCAGGCGTGCGCTTCAGCTGCGCTTCAGGCGCGCAAACGCGACCTGAAGCGTTTTTTACGCTTCAAGTCTATTTTTTCGACATTATGCGCGTAAAAACGGAGGGTGACTCGGCTTCTCCTTTGCTGCTCGACGCTTCTCGTTTGAAATGCGGCGAAAGCAAGACGGAGTAGGTGGAGACACTCGCTTCAGTGACGCATGAACGCTGTCCTCTCGCGAGCGCGTCGCTTACATGACGCGCCCGGTGGAGACTAGGGGTAAGTCTGTACCCCTAGCGGACTCTCTGGAAGTCCGCAGAAAGTCCGCTTGACGCCCCTTGTGGACTGGATCAATTGTGGATTTGGACAGCCCTCAGCACTCCCGGACTTCCCGTGAACGCGCCCGCAAAGTCCGCGAGTCTTCGAGTGCGGTGAGGTGCGGACATTTGGATGCAGCCAGTGTCCATGGTGATGATCAGCGATTCTGTGCTCGATCTCTGGGTCTATTTAAGGTGGACGTTTGTGCGCGCTTAACAAGATTAGCTGCAGCTGGCTTGAATTAGCAGATCCTCCTGCTCGCGGTTCTGCCTTCGTGGAACTAATTAAGCCAGCTGCACATTGTTTGGATTTGGTAATGCTGGATATGTCTTTGATCCTGGATCTCAGGATCCTACTTTTGTGAAACAGGCCCCTGCACAAGCTGTGGTATAAATACATGCAGTGCTAATCAAGTGGTAACTGAAAACAGATGATCCTCGTTGTGGTGGGTCTGCGCTCCAGGTCTTGATTAGCCAGGCGTGCTGGATCGCAGAAGGCGAGACATGACAATAATCATGGAATGAGCCTTCAAACATGCATTCAGGCTATGCAAGAATCAAAAAATAAAATTTGTGACACCCTTCAGTTGTTATGTTTTCAGTGTTTTTGTTTATTACCAATATTTTTACCTCAATATTCTTTTGGGAATGATTTTTTGTTCTCATTACTTACAATAGAGTTTTTCAATACATTTTCACTAAAAAATTACAGAGAAGTTATATATTAAGATCCCTTTCAGACAAAAGTGGTGGTGTGTTGAACTACTCGATGGTAGCTTATCATAAAAATGCTTTACCTTGAGCTGTGAGTCCAGGTGCTCCTGTAGTTATGATAATCCAGATGTGGCCTAATGGTTGCTGAACCACACTCAAATGAGTGCAAAACCAAAAGTTTCTGACCTAAATAACAGAGGAAAAAAAAAAGTTTAGCATATGGCTGGAAAGGCTTCTTAAAAACTGGAAGCTTACATCCTGCACTAGCTGCGCTGGATTTCTGGTCAAAACGCTTTCCAGATTTCTTTTGATCTTAATTGAGATCTTTCAATTGGATCGTTAACTGAAAATATGTAAAATTTACTTCTGCGCAATAGTGCTAGGCTTGCGTGACGCCTGTTCCACTTGTAATTGACATTATTTGTAAATAATTGGCTACATTATTCAGTATTGCAAATTATTTCCCCAAACTTCCCTAAACATACAAAGTCTAAATTAGTAACAACCAGGAAAAAATTTTCAAACCAATTTTATACACTCAAAAAAAAAAAAGATTGCAGCTGCAGCACAGCAATGGTGGTAGTGAAGAAATAGAGGAAGATAAAAGGGAAAAATGAGATGATGACCAGATGAGGCGGGAGATTGTATATAACACTAAAATTGGAGATGTTTATGGAGAAAATTTAGCTCAAAATGTCTTTGAGCTCGGATACTTTATGCAAACAGCAGTAACAGCACATATATCAGTTAGTTTTAGCGTAATGAATTCCACATACCAGTTGGATGACTTGCAAATGCTTCTCAGTTGCACAACCCAGGGCTTGTAACTACAACTATCAGTGTCACAGGCAGGCTCCGAACTGGATGTGATGCCAGGGCAGATAGCTGAACTGGCTGCTGGACAATTTCGTAGGTCATATTATTGTGGAAATCAAATATATGTTTTAAAAAAAAAAAGTAAAATTTTTAGCAGAAAAAACCTAAAACTTGGCAGAAATACTCCATACAAAGTGAAAGGTTTTGTGTTATATTTACATGGAGATTCATTATTCTACTTTTGAAAAGCTGATATACAACGATGCTTAATATAATATTGGGGACAATGTACTGCATGGGAGGAAAATCTAAATTCTGTAGAAAATCCAGTTTTTAGATAAAATTCTGAAATTTGACATTGTGAGCAACTATGTTAATAACTATGTTGTTATTATGTTATTTATTTTGAAGTTGATTGGACTTTTAGTAACTGAGAAATAAGACAGTTAACAGGCAGATATTTTTTGCCCTTTGTACTCAAATTTTGATAAAATCAAAATCCCTCAGTTAGTTCTGGTGGAGACAGACTGAAGATGCTGTGTTGCCATTTTTGCATAATCTGGAGACAATTTGTTGGATAAGAAGTGCATAATTGGCTGTACAGTTTTTGATGGAAATGCTGTGGTTGACTTTTTGATGTACCCTAGGTTGCAGCGTATGATGGATGAGGCTGCATTTTGATGGAAGTTGTGAAGCCACAGCCTGTACAGTAAATTCCCAATAATTTATCAAAGTTTTGAACTTCCCTGCTATAGCACCTCCTTGAGGAGATATGATTCTCAGCTTATGTAATTTTGGACTTTGATTGTCTCATCAAAAGGTCCAAAATTTAGTTTATTTTCATCCATGGAAGGCAGTTTTAGCTAGTAGAAAAATTTGGACATGACTTGACACATTCATGCTTCCATTTAAAATCTCATGGGGCAGCATTGTTGACACACTCAAATATTGACAGAGGAGGTGCTCCTGATGGAAGCTAATTATAAACGGCCAACCTAATTATCTAAAACCAACAAAAAAACTTAAGTTACCAATTACTTACAACAGATCAAATTTAGAAACAGAAACTCCAAGGTAATATGAAATGATGATAAGAAGAGGAAAGAGATTTGTATTAACACTTGAATTGGAAATATTTATGAAGAAAATTTTGTTCAAAATGTCTCGGGACAAAAATTTATGGAGCTCAAGCAATACCAATAAGAGAACATTCATCAGTCAGATTCAGCATAATGAATCCCACAAGTCAGTTAGATGGCTTACAACTGAATCTTTACTGCCTCACTCTGGGCTTGAACCTGCAACCTTCAGCAGCAGGGTGTGGTACCTGGACAAACAGCTGAGTTGGTTTCCAACAGTTTGTAGGTCAACAGCCCAAGTTCATATCAGTGTCAAAATGAAATTGATATTGTCAAATTTTGATGGAAAATAATCTGAAATTTGGCTGAAGTGCTCCAGACATGGTCAAAGTTTTTTTTTGTTGTTTACACGTCATTGTGCTTTTGAAAATCTAAAGTTTAAAGACGCTTTATTTTCATTGGAAACAATGTACTGAAGTACTTGAAATAAACTTATGAAATATTAAAATGAGTAACGACTTTTCCCTGAATATTTTCATTGATTTTGAAGTAGAATGGATTTTTATTTAGCAAAAAATTACAGCGCAAATGGACAGTTGTGTTTACAGTCAGCAGGGGTGGACAGTAACAAAGTAAATTTACTTAAGTACTGTACTTAAGTACATTTTTTTCAGTTTTTCTAATTTACTTGATTTATTTTTGGGGAAACTTATTACTTTTACTCCACTACATTTGAAAGACAAATATAGTACTTTTGACTCGTTACAATTTTATGAATGTTCTTGTTACTCGTTACTTTTGCTCTGAATTCAGCTGATCAATTTTTTCCCCCCTAAAATTCAAAAGACAACATAATGTATGTCTCTGTAGTTCTGTGTGTGGTTTGTTTAAGTGGTGTTGCCATACCTGTACGTCGGGCGTCTACATGGTTGAAGGTATACCAAACCTCACTCATATCAGGTAGTTCATTTAGTGGTGTTATGCATGCAAGTGTGATGGTAACGGAAGAGAAAGATGAAGATTTTCTGCCTGAGCTCCCATGGCCATATTTCAAGCCCATGTTTGAGGTTTTTGAAATGAAGAATGACTCATACCATTTTAAATGCTCGCTCTGTTTACCTTGCACAAATTTCATCACAGCCTCCAAGAATTCACCGTCCAACCTGAGAAAGCATGTCGAGGTATAAACACCTGTTTTATTCCTAATGAACATTTTAAATGATGTTGCCTGAGCTTGCAGTAACTTAACTTGGAAAGAATTCCATATCCAACCTCCACTATTTTTGGCTTTTTATTTTCCAGAATGATTTTAAAAGGGGGTGCCAGTATAATTTAACTTTCACTTGTATTGGAGCAATATTTGACCATACTCTGACTCAAGTAATGAAGTTGTGTACTTTGTCAACCACTGACAGTCAGATATCTTTATGCAATGTGGACTCAGATTTTGATAAAATGAAAGCCCCCCTGGGCTAGGACAGGCTTAAAATTCTGTGATCACATTTCTGCAAATTTGGAGGCCTAGTGGCGTTAAATGAGTTTTACAGTTTTTGATAAATATTTTGAGTTAGACTTCATAATTTTCACCAGTTTGCAGGGTGATTTAGTTTCTACTGACTTCAGGCTACATGATAAAGTTATTCTAATGTTATAAAGCTGTAGCCTGCATTTCTGGTTTCCTATGGTTTTTCAAAGTTTTGAACTTCATATGGTTGCTTTAATGCCACCATGGGAAAATTTAGTTCCATATTTTCGCTTATGTTTTTTTAACTTGACCAGCTAGCTGAGCAAAAGTTTCATTTATTTTTTGGTTTTTGGAAGATGAATAAAAAAAGATGATTCCTTGATTGAACTTAAAAGAAAAATCTGCCAGCAGGCTTATTATCATTTAATTGCATTTGCATTGAGATGAGGGATGGATCGTGCTTATGTTTTTGTGCATTTCTGTGTCTCATTTTGGGTAAGGACGATGAGGGCTGCCATGTCTCTTCAGAGGGATGTTCTCATTACTGCCTCAGTGCACTCACATATGTAGGCACAGATTCGCTCTATCATCATTATCATGAGCAGATTTGGGGTCAGGCTTTTTGAGCTCCCTCAACTATGGTCGGCGATTAATGAATCTAGCAATGACTGGCGTCTTTGATTCCTGAGAATTGGTGAATGCCTCTATTAAAAAACAAGACTAGGTGCAATCTAGTATATGGCTGGGCCGCCAAGTGCTGTATGAAAATGTGGGCCCAAGAAAAGGGTTCTAAATTAGGCAAAGCTCATGCAATTATATGAAGTGCAAGTTTAGTAATGAGCTGGAGCTGATAAATTATTTACAAAGTGGGTGGGGAGAGTGTGAGAGTGAGGGTGTGAGGGAGTGGGAGGTGGGGGGGGGTATTGAGTTAGGAAAACATATCAAAAGCAAGTTACACATTTGAATAGGCAAAGAGCTAGCGTAAAGGTAGCAGTTATTGATTTTGTGAAAGTCAATTTGAGAGAGACAGCAGTAGCAGATGTAGATGGCAGTTAAAGTATGTATGTATGTTCATGAATCATAATGAAACAATAAAGTTATTGTTACAGTTGTGCAAACCGGGGACGTGACGTCACTTTCGTGAACACATGGCAGTTCCTTTATAGTGAGGGTGTAAGAACGAACTTCAAAGTTTCGTTTTTTTCCCCATGTTTCGTCTTTGGGCATGTTATGGACAAAGAATCCAGTTTTGAGTAAAACCGCTTAATAAATATGTTCGAAGTGAAGGAGTTGCCATGTGTTTACATAAAGCGTTATTCGATATTGGTGATGGTTGAATTTGGTTAACTATGCGACAAAAAAATTGAAATGCCATTAATTTTAATGAATTTATGACCTATTGAAAGCTCTCGAAAAAGCCTTGTAGTTGACACCAAGATCATGAGAATTGGCTGAGAAATAAGAAAGTTTTGGAATTTTATAGTGCCCCCAAATAGCGAATTGTTTGGTATTTATTTCAGTCGTTGCGGATTAAAAAAAGTGTGTTGCGAAGTGAGCCATTTAGGTAAATTTTACCTCAAATATGGTAGACAGTCAAAAAAATGATATAAACAATGTTTAAAAAAATGAAATAAAATACAAGAATTCAGGAAAGAAAGCATGAACGATTTTCATAAACGACGGTTACAACCTGATTGAGTATTGCACTTTGTCACATAGCTAATATGATAACAAAGGTGTATAAAGTACTGGAAAAAAATAATTAAGTAGAAATACCATAACGGAAAGTTATTTTGGTAAAAGTTGAAGTCACCCATAAGAAAATGACTTGAGTAAAAGTCTTAAAGTAGCTCATATTAAATGTACTTACGTACCAAAAGTATCTTGTGAAAAAATATACTTAAAGGGGCAATAAGAGGAAATGGATCATTTCTAGAATGAAGGAATTAAAAAATCACTACGTGAAGAAAGAGAGGTGTAATTTCATCTGGAGTATAGCAGGACGTCACACATTCGCTCTCTGTGTTGATCTCCAGCCCCTTGTTTACAAGCCGGTCCGGCTGCGCGTTCATGTATGTTCATGTGAATCGCCGCCTCCTCCCTCCTCTCGGAGCCCTTGGCCCTCCCTCCCTATAAAAGGCTACAGCCAGTGAGCAGTGGCTGCGGTGGCAGTGCATATTTTTTAAAAGCGAAATGGCGGAGAGCGGAACGAAACGTTCACCTGAAGACCAGCAGGATCCGAAATTACTTCTAAAGAAACAACGGTCGTTAGCGAAGAAGTTGTTGGATAAAGAATGGGACAGAACCCGGATTAATATTGGCCTTGCATTTCCAAGGTGGAAAGCACTGCAAGAGCTAAAGGGGCTACAATTTGACTCGGAGCTAGCTCTTCTTCTCCTGGACAGGTAAGTAACAACATAAAGGCAGATGTCTGCTTTAATTAGTGTTACAGTAACGTTAGGCACATGTCGCTATGTCGATTGAATTAAATTTAATATTACAATCGTAGCATGGGTTAATGTCTGGAGCTTGAGTTGTTAGCGGCTTGGTCTAAGCAATGGGTCAGGCGTTACGGTTGTGTGTAGGTACTGCCTCACCAAACTAACCTCAGACCGCACGTCACTGCTGCTAAAGGCCTAATTTATGGTCGTCCAACTCCATCAATGCACAGACACATAGTTGTATCGAAGGAGATGTGGACCTTTCAGACTTCTCCATTGCTTAATGAGTGTTGCAAAGCAATTCACCACCAGGACAATAGGGGGCGTAGTGTTTTTTCTTTCGGAGATCCGCCTACTATTTCATGACATCTATGGTCGAGGGTCGTTTACACACACAGTCTGTCACACACACAGGTCTGAGACAAGGAAACCAGAAGAGCGGCATTCCGGAAATGATGTAGTTAGTTGACTAATCACAGGCTTGCGCTCTCCATAGGGTCTTCGTCGTTTTGACGGATAGTTAGAAAATTTGGGAGGTGTCTGTCATGCGTCTGAGAGCATGTCGGAGAGGGTTTACGACGTCGGAGAGGGGCTCTGTGTGTCTGTGCATTGACAGAGTTGGACGACCATAAATTAGGCTTAACACCATTAGCGGCGAACAGACACGTTTCATGCCAATGGTGACACACTAAATTATTGGCATAATGATTAATTTATGGACAAAACAGTATAGAAAACTTTCCAAAAGGAAGTTCTCTTTCTTCAACATTATAACGTTATAAGTGACTTACTTCGTTCCTCGACATGTTCCACAAAATGGTGATGTTGTTTTGCTCAGTGTGTTTGCACTTTGCAGATAGTCGTTCGCAGAGGAGGTGAGTGGATGGAGAGCAGAGGTAGAGGGAGGTGTGGCTCGCTCATGACACACTTTGTTTTGGTCTACAGGCAGTGCACAACAGCAAACCTAGCGGTGCAACGATTCCGCTTTTTGCCCCTTTAAGTATCAAAAGTGCAAGTACAAGTACAAAGTATTTTTCATAGTATGCATAGAAAGAAGATAAGCAATCACGCGTTGTTCTCTCCTTGTGCTTTTTAATCAATTTTCAGGTGAATGAAAGATACAGTATTCAAAAAACAAATTGGCAGTCTCTCGTTTATACATTTCTTCCTCTTCTTTGAGTTTACTGGCAGATTAAAAACCACAATAATTGACTCTAATTAATAGAATTACATGGTATCAATACCATGTAGAATTTTTGCTTCAGAAAACTGATTTTTCTTAACTACTAATTGGGATATCATTGGCTCACTGTAGCTGAAGTGGTTGCTACAGAGGACAACGATTTTTCTGTAGCAAGAGATCATTTTTTTAAACTGCTGGGTGGATACTAGACACATCTGCACCATTGTTCTTCTCGAACACGCCAAATCCATATAATCATTAAATGATTAATTACATTCATATTTTAATGTGTAGTGAGTAACAAAGTGGCCAGTGTCAAAGTACAAAGTAAAAGTAGCCTATACTTTTTATGTTTTAAATGTAGTAGAGTAAAAGTAAAAGTCCTGGTTTAAAAAAAACTCAAGTAAAGTACAGATCCTCAAAAAAAAAACTTAAGTACTGTAACGAAGTACATGTACACCTCTGTATGATAATGTATCCCAAGTCCCTTCATTGTACCCGTTTTCTCTCGTATCGGTTGCGAGATTCAATAGGAAGATTAAGGAAATAATTCTGGTATCGGCTGCGAAATTCAAAAGGGAGATAGAGAGGTATGTAACACATCGTACCAATTTAGCGTCATAGAATCTTAACATGGTCGGAATGTGTTTTTAATTTCCCTATTCAATCTCGCAACTGATACTGTCCTCCATGCTTGTTTACTGTCATATTGGTTGCGAGATTGAATAGGAAATTTAAAAACACATTCCGACCATTGTTATGATTCTTTCACGCTAGATTGGTATGATGTGTTACATTCCTCTATCTCTATGGAATCTCGCAACCGGTACCAGAGAAAACAAGCATGGAGGACTGAAACTAGAGATGGCAATTTCGACACGCAGATTCAAACTGTTTCAAACACGTTCAATACTTCTGGGTTTGACACGGGTTTACGACTCTGCTTCAAAACCTTTGTCACGTGACTAGTGACGTTTTTCTTGCCCGCCCCGAGAAAAAAATCTTTAAATACCCCGGGAAAGTTTGAATGCTTGTTTGTTTTAATATCTGCAGTAAAAGTTTTTGCCACTAGGCTGTGCACTACTGAAATAAATCTGGTTTCGAAACAATTCGGAACATGTCAAAACAGTGGTCGTTTCAGAGGTTTCAAAACTGTTTCAAAGGTTCGAAATTGCCATCTCTAACTAAAACAAACCGAACCAATCTAGCGTAAAAGAAGATTAGCCTAATAATTGTCGGATATTGTCGGATTGTACATAAATAGTCCAGCTGTAGTCATAGTAACAGTATTTATCAATTTTTCCTAACATCGTGTAAGTTCCTTTGTTGGACTGAGGGATGTTTAACATTACCAACTGATCTGAAAGAACAAAACAAGAAAGGACGGGATACGCCTATCGTCGGCCAACCAATTGTTGAAGTTCTTCCCTGCCGGCCGACAAATTGCTGAACTTCTTCGCCGCCGGCAAGCCAATCGTTGAACTTGATCACTCAGGCACCAATCGTTGAAGTTCTTCCCCGCCAGCCAACCAATCGCTGAACTTCTTCCCTGCCGGCCAGCCAATCGTTGAACTTGATCACTCAGGCACTCACTCACTCAGTCAGCGACATTCGCGTTTATAGGGGGGGCCGCTGCCGAGCCCCAATATGCCCTGAACAAAAGACATGTTTTTTGCCGAACAAAGAACTGCTTTTATTTTAGAAAGCGTGGTTTGAATTTTGTGTTTTGGATATTTTATGTTGCACAATTTTTTTTTTTTCACATTTTCACACTTATTCTAGTACCATGTCCACTTTTTTTCAAAAATCTTGACACAGTGTGCTTTTGAAACACGCATCTGAGCACCTCAGTTAACCATTGGCACAAAATGCACTTCAACCACCAAAACATGTCATATTTCACCCAAAAGTGACTCATGCTGCCCTAACTGTGGCATATGCTCTCTCCCATAAGACTGCTTTGTCACTCAATGTAGAATAAACTAAAAACACAACATGGAGCATTAAAAAATAGATTTGTTTCCCTAGGCCAGGGGTCTCCAACCCTGTTCCTGGGAGCTACCATCCTGTAGGTTTCTACTCCAACCCTAATTCAACACACCTGATTCAGCTCATTAGCAGCTCGTCAAGATCTGTAACTGGGAAAGCAGGTGTGGTTTGCTTTGGTTGTCGTGATAACCTTCAGGATGGTAGCTCACCAGGAACAGGGTTGGAGACCCCTGCGGCCTAGCCTCTATTTTTGCATCCATAAATGAGCCCCTCAGAACAAGAATGGTCTGACTACACTTTTCATGTTTATCAGGTTTGACACGGGGAATTGGAGATAAGGTTCAGATCTGTTTATTGCAATATAGAACTTACTCAGATCTAGCCCAGTGTGTGTGTATAAGTTGGTAACTATGGACCAACACTTCCAGAAAGCTAGAGCAAGGCAGTGCAAGAGTGGTCTAACTCACTTATCCACAACAATTCCGAAATAGTTGGGACAAAGTGTAAATTGTCAATAAAATCAAAATGCAATGACTTTCAGATCACATGAGCCAATATGTTATTTATAATAGACCACAGATAACATTTCAAATGTTGAAACTGAGACATTTTACCTTTTTGTCCACAAAATGAGCTCATTTCAAATTTTATGGCAGCAACAGGTCTCAAAAAAGTTGGGGCACAGGCAAAAAAGGGCTGAAAAAGCAATTAATATATAAGAGAATCAGCTGAAAGAACATTAAGCAAATAATTACATTAACTAGCATCAGGTGTGTAACATGATTGGCTATAAAAGGGATGTCTTAGAGAGGCTGAGTCTCTTAGAAGTAAAGATGGCCAGAGGCTCTCCAACCCTTGAAGGCTTGCATTAAAAAATTGTGGAATACTTTAAAAACAATGTTCCTCAACGTCAAATTGCAAAGGCTTTGAAGGTCTCATCATCGACAGTGCAGAACATCATCAAAAGATTCAGAGAAACTGGAAAAATCTCTGTGCGTAAGGGACAAGGTCGAAGACCTTTACTGGATGCCCGTGGTCTTCGGGCCCTCAGACACCACTGCATCACTCGCTGGCATGATTCTGTCATTGACATTATTAAATGGGCCCAGGAATACTTCAAGAAACCACTGTCTGTAAACACAGTCTGCCGTGCCATCCACAGATGCCACCTATAACTCTATCATGCAAAAAGGAAGCCATTGTTGAGCATGATCCAGAAGCGCTGCCGTGTTCTGTGGGCCAAGGCTCATTTAAAAATGGACTGTAGCAAAGTGGCAAAGTGTCCTGTGGTCAAACGAGTCCAAATTTGACATTCTTGTTGGAAAATCATGGACGTTGGGTCCTCCGGGCCAAAGAGGAGGAAGTCCACCCCTCCTGTTATCGGTGTTCAGTTCAAAAGCCAGCATCTCTGATGGTATGGGGATGCATTAGTGCATATGGTGTGGGACACTTGCATGTTTTAAAAAGCACCATGAATGCTGAAAGGTATATAAAGGTTTTAGGGCAACATACGTATGTTCCCCTCCAGACAACATCTATTCCAAAGAAGGCCTTATGTATTTCAGCGGGACAATGCAAAACCACATACTCCAGCTATTACAACAGCATGGCTTTGTAGTCGAAGAGTCCGTGTGCTGAACTGGCCTGCCTGCAGTCCTGATCTTTCACCGATTGAGAGCATTTGGTGCATAATTAAATGAAAAGTCCGTCAAAGGAGACCCAAAACTCTCCAGCAGCTGGAAGCCTGTATTAAACAAGAGTGGGATCAAATTCCAATGGCTAAACTCAAGAAACTTGTCTCCTCAATGCCCAGACGCCTCCACTCTGTGTTAAAAAGAAGAGGGGATGCTACACCATGGTAAACAGGCCCCTGTCCCAACTTTTTTGAGACCTGTAGCAGCCATCAAATTTGAAATGGGCTCACTTTGTGGATAAAATTGTAAAAATTCTCAGTTTCAACATTTGCTATTTTATCTCTGTTCTATTGTGAATAAAATACTGGCTGGTGTGATTTGAAAGTCATTGCGTTTTGATTTTATTCACAATTTACACTTTGTTATGACTTAAAAATCACAACAAAGAAAACCAGCAATGACAAATTAAACAAATTTATTCTTCACTGATTAGAAAAAAAACTTCTACAAATAATCCACTGTTTAATCTTATAATAACACTCTAATGCCACTATATAACTCTGTTGCCAAAACAAAACTCTACTCTACTGACCAAAATCACAGCATTTATATAGACTAGCAACATTCTGGAAAGATCTACAGGATTCCTGGGTAATCCCGCCCCCTCCAGGCAGGAAGATGCCAGAAGCTTCTAGAAAGCACTAGTCTATTTCATCACAAAGAAGTGGTCTTGCATCAGATCATGTTTTTCTACAGACATACCACCAGAGGGTGCTAAATGATAATCAAAATAAACAAATCACTGACCACTCATAATGGTCATTTCAATAGTGTCTAACAAATCTCCATTTACAAATGATATACAGTGCTGTACACAAAATGCTCATACATAACTTTGTCCCAACTATTTCGGAATTGGGGTTGTAATATGGCAGTGTCCATGGAACAACCATGCTGTAGCAAGAAAACCATTCCAGATTTTGAATTTGTGAAGATGGTAGAAGATTTTACAAATAAATACTATTGATATCTAGTTTTGTAGCATCTTATTCGTGCCATTTTGTGTCATTCCTTCAAAGGGCTTTTCTGCTTCAGTCGGCCAGTGGAAATCATGCACGCGGGACCATTTTTTCTTCTGCTTGATTGATTTTTAGCCCACCTGGTCAAAGACCAGTGGAGCTTATGTCATGGCCTGCTTTGATACAATGCAAAATGTAACAATAATACGTTGTAAGATTTCTTTCTAAAGAAAGATTATCTATAGATAATTAGAAGAAGAATTAATACATTTTACGTTATTGTTAAATTTAGCATTATCATTGCAAAGCACAATGTAACAATTTCAATTTTGCAATCGATCTTGATTACCAACTCAAAAACTAATTTCATGAGCTAACCCCACACTTCTCGGAAGTTAATACGCTAATGGAAGCATTAAATACGCTATACTCACCCCTGGCTCAAATAAAAAAGTTTTTTTTATCATGTGTCAGAAAAAATGGAAAAAGTTGGTTTTGCCACTGACTTAATGGCTGAAATCAACATAAAGTTGTCTATTTCAAAATTTCGCTGATCAAATATAATGAGATTTCATATGTTACATTTTGCGTTGTGACTACAAACGCAAAATGTGACAAATTTTTGATTGTTACATTTTGCGTTGCATTTCACTTTGTTGAGTTTAAGCTTTCTATCATTAACTATGTGCATTTTATAAAATAATGTTTGAATATGTCTTTGATGCAATTAAATGCTGTGTGTCCACAAAAATACAATATTTTCAAAAATTTATTTTGAGAAAATAAAGCAGAACCTTATCAAATTTTGGATGTGTTAATAACAGGTATCTAATCTTTCTAAAACAGTCAATTTGATGTTGGTGGATGGTGTCTTTTTTTGGTATGAAATGTTAAAAATTGCACAAATTTTATTTTTTTCATTTTCAAGCCTTAATATTTTCTAGATTATTCATAAGAGAGGGAATACAATTTTGTATTCTAATACAATACAGAATTAGAATACAAAATACACAACATACATGAGAGGCTGTATGTGCAATACCAAATCCCTGTATTTGAAATTAGGCTTTTTACAGTCCTTCAAATATGCTACCGCAGAGCGCAGAGTAAAATTTTCGAGCAAATTTAAGCACCCAGAATTTATGAACTAAAAGGACACATTCATGAGTCCATATTCCTCAACTTATAGTAGCAGATTTTCACCCCTGAAAATTTGAAGGACCTAGCTGAAATACTTTTCTAGATATAGCCATGTGAAAGTGGCTCCTAAGAAGTCGCTGTTCAAACAGGGCCGGAACTTAGTTGCAAAACTATTTTTTTAAGACAAAACTATTAGGAGTTGAGAGTTAAAATTTTGGATTTATCCTATTAGGAGGTGAATGCACCCGCTGGAATTTTTTCAGCCAAATCTGAGATTGTCAAGTGGGAAGTTTCTCTGAAATTCGGACATTTGACATGGAATGACCCTCTTGTCAACCAGCTACACAAAACTGGTCCACTTGCTGATCATCAGTTAAACCAGCTTGGCCAAGTTGGCAGACCAGTTAAATCAAGCAAGACCAGCATATGGCCTGCTCAGGTTTGAGGCTGGTAACAGATGGATTTCTGAACAGGGAGCTGGCCCCAAGGGGAGTTCCTTAGCTCTTGAAAGGTGGAGTTTTGAATGCCAGTATTCAGTGGGCTTGGCAGCCATGTTTCATTAGCTACAGTTCTTGACTGCACAGCTCAGTGCACACTATACAGGCTGAGATGGGTGGGTCTCAGCAAACCTTCAGGGACTGTGTCTTTTTGGGCAGTTGGTCAGAAAGAGATGATGATGCTCAATCTGTGTATGTTACCAAAAGTAAAAAGGTGGCTCTATTAATTTTTCTGTAGCCCCACCATTAGGTTTAACTGCTTCAATGCAATAAGTTATACAGCTTTCATTCGCATCAGGTAAACTTTGCTGTGAACATCCTGGTGCATAAAGGAGAAATTATATTGTTCTGCTGACACTATGACCATTCCTGTAGCCCCACCTGTAGGCCAAACTTAACTTATTCAAAAATGCTTGAGGTCAAACATTTGTAATGGGAATCGGGTAAAATTTGCTTTGGAAATTCCTAGCGCCTAGAGTAGTTCCCTTGCTCATTTTCTGGACCCGATACCCTTTCCTGTAGCGCAACCACCAGGTCAAACTATGAATGTTGCCAGTGGAGAGAATGCTATCATTTCAGGGATATACACCGCTGTCATCCACCAATAGCATCTGCCAAGTTTTCGTTAAGAAAATGGGAACGTAAGGACCCGGGCCAGGACTTAAGTGAAGCCCTGGGTGCATCTCAAAGCATAGGCTGCATCCTTTGAAGGCTGTATTATTAGGGGTCGTCACGTAATTCCATCTGCCGAACTGACGTAAGGTTTCAGTGATTGGTTTCAGCAAGTTGTCACTGGTTTCCCTAACCTTAACCTTAACTCCAACCCTTAACCCAAAACCTAACCCTAAATTTAACCTTGTCCCTTACCCTAAATGTCAGTTCAGTGGATGGAAGTAAGTGATAACCCCTTAAAATGCAGCCTTCAAAGGATGCAGCCTATGCTTTGAGATGCACCCCCTTTCTCACAGCAGACTTCAGCTATGAGAAGAATATCACTCCCTTGCTCCTGTGTCACAGTGAGCAGGAGTTGTAAATCAAGGCAGACCTTTTATTGGATGGAGCAAAGTTTATGGAAACTTGTTGAATCCTCAGAAATCTCAGAAATGAAGCCTATAAACTCCATGATCTTCTTAAAAGTGTGTGCAGCAGAATGACAAGTTGGCTCAAGACTAGGTTTGGCTTCAACAATGGTAAAGACATTTTTAAAACATTTTGCCTTTGTCACCCTACCAATGACAGGGGCGCACAGCTGTGTCAGTTGTGCTTGAAACCAGTCAGTAGGCTACGGTTAGTGTTCCTGGAAGCCTTTTTCATTACTTAATTTGAACAAGTTCCTATTCCTAATAAGGGCCCAGGATCAGGACCTTGTTCAAGTTAACCCAGCAATCAGTCAGTTCAGTTTAAAGGGGACCTATTATGCTACATTTCCAAGTTTATATTTTGATCTTGGACTCCCCTAGAGTACTCCTGATCATTCAAAGTCCAAAGAAGGGTCCTTATTTAGCTCATACTGCCATCCTCAAAAAACCCCATTTGTAGTCCATTGCAGTCTCTGCCTGAAACGCCTCATTTGGGTGGCTCTTCCGCTATGGCCCCCCCTCCCCGTGTGCCCACTTTCTTCTGATTGGCCAGCTCTGTGGAGGGCGGCGCTGGGCGGGACTCGGCAGAACGCAGTTTTCTGGGTCCGCCTCCCTAGTTTGAAACGTGAGACGCGTGTGCCATCTGAGCTAAGGAATTCCGCAATCAAATGCTGTACATGTGTATAGATCTAATGAAATGAACTTGTTCTAATAAACGCATGGGCGAAAAGTGGAGGACGAAAGTCGAAAGTCTGGCAGCTTAAGCTCGAATTTTCTATCTACCAATGGCTTCTATGGTGAGTACACCGGTGTTTCTACTCTATAGCTAGGATTGAGGGAAAGCTAGAATGCACCCCATACAGACACAGTTGTAGAACGGGTCGACATACCCAAGTGTAGACCAGAGACCGTAGAAATCCGGTGGGTCTGAGTTTAGAGGGAAACATGGACAGTGAGGAGCAGCAAAAAGTGGACCAACAACTTATGGACTGCTTAGGTGTGTATTATAAGGACCTGCTGGTTCGTGTGCATAACTGTGGTGTGTCGTTAGCTTAGAGTAACGAACAGCCTCTGCGTTGGTATATGACGGAGGGGCGAAAGCTCCAGGCTAAACGGCCTTTTCGGAAATTGCCCGTGGTAATGGTTTACTTGCGTCGGAATGACCAGTGTTTGCTTGCGGAAAATGGGCGCGATAAGCCGCTTTCACACCGGACGCGAAACAAATTTTTCGCGCGACAGATTATATTCAAAGTCAATGCATTGTCTTCGCATTGACTTTGAATGTAATCTGTCATGCGAAAAATTCATTTCGAATGTCCGCATAGAAAGCGTTTAATGCGCCCATAACGCTGCGTGTATTCGCGTCTTTGCATTGACTTTGAATGTAATCCATCAAAAAAAAAATTTGTTTCAAGCGTCCGGTTTGAAAGCAATACTTAACGCCCATAACGCCGTGTATTCACGTCTTTGCATTGACTTTGAATGTAATCTGTCGCGCGAAAAATTTGTTTCGCGGCTGATGTAAAAGCAGCTTTATGGATATTACGCGACAGCTAGAGAGAGCTCCAGTTATGTTATGAACATAATACAGGTTTTACAGACCGTAAGTTTTGTTAGCGTGGACAGTTGCTTATGTGGAGCTAGCGAATCGATAACCTCTACAGGAAAGAATTTCCTATTCAATCTCTGCCTTTTATGGCTTTTTATTAGCCAAAACAATTTCTAAGGGGGTAAAATTATGCCACGGCAGTGCAGAGAAATCGTTTGTTATACCGAGACACGTTACAGCTTGTGCGTTTCGCGACTGCTTTCACGGTAGCATCAGAGAGCTAGCCCAGATATTGGGGAAGTATCCAGCTGAACTCGGTCATGGATAAGTGAAGCGATCACAAGCAGCCGTAAACAAACCCAAACATGTATCCCAAGCTCTGCAAAACCTACGTCTGGTCTGACTGCAGCCTTTTCAGCCCAACTTTGCAGACACATACAACACCTCTCCGGTTAGCTTCAACTGTAGTGGCTACAATCGGGCAACGTTATGATGAAAATGCCACATTGATGCTTACCGAAGTAACACAAGCATACCAACCAGAATTACTGCATATAAGTTATCCAGGAGCATTTTTAAGTAGCACAGCACACGAACTAACATGCAGTAGCTGGTAACCGAGCGGTCATAACAACGACAGAGACGAACGTTACCCTGCAATACAGGTTTTACAGACAGCAAGTTCTGTTACCGTGGACAGTTGTACCAAGCATCCAAATTACAAACAAGCATAAAAAGTTAGCTTCAAATGAGGTTTATGTTCACACACCTTCTGTTGAATTTCCATTGATATTACTCTAGCATATTTAGGACACAAACATTAGCAACAGTAACTTGGCTACGTTAGCCGCAGTGCTACAGCCACAATCAACAGGCCATCAGGTTAGGTAGGCTTATGCCGTAAAAGCAACTTACAGCTTCTGCGTTTGTGAGTCATGGACAGTTGCGACCGATCCAGGCTTTATCTTCAGATATTTTACAAAGTCTGCGTTTGAGGCCAGTTGTTAGTGCTAACTATCGTTAGCGGTCCTGCTAGCCACCCGTAACATGTTAGCTTCACTTCCATTATTTGCTGTTATATCGTTACTTACAGCTTGTGGCTCCGAGCGCTTGATCGATGTAACTGCTTCAGGTTTGAGAAGCAGCTGAAAGGCTTATCGAGCGTCGAATTATCCTTTATTGACAAAGCTGTCTTTGGTGAAATGCTGAGCACAAACAGCTAACGTTCCCTTTGGCCGTGGCTGTTTGCTGCCAGCAAACAAAAAAGCTACCCACTGATTTCTGGTGGCATCATCTTTTGGAAGAGAAATAGGTGCTTTTCTTCACGCCCAAAAATAAACGGACTAGCAGCTTTGGGAGAGATACTGACAAAACTGCACCTCAAATGATCTGCAGTTCTTCTTTTGTATTTCCAAAAGTGTGGACGCTACTAAGGCATAGTATGATCCGCGGTTGTTTGTGCCTGCTAGAATAGTTTCCGGTGTGGGCAGGTCCAGTGCCGTGATTGGCTCTGGCTAGGTCTGTATTAATTGGACGGCACAACCTGACGTCAGGTTTTGCCCAGATCTCGTGAAGATCTTAGGACGAGCTGTTCAGGGAGGAAATCTTGTTCACAAAATCACGTTCTTGGATTACGGCAAAATCCCTGTATCTTATGTTTAGAAACTTTTCAGAGGTTGAGTATGGACATTCAACATTATAACATTACTTATTTGTATTAAAAGAAGGATCAGCAAAATAGGTCCCCTTTAATTGGAACAAGCTCCCAAACCAAAGCTGGGCCCAGGATTGGGACTATGTGTTCTTGTTAACTCCTCCAACTCTGTTCCTTTGTCCAGTTTGTTTGGAACGAATTCCCAATCTTTCTGTGGTCATCAGGATTGGAACAGCGACCCCCTCAAGCAACTCCATCCTCCTGTGGGACAGTTCAGTGCTGGCAAAGTCTGCATTCCACCTGGCTGTTATCCTGGAAGCCACTGGCCGGCGATTGACAGCTCAGCTGCATTCATTATTTCCTTACTGAACTGTGCTATCATGGGCTTCCATCCCCACCTCCTCCTCAGGGGCTATGTCCCATAAATTACCATATAAAGCTGCCAATAAACTGCCTGTTGGATTATACTCTGCCTCTGCACTTGATTCCTGCTCTGGACCGTAACTAAAATAAATGATACTGCTTGAATCAGGATCCAATACTGGACCTTGGGGTATATGACTACCATGACCCAATGTTTCGGCAAAGCAAGTCTCTCCTCGAGGAAGTATGAACAGTGTTTCTCCTGTTGGACCACATTTCTCTGCGCTGCTATCTACTGCTATTTGTGTGCAAGTACAAATCTGCTTCTTTCTTTAAAAGCTCAATTTGATGCAATTAAAATGAGGAGTCTGTAAATGCTAGTATTCATTTTAAGCGGGTTTTAATTATCTTTGAGACGCATCATATGTCATTTGTATCGATGTTTTTTATCGTTGAACAATGACAATAGACCTTTTTGTATTTTTAGCCTCTTAAAGATTAGCTCTCTTTTAGGGTTGTGTGAGTTGTGTATATCTTTCTGACACGAAGATAAAGGGCCCCATTTTAAGTATCCAAGTGCACGGTCTAAAGCCCAAGTGCATTTAAGGCATGTCCAAATCAATTTTCGCTAATGAGGTTGCTGCAATCTACGTAGGTGGTCACGTGATCCCCGAAGCAAAATGTACACAAACGTTGATTGCAGCATAGTGAAAATGGGGAAATGTTGTGCTGCTGTTGGTTGCCCCAATAATGATGCCATTCAATCATCTAGAAAATACGGCAAAATAAGTTTCCATCAATTTCCACAAAATAATGAAGCCCTTTTGAAAGAATGGCTTGTTAAATTAAGAAGAATTGACCGTGGAAAGCCTTACAAACCAACAAAACATTCAGTTCTTTGCTCAGAGCACTTCGAGGAAAGCTGCTTCACATACCAGAAGTTCACAAGTAAGTCAACGGTTTTGTTGCAATGAAAACTGGTTTTAAAGTGAAGATTTAAAGAAATTAGTGTAAAATGTGTATTCAATACAAATATTAACCTTAAGCCTGAACACCCCCCGTAACGGGGCAATGAATTTGCAGAATAAATACAGCATGTTTCCTAACAGCAACCTTGTCATGCGGCATATCCTCTTAAAACAAAGAAACTCGGCGAAAAGTTTGTGACGACCGTTTTTACCTAAACCGAACACAATTCAAGCACCAAGCAAGTAAATAAGCATCTAGCAAAACATTAAATAAAATAAGATCAGTGCTCTATCACAAGCATTTCTACTGAATTTGTGCTATGCATACAAACGATACCTCAAATGAAAGAGGACAGGACTGATTCCAAAGATATAAGCCTTGTCATTTTAAATTGACACCACACTCAAAGAACAGCAGGCATACACATTAAATGCTACAGAGATGAGCAAAAATTCTTGCCTTTGATATTTTGTCATAAAAGCTGTTGGTGGGTAAATCTGTGCTTGCTGGCTTGTTTTAGCCAGTTTATCTGAGAATCCTCTCGCCATTATGCTATATACTCGAAGACCTCAGCAGTATAATAACTTAAATGGTTTGTTTTTTTTTTTTTGTATTTTCACTATAATTAATTGCTAAATATTCAACTGTTGTTTTCAAAGCCGGTTTATGACTGAGAATCCTTGCGCCCATATGCTCAAGTTCAAACAAAGCGCAGCCAAACAAGTTCTAAATCGTCCAGTGAATATATAGTCTGTTGAGCTAGTGTCGTGGATAAAGCGGAGCATTTGGACCTGAGGTTCAATATCCGGTTGTACATGTGACCTTTCAGAGCAAGGAAATACATTTTTTTGTATAAATAAATAATAATTAATCAATGCATTCCCATCCCTTCAAAGCCATTGTCCTGGGTTGCTTCGGGGATCACGTGACTTACACTACGGTTTCTGCATCCAGTGCAACGCCTCCATTTAACGGCGGGCAAGCAGGGCACAAAGTAAGGCGCATGGTTCAAAGGGGTTGTGCTTAATCCCTTCATTCATCATAGGCTTGTTTTGGGTGTGAGATGACATAAACAATCACAGCATTATCTCCCATTCCCTTTAAAAACCAGGTGTGCTTACAATGTGGCGAATTGTAATTATAAGGGTGGATTTGCCAAGTTGCTGGAGAAAAAAAAATGCTACTCTACACAGGAAAGGGGTCTGCTCCTGTGCAAAATGAAAGCGTGCAAGCTAACCATTGCTGAAAGTATGGAAACCTAATTGCTGTGATCTCCACAAATGTAATGCATTTTGTTTTTTTTTAAATATTGTTCAAAATTTTTGTGATCATATCCAGATATTACGAATCATCATAGTGAATCCCCAGGGCTGAATTTGTTCTTGACATTCCATTACATCACAAATTTTACACAAAACAAAAAGGTTTTAAATCAAGGTTGCAGGTAAAAAAAAAAAAAATTACATGCTGGCGGGGGGGGGGATGATGGGGAGAAATTAAAATGAGCGAGAAAAATAGATAATGAGTGTGAGGCTGTGCCTCCAGCCCTCTCCCGAGCCACATTCCTCAGGCACCTTCCCCTCACCAATAATTAGCAGCACCTGCAGCTCGTCAGCAATGAGCAGCAGGTAACAGCATTTAAGGCTGCCTTGCATTTGTCTCCCTACTGCGGGTCAGTAGGGTTTTAGCTGCCACTCCCTGTCTGTTTTTGGTTTTACTTTAGTTTGATATTTCTTTGTATTATATTTCCTGTTGGGACCTCATTCCCTTTTTGTTTTGTGTTTCTTCACGCTTTGTTATGAAACTTTTCCTCACCCCCTAGCCTTGCACATGAGTCCTACTTCCAGTTCCCAGGGTTTAGAGTCTGCGGGACAGCCATGAGGCATCCAGCGGGCTGGACCCTTACAACGAGAAAGGAATTAAAATAATGCTAGTTTGATTACGCTACCATAACTGTTTGAATAAGATCTGACAGGAGAAAAAAAAACTTGTTACTGCTTGGCTGACGATTGAACGTCAGGTTTAATGTATGGAGAAATATGGAAGAACTCTTTATATATTATAGACGGTGACAATAATGTCATTTGTTTTTTTTTTTAAACAATATTTTATTGAATTTGAAATAGACATAAGCAACAACAAAAAAATGAACAAACAAACAAAACAAAGAAACAAACAAAGAAAACACATATATGACAGCAACAAAAAAAAAAAAAAGAGCTGCCCATACATCATTTGGTAGAAAAATAAATCGGGGGGGGCTTTACATAAATACGTATTGCAGCAGTACATGGCACATAATGTGGACATTGCATAAAGCTAAGATGTGTCACATAGATCAGGGAATATCAGCGCTGAGGCATAACAATAGGATACACGGAGGGGAGCATTAGACATTCACAGGGGTACGGAGGGAGGCCAGGCAACAGGGCAGTGCCCCTGCGTATGGGGTCTGCAATACAATCTGGAAGATGGTTTAGAAAAGGTGCCCACTTATCAAAAGCCCTCTCATTCCCCTTCAAAACTGCATTTAATTGTTCCATTGGCAGAACTTTAAAAATGTCTCCGTACCACTGATTGATAGTTGGAGGTCTAGGCTTAATCCATTGAAATAAAATGCATCTCCTGGCTAATAGAAGAAGTTTATTCAATGACTTTTTTTTCTGGACTCTTATCAAGGAGAATCCTTCATCTGAGATACCCAGTAAAAATGAACCAGGACTCATTTGAATTTTTTTACCAAGAATAAAATTAAGTTCTGTAGAAAATTTTTTCCTGAATTGAATTATCAAAGAGCAACTCCAGACATAATGTACATTTGTTACATTGCTTTTTGCTAAAAGTGCTGCCGTCTAAGGCTGCTTCCTTTGTCAGCCAAACTGTAAATAATATAATCACATTTCAAATGCAATGCAGAGCTTTGTGTTTGATAATAGAAGTGGAACAGGTGGGTTGCAGGTATTGTATCAAAGGATCAGGTCGGATTCAGGTTTGATTTTTCAAACAATTGTGAGCGACGAGTCAACCGGTGCAGGACATTCAAACATCTGAAAGCACATTTTCAGCACTTAAAACATTCTGTTATGATCTGAGATTCTGGTTATGGTTTTATGTTTATTTCCACCTGGTTTGTTTTGTTCATGCATTCTGTATTATCTGCCATATTATGCACATTGTTTTTCCCTTTGATGTCTTGCGTTTCTATGTACATTGCCAGTGCAGGCCCCTGTCCGCGAGCCGTCACATTTCGAGTGATTTCGGAAGTTTTCGGTGTTTCACAAGTTCCTTCATGCCTCGTTTACTTCCTTCAACACTAATTACTAATTAAGTACTAATCACACTAACACTGTATGTTCTGTCTAGTTTATCTACTAACCCTTACTAATATACCAATCCTGTAAATAACTAGCATACTTACTTGCACATTTGGGTAGTATTAATTCTGCACAGACTCTATTAATTGACTCTACCCACTTTCCACACTAATCTGTAACTCCGCCCTCTTTGCTAGCCAGTGCTTTTCCTTTGTTTCTGCAGAGACTTTGCAACTATCTCTTATACTAATCTCTTTCTTTCATCTCTCCCCACTTAGGCACTCCTTGAATGGAGCCCTTATTGTTTAGAAATGTCCTGTGAAAACTAGTCTTTGTCATTGTATTGTTTGATCACCTCTTGTGTTTTACCCTCTAAGTTAATTTTAGATTATTCCTCACACCTGTTGCCCCACCTAGCTCATTACCTCTCTTGTGTATATATAGTCCCTCACTTCTGCTTAGCTCTTGTCAGACTGTGGATCAACTTTTCCTGTGCCAAGCTCCTTGTATGCCAGTGATTTGTTTGTGATTCTGTGACACTCTTCTGCCCGATTTCGATTTTTGTCTGTGCCTGCCTGGATTTGTTTACCTTCTGATTACAACCGTTTTTCTGCTTGACCACGATTTCTGTGTGTCGCTGCCCTGGCTTTTAAATTCGGATTTCAGACACTCTACTCTCCCACTGCCTTACGATTTGGTACTGTTACATGCGATTTTTGGCTTTTGAACCCCTGCCTGTCTTTGGACTCTGTTTTTTGGATTGCCTTTCCGTACCATCACTGTGATTACCTGACTTTGGACTCGGACTGTAATAAAGATCACAATTTTTGCATTTTGGACTACTTGTAGTTGGTTCCTTTCACCAGACTTAACACATTTATTCTGTTGCAGTTCATGTTTCGTGCATTGGAAAATCTACTTGCTATTTAAGACATTAAGACAATACATGATATGCCATGTATTGAATATATGGGCTAACCATTGTCCCCTAACAGCCACCCCTTTTGGGGGATCCCACTGAAGACAGCAGGAAGACAGAGTTCGCTAGTCTAAAGGAGTTGTGGCTTTATCCATTATAATTTGCAAATAGCTACATTAGTAACCTCACACAATGAATCAGAAATTACCTGATGGAAGAGGTTCCCTTATGATTCCATCTGCCTTCATCAGAGCATCCTCTGATAAAGGATTTCAATTGCACAAATGATTACGCCATGCATTTTTAAAAACTATCTTGATTCACACAATAATAATCTTTATCATTGTAATCTTTTTTTTTTCTTTATTGCTTGCATGCGTGATGCTGCTGCTCGTCCCTGTGTTTGTAGCAAGCAGAATGCATGCATGTTATATTTTTGCCCACAAAGGCGCATAACACTATCTTATAATGTGTCCTTAAAATAGCTGTCAAAAGCTGACAATTGACTTAAGACTAGGTTTTTGTCGGTCAGTTACGTATTTGCTTTCTGCTGCCTCAAGATAGCAACACACCATCAATGTGTCTAACAGAACCTAATTCTAAGACCATCACGCCTGTAGATACTCAGTTTGGTACAAGTTGCTATTGAAGGAAACTGGGTGCTGGACTGGAATATGACAACTACGCCAATCATAAACTAGTAGAGACACTTGCTTCATGCTTGGTGTTGCTCTGAATCAGGTGTAAGAGCCCAAAGTATTTTGTAACGTAAGCACTTGCTGCTAGCGCTGGAGGAACGGACTTGATGGGCGGAACAGTTGCCTCTCTACCGACAGCTTCTTTGCCGCGAGTAATGTTAAAAAAGCAAGATATTTCTGGTACATTCGGTAGCGTGGATATCTTTCGTACTTTTTTCTTCTGCTATTTTCCGATTAGCACAACCCTTCGGTTGCTTCCCCCGCTGCTCAGTGTGTTGTAGCACGTGATGTCAGAACGAAGGCACATCGTTGTGATCAACAACTGATTAGAGATCAGTGCCCATTCAGTTTCTAAGTGGCAGGATTCAAGCTCAGCTTGCAACACTGATCTGGGACCAGTTTGGCCTTTCTGTGACTTTGGCAGGGCAGTTCCAAATCACAGTTTTTTATTTATATTCTTTTTTTTTAAATATTCTCTTTTCATATCAGCAGTTAAGTTTGATTTGGTTCATAATATGCATATGCATCTCTTCCGATTAAAATAAAAAAATAAAAAACTGAGGATTCGTGAATCATGTGATGCCCCTCCCAGCATGATGCCCCAGTGTAGGCACACCAGTCATTATATGGATAATCCGGCCTTGCGATCAAGGACATAAAACGCATTAATGCGTGGAAAGAATATTCAGTAAGCTCGCTGATCTGCTGTTTTCAATTGTAGCCTATGCCATGTTCTTTGTTTAACTGGGTAAGCGAAACTTTGCTTGCAAATTAATTCCAGTTTTATTCAATAGTCTGCTACTGAAAAAGAAATGCAGCAAGTTCTTTTTGTTTAACCCTATGTTTCAAGGCTATATTGAAATGAGCAATTAAATTAGGCCCATGCATATATCACTAATCTTAACTGTTGCTTAGAACAAACCACAGGCTAAAATTAAAAAAGCTCGTTTGTGTGCATATTTAAGAAGGGCATAATGTGGCTATGAGAAGAGGTGTTACACCTGAGTTTTACATAAAACACAATTAGGCCGACTATGAAATGTTGCATTTATTAGTTCAGATGATCAATATTACCTTAATAATTTTTATTTAATAATAAATAATTATTAATTCAGAGTAATTAAATTTAATCAATTAAAAGATAATTTATTCAGAGTAAACACAGGCCAGGGTTGAGAATGAAGGACTGTCACAGCAATACCAGCCGCGTCCCGAATAGATTATTCTATCATTTTATTTGCGATTGCTCGACCAAAACAAAAGCGCATCAAACTGTTCGTTTGTTCAATCCAGAATGAATCTGACCTACTTTCTTCTGTCAGAAAACCGTACATGATGATTGAAAGTGAACCCTGAACCTTTTCTGTCAACAACTGTCAATTTGACAACAAAGTAAAGTCTCTGACTTGGAAAACAATTAAGAAATAGTTTTTAAATACATACCCAATCTGTATTAAAACGCTCGGTTTCAAGACTGTCATTTGATTCTGCATATTGATATAAACGCGAAGTGATATCAAAGGACTTTTTCACGAACTCATTCCGCTGAGAAAATAAACTCCGAATCAGCGATGGAGATTTTCACAGCCTCTCAATGGTGATGGACCGTGCGTGGGCCTGGAATTAAATGATGAGCATCAGAACGTACTTGATCAACTGCAATCAGTAGAGTTTGTTTGAAGAATTTTGGTACTGTATAATAGGGAAAAAAAAAATATTTAGACTTAATCGGGACACGGGCGCATTCTAGGCCCGCAAAGTGGCTTTATAATGCGCCTGATTTTTAATTTATGCGCCATGTGTCCTTCCCTACCCGTTTCATTACGTTTATGTACATTAGCTTAACACATGTAACATGATCCCCAAAAGATGTCAAATTCTTAAACTCTCGTTTCTCTAAAAAGTCAAAAACGGACTCACGAAATCAACCCTTTAAATGCTATCAGCTCCTCAGGTCTTTGTTAAACTGTAAGTAAAATACTGTCCTCAGCTTTCGGGCATTCGCAGAACTTGTAATTTATGAGGATTTATTTTCTCTGGGAGAACGTGGTGTACGGTGAAAGCATTTATTGCAGACTAAAGGAGCTCTAGACTTATTTCAGGTGCATCAATTCCCCAAAAATACAGACAAAATCCCCAAGCGAAACGTTTTTTAGTAATTATGTTTCTTTAGCTGCTTTCTAATTATAGTTCAATATGATTTTCAAATTTCATCTCAGCAGGGAGATGTGGTCATAAATCTGTTTAGACAAGTGTAGCATTGATTTTAGTTACACTGAAATAATGTTTTTTTTTAGATTTTTTTGGGGGGTTTTCTCCTTTATTTGACTGTCAGATAGACAAGAAAGGTGCGGAGAAGAATGGGGAAGACATGCAGTAAATTGTCTGGGCCAGATTCGAACCCAGGCTGCTGCGGGAAGGACTTTGCCTTAAAATGGTACGCGCACTTAACCGATGAGCCACTATCGCGAATGATGTCTACTATTATGGCCTGCAACAGAAAAGACATTTTGAAAGAACTATGAAGGAATATTCCTTTGCCAGTGACATGACTCCCACCACAGCCTTTATGACTTCAACTGCAGAGCATGAACAATTCCAACACACCTGAAAGCAGTCAGAAGACATTGGGTAGAGAAGAATGGGGTCAATTTCATGCCCGTGACTTTGACCCATCTCGCTCCAACCCTTCAACTTCCGTTTTCACAAATGTGGTTTGCACTATGGGCATCATTGCAGTGAATCATTTGAATTGTACACGTAAAATTTTTAACATGCTTTGATAATTTAATGGCATTTATTCCCATAAACTAGGAATAGAGTTCATGTACGAAGCATCCATGAGAAACAAGCAGCAATCAAAGGCTATGCAGTCATATTCAATAAAATGCACAATATGGCGCTGAAATATAATGGGTAACCCCCATGGATTTTACAATTAATGATTAATGTACTTTGACAGTGTGTTAGTGTACAGAACAGCAGACTGCAGACTGTTCCCTACCATTTGGTTCGTCTCATTCAGATTATTTTTTTTATTTTATACAACCCCTTCCCTCCCCTGACCATTTCCTGAAATGATGACTTGAGCATCATATGATATGACATGATCATCCATTTGCCATAACTCAGATATCCCAACTCTACATCTGGTTTAAGTTCACTTATTCTTGCCTTTTTGTTTTCCAGGGATTTGATGTCTCTTGATGTATGCAGTGAACACATGCAGGCAGAGGAAGGGGAGGCTTTATTCCAGATAGGAAAGTTAACCACATGCACACACACTCACACGCACCCACACGCATGTACACACTGACTCACACATATGCAGGGTCGCCAGCTTCTATTAGCCTGTCAGAGAGACATTTTTTTAGACCAGGGAGGGAGTAAAAATGTCATTGTAGAGCAGGGTCAACATGAAAGCTGAGGGGGTGTTTGCCTCCAGAAGGGCTTCATAAAAATCTACATTTCAGAGGCTAAACTGCTTTAGAAATAAAAAGACTTTACTGAAAGCACATGACCTTGGTTATTGCCTATGAATGTCTTGAGGCTTTTGGGTGGAGATTCACATGACTGTTTTTGTGTCTTGCATCTAACTCTGATATTAGCCCACTGGGGATTATCTGGCTGTGACACTGCCCATGCAGACTCCTTATTCCGAAGACGTAATTTAGGAGCCTAGTGCTCGGAGTACTTAACTCACATTTTCACACACCATGAATGTCTCAATTTCCTCAAAATGGACATATTGTAACTTAAGTATGTTTAGCGCTGGAGTCTTCAATTTAAGCCATTTAATTACTTTAGAAAAATGTCTAAAGTCAGAAAAACACACACTTTGTTTGCATGCATGACGCTAGTTGCATTTCCATCTCACTATTCTTCTGCGTATTTGGAAAATTTGTACTGGAAAAAACAAAAACGGCAAAATGCGAATAAACTTCCTCTAAGTCGCATATACTGTAAGTTCATAGGCTGGCTTGAGGTGGTTTTTGCCTTATGTAATAAAGAGGTAATGCTCAAAATGTGTGATGGAAACAGCTTAAGCGGCTTTAGCCGACTAAGTTCTGACACAGCTGCCTTGCTGTCACTGCATGCATTAGCAATCGACTCCATCTTCATCTCCGGACATCGTCAAACATTGCAATGATTAGCTGAAAGAAAAGCTCTCTGATGATTTGCTGAATTGTATGCAACTCCTGTAAACCTCTCCCCATTTTTACAGCATCTCGTTTCTCCTCAAGCTGTTTCTTTTCCATTTGTTTAGCTTCAGTTTCTTTCTCTTCTGGGGTGCATTGTATAGGCACATTGCTGCAAAGCACTTTACAGCGATTCGCCAAACAACACCCTACTTTGCCTCAGCGATGTGCAGCAATTTGCAGCGACAGTTAGCAGCCCACGGAGGTGCTTCACGCCGCTGCGGGGGAGATTCAAAATGGCCACCGAGGACTTTGTGCTACTTGGCAACAAAGGAAATTGGTCACTTGTAGTGACACCAGGTCACTTTGCCTTTGTTTAGTAGGTGTGTTTCCACCTGTAGTGAGGGACAGTGCACAGGCCTTGTGTTTTTGCTGGTGTCGTTTCAATGTAGCACCCATATAGAACTCTATCATATCCAAGCTGATATCTTTCGAGGCTTCCTCTAACAATATACTTGACAGAATGGGCACAATGTGTTCGCGGATGGATGCTGTGTTGAATGCCAGCATGCTGCAGCAAACCGTTGTACAGCTGCTGCAGCTGAAAGTGAGCTTCGCTGCAGCGTTTGATAGCAAAATTTGCCTGTGCAACGCACCTCTGGTTTGCAACCTCTTCTTCCTCTTCTGCAGTTCTATGCATGTTACGAGTGCCCTCTACCGCCATCTTGTGGTGAAACTGACCTACTTTTATGGAGTTAATTCACTCCAAGCCAGTTGATGGAAACGCAGGTAATTCAAATTCTTTTAAGCAAATTTTCTAAAATTCGCTTGACCTGAGATGGACACTCAACTAATGCCCCGATTTTTGGGACGAACAAGCGAATGCCCATATTTGGATTAATCCATTCACATTGACAAGCACATGTTCTACTGCAATACATGCATTGCTAATATGTGCTTTGCTATTCAAATGGCGGTGTGTGCATGATTCTTTCCACAATGAACACAAGCTCCTTATAGATATGTGCTCGATGGCCATGCTTTTCTTCATCTGAGATCTTTGACTTCTGCTTGACATAAGCAGTCTCGGATCATTTCAGTTTTGTCAGACTCAAGACAGTTAAGTCCTATTCGGACGGGATTAATTTTGCGGAGGAGGTGGGGGTAGTGTCATAACTTTAGCCCTGTCTGAATTCGCCATCCCAGAAAATTGTGCATTCCATGAGTTTCCAGCAGTTTTTACCAACTGTGAAAATAGCCCCAAGTAATTCTAATCGCATACAAATTCACATTCTTGTGATGTATTGCACCGCTCTCTGTTGAAAATAACTTTTATCCTTTGTTTGGGGTCTCTTGATAATGAAAGAGGCACCTTTGGAAGTTTTTTTTTTTTTTCGGCATGAATTCACAGTAATTAGTATCTGACTAATTATTTAAATAAAAGACAGAAAAACAAAGCTATCAACTGTCAATCAAATTGACCAAGCAGAAGTTATCGATCCATCCATCCATTATCTGTACCGCTTCTTCCTCACTAGGGTTGCGAGGGAGCTGGAGCCTATTCCAACTGACTATGGGCGAAAGGCAGGGACCCACCCTGGACAGCTCGCTAATCGATTGCAGGTGCACACCTCATTCACACACCATTCACTCACTCACTCACTCATAAAAACTCAAAATAACAAGCAATTTGAAGTTTCTAATTAGACTGACATGCATGTCTTTGGACTGTGGATGGATATTGGAGACCTTGGAGTAAATCTATGCTAACGCAGGGAGAATTATGCAAATTCCACACAGAAAGAATTCAAATCCATGACCTTCTCGCTGTGAGATAGCAGTGCTGCCCAATGCCCCTCTGTGCCGTTCCAGCAAAAACTATAAAAGATGAATATTTTGGTGTGATGACTACATGTAGATGGAGTTGATCGGCCTACAACAAATCTGTTTTTACTGAGACTTTATGGAGATGCTTAATGCCGTCTGAATTAGCTACATGCATTATAAAAGCTCCTGCAGTAATTATTACTTTACTGACGTCTTGAAAACTGATCTTGTCCGAATAGGGTTTACTGCATCTCATATTGCCCCTCAAGAGGGGATCTATGGAGTGGGGTAACTTCGAAATCAGATCATCCAGGTCCTACGGAATCTGGTTAGTTCCCCAGAGGAACAGCTTCAAACATCAGTATCTTGCACAAATACTGTCTAAATTGCCTAAATTTAGATTTAATTTGTCAGAATCCAGGATTGTATCAATAGTAGTTTGCAGAATATTTAACCCTTTCGCAGGCACAGCGACATTTTTGTCGTTTTAACCAACGTGTTTTATAAAGTCTTCTTTAAATTCCCCGATTGCGGGAATTCCCTTTTAGTTACACTCATTACCATTGGCTGTCTCTCAGGTCACCCAGCACTGTATTTTTAGCCGTGAACAGGCATGGGATTTCCTAAAAACGCTAAAAAGAGACCACTTGTCAAATGGGACATGTGAACATGGCAGCAGTACAAATAGCGGCATTCTAGCCGTGTTTCTAATAAATACAACGTGGATGAAGTTTTTGCTTTATTGAATGACTCTGACGATGAGTTTGAATATCTAGAGAGCGGGAGTGACTTGGATCCAAACGATTTTAGCGATTCTGGAGAGGATTAAAACATAAAACATCAGTTATGGGAAACTTATTATGAGATTTGGTGTTATTTTATTGTTATTTTGAATAACAATCATATTTTGGTAAAAACCCAAAATTAATCCGTCCGTGGGGGTATGCATCTGGGCCAAAATTTGCCTGCGAAAGGGTTAAGGCCTTATCAGCTGGCCTGCCTGGAGTTTTTTTTTTTTTTTTCTAGTCAGATCATGTTGTTTTATTTCAGTTGGATAGAATATATTAAGTCTCATTTCATATGAGCTGTCCATTTCACTGCATTATCTGGCTTAAAACTGGAGAAATTCCAGCAAAAAAGTCAGCTGGTTCGTGAGTATTTTTATGACCTCAAGCTTTGCTGGTCGGGATATTTTGCCTGTCGTCTTCCCTAATAAGAGCAATGGGATTAATGTCCCTTTGTTATCTGAGTGTGATGTTGCTTTGGGTTGTAGCTTCAATTCAGTTCAATTCAATTTTTTTTTGAATGCACGTTTAATTGAACTGTCGCAAGGATGCTTTACAAAGTAAAAAAGGACAGTGTCTGGCCTAATCTCCAAAATGGCTAACGAGGAGAAAAATCCCTAGTGGGAAGAGATCTTAGGAGGCATCCAGCTATAGTGGGGGAACCTATCCTCTGGTCGGCTAATTGTAATGAAAGTTGGAATAAAGTCTGATAAGAAATCTGATGAATAATTCAAGCAATAGCATCTGTAGCTCCAGGATCTGGCAAGGCCAAGGTTACAACCAGGGACAGACCCAGATGAGGACTGCAGCAACCAGTGACCACATTGTGAGGGACAGAGCTGGAGTGGTCCACAGACTCAGGGAAAAGATACCCTGAAAAAGACACTAAGAGTGAGTTTTGGCATTCTATAAATCAACAGCACTCTGAATAAAATGTTGTTTCATGTCAAGCTCCAATAAGTTTTAACCCTGAAGCAATTAGGCTTAATCATGTAGTCTGGAGGCAGTCGACCCTCCTCCATCCGCTTATTATTGTAACTCAGCCTGAATGCTGCATGCTGTTTTTCTCTTTGAGCTCTCCCAACATGAGAAGAGTTGTTTTCTATACCTCAGGGCATTGATGTTCAGTCACAGTTTAGTTTCACTGTGGTCATTTACCGTCTCAAGTCATTTGCACGGTTTTGAGAGATGTTTTCCTGAGGTCAGATTCAAGATTCTACATGACTTATTGCAATCCATGCCTCCAGTTTACTGCCACAATACTACTAGCAAGCAATTTACGGCCACGCACTTCACCCCTGTAACATTAAGAAGAACATACGGAGCAGGCTCCATAATGCAATGATACAAAATGATGTAAAAAAAAAATTCAAATACCTGTCACACACACATCAGGAGTCTACCATCACTCAAACTGTGATTCTCTGCCCCCTGCTCGGCTCTTGACTGGCCTGCCACATATCATTATCTCAGTGCAATCGGCTCTGTGTCGGACATCCCCCATCTCCAGGGGTGGAGAACCCCGATATGCCCTCCACCCTCCCCCAAGAAAGATTAGACACCATTAGACACTGGGTCGGCCCCTCATCGCTAACACTGAGCCTGAGGGCTTTATTCTACACAAAGGCATTCAGTCTTAAGCGCATGTTTATGAGTCAGTGCTGTCAGTTCTGTGTGATGATGTGACGGGACAGAAAAACAGTGCTTTTTTTACTTCAGCCAAATCTTGGAAAAATACTCAGGATTGACCGAAAGAGCTAATTAGTTCATTCTGACTTCGTGTGTTTAAGAACAGAAATCATTTATTTATTCATTCATTCATTTTCACCTCAGTATTACACCTCTTATTCTTGATATATGCATATTTCTCCTGGTGCACACCTCAGAATAGATAGCCCTTTATTTATATGGCACTTTTTCAAACAGAAGTTGCAAGGTGCTTTCCAAAAAATATAAAAAATAAATAAATAAATAAATAAATAAAATCAAGATAAAAAAATACAGATTAATATAAAATAAGATTATTATAAAATACAAAAAAAAATGCTGTGAATCAGTAACAGGACTGATGTTGGTAATAATAATAAAAGTTATTATTATTATTATTATTATTATTATTATAACAGCAGCAATAAAACAAAAAAACATACAACATATTGTTGCATATTTTTACAGAAGTTGCTTAGTTTTTAATACCAGTTTTTATTGCACCCGCTTGATGCACTGCAATAGAACAATGAGAGTCTCTTTACTAGCAATAAACAGTGTTGTGGCCTTTTGCATCAGGAAAAAGTACGTGAAGCATTTATACAAATCCAGAGACTCCTGTTTTATTAACACAAGCCAACATAACCCTGATATAAAAAATAATTATATATATTTTAAAAAATCAACCCACAATTTCCACGAAAGAGGAAGCAAAAATATGACAAGGCTGAGCTTTTGTCCCTGCATATTTTCTTATGTTTTTATTCATTTCCTTTTGTTTGATTTTTAACACTTCAGAAAACTCCAGTTTTACTTACAATACGAGTAGAAAAACCTCTGGACATTACAGCCATGTATGAGTGCACTGGATTTTTTACAATAGGACAGCACTATTGGACAGAGTACATGACAAGCGGAGTTGAGAGACCCTAAGTTAGCGTTTTGCCAAGCGACACGTCTCCCTGTATTAAAACGTTAAGCTATGGTCTCAATCACTGTATTTGGCACTGAATAAAAGGCTTTCATTGCTGACAGTCCTTAGTTTTTGAAAAAGCCAAGCGAGTGATTTCCAGCTCCCAGCCTGTGGCCCAGGCGTGTGACTTTACAGCTCCTGAGCACCAGCTTTAGGCAAGTGACTCTGACTTGATAGTATGCAGTATGTGGTCCAAAGCTTCTAGGCGATTTTAATCTCTCTTGGTCGCATAGTCTAAGTAATGGTTACTTCACTTTCATTGCGGGACGTATGTTGCAACGTTTGCTTCACACTTTATTTGTAATCTGCTCCGCCAGTTCTTTAATTTTCCTTCTTTCATGTCATCATGTCCAGAGAAGTTAGCTGCATCATCTCGCACGTTTTAATTTAACTTGATCAGTTCATGACATTTGACAGGAATATTGTATTATCATTAATTTCATATGCAAACTGTGTTCATGCACGCCACGTTTATTTCCTTTCCTGTGCTATCTTAATTCCTCCATCGGGAACGGGTCATTTTGATCCTGTACCTGTTGGACCCATACAAGTTGCAGCCTGTCCAGTTGGACCCCTGACCCCAACCGTTTGGACCCCATACCATATTGACCTCAGGCAAGTTGGACCCTAGACCAGTAGACCCCTGACCAGTTGGACCTTTAACCAGTTGGGCTAGGGTTAGGGTTAGGATTGGGTTAGGATTAGGGTTCAGGTCTGGGGTCCAAACAGCATGACGTCCAATTGGGTAGGGTCTGGGGTCCAACTGGTTTGGGTCCAAATGGTCTGGGGTCCAACCAGTACTGGGTCCATTCTGTTAGGGTCCAACTGGTATGGGGTCCAAACGACATACCCAAACGTCTTTACTTACTATACTTTTTGTTAGCATGAGCGATCTTTGCAAGGGTGAATTAAAGCTGACTGGAAAAACAGGTCTATTGCAAGTGAACCTGGACTGGAAACTTTGATCTCAATTTCAAAGTAACGGAAAGTTCACCTTTTTGTTGCAGATAAGCTGTAGTCAATTTCTTGAAGCTGGAATTTCGATTCAGCTGGTCAACAGTGCTGTCATTTTACTTTTAGTTTTACGTGCTATAGAAATGCTGAGGTGTGCAGTCTTCTCCCATGTGTTCTTAAGATTATGATAACTGGATAAAGAAGTTAACCAAACTAAGCAGAGTATTTAGGTTATTTTATAAATACTGAGTTGTGGCAAACAAGCAAATTCTTTGCGCGTCTGGCTATATAACAATTAACAGCAGGGCATTTACCAAATCAAGGCATGTTGAAAATACATTTATAAAAACGCGCCACACAGTTAATCTAAAATGTGTTATTTAAATAAGGCTGTAGATGTATTGACCTCCTACAATGAAAATTAACTGATGTCCTATATTCTACTGCTATCTAATGGAATGGAATCTCTGTCTATTCCCCTTCGGACATGACAACACCATGTTTCGCTGAACTTTTGACGTCAGATGTAAAACGCATTTGGATTAGTCCATGTCAAAGTGTTAGGCTACGGTTGTCCAATGATCACGGTTAGCTAACCAAATTGCCGCAGGAATGACCCTCACGTGGCTACAAACTGTCTGAGAAGTTGAGTCTGTTTACGTTGAACAAATGATTGACTGGTATGTGTGTGGTTTAGTAAATGGAGATGTACTATTTTCTCCCGGGCTTTGCGAGGCGCTTGATTTCAGGCATTTCAGGCGCATGGGCTCCAGCACCTTCCCTCCGCTGTTTGGGTGCGTTACGGATGTGCGGGAGCAATCGCCTGCCTCAAAAACCAAGGACTGTGACTTACTTAATGGCTGGTTAATCTTTGATTGCAGCCATCACTGCTGATTATAAGCTACCTCATCAAGCACGCATCACTGCTGATTATAAGCTACCTCATCAAGCACGGCCCGGAGGGCCTGGTTGTGTTGGATGAAACATTCAAAAGGGCTGAGGTTTTCAAGATATATTCTTTGCAGTCAGCATGGCAAGGAACACATAGACTGAATGTGTGCAGGACTCCCACGAGTGAGGTTTATTGTGGATGTGTAACTGCGTGTGACAGGTCACATGCATGATGCCTTGTGACCCATTAAAAACAAGAGGGTAATTTTGAAGACACACAGGAGCCACAGCTTGTTATACCTCATCTGTTCCTGAGCTCATTTTACCGTAAACCTAAAATTAGCCATGAATTGCATAAACTAATTAAGTTGCATTGCAAGCACTCCTTTTCATGACAAGGCCATTTGGATTCTTACTAAAGTAAGTCAGGTATTTCAAGGTTAAACTGACTACGCTTCTCCTGACATACAGACTTGCAGTCACCAATTTCATAAGCTTGAGGTTACTGTAGCTCTGCTCACATAAAGAGTAGGTTCAGTTCACAGATCCCCAGAGAAAGTCATAATGACAGCCTACATCTGTGTATTACAGGAGAAGTACAGCTTTCTTTCTAGTATAATCGGCTTTATAAGTTTCACCTTGTGACCAACTTTGGCTATGAGGTAAAAAAAAAAAAAAAAAACACTGGGAAACATGAGAAAATGAAAAAAAAAATACAATGAAGAAAGTTTTGTATTGTTTTACACTGTAATTAGTATACATTATCACAACTACAACTGACCAATAGAGCATTTTATCAAAACACTTGTAGACTAATTTTTACTTGCCCAATACCAAACTTAATAAGTCAAGTATGAATATCAGGTTTCACAGGCAGCTCAGAACAATATGTCCCTGCAATCTTCAAATATTCACATTTCGCAGTTCAAGAGTATGAAAGTATTGATAATGGGAATAAAATTAGATTCAGTACAAGCCAATTTGACTGCTTCGTAAATACATTCCATGCATCTTTACTGTCCCAATTCCCAGCGTGCATTGCTTCATGGGGCTGGCCTCTGGATGATATTGCAATTAGCCAAAGCAGGTGGCTGTCACACAATGGGGAAAGGACAGAGCTAATTACAGAATCAGGTTCAGGGAAACACTGAGCGTTATTAGAAAAATGAACATTCCAGGATTGAGAAATGGTGGACAGGACAATGCAGGTTGGGTAAGATGTGATTAATGGGCGGGCAGTTATCATGCAGCGGTAAACTGTGTTCGAACTGATAGACAAGGTGTGGTCTAAAGTCTGGTGCACAGTCAAATCCTAGAGGACTGTCAGAAGGGGGTTGGAGATACACTGGAGGGGAATGTTGACTCTGTCGAGGAAGACAAATGAAGAGGGAAATAAAAAAATTAACGTAGGACTGAAGTATGGATTGGTGGCTGAAGGAAACAAGAGCAACATTGGTAGAGCAGGAGGAGTGCATGTCTAACAATCTGGCAACAGAGAAGACGAAGACACAAACTGAAATACATAGAAAATGAGTAACACTGAGGTGCGTGTGGAGAGAAGGGCAAGAAGAATGCACAATAATAGAAATCAGTCACCGAAAAGAGACCGAAATTGATGCAGGCAGTCACATTCTGGGGAAAAGGAAAAAAAAAACAAATTAACGGAAACACGAGACGTGGCAGAGAATTCCAGCTTACAGATAGATTGAAGTTTGACTGCCAGGGCTATTCCTATCATTTGCTAAGGAAATCAGGCATGCTAGGTCTCGAAATGTGGAATTTTTACCTAGCACCCACACACCAAAGCACATTTTATTCAATTATATAAAAGCCATGCAAAAAATATTTTGTTTTATTCACCAATTGTCACACAGCACTTAAAAATTGACATTGTTTTGAAGGAACCAAAATCTGATTCAGATTTCAAAATAAAAAAAAAGATAATGATTCGACTGAAAAATGCTGACTCGGATAAGACCAGCAAGAATTAAATAATAACAATTAAAAAATTTGTGGGTTAGCATCCCCACTCGCCCAAGAAAAACCCTCCCACCTCCGATTTTGAAGAAATTTTTATTTTGAAAAAATTTGTCAAAGTTGCGCCAAAAAGGAAGTGAGAAAAATGCAGAGTCCCTGTCCATGCAGCAAACAATCTAGTCATTCTATTTTCAATCACCGCATCACATATTGCATTGGCAAAAAGATACACTATTAAGATATGTAATTAATATCGCATATAAAAAAAATAACCTACTGCATAGGCAGATTTGATTCTTTATGTCCATGCATGTACATGGGATATGGATTTGTTGCATTATTTGTATTTCAAACACCAATTATAATAAAATGAAATAAAAATTTTAATAACAAACAATCGTCCTGCCCACTTCTGAAAACTGAAAAGTGAAGAATGCTGACCAACAAATTTTTTTATGCTGCTCAACTCAGTCTACATGAGACTATTATGGAATTCCTGAATAGGGTACAGATATACAGAATAAAAGCAAAATGTTTGCAAGGACCAAATCCGCAACATAAGTTCACTCAGGTAGTAGCTATGAAGCTCTCTTGTCCCCATAACAACAGTTGCCCTGAAAGGACAGGCAAGCCCATCTCGCTACCAAAAAGATTGGCAAGAACCCAGAAAGACCCAAATTAATGTTTGAGTGACAGAAGAGCAAAAGAGGCACTGAGATGACTTCTTTACATATAGGAAGAAAGTCAGCATACGGAGGAAGTAGAAGTTGTGGTTGGGACTACAAAACAAAGGAGCTCTCACGTAAAATTCCTGTTTCCTAACTTTAACCTTTAGGGAACCACAACTTATATGATCTTTTGGGTGTGAGGAGTGTTTAATATAGTTAGTAGATCCTTCCAAATTGAGGTCACAGTGAATCTCCCTCAAATTGCTTTTTTCAATTCTTTGCCAAGTTACTGAGGGTACCAGTGACGGCATACACTCTCCCACACACCTGTCGAAACAGACTGCTTAGTCGAACCACCCTTCGAAGTAACAGCAACTAAACTCAGCACTCCTGCTACGGTTCCCTTGTTGCTCATTTCTCATTTTTTCTGAACAACTTGCTTCCTTAACTTGTGATGTTACTCACAAGATTGGTGATCCATCGTAAAGTTACAGCCATCCCACGCCTTAAAATGTGGTCACGGTCTTAACACCCTCCCTTCAGAGGCCTGGAGTGTGGAAATACGAAGTCTGTGAGTCAGGAAGCATATGCCACCAGTTTTTGAAAAGGCAATAAAGTTCTGTTCTTTTCGACAATAGGCATTGCTGATGCTATTTCATATGGGACTGTAAAAAAAGTCCTGTCATCAACATAAACAGAGAAAAATGATAGAACTGCAAACATTTTGGGTAAGCAAGGTAGCCTAGCGATAAGTAGCTTGTCTGGTGGCCTAGGAGTTGCTGTTTCAAGCCCCTCGTGGAGCTTGAGATTCTGAAATAATCCGGAGAGATGAAGTTGAGGAACAGCTTTTGGACCAATGAGCAAGTGGATACTCCGAAATTGATCTAGGGGCTCGACTGCTGTTTCTGTCTATCTGTGAATGCTGCCTCTTTATGGCACAACTACAATCAGGCTGAAAACGGCAATCGATCTATCAAGATCGAAAACATTATTATTAGATGAAATCGTCTGAAATACTGAATGAAAGTTAGATAAAGTAAAATGAGATTCATGTGTAAATTTAAGTGCCTCACAACTACAGTGGCTTAGGTGAACATAGCCCCATTATGTGCACCATAAGGTACAAACAGTGTGCAAAAACATGTGGTGTGGACCATGCTCGTTGTATTTTTATGATCTAGACTAAAATAATTATTGAAAGAATGCTACAATAAGGTATTCCTGAACTTACATGAAGATAATTGTCAGCTTTACATCATGGGAAAGAGTCACTTATAGGACATATCGTGATCTATTTACACCATTAAGATAAACTAGTTGGGGTACAGGAATAATTAATTAATTAATTAATTAATCAGCTCCTGAACTGGTTCAATTGCTCCTGCATTAGAATCATCACATATAACATGAATGTTTGTACAGCTTTCTGTCCAGAATGGTTTAACCCTGGAACACTATCGCTAAAATTAGTAACACCATCACTAACGATTTTTACCCGATATAATATACCCAATAAAAAGTACTTGTCATCAAAATATATCAAAATATGACAATACATGACAAATTAGAGTTGTGTTCTTTTATTTTCAACTGTGCCATGTCTAACAAAATGAAAAAAAATACCATGAGATAAACAAATCACCCATGCCTTCAAAGATGTCAAAGACGACGCTGAAGCTACCCAGGGACCCATGACACTCAGACAAACGCAACACAAAGAAAATCACGTAAACACGTTTGCTCGGGTGAAAATCACCCGGCGATAGTGTTCTAGGGTTAATTAGTTCTGCCAGAGAAAAGAACAGAGAGCCGTGTTCTCGATTGCGTGATTCCTCTTCTCCAGAATCGACTTTTGCCTTTTGTTAGAACAAAGCAGTTTCTTTTTTAAATAATTTAACACATGCATATAATCATACTGCTTTGAAATGTCTCCATGGATGTTTGAAATGCATTTAACAGAGATGTCATTTGTTACCCTTGATCAGCGTATTTAGACATAATGAATCATGCTCTGACTTTGCTCATATTTTAAGAGTTCCTCCCAGAGCAAAATAGACTATTCAATAAACAGAGAAAGCTCCTTTTGTCTTCAAAAAAAAAAAAAAAAAGAACAAGCAGGGTTCACAGAGATATTTTGGTACATTGCTCTGAACAAAGATTATATTTTATCATGGTAAATTGATTGTGCTATTCAGAGTACATTTATGTACTGATTAGCACAATATACATCGGGATTGGTGGACATGATATATGAAAAATTACAGTACACCAGTACACAGTTGGAAAATTAGAGCCACAATATACATAGGGATTGGTGTACATGATATATGAAAAATTACAATACACAGTTGGAAAATTAGAGCCAAACAATCAAATTTCCTGTTTTTCTTTTCTTTTTTTTTTGCCTTTTTGCCATAGTTTCCCCAGGTATTCTATGCAGTTTTTCCCCCCTAATTTGATGTTAACTCACGCAGTGCCCATTCAAAATCTGGCTGCTAGCAGACAGACACACAGAGGCTGCTCCATATACAGTCAGATGTTTAACTTGCCAGATATTTGACAAGACTCTATAGTGTGAAAGAAAACCATATGCATTTACAGTCAGGAACCTCAAACTCAATTCTCAGATGGCTGCTGTGTCTTCTGGTTGGTGACGTGTTCCTGCATGTAAGAGCTACATTATACATCAGCGAGTCAACAGAGTGGGTGCCGCAACACCTTATTTATGAACTCTAGTTAATCTGCTGATTAAATGGAAATCCAAAGAACTGGGCTACTCTGACCTGGAATTTGAGGCTTTAGGGTGTTTCCCAACCAGCGATATCGGACATGCATTTTGATTTTAACTTGCACATCTCAATTCCAGATTGATCTTAACCAAGCGCATACCACATGGAGAGATAGGTTACTGTACAGGATGTGATAAAAAGTAATTGATGTATTGTACTCATCACTCATCTTCCATAATCTACTCAATAGCTTTGGTAAATTTTGTGTATATGAAAAGGCTGGATTGTTAGATGAAAGAAATTCTAAAAGACATTGTTGTTGAATACTATTGTTGTCACTTCTGGAACGGGTTTTCTAACAGACAGGCCCCCTTCTGGACTCAGATTTCAATCCATGTTTTCGTCTCTACTCACCTGACTGTCAGCTCCCCAGCACCTGTACCCAATGGACTTCCCTATTTAAGCCACAACTCTCCCCTCAGTCTCAGTCTGGCTTCATGTTTAGCAGACCTTGTTTTTAAACTGTGTCTCCTGAATTCGGGATTATTATTCCTTTGTGTCCTTTGACATTTCAGCCCCGATTCCCTACCTGTATCTTCTGTTTATAATATTTGTCCTTAGTTGTGTTGTCGTATTCCAGTCCTGTTAATAACTTCTTGTTTAGTTTTCTCAATTCCAGTTCAGTTCTTTGTTCCTGAGCCCACAGTGACAGCTGGATTTTGGGTGAGTTATGTAATTAGTCTTCATTAGGTAAGGATATGTGCAAAGAAAATTGTGCGAGAACTTTAAAATAATGTCAGCCAACAGTTATCAAGAAATTATGATTACACTTTAGAGAACAGGAAGGCATTGTTTTCGGTGGTATTTGTTGGTCTACTTGAGTGTTTTTCTTCGTGCAGTTTAGCACAAAAACAGATTGCTGAAATCGGACAGATATTTCAGGAAAGGTTCACAATAGTCCAAGGATCACCTGATTAAATTTTGGACCTTCTTGGGTAAAGGTCAAGGTCATCAAAAAAAAAAAACTGGGCAACGTATATAATGCCTGGCACCTCCTGTTACTTTGAAAAATTAATAATGAAATTTGAAATACCATGAATCCATGTTAAACTAGACAGTCCAGTCGGCTGTGACTGCATGGGTGTTGCCCCCGAAAGCCTGCTTTTCCTCTTTTTTGTGCATTATTTGGCCAATACTGTCGCCATGGCAACCAAAATCGATAGGTGTCGATGTCGTGAAGTAGAACATATGCCCATACCAAATGTGAAAGTAATCGGTCAAAAATTGCAGCCTGTACTGCGTTTACAAGGAAATCTCAATGTTTTGCCAATAATTTCCATATTATTCAGTCAATACTGTTGCCATGGCAACCAAAATCGATTGGTGTCATGAGTGAAGTATGACACATGTTCATGCCAAATATGAAAGTAATCTGTCAAAAATTACAGCCTGTACAGTGTCCACAAGGAAGTGTGTATGCTTCAGCAGATATTTGCTCATTATTCCACCAATACTGTCGCCATGGCAAACAAAATCTATAGGTGTCATAAGTGAAGTGTAACACATGTTCATATCAAATATGAAAGTAATCAGTCAAACATTGCAGCCTGTACTGGATCCAAAATGAAAACTCTATGTTTTGCCACTAATTTGCATATTTTGTGGCCAATACTGTTGCCATGGCAACCAAAATCAATAGATGTCATTAGTGAAGTACAACACATGGCCATACCAAATATGAAAGTAATCTGGTCAAAAATTGCAGCCTGTACTACGTCCACAATGAAGTGTGTATGCTTCAGCACAAATTTGTGCATTATTCGGCCGATACTGTTGCCATGGCAACCAAAATCGATAGATGTTATAAGTGAACTGTAACACATGTCCATACCAAATAATGAAAGAAATCAGTGAAAAATTGCAGCCTGTACTGTGTCCACAAGGAAATCTGTCATAAGTGAAGTGTAACACATGTACAACCCAAATTCCGAAATAGTTCGTACAAAGTGTAAATTGTGAATAAAATCAAAACGCAATGACTTTCAGATCACACCAGCCAGTATTTTATTCACAATATAACAGAGATAACACAGAAAATGTTGAAATTGAGAAATTTTACAATTTTATCCACAAAATGAGGTCATTTTAAATTTGATGGCGCTACAGGTCTCAAAAAAGTTGGGACAAGGGCCTGTTTACCATGGTGTAGCATCCCCTCTTCTTTTTAACACAGAGTGGAGGCGTCTGGGCATTGAGGAGACAAGTTTCTTGAGTTTAGCCGTTGGAATTTGATCCCACTCTTGTTTAATACAGGCTTCCAGTTGCTGGAGAGTTTTGGGTCTCCTTTGATGGACTTTTCGTTTAATTATGCGCCAAATGTTCTCAATCGGTGAAAGATCAGGACTGCAGTCAGGCCAGTTCAGCACACAGACTCTTCTACTACGAAGCCATGCTGTTGTAATAGCTGCAGTATGTGGTTTTGCATTGTCATGCTGACATACACAAGGCCTTCCCTGGAATAGATGTTGTCTGGAGGGGAACATACGTATGTTGCCCTAAAACCTTCATACACCTTTCAGCATTCATTGTGCTTTTTAAAACATACAAGTGTCTCACATCATATGCACTAATGCATCCCCATACCATCAGAGATGCTGGCTTTTGAACTGAACGCTGATAACAGGAGGGGTGGTCTTTCTCCTCTTTTGCTCGGAGGACACGACGCCCATGATTTCCAACAAGAATGTCAAATTTGGACTCGTCTTACCATAGGACACTTTGCCACTTTGCTACAGTCCATTTTAAATGAGCCTTGGCCCACAGAACACGGCGGCGCTTCTGGATCATGCTCAACAATGGCCTCCTTTTTGCATGATAGAGTTATAGGTGGAATCTGTGGATGGCACGGCGGACTGCGTTTACAGACAGTGGTTTCTTGAAGTATTCCTGGGCCCATTTAGTAATGCCAATGACAGAATCATGCCGGTGAGTGATGCAGTGGCGTCTGAGGGCCCGAAGATCCCAGGCATCCAGTAAAGGTCTTCGGCCTTGTCCCTTACACGCAGAGATTTTTTCAGTTTCTCTGAATCTTTTGATGATGTTATGCACTGTTGATGATGAGACCTTCGAAGCCTTTGCAATTTGATGTTGAGGAACATTGTTTTTAAAGTATTCCACAATTTTTTTATGCAAGCCTTCACAGGTTGGAGAGCCTCTGGCCATCTTTACTTCTGAGAGACTCAGCCTCTCTAAGACATCCCTTTTTTAGCCAATCATGTTACCTACTGGATGCCAGTTAACTTAATTACTTGCTAAATGTTCTTTCAGCTGATTCTCTAATATATTAATTGCTTTTTCAGCCCTTTAATGCCTGTGTCCCAACTCTTTTGAGACCTGTTGCAGCCAGAAAATTTGAAATAAGCTCATTTTGTGGATAAAAATGTAAAATGTCTCAGTTTCAACATTTGAAATGTTATCTGTTATTCTATTGTAAATAACATCTTGCCTCGTGATCTGAAAGTCATTGCATTTTGATTTTATTCACAATTTACACTTCGTCCCAACTATTTTGGAACTGGGGTTGTACATACCAAATATGAAAGAAATCGGTCAAAAATTACAGCCTGTACTGCATCCTCAATGAAATCTCTATGTTTTGCCACTAATTTGTGTATTATGCGGCCAATACTGTTGCCATGGCAACCAAAATCGAAAGATGTCATTAGGGAAGTATAACACATGTCTATACCAAATATGAAAGAAATCGGTGAAAATTGCAGCCTGTACTGCGTCCACAAGGAAGTGTGTATGTTTCAGCACAAATTTGCACATTATTCCGCCAATACTGTTGCCATAGCAACCAAAATCGATAGATGTCATAAGTGAAATTTAACACATGTCCATACGAAATATGAAAGTAATCGGTGAAAAATTTCAGCCTGTACTTCGTCCACAAGGAAGTGTGTATGTTTCAGCACAACTTTGCGCATTTTTCCGCCAATACTGTCATCATGGAAACCAAAATCGATAGCTGTCATAAGTGAAGTGTATCATATGTCCCTACCAAATATGAACGTAATCGGACAAAAATTGCAGCCTGTGCTCCGTCCACAAAGAAATCTGTATGTTTTAGCTCTTATGTTCATATTATTCGGCCAATACTGTTGCCATGGCAACCAAATCGATAGCTGTCATAAGTGAACCACATGTCCATACCAAATATAAAAGTAATCAGTCAAAAATTACAGCGTGTAGAGCGTCCAGAAGGAAGTGTCTATGGACGTGGAAGTCACAGATACGGCGGCAGCGGCGATGACATGCGTGAATCCATAGTAGCCGCCCGACTTCGTCTGGGGGCTACAATAAGCATGATAGGCTTGATTTTTTCGACATATTCATTAGTCATGAAGCATTTCTATTTCCATTTCACATCCTTTATGTCATTTTTCGAATTTCATCTTTAGCTTTTGGAATTCCTGTCCTCCAATAGCTTTGCAAAAAGACAGAAAGAAAGGGATGCACTCACCTCCATTGATGTACGCACAGGAACCTGTTGTTAATGATCTTGAGAGGATTGAGAGTGGTAGTTGATCACCATGTTCACCTGTCAGCTTCATCCAATAATTCCATCTGACTCCATTTTAGAACTAAACAGTCCGGTCAGCTGCAACCGCATGGATGTAGCCCTTGAAAGCCCGGTTCTATCCATTTTTTTGCGCATTATTCAGCCAATATTGTCGCTATGGCAGCCAAAATCGATAGGTGTTATCAGTGAAGTGTATCACATGTACATATCAAATAGGAAAGTAATCGGTCAAAAATTACAGCCTGTAGAGCGTCCACAAGAAAGTGTCAAAGGACACGGAAGCGGCGGACACACATAAATCCATAGTGGCCACCCGACTTCATCCGAGGGTTACAATTAGACTAAGGCCTACAATTAGCTAGACAAGTAGACTAAAATTCAGACTAACACAGAATAATTGTTCATGTCAATTGACTGACTGGGTAATATTAGAAGGCGGAGGGCACTTCTGTTTTGGTTCCTCACCCGCTGGTCCCAGCTGCTGTCAAAAGCATCAATTATTTGGTGATATCAGATTAAAGTAAATACTTTTTCACAATTTCTCAGCAGAGTGCCAAGAGAACGATGTCTGACCATGTGAAGAAAAACTTTCGGTTTTTATGTTTTCATGCCTGATGAAAGCACAAACAAAAGAGATCTGATCTGAAAGGGTACCCTGGTCCACCACATATTCTCACAACATTGAAGGTTTGGTTCCAAGACTGGCAGAAAAGAAAGGGGACCAGGAAAGATAGAAAAATCAACTGAAAAATGTATGGGAAGTAAAAATCTACATTCATCCACTTATCATTCATCAATTCTCTATGTACGCAAGGAGCAGCTAAGCCTGGGTTTCTTTTTCAATTCATTTATAATTCAAACCAACCTTCTCAGGGGCTGATAACATGTTTGGTGCAGATACACATATGGTCAAGAACACACACACGCATGAACGCATGTGCACATGCACATACACATACACACATCCACTAAACAAAAAGGTTCGCACAAACGCATTAAGATGCTAAGATGCTTAACTTAATTTGCAAAGATTCATGGCCACAGGATAGCATCTTTGCACGGGGGGGTTAGAGGTCCATGGGTTCTTTCTTTCTCCAGCTGATGTGCGTCACTGAAAACCTTTCAAAGAGCTCGACACAGACACAGATAAGGCACATCCCGAGGAAAAGGGCGAATGAGAGCAAGGGTGAAAGCTGGTCATGAGTTATCCAAACCACACCCAGTGCAAGTGTGTGTGTGTGTGTGTGTGTGTGTGTGTGTGTGTGTGTGTGTGCGTGCGTGTGAATGTATTCTTGTACTTGTTACATAGTGAGGAGCAGATCTCATTTTTAACCTATGGAGAGGGGACACTTATTTGAAGTGAGGACATTTTGGCCAGTACTTTTGGTGAATAAAAGACCTCACAAGACTTGTAAAATCTGAAAAATAGCCCTTTGGGGACATATTTTGGGTCCCCATGAGGAAAAAAGCTAAATTCTGGGCCAAGGGCAAGGTTTAGGTCTGGGGTTACATTTACATAATTCTGGTTAGGACTAGATGTAGTTCTAAGGTTATCGTAAGCCTATTCTGAGTCTAGTGGTCCATCAGACCGGTGCTCAACCCCGGTTGCTATGGCATGAAGCGACTAGGAGTATTTCTACTCCCCCTGGAGGGATGCCAGTCCATCGCAGGTACTCCCCCAGCTCTTAGTCAAGTTTCCCTGGCTATTTGCTGGTACTCAATTATATACCTGGGTAGAGTGAGGCAAGGAGTGTAGGAGTAAAGTGTTTTGCCCAAGAACACATCGCGAAGGCCATGGCCAGGACTTGAACTCAGGACCTTCTGATCCCAAGTCAAGTCTACTTAAGTTGTAAAACATAGATTTTTGTGGACGCAGTACAGGCTGAAATTTTTGACCAATTACTTTCATATTTGGTATGAACATGTGTTACATGTGTTACACTAATTACACCTATTGATTTTGGTGGCCATGGCAACCGTATTGGCAGAATAATGCACAAATTTGTTTTGAAATCTTCACACTTCCTTTTGGACGCTGTGCAGGCTGCAATTTTAGACCTATTACTTTCATATTTGGTATGGACATGTGTTATACTTCACTTATAATGCCTATTGATTTCGGTTCCCATGGCAACAGTATTGGCCAAATAATGCGTGAAAAAGAGGAGAAGCGGGCTTTTGGGGACTACACCCACGCGGTCGCAGTCGACCGGACTGTCGAGTTAAAGTTTTTGTTTAACTTTCAAAAGATGGAGAGTTTTAGTAGCAAATACTGACTGGTGCTAAAGTGGATATAGCAAGCAACAATCCAGCAACTTGCAAGCTCAAAGGAAGGGGTATAAATATGTCACAAGCATGAGGAGGGGTAACTATGAGATGAGACACAGCCAGTATCCGGGAAATACGCAAGATGCAAACGAACCGAAGGAGACATCCAATAAATGCAAGATGCTGGATGGGAGCACACATAGTAGGCATTCACTCGAGGGCTGTGACAATTTTATGCGTGGATCCATGATGTTGCTGAATAGTAATGTTAATAGTAAAAGGGATACTTTCCCAAAGCCCCTCTACCACTCCTGGCTTTCCTAAACCTCCTTCCACTTCCACAACTTTCTCATCCATAACCTCAAAGTTGTCTTTCTTCAGCACCCCCCCCCCACCTGTGGTTTGACCAGCACTGTGTACCATATGCTGTTGGCTGAAGAAAGCCTGCTGAGAAATAGCCAATCCATTCACGCAAGAAAGAAAAAAGGGAAAAAATTCCATCCTATGTGCTACTACTTTTCATGTTATGAAAGATTACAAAGCTCTCGGTTGACTTGTGACATTACATTAAATTGTTTTCATGTGTCTCTCAGCCCTAAGTTCTGTTTTCTCATTTCTGTTTGTTTGCGTGTTTCGTCCCAAGTGACTTTCTACGAATTGTTTCATTCATTTTTGAATGTGCATCCTGCACATCTGTTCTTTGTTCCCATCATCACTCCCCGCACCTGATTCCTGTTTATTCCTCGTTATTTTTGTATGTGAATGCATCGAGTGAAAACAGACATTTCATGACTCTCGTACTTTTTGATTTTTTTGTTATAGTTTGCTCTATGTACCCATAAAGTATTTGATGTCAAAATTTGAGCGATTCACTTATTAGTTTCAGTGGAGTTATGTAAGAAGTAAACCGCTATCGCGGATCAAACAAAAAGTCTTTATCATTTGCCAGACTGCGTTGCACCTGTTCCATGCTTATTGCTTGCTTTCCAACAGCTATTTTCCTGTGCCTGTTCCTGATTCCTGTTCCAATTTCCAGTGCCTCTGTTTCTGTTTGTCTGTTCTTGTCTGTTCCCGTTTTCTTTCCCCCCTACCCCCTTGTCCCAAATCGCGACCTTAGAATTATAGGGTTCTTACTGACATTTTGGTCAAAACTGAGTTAACTATTGCACATAGTTGGTATTACATAGTTCTATCTAATGATTTAGTATGAGTATTCAGTTCAATTATTATTGGCTTCAGAACAGAAATACGAAGTTCCACTTCCCTAAGTGTACTTTGATTGAAAATAACTAGGTTCTATTTGACACTTTCAACCAACGAGACCATGACTTTGATGAGAAATTAGTTTCAATCTAACCAATCAGACATCCAGTTTTATAAGGGTTTGGTCTCATACACTTCAGGCAGCATGGCTTCTAAACTGAAACCTGTCATGAATGTAATGACATTGCTTGTGCTTTCATCAAAATTCTTGAAAGAATTGCCGTTATTCAGAAAGATGTAAAATTCTTTACAACATGGAATGATTGCTGTGTTTTGCAAATCCCAAGTAGCATCATGGCATTTCCTGTGGCAGAGTTTCTCAGCAGATATCCAACAATTGAATTTATGACCACAAAGTGCTGAGCTCCTGGTCATTCTGCCATACAGGAAATGGACAACATCCATCATGTCCAAGAGAGATCAATGTCTGTATCTGAGTTTTTTTCCCCACCATCACTACTTCATACCATTCTCAAATCCAACAGAAAGCAGCCGTACATTGTTATTCAAATGAAAGCAGCTGACTTCATGGATTTCCAATCATGTACCCCATGCACAAGGTTGTGCCCTTCTCTGAGGTTACCTTGATGACACCAAAATAATTCCGTACAAAACTTCCCATCAGCTTAAGAATTTCAAAGTTCAGAGCATCAAATCTATGAGAAGGGGAAGGCATGTTAACGAGTTGGGCTTTGTGGCTCCTCGTCCTAAAACGCTATGTGGACACAATTATGATACATTCCCCACCTAAAAAGTAGCAGATTTGAAGGAAATGTGGAAATTCATGCCTTTGGTTGGTCAATAGTATTATAAGCAGATGTTTAATATTATGTAGTTCTTAATAGAAAATGTCCATCATAATATTTAATCTGACATGATGATGCAACAAAGCTTAGTAGTTTACGTTGTACATTAGTTAATAGTCAGTTGCTTAATGCCAATTTACTATTGTTCTTCTCCAGTGTCCCAGGTTTTTTAATATTGTGTTTGTGATGGCTGATAAGGAATGAAGCCTGTTATCACGCAATGCGTCTTTCTTCAACAGCTCTGGCCGAACTGTCAGATATTGTTGCATTTTTTAGACTGCATTTTCTTATCAATGTGCAGTGATGCACTTCTGTTGTTTTGCTTACTTCAGAGAACAATAAAACTTTGTTCAATGCATTAAATCTTTGCATTATTATTTTTTTAAACTAATTCATTTCAGTCAGAACCTTGTAAATATGTCTAATTGTCCATTCATTAAGGTTACAAGGAACTGTTTGGCATTAATTCCTAAATAATCCATAAAATTCCATTTAAATTACTGAAATCTTTTAACAGTGAGAAAAAGTGTCAGTTGATTAATACATTCAGTATTTTACTTAAGGGTATCAATATAAAGATCTCCTACACCGAACAGCCAAACTTTGCACGCTAATTCCTCAATACTTTGTGAATGTTAGTTATAATCCTGTAATTCTAAGGTCGTGAAATATCTTTTTGCCCTGTGTCCACCTTCGCCTTTGCATTTGCTTCTCCTGCCCTCAATAAATTGACTTCCTAGTTCTGACAAACATCTGCCTGCTAATCCACGCTCAGCCTGTCCTGCTGGCTCCAGCCTGTCCTTCAACCATGACCAGCCTAGCCCACAATGTCTGAACTCTGCGTGTTGACCACTGATTAAAGTTCATGGTACTGCTGTTTTTGGGTCTGGTAGTGGTTCCTGGTTTCCCCATCAGGATGTTCCTGACATCGAATTTGGCAGCCAGGCTTTGTCTCGGACATGACAGCTGCTGTGAAACTCTGAGCTGAAATGATAGATGAACTGAAGCGGCAAAGATTAACAGCCAGCTAAATCCCCAGAGAGCACGCTTTATCCCTTCCAGCTCCGTCAAAGACTGATCAGTGGGCCTCAAAATCCATCAGGTAAAAATCCACTGGATATTTTGTCTTCAAAGGCTGAAACTAAGAGGTTTCTCTTTTCTATAATGACTTAAGAAATAGACCATATCATTTGTATCAAGCAATAATATCAGGGCCGTAACTACCATTGAGGACACCGAGGTCATGTCCTCGGTATTTTTTCTCAGTGAAAAGAAGGTGATAACTGCCGACAAATACTCATGGCCGTAACTACCATTGAGGATACCGAGCTCCGGACCTCGGTTAATTGTTTCTGCATTTTCGTTTTTTTCCCCACCTAATTTTCCCCTCACTGTGCTCGTTTATTCAGCAGATCGTTTGTGTGTGTGTGTGTGTGTGTGTGTGTGTGTGTGTGAGAGAGAGAGAGAGAGAGAGATCCCGCATCATCATAGTGCTTGTGTAGGCTATCACGTCAACCGTGCGTTAATTTAAATACCACGGCTTTCGCTGCGAATACGCAGCAGCGCAGGTTGAGGTAAACGGGTAAACTCATTCGCGAGTCTTGCGAGAGTTAGTTCAATTGTATCATTGTTGTGAAGGGAGACTATATGCTACCCTGAGACTGACTCAAAATGCGCAGAACACTGAGGCAGACAAAATTGTTATTTTCAAAGCCGACCGAAGAGCAGTCAAAGAGGAGGCAGGGCTGCTTTTAATGCCGGCTAGAGTGAGATTTTCTGCGGGGGGTGCGTGATAGGCCACTCCCGTTTTCAAAGGTGCATAGTAACGAAGTGCATGTACTTCGTTACAGTACTTAAGTAGGCTTTTTTTTTTTTTTTTTTTTGAGGATTTGTACTTCAGATTTTTTTAAACCGGGACTTTTACTCTACTACATTTAAAAGATAAAAAAGTATACTTTCACTTCGTTACTTTGACACTGGCAACTTAGTTACTCGTTTCACATTAAAATATGAATTTAATTCATCATTTACGGATTATCTACATTTGGCGTGTTCGAGAAGAACAGCGGTGCTCGGCAGGGTATCATTAGCGCTTTGTGCAGATGTGTCCGCCAGCGGACATGGAGCTGCAAATTTATGCACGCAGTTACAATATTATATCACTAGATGGCACACACGGATCAGTTATTGAACATTCACAAGCAAGCCGAATAAGGTTTAGAAGGTTTAGAATATGGACGAGTTCACTCCAATCCCTGTTTTTCAGAAGTTGCCCGAATAAAACTCCTCAGCTAAGCATGATGAGCAAACTACTCAATATACTTGCCCATAGTATCCATCCAGCAGTTAAAAAAAAAAAAATAAAAAAAAAAATCTCTTGCTACAGAAATAATCTTTGTCCTCTGCAGCAGGCACTTCAGCTACAGTGAGCCAATGGTATCCCAGTGAGTAGTTAAGAAAAATCAGTTTTCTGAAGCAAAAATTAGACATGTTATTGATACTATGTACTTCTACTATTAATTATAGTGGTTTTTAAACTGCCAGAAAACTCAAAGACAAAGTATATTAAGGAGAGACTGCCTGTTTGTTTGTTGAATACTGTATCTTCCATTCACCTGAAAATTGATTAAAGGGGACCTAACATGCTGATCCTTCTTTTAATACATATTAGTAATGTTATAATGTTGGTTGTCCATGCTCAACCTCTGAAAAGTTTCTAAACATAAGATACAGGGATTTTGCCGTAATCCAAGAACATGATTTCGTGAGCGTGATTTCCTCTCTGAACACCTCCTCCCGAGATCTTCACGAGATCTGGTGAGACAACCTGATGTCAGGTTGCGCTGTCCAATTAGTACAGACCTAGCCAGAGCCAATCACGGCGCTGGACCTGCCCACAGCGGAAACTATTCTAGCAGGCATTAACAACGGCAGATCATACTATGCCTTAGTAGCGTCTACACTTTTGGAAATACAAAAGAAGAACCGCAGATCATTTGAGGTGCAATTTTGTCAGTATCTCTCCCAAAGCTACTTGTCCGTTTACTTTTGGACGCGAAGCAAAACAAATATTTCTCTTCCAAAAGACGATGCCACCAGAAATCAGTGGGTAGCTTTTTTTGTTTGCTGGCAGCAAGCAGCCACGGCCAAAGGGAACGTTTGCTGTTTGTGCTCAGCATTTCACCAAAGACAGCTTTGTCAATAAAGGATAATTCGACACAGGATAAGCGTTTCAGCTGCTTCTCAAACCTGAAGCAGCTGCATCGATCAAGCGCTCAGAGGCACAAGCTGTAAGTAACCATATAACAGCAAATAATGTAAGTGAAGCTAACGTGTTACGGGTGGCTAGCAGGACCGCTAGCGATAGTTAGCACTAACAACTGGCCTCAAACGCAGGCTTTGTAAAATATCTGAAGATAAAGCCTGTATCGGTCGCGACTGTCCGTGACTCACAGACACAGAAGCTGTAAGTTGCTTTTACTGTATAAGCTAACCTGACGTGATAGCCAGTTGATTGTGGCTGTAGCACAGCGGCGAACGTAGTCAAGTTACTGTTGCTAATGTTTGTGTCCTCAATATGCAAGAGTGATATCAGGGGAAATTCTACAGAAGGTGTGTGAACATAAACCTCATTTGAAGCTAACTTTTAATACTTTTTTGTAATTTGGATGCTTGGTACAACTGTTCACAGTAACAGAACTTGCTGTCTGTAAAACCTGTATTGCAAGGGTTTGTCTCTGTGGTTATGACTGCTCGGTTACCAGCTACTGCATGTTAGTTTGCTTGTCGTGCTAATTAAAAATGCTCCTGGTTAACTTATATGCAGTAATTCTGATCGGTATGCTTGTGTTACTTCGGTAAGCATCAATGTGGCAGTTTCATCATAACGTTGCCCGATTGTAGCCACTGCAGTTAGTGATCGCTTCACTTATCAATGACCGGGATCAGCCGGATACTTCACAAATGTCTGAGCAAGCTCTCTGGTGCTACCATGAAAGCAATGCGAAACGCAGAAGTTCTACCGGTTTACAAATGATTTCTCTGCACTACCTTGACATAATTTCATCCCCCTTTAGAAATTGTTGTGGCTAATAAAAAGCTGAAAAAGGCGGAGATTAAATAGGTAATTCTTTCCTGTAGAAGTGATCGATTCGCTAGCTCCACATAAGCAACTTGTCCGCGCTAACGGAACTTACCGTCTGCAAAACCTGTATTATGTTCATAACATAACCGAGCTCTCTCTAGCTGTCGCGTACTATTCATAAAGCTGCTTTCACATCAGACACGAAACAAATTTTTCGCAGGACAGATTAGCCTACATTCAAAGTCAATGCAAAGACGCGAATACACGTTATGGGCACGTCAAGCCGCTTTCACACCGGACGTGAAACGAATTTTTCGCGCGACAGATTAGCTACATTCAAAGTCAATGCAAAGACGCGAATACAGGCCTTATGGGCGCGTTAAGCAGCTTTCACACCGGACGCAAAGCGAATTTTTCGCGCGACAGATTACATTCAAAGTCATGACCGCTTATCAGCTACTGCATGTTAGTTCGCGTGCCCTGCAAATTAAAAATACTTCTGGTTCACTTATATGCAGCAATTATGATCGGTATGCTTGTGTTACTTCAGTAAGCATCAATGTGACAGTTTCATCATAACGTTGCCTGATTGTAGCCACTACAGTTGAAGCTAACCGGAGAGGTGCTGTATGTGTCTGCCGAGTTGAGCTGCAGTTAGACCAGACGTAGACTTTGCAGAGCTTGGGGTGCGCTTTTTGGGTGCTTATGAAACGATCGCTTTATTTTATCCATGACCTGGGTCAGCCTGATACATCTCCAATGTCTGGGCAAGCTCTCTGATACTACCGGTGAAAGCAATAGGGAAGCGCACAGGCTATAACGTGTCCGGTATAACAAACGATTTCTTTGCATTGCCATCGATTGAATATTAAATTCTTTCCTGTAAAAGTGATTGATTCCCTAGCTCCACATAAGCAACGGTTCACGCAGACGGAACTTACGGTCTGTAAAACCTGTATTATGTTCATGACATAACCAGAGCTCTATCTAGCTCTCGCACGCTATCCATAATGCGCCCATTTTTCCGTGAGGAAAAGCTGGTCATTCCGAAGCAATAAGTAAACCATTACCGCGGGCAATTTCCGAAAAGGCCGTTTAGCTTGGAGCTTTCGCCCCTCCCTCATATACCAGCGCGGAAGCTGTTCATTTCTCCACGCTAACAACACACCTCAGCTATGCACACGAACCAGCAGGTCCTAATACACACAAGAAGCAGTCCATAAGCTGTTGGTCCACTTTTAGCTGCTCCTCACTGTCCATGTTTCCCTCTAAACTCAGACCCACCGGATTTCTACGGTCTCCGGTCTACACTTGGGCATGTCGACCCGTTCTACAAATGTGTCTATATGGGGTGGATTCTAGCTTCCCCGGCATCCTAGCTACGGAGTAGAAAAACCGCTGTACTCACCAACTGTTGTCGTGGCAAACTGTAGCCGATAGCAAATTCGTGCTTGAGCTGCCAGACTTGCGCACAGCGTCCTCCACTTTTGCTGTTGCGTTTATTAGAACAAGTTAATTTCATTAGATCTATACACATGTACTGCGTTAGATTGCAGAATATGCCCGTCGATTCCTCTGGAGTCGGACCAAGAAAACTGCGTTCTACTGCCTAGATCCGCCCTCCACAGAGCTGGCCAGTCAGAAGGAAATGGGCACACGGGGAGTGGGGGCCATAGCGGAAGAGCCACCCCAATGAGGCGTTTCAGGCAGAGACTACTATGGACTACAAATGGGGTTTTTTGAGGATGGCAGTATGAGCGAAATAAGTACCCTTTTTTTTTACTTTGCGTGATCAGGAGTACTCTTGGGGAGTAAAAGACCAAAATATAAACTTGGAAAAACAGCATATTAGGTCCCCTTTAAAGAGCACAAGGAGAGAACAAACAGTGGTTGCTTTTTTTTCTTACTATGTGTACTATGAAAAATGCTTTGTACTTGTACTTGCACTTTTGATACTTAAGTAAATTTTTTCACAAAATACTTTTGGTACTTAAAGGGATAGTTCACTTTTTTTGAAGTGGGGTTGTATGAGCTACAAATTGCCACTACTTACATTAGATGCAGAAGAAAACTCTCTGATCTCCTCCAGGTAGCCGCACCAGCGCATAGTGCTGGGTGGAAATTTAGGCGATACACTGTTGTGAACGGGACCAGGGAAACAGCGTATTTTTGCGGCCTTAAAGAGGTCCTACTTGAAAATAATACACCATTTCAGTTGTACGCTATATTAAAAAGAATTACCGCGCTTTACCTGCTTGGAAAAAAACCCAGTTGCTCTTGAACTAACCAACTGACGTATTCCACCGGAGTAAACTGCGCGCTGTAGCGATCAGCTGTTTGGGTGACTGAGATGTTTGAGACAGAGGCGGCATTTCAATGACATAGAATTACATCTCAAATTAAAAATAAATATCCCTATAATAACCAGCACAGCAGATAGGCCTACACAGTATGTGGCTGCGTAGACCCTATGGGATGTCAATTGGTGCTGCAATGTTACATTAGACTTTTTCACAGGTGTTTCACTCGCTTACCTGATGCATGGGTACAGCAGTGCTCTTCAGCGTGCACCGTTGAGATTTCCGTGAATGTAGCCTCACAAAATTCTCTTTGGAAAAATGAATACTGCAAACACGGAGCTCTAGGGATACGGATGGCGTAGCAATATACGTGTTGAGCGCAGCCAGCCACAGCTGCCGAAGTCCATCCCGCAGAGGAATGCGGTGGAAGCTGTAAGAGCACCGGGATACAGCTTTGCTTTCACGTCCAGGAAAGCAACAGACACGGACCATTTTCGAAATATTTGCACAAGTTTAACCCTCCTGTTCTGTTCATTTAGGCTAACACTCATAATGTTCCCGCAAGCGCTCGGTTTCAAATGAAATTTCCAGGTATCTATCCTACGATAAATACCTCGAGTTCAAAAAAAACTGTAGGTTTATCTCCTAAATGAAAACAAATGAAAACAACCAAACCAGTTCTCAGAAAGTGCACAGAAAACTACAGTGATCTGGCATGCTGGTTAGCTCTGTTGCCTTACAGCAAATAATGTCCACATACTGAAGACAAGTACAGCTCCCTCCATAATTATTGGCACCCCTGGTTAAGATGTGTTCTTTCGCTTCTAATAAATTCCGTTTTTTTCTAAATAATATAGGACCACAACGAAAAAAAGAGGAAAATCCAACCTTTAATTCAAGGGCATTTATTCAGTGGGAAAAAAATCCCACATTAAGAAATAATTCCTTTACATCAAATCATGTGTGCCACAATTATTAGCACCCCTGATGTTAATACTTTGCACAACCCCCTTTTGCCAACAAAACAGCACCTAATCTTCTCCTATAATGTTTCACAAGATGGGAGAATACAGAAAGAGGGATCTTCGACCATTCCTCTTTGCACTCTCTCTCTAAATCATCCAGCGACCTGGGTACTCTCCTCTGCACTCTCCTCTTCAGCTCATGCCACAGGTTTTCAATGGGGTTGAGGTCTGGGGACTGAGATGGCCATGGGAGGAGCTTGATTCTGTGTCTGGTGAACCATTTCTGTGTAGATTTGGCCACATGTTTAGGGTCATTATCTTGCTGAAAGACCCAGTGACGACCCATCTTCAGCTTTTCGGGCAGAGGCCACCAGATTTTGATTTAAAATGTCCTGGTATTTCAAAGCGTTCATGATGCCATGCACCCTAACAAGGTTCCCAGGGCCTCTGGAAGAGAAACAGGCCCACAGCATCACCGATCCTCCCCCATACTTCACAGTGGGCATGAGGTGCTTTTCTGCATACTCATCTTTTGTGTTCCGCCAGACCCACTTAGAGTGTTTGTTGCCAAAAAGCTCTATCTTGGTCTCATCTGACCAAAGCACACGGTCCCAGTTGAAGTCCCAGTACCGCTTAGCTTAACTCCAAACATTTGCGTTTATGATTGTGAGAGAAAAGGTTTTTCCGTGCATGCCTCCCAAACAGCTTGTTGGCATGTAGATAGTGCCTGATGGTTGTTTTGGAGACTTTGTGACCCCAAGATGCTGCCATTTGTTGCAATTCTTTAACAGTGAGCTTTGGAGAACTTTTTTATTTCTCTTACCATCCTCCTCACTGTGCGTGGTGGCAAAATAACCTTGCGCCCTCGTCCAGGCTTGTTTACCACTGTTCCAGTTGTTTTAAACTTCTTAATGATTCCTCTGACAGTAGATATGGGCAGGTGCAGGCGAGTGGCTATTTTCTTGTAGCCATTGCCTGACTTGTGAAGAATCGACACACATCTGCCTTACTTGAATGGTGTGTTCCTTTGTCTTTCCCATGTTGAAGAGTGGATAAGAGAAATGGCCTCTGTGTCACGTCATATTTATACCCCAGGGAAACAGGAAGTGATGAATTACTAATTAAATGTTCCTAGATACTCTGATCTACTTTGTAAGCTACTGTAGAAATGACAGAAATACTTCAATTACATTTATTTCCTAGGAATTGTTAGGGGTGCCAATAATTGTAGAACAGGTGATTTTATGAAAAATAATTATTTCTTAGTCAGGGATTTTTTTTTTCCCTTAAAATTCACTTGAGTTGAAGGTTACATTTTTCTACAATTTTCAGTGTGAGAGTATGCTTCTGCAATAAAAATTGAATTTATTTTAAGGCTTTTAACACATCTTAACCAGGGGTGCCAATAATTATGGAGGGCGCTGTAGGTTAGACTAATCAGGAGAAGTTGCTCTGAGTAATAGGTAAATAGTTGCTTGAATTCAAAGGTCATGTCTGAGTTAGAAATTTGTCATGCTCATAGACTTAGTATCATGTATTTGAGAACAGTTCTCTTTTTGTGATTATGTTGGCAAAAACAGTGCTGTATACAGCCTGAAATCTGAAATACTTGGCAAAACATTACGAAGCTAGTCCTGCATTTCTGTTTGAGTACACAAAAGACTGCTGAGCACCAATGGGGAAAGCCAGTCAGTCATAGCGAAGCCCTGGCATTAATGATGATAGCTTAAATGATTGAAATCAATAGCTGTGGGTGTTTGATTAATTGCATTTTACACCGTGCGCTTGTATGTGTTCATTAATATGATTAATTGTTTTAGGTCTTGTCTTGCTCATGCATCTGCCTATGTGTCACCAGGCAGTTCACAGTCCATGAATGCACGTTTTTGTTGGGACTCCTTTAGGGGGTGATAGCTCCCTCTACATTCTGTGGTAGAGTTAGGATTGTTCTAGCATTTAGCTAACAAATAAAACTGACTAGCCGTTTAGATTTATTTATTTATTAATTTATTTAGGATCCCCATTAGCAACACACTAGAGTGAGCGCTAGTCTTCCTGGGGTCCGGGCAAACAGATACAAATTAATAATCAAATCAATCAAGCAAAACAATCATACGAATGATAGTTTCCAATGAGACATATCAAAACAGAAAAACAAATTGGAAATTACTCTGAAAGGAAAAAAGGTAAGTTACTATAAAAAGAATTAAAAGAAAAAGAATTAAATGAAAATGCAAAGAATAAAATAAAAATGAAAGAAAGATGCATTCAACAAGTTTGAGAACTGTAGTCATTCAGCCATTTTAACCAGATGTTTTTTTTACTTGCTTTTTAAAAATGTGCTTTCTATTGACACTTGACCTAATGAACATTGGTAAAGCATTCCATAATGAGATTGATCTATAAATAACAGCACCTTTAAGTGTGTTGGTCCTAGGTTTGGGTAGCATTAGGAGTCCATTGCATGCGACCCTCGTACTATAACTATGCCTGTTAGACATACCCGTTAGGCTTTCTGCAAAACAGGCCGGAGTACCAGAGCTTGTAACTGATCTCAGGAACATCAAGAGATTTAAAGATATCTTTTCTGCAATTGTCAGCCAAGAGAGGCTTGAGTGCATTTGTTTGCTACTAATATAAATAGAGCAGTTCAGTACCAACCGAGCCGCTTTATTCTGAGCAACCTGAAGTTTTTGCAAGTCCTTATTGTTAGCTGATGACCAAATGACCTGACAGTACTCAAGGTAAGACAAGACCAGTGTTTCAACAACTTGCTTTAGTATGGGAGAAGTGAGATAGGAAGAACATTTTCTGACCATTCCAATCCCTCTGCCCATTTTAGATACTATGATGTCTATGTGATTGGACCAAGACAATGACTCTACCAATGTGACACCCAAAAGTTTTATAGTCTGAATTTGTTCAATTATTGCATTACTCATTACTAAGTTAAACTGTGGTTTTTTTTGCCAGTATATGTCTAGGTCCAAACACAATGGACTTTGTCTTGGCAGAGTTAAGAGCAAGTTTATTTCTCACAACCCAATTGTACACATCTGTCAATGCATCATTCAAAACAATAGTTAGCTCATTGTCCGACATGGCATCACAGTAAACAGTAGTATCATCAGCGTACATTATAACTTTGGCATTTTTAATGCACAATGGCAGATCATTGGTAAAGAGTGAAAATAGTAGTGGGCCCAGGCAACTACCTTGTGGAACCCCACAATTAATGTTCTTAATATCAGACAAGCTGCCATTAAAAAACACCCTTTGTTTCCGTCCAGTTAGGTAATCTTTCAGCCAAGCAACTGCAGTACTTGAAAATCCATAGCACTCAAGCTTTCCAATTAACAAATCATGGTCAATAATATCAAATGCAGCACTGAAATCCAGCATGAATGCTCCTACTAACTTCCCAACATCAATGCATTTCCTCCAGTCATCAGTCATTTCTGCAAGTGCTGTGCAAGTGGAATGACCATTTCTATAAGCATGCTGAGATCTGGTTATCAGCTTAGGACTAGAGAAAAAATCCTGAATCTGTTTATAAACAATTTTTTCAATTAACTTACTGAGTACTGGCAAAATACTTATGGGTCTACTATTAGGACCATTAAAAAAGCTATTTTTATCCTTAATGAGTGGAATGATTTTTGCTTCCTTCCAAAGAGCTGGATGAAACCCTGACTTAGAGATAAATTGAATATATGCGCTATAGGAATAGCTACATAGTTGGCGGCTAATTTCAGCAGTTTGCCATCAAGGTTATCTGTGCCAGAGGTGCTATTGTCAGGAAGCTGCATTAACATTTCCTTGACCAAGTCACTACTAATGTGATAAAACTCATAGTGGCAGTTATGTTTCATCACTTCCTTACTTATTAATGCCTTAGATGCTGCTCCATCACTGGATTGCATGTTATTTCTTAATTTTTCAACCTTAGTTATAAAATAGTTGCTAAAGTGATTTGCAATTTCATAAGGTTTTGTTATGAATACTCCATCGGACTGAATAAATGAGGAGGACTTATTAGAATTTCTTCCCATTATAGTATTCAATGTTGTCCACAGTTTCCTTCCATCATTTCTTGCTGCATTGATCTTTTGTTTGTAATATTCTTTCTTTTTTCCTTTTATTTAAGTTTGTCACGCGATTCCTTAAATTACAATATTCTCATCTAGCAAATAGACAACATAATTTATCAGCCATTTTTTTTAGCATTATCTCTTAAAATCATCAAGTCTTTCAGCTCTTTATCAATCCATAGTGCACTTTAAGCTTTTGCAGTAAATTTTGTCAGCGGAGCATGATCATTCACAATCTTCATGAAAAAATTCATGAACATTAAAAATGCAGCATTAGGATCATTCACTTTACACACATCAGACCAATGCACCTGTTCCACATCACTCTGAAATTTCTCTGTCTCAAAGTGTTTGTAAGATCTCTTAAAAATAATCCTGTTACCACCCTTGGGGATTTTAGACTTTCGAGACAATGCTATCAAGTTATGATCACTGCACCCAACTGAGAGATAAACCGCCTATGTGCACTGCAGAGGATTATTAGTAAAAATATGATCTGTGCAGGTCTTTGAAGTATTGCCAAGGTTATTAGTAAAAATTCTGGTTGGAAGTGACACAACTTGAGTTAAGTTACAAGCTTGAGACAATAAATATAACTTGGATTTCAAAGGGCACGCAGTGTCTAACCAATCAATATTCAGATCACCCAAAAAGTACAATTCACGGTTTTCATCAGAGGCCTCATCTAACATGCTGCACATCTCATCTAGATAACCAATATCAGCACTCGCAGCAACCAATAAGAATGGGTTTTCAATGTGGAAGGTGAACTTGCACCCATAATCCCTCTATGTTATTGATTGTAAGGTCAGCTCTGTAAACAGCAGGAATGTGACTTTGGACATAGACAGCAATCCCTCCACCCATTCCATTTCTGTCCTTTCTAAATATATTGTAACCTTGTAGCGATATCTCTTCATTTTCAAATGAAGGGTCAAGGTGTGTCTCTGATATGCTTAAAATGTGTATATTATGCAACTGTACTAAACAATCAAGTTCATGTATTTTGTTCCTCAAGCTGCATACGTTCAGATGAGCAATTAATAAGCCTTTAGTTGGTATCACACTCATAGCAACAAGATGAGATCAAGCCCATCCCCTGCAGAAAGGTTTGTGTTAAAGCCCATTTTAAAATACATTCATCGTATTAGGACTGTATGAGGAGTATTAGAAACATCACAGTCCTCTCATTCAATTTAAATTTCTGCCCTCCAGTTGATGACAAGGACGAGTGATGAGCTTGTCATATCTTTGTACAGCATAGTTTACATTCATTTCTGGCTTCCAGCATCTTCAGTATCAGCTCCCTCCTCTTCTGTCTCACGGCCTCAGGATAATCCTCATTTATGAATATTTTTGGCCCCTTTAGTTTGTTGGCATTCCACAGGACTCTGCCTATTCTTAAACCTAAGAATCTTGACAACAATGGGCCTTGGCCCATCAGCTGTCCTTCCAGTTGTATTAAAACGATACCCAGTGTTTGAATGGATTTTATCTGGCGCCTTCCCTATACGATGGGCTCTTTCAATTTCCACTTTGGCTGGGTCTACATCCAGTTTTTTGCTGAGTAATTACAGCACTTTCTGATCAGTGTCTGCCCAGTTTTCACTCTCTGACTCAGAAAGACCATCAATAACCAGATTATTACGTCTAGATTGACCTTCAAGATAGTCTGTTTTATAATCCAGAGAGAGTAGAGACTCAGCCAATTTATGAATATCATTCTCAAATGACTTGCTATCAGAGGCAAGTTTACTATAAGACTCTTTCAGTTGATCAACGTCCTTTTGTGTGTACTGAAGGCTGACTTTGAGGTCTTCCACATCTTTCAAAATGCCATCCAGTCTACTATTAATGTTATCCATTATAGTCTGTACAAAACTCTTGTAACTGTTCTCCATTTGTTGTAGGGATTCCTTAAAGAAGAGTTTTGTTAATCCAGGAGCTCAGGCACTTGACCCAAAGACATATTCTTTGACATACTGAATGGTGGCAAACAACGAAGCCCGATCCGTAAAGATGTTACGCTCACTCAGGTAACTGTTAGAATGGTGTTTCACCTGTGGATTAGCTCACTCAACAAAACGCTGTATTGCACTTTTCATGCACCCTTGTCGTTCAGGTGCGCAACAAATTGAGACCAATACCTGTAAACAAGACAGAATACAGATGTAAGGTCACAGTGTCTGAGTGTAATAATTGCCACACTAGTTTAGTGTAGTTTGACTGTTAAATTATAATTTCGTCGCGCCAAGCCCAGCCGACTCAGAAACTCTCTTCTTTCGCGGAGGCACCACGCTCTTGCCCCAAACGAACCCGACAACGAAGAAACACCGACCAAGAAGCAGTCGCTTAAGCATAACAACTATCCACCACACTGCGGCGAGTAATCAACACAAATCGCGCAGTAGAACTCAAGATCTGTGTTTCAACTAACGTCCAGCTGGACAAGCAAATGGAGATTTACTCACCAGCGAGGACATACCACCGTGGCGGAGAGATGAAAGCCAAGCTAAACAACCCAGTCGGGTACTACGCAGCAGGCCGTTAGCACGCAGGCAAAGGGCAATCCACAATCCACAATCACAGCAGAGTTGTGAGTCACTTCCTGAGTTGAGAGTTGAGAATGATACCTGATCTATAGATCTTTTCTGCCAGCATGCAAAAAAAATGTTCAACTCTGCCATTTTGAAAAATCCTCCCTTTGACAATGGCACATGCATGAACAACAGAAACCTGAGATTCTAAGACATTTATAACCCTGAGAGGGCTGATTAAGGGTGATAAAGTTTCTTATTTATGTGCATGCGCAGATGCAGTTATCCACCAAGATGAAAGAGTTAAATTGAAACAGTCAACATAAACATATTTTTGGGTCTTCTATCGGTGGGAATTTTAATTTTAAAATACTGTTAATCAGCAGAAAACAATCCAGATTAAAAAAAGAAGTATTGGAAGTTACGACTGATTTGTTTTATTTTGACACCAAACCATTTTTCTCACGCATACTGTAGAACCTGGGTTACCAACCTGGGCAAGGTCTTATCTCAGTATCTCTCAGTTACCCGAAAACCTTTGTGTTGGATTGTTGGATCGTGGACTTAGCTTTAAGTTTTGCTGAGTGATTTCAGTGGCATTGATTGCTTTATGTTCTGATGTGAATTATTAGCTGAATATTCGATATCCATATTCCAAGTTACAAGTCTTTATTTTTTTATTTATTTATTTTTTTTGATCGGTCACTGCTAATACCCAATGGCGCTGAAATGAGCGCTGTGGAAATATCGAAATACATGCAGGCTTTTGTTAAAACACTGAATGGATTTTTAGGTTAGATACAGGTGTTTACATTTTAAATGCATTTGCATATGAAGCAATGTCAATGCATATTCTGAATGCGGCAAAATGTTTTAAAACTGCCTCTGAAAACAGTCTGAAACAATGTTCTGCCAATGCAGTGTTTGAGTGCCTACCAGAGATATTGGCACTTGTGCTCTGATTAATAAATATCAAAACATTTACGTTGATGTCATTCAGCCTTTTTGAGTTAAATTGATTTTGATTATATGAAAAAAATAATTCTCCCTCATAATTTTTAGTGGCCCCCTCAATTACTTCTTCCAAACACCAAGCCTGCCCAGCCAAATCGATATATAAAAACCACGCCACAGAACATGAGGCACATTGTTTTCTGAAGGAACTGTTTGTACAATTTTTTTCTGCTTACAGCTGATGAAATTCCAATTGCAAAAAATAATTTTACTGTTCAAACAAAAACCCCTCTCAATTTTTGCCCAGCAGACATGTCTCATGATGTTTTTCTTTGTTAAATAATAAAATGGAAATTCAACACTTAATCAGCTCAGATTTTGGTGATATACAATGCCTGTTTGAGGACATATGTCTGCGCAAAATAACAGCAGTCTCTATCCGGTTTTAGTTCACAGAAGGCTGGGTGAGGGAATAGATTGGATTTATCTGGTATCTCAGCACGTGACTTGAGGCCACTCTTCAAAACATTGACATTAAACAGTGTTGACATTGATCCAATACGTAACTACAAGATCTGGGCACTAAGACTGGTATTTGCAAATCTTTGTTAACCCTTTGAGCGCCATAGGCAACTAAAGTTGCCCAGTGGTGTAAGATATCAAAACCAGATGCTGTTGAAAACCTATCACGTGGCAACTTGTTTAAAAGAGCTCTTGCAGGGGAGCTCTTTTAAACAAGTTGACACATGATAGGTTTTCAACAGCTCAGGATAATTACATTCTTAATTCCTTGAAAATTTATTCGACGCTCAAAGGGTTAATATTAATAAACATATAGTACCGTACATGTGCTTGGATGGTTATGTAGTCCTTTTCAATAAACAAATACATTATGGACAAGGAATGCATGAAGTGCTTTCTTTGGACTTTAAAGTTGGCGAATATTTAACGAAAGTAATCAAATACGTACGGAACATATTCTTTTCTGCAAACTTTCTCATGATATTCAAGCGAATAATATATGAGCAAAAGGATTTTATAAGGTTGTGATTTAATGTAATTCCTTTTAAAAAAATAAAATAAAATTTGGGACGCAGTGTAAAATGTAAACGAAAACAGATTGCCATATATTTATTTGGAAATAGTACAGACATCATGTCAAATGTTGAAATTGAGAAATTGTATTTTTTTTTTTTTGTAAATAAACATCTGCTTATTTTGAATTTGTGAATGTCTCACAGCTGATTTGGCTACTTAGCAATAGGTCTGTACCAGTGGTAGCTGGTGAACTGGCGATAGGGGAGGCTCAAAACAATCCCTTAATATTAATGATTGGTCGCGACCTGTTTTCAATCATTCATTTAAATTGCCATTACAGAAACTCCGAAAACTCTCAACATTATCAGCTGTGGCCAGTTTTCAGTTATAACGCATACCGATTATGACTCCGGACTTCTCATGCTTTTCTTTATTCAGGGATTGGAAGCAATGCATGTGTTTCATGATTGTTTCAATGAGATTAGATCATTTCAAACGTCTTTATGCAATTCCATTGCTTCCAACCCCTCCAGTGCACAAGGACTTCAATTCCTTGTGAGAATCTCTTACATACATGTTGATTGAATAATTGCAGACTACAGCAGAGGAACGTAAATATGTCACTTAAACTCACATCGAATGCGTGAGAGTTGACAGGTATGAGTTATAAATGAAAACTGGCCACACCTGATAATGATGAGAGTTTTCGGAGTTTCTGTAATGGTTATTTAAATGAATGATTGAAAACAGGCCATGACCAATCATTAATTTTAAGGGATTGTTTTGAGCCTCCCCTATCACCAGTTCACCAGCTGCCACTGGTCTGTACCATGATGGGGTATGAAAAGAGCATCCCAGAGAGGCTAAGTCTTCTCAGAAGTAAAGACGGCAAGGGATTCACCACTCTGTAAGACTGCAAGAACAACTAGTTCAACAATTTAAGAATAATGTTTCTCAACATAAAACTGCAAAGAATTTGGGGATTTAATCATCTGCTGTAAATAGTGTCACCAAAAGATTCTGAGAACAATGAGAAATCTGCATGAAAGGGACAAGGCCCAAAGCCAATACTGGCTGGCAGTGATCTTTAGTCCCTCTGGTGGCACAGCATTGAAATCAGACAGGGTTCTGTAGTGGAAATCAATGTATGGGCTCAGGAGCACTTATAAAAACCATTTTCAAGGAAAGCAGTTTTTTCACATACGCAAATGTAAATTAACACTCTACCATGTAAAGATAAAATCAGGTATAAACAAGATGCAGAAACACTACCGCCATCTCTGAGCCCAAACTCATTTAAGATGGACTGAGGTATAGTGTGAAACTGTCCAGTGGTCTGACGAATCAAAATGTGAAATTCTTTTTTTTGAGGTTATGGAGGTGTATCCTGTGGGCTAAAGAGGAGAGGGACTATCTGGCTTGCTTTCAGCTCACAGTTCAAAAGCCAGCATCCGTGATGGTATGGGGTGCATGTTCACATGGCGTGGGTAACTTGCACATCTGTGCAGTCACCATTCATGCCAAACAATTTATAGATTTTGGAGCAGCATATGCAGCCATCCAGACAATGTCATCTTTAGGGAAGACCTTGCTTATTTCAGCGAGACAATGCCAAACCACATTCTGCATGAATTACGACAACATGGCTCTGGAGTTAAAGAGTCTGGGTGCTTAAACTGGCTCACCTGCAGTCCATACCTTTCACCCACTGCAAACATTTGACGCATTGTAAAACAAACAAAATCAAGCAAAAGGGAAAACATTTTTCTTTTAAGACCACAATAGTTGGTCTCCTCAGTTCCCAAGCATTTACCGAGTGTTGTTAAAAGAAGAGATGATTCTATACCGTGGTAACATGCCCGTCACAACTTTTTTGACACACGTTGCTGGCAAAAATCCAAAATGAGCAGATTGTTTTAAAAAAAACAATAAAATTTCTCAGTTTCAACATGCTGTCTTAGTACAATTTTCAATAAAATATAGTTTAAATGTTTAAATGATTTGTAAATCATTGCATTCTGTTTTTATTTACATTTTACACGGCGTCCCGACTTTTCTGTAAATGGGGTTGTATTATAACTAATCACTGGGTATGCAGCACAGGAGTATACACAAGTATGTTCATTGCAGAATTACTTGGAGGATTGGGGGATTACGTAAAACACCAGGCTGAAGTATGAAAACAGTGGAAGGTCACAGAACTAGTGTACAAGGGACAGATAAACACAGAGGATAATATTTTTGTCAGAGCGCGTCATCCAGTGCTCCTCAGAACAAAGAGTGAGAGAACACTGGAATTCATTCTCAAATAAACAGTGCCAGGAACCCACTGAGCCCGGTCGATGAACCACTGGACTTCTAGGCTCTTCTCTGGTATTGGCTCCAAACCAAACTCTCGGGTGCTCCCAGCAATTAGCCAAGAGGCCCTGTGGTGTGTGACTGATGGGGGCTCAAGGGACCTTGTCCAACAGGGTACAGATGAGCCTTCCTCCCCTTTGCTGTCATGGCGACTGATTAAAGAAAGCTAAACAAACGTCCTGTGCGCCTGACATCTTTCTCTGAACACATTCCAGACTGTATGTTTTGAGATAGGAGAGGACACTCAAGTCAATAGCCTCTAAGTTTTGGTCCTCGACACCACTGCACGAACCCCGTGAGACCTCTACACCGAACACCATGGAGGGCCCTGCTCGTTTCCAGAAAGTGATACTGCCCTAATGTCTCGTTTTTGGAAAGTCTCTGAATTTGGAACACATGCACTTGCAGCATGCATCTTTAACCACCCATTGGGGGAATCTCCATACAGTAATTTTCCTCGACATAATACTGTCAGTTGTGCTACAGCAGGGCAACAGCAAGTTTATTCTCCCATTTCAACAACTGTTACCCCACATTCAAATTTTGCATGCATTTTATGCTCTGTTGAAACTGCAATCGATTACTAGTTTGATTTGAAATGTCTTAACTGGAACTTCTTATTTCTGCAGCCTGTAGGGCCCTACCCAAGGTCTCATTACAAGCCATAACCATATTGGATTGACCCCAGTTTCTGTTCTTTGTTATTGGTCTCTCCCTCTCTTTCTTTCCTCAATGTTCATGCTGCTCTGTACCATCCTGTCACAAAAAGATTGGGAAAAGCAAGAAAAAAAAAAAACATTTAAAAAACTGGAGCTGGACTCGCGAGAGCCCATACCTCACCAGCATAACTGGATTTGAACTTTGGCCTATATCTCAGCTGTACATTGGCCTAGATATGCCAACATTTAATCACTGGTTCCTCTTGTGTTACTTAAACATCCTGCAAAGTTTGGTTAAAATCTATGCAACAGTTCTTGAGATATCCTGCTAACAGACAGACAAACAAATGACTCCCGCCTAGCGGGACTGTTGTCAAAATCATCTGGTGTCTGACTCGAGACTGCAAATCTCCGCCAGCATAGCTGGATTTGTACTTTGGCCTATATCTCAGCTGTACTTTGGCCTAGATATGCTTAAATTTAAAGGTGACCTATTATGCTATTTTTCCAAGTTTATATTTTGGTCTTTGACTCCCCTAGAGTACTCCTGATCGCAAAAGCAAAAAAAAAAAAAGAGTACTTATTTCGCTCATACTGCCATCCTCAAAAAACCCCATTTGTAGTCCATAGTAGTCTCTGCCTGAAACGCCTCATTGGGGTGGCTCTTCCGCTATGGCCCCTACTTCCCGTGTGCCCACTTTCTTCTGACTGGCCAGCTCTGTGGAGGGCGGATCTAGGCGGGACAAGGCAGCAGAACGCAGTTTTCCTGGTCCGACTCTTCAGAGTGAAACTGACGCGTCTCCCGAAGGAATCGACGGGCATATTCTGCAATCTAACACAGTACATGTGTATAGATCTAATGAAATTAACTTGTTCTTATAAACGCAACGGCGAAAGTGGACGATGCAGTGCAAAAGTTTGGCAGCTCAAGCACGAATTTGCTATCGGCTACAGTTTGCTACGGCAACAGTTGGTGAGTACAGCGGTTTTTCTACTCTGTAGCTAGGATGCAGGGAAAGCTAGAATCCACCCCATATAGACGCATTTGTAGAACGGGTCGACTTGCCCAAGTGTAGACCGGAGACCGTAGAAATCCGGTGGGTCTGAGTTTAGAGGGAAAAATGGACAGTGAGGAGCAGCTAAAAGTGGACCAACAGCTTATGGACTGCTTCGGTGTGTATTAGGACCTCCTGGTTCGTGTGCATAGCTGTGGTGTGTTGTTAGCGTGGAGAAACGAACAGCTTCCGCTGGTATATGACGGAGGGGCTAAAGCTCCAGGCTAAACGGCCTTTTCGGAAATTGCCCGTGGTAATGGTTTACTTATTGCTTTGGAATGACCAGCTTTTCTTCGCAGAAAATGGGCGCGGTATGGATAGTGTGCGAGAGCTAGACAGAGCTCCGGTTATGTCATGAACATAATACAGGTTTTACAGATGTAAGTTCTGTCTGCGTGAACCGTTGCTTATGTGGAGCTAGCGAATCGATCACTTTTACAGGAAAGAATTTAATATTCAATCGATGGCAATGCAAAGAAATCGTTTGTTATACCGGACACATTATAGCCTGTGCGCTTCCCTATTGCTTTCGCCGGTAGCATCAGAGAGCTTGCCCAGACATTGGAGATGTATCAGGCTGACCCCGGTCATGGATAAGTAAAGCGATCGTTTCAGAAGCACCCAAAAATGCACCCCAAGCTCTGCAAAACCTACGTCTGGTCTAACTGCAGCCCAACTCCGCAGACACATACAGCACCTCTCCGGTTAGCTTCAACTGTAGTGGCTACAATCAGGCAACGTTATGATAAAACTGTCACATTGATGCTTACCGAAGTAACACAAGCATACCGATCATAATTGCTGCATATAAGTTAACCAGGAGCATTTTTAATTAGCAGAGCACGCGAACTAACATGCAGTAGCTGATAAGCGGTCATGACTTTGAATGTAAAGTCGCGCAAAAAATTTGTTTCGCGTCCGTTGTGAAAGATGCTTAACGCGCCCATAACACCTGTATTCGCGTCTTTGCATTGACTTTGAATGTAGCTAATCTGTCGCGAGAAAAATTAGTTTCGTGTCCGATGTGAAAGCAGCTTTATGGATAGTACGCGACAGCTAGAGAGAGCTTGGTTATGTTATGAACATAATACAGGTTTTGCAGACCGTAAGTTCCGTTAGCGCGGACAAGTTGCTTATGTGGAGCTAGCAAATCGATCACTTCTACAGGAAAGAATTACCTATTTAATCTCCGCCTTTTTTCGGCTTTTTTATTAGCCACAACAATTTCTAAAGGGGGATGAAATTATGTCAAGGCAGTGCAGAGAAATCATTTGTAAACCGGTAGAGCTTCTGCGTTTCGCATTGCTTTCATGGTAGCACCAGAGAGCTTGCTCAGACATTTGTGAAGTATTCGGCTGATCCCGGTCATGGATAAGTGAAGCGATCACTAACTGTAGTGGCTACAATCGGGAAACGTTATGATGAAACTGACATATTGATGCTTACCGAAGTATTAAAGCATACCGATGAGAATTACTGCATATAAGTTAACCAGGAGCATTTTTAATTAGCACAGCATGCAAACTAACATGCAGTAGCTGGTAACCGAGCGGTCATAACCACAGAGACAAACCCTTGCAATACAGGTTTTACAGACAGCAAGTTCTGTTACTGTGAACAGTTGTACCAAGCATCCAAATTACAAACAAGTATTAAAAGTTAGCTTCAAATGAGGTTTATGTTCACACACCTTCTGTAGAATTTCCCCTGATATCACTCTTGCATATTTAGGACACAAACATTAGCAACAGTAACTTGGCTATGTTAGCCGCTGTGCTACAGCCACAATCAACTGGCTATCACGTCAGGTTGGCTTACGCAGTAAAAGCAACTTACAGCTTCTGTGTCTGTGAGTCACAGACAGTCGTGACCAATACAGGCTTTATCTTCAGATATTTTACAAAGCCTGCGTTTGGGGCCAGTTGTTAGTGCTAACTATCGCTAGCGGTCCTGCTAGCCACCCGTAACACGTTAGCTTCACTTCCATTATTTGCTGTTATATGGTTACTTACAGCTTGTGGCTCCGAGCGCTTGATCGATGCAGCTGCTTCAGGTTTGAGAAGCAGCTGAAACGCTTATCCTGTGTCGAATTATCCTTTATTTATAAAGCTGTCTTTGCTGAAATGCTGAGCACAAGCAGCTAACATTCCCTTTGGCCGTGGCTGTTTGCTACCAGCAAACAAAAAAAGCTACTCACTGATTTCTGGTGGCATCCTATTTTGGAAGAGAAATAAGTGTTTCTCTTCGCGTCCAAAAATAAACGGACAAGCAGTTTTGAAAGAGATACTGACAAAACTGCACCTCAAATGATCTGCGGTTCTTCTTTTGTATTTCCAAAAGTGTCGACGCTACTAAGGCATAGTATGATCTGCCGTTGTTAGTGCCTGCTAGAATAGTTTCCGGTGTGGGCAGGTCCAGCGCCGTGATTGGCTCTGGCTAGGTCTGTACTAATTGGACGGCACAACCTGACGTCAGGTTTTACCCAGATCTTGCGAAGATCTCGGGAAGCGCTGTTCAGAGAGGAAATCACGTTCACGAAATCACATTCTTGGATTACGGCAAAACCCCTGTATCTTATGTTTAGAAACTTTTCAGAGGTTGAGTATGGACAACTAACAGTATAACATTACTAATATGTATTAAAAGAAGGATCAGCATAATAGGTCCCCTTTAATCACTTGTTCCTCTTGTGCTATTCTAACATCCTGCAAAGTTTGGTTGAAATCTATGCAGCCGTTTTTGAGATATCCTGCTGACAAACAGACAGACAGACGACTAATGGAATGAAGTGACACGGTTGTCAAAAAGGAAGCAAAAACATAACCTCCTTGGGTGGAGGTAATTAGTATCTGCTTTGGTAAGATTCACACCTCCATGCATCGTATAAGAGAGCCAAATCTGGTTGACTTTGATGGGAAACAACACCGAGTTACAGTGTGGTGAGCAGTGATGAGGCCACAGTGCATTCTGGTATATGGGGGAAGAAATTTAGAGGGGAGGTTCAATAGAACAAAGGAGGAAGAGACAGAACACAGATTAAGATGGATTTAAACTGTGGGAGTCGACACTCACAGGAGGAGGAGGACACAAACTGAAAAGGTCTCCGCGAGAGTGAGTATGATGCAGTTCCACATGGACAGCTGGGCAGTCCCATAACACACCTGCACCAGAGTAAGATAAAGGACATATGAGGAGCAAAGAATACCCTCCAAGTCATTTTTTTTTTTTACAATGAAAACATGGACTCCCCACTAAAAACCACATTGAGGGAAACATGTTTACTGTGTTGGACACTGAATGAGTACTGAACATACCAAATTCCATCTGTGCCATCTGCCCATTATCTAGACCACCTCTTCCTCAGTAAAGTCATGGGGGAGCTGGAGTCTGTCTCTGCTGACTATGGGCAAAATGCATGGGTACAAATTGGACAGCTCGCTTATCCATCATAGGGTGCACTCACCATTCACTTACAAACTCACACCTATGGGCAATTTTGAGTCACCAATAAGCCTGCAATGCATGCCTTTGGACTTATGGGAGGAAATGGAAGTGCTTGTAGGAGACTCATCTGAACACGGGGAGAACATGCAAACTCCACACGAAAGGCCTCAGGCTGGGTTCAAACCCATGTCCTTCTTGCCGTGAGGTGGCGGTTCTCACCGTGCCGCCTTATGCCATGCATGATAAAACTGATTTTTCTTCAATTCCGAGCCACTGATTGCATTAAACTTGACAATGGACCTAATAAGATAACATTGGGATAAACAATCCAATGTCATAACCTCAACAAGATAGTTACAGAGAGCGGAAAGTGGATAAGCAGAGAAGCTGGTAGTTAACTTGCGTCTTTATTAAAAGTGAGGAATTAAGGGTGAGGAGGAGATTGACCAAAGCCGCATCTGCTTTTCTCAGCATAGATTGGTGTACCCAGATGCCCCCAGTGAAGGTAATCAATGGTTCCCAATGGCTAATTTGTGAATATCGTGAAAACTCAAATATCCTCATTGTGGTGACTTCGAAACCAGTTGCAGTAGCATGCTAAATAAAGTTTAAATATTGATTTGCTGACAGCTGAGAGAGTGAGCAAGGACCTCCTTTGCATATCAAAGTCCCCAAAAAATAAAAAAAAAAAAATGGGAGGGGGTTACAGGGGGTTCACCAAACCTGGGGCAACAGGTCAGTCTCAATTCTGCTTACCTATGAGGTCTAGAAGCTCTTACAATTCTATTTTCTACCAACATCAAAAAGCAGACTCAGACTTGAAATCCAACAGAATCAAAGTTTTTTTTAATTTCAGCAGCAAGGCCATGAACCAAGCAACAATGTTCATCCAGGTGACCTTTACCCTGGAAATATGCCAAAGTTCTACAGGATTTGGATCATCCAGTGCTGACCCAGTACAGTCTGTTTGGCTAAGAGCAGTCCTGGGAAGAGTTTCGTCAGTGTCCACCGTATGCCCCTTGATCCACAGCAGGCCACAGGCTCCAATAAAGTGAATCAATCTTAATTACATCTCATGCGACCTCCATAAAGAAAAGGACCATCACATTTCAGTGTGGAGCTTGAAAATGAAGTTCCCAGACACCAACAAAGTGATCATCTCACCTTCTCAAGCTCACCTCTGCCACCCGTAATTAACTAACCTAATTCTAGCTTGCAACTTAACACATTGGCAGAGACAACGACCTTAAAGCAAAATTACAGTTTCCGCACATTTCCCGTTTTAGAACAAAGGGAACAGCCTCTGCCATTGGCTGACATTTAGAAGAAAAACACAGCTGTTCGGCATCAGACGCCAAAGTAATCAGCAAACGTTCGGCGCTCTCCCTCATCAAAGGAAGTCTCTCGCTCCATCAAGAATTCATAACAAAATTCTCACCATCAATACTGATGAATCCAGCTTGAAAGAGCTGCATTTATCTGCCTGGTACTACAGCCAGATGTCAGCACCCTTAAGAAACAGTCAGTCAGCACAGTAATAAAGCACAAGGCCTCAGCTAAACCATACTTCATTTCATTGTTTGGAGATTAATATCGCGATCCAAGATCAACTATAGCATGAGGCCTACCGCGTGGATGAGAAAACATCGACCAGAAGGAACCGTATAGAATGGCAGTGTAGCTGCCTTTCCAATGACGACTAGTACGGCCAGCATAAACCTCCAGTCCCAAGGTGCAAACAAGTTTCACATGACACCAGTGACGTGACAGCAGAAATAAATAACGGAAATAGCGGTGCAAGAATTTGCCAAAAAACTTCATAATTAAACTAGGCCTACACTGTTGGCGGCTGACAGCAAGGCGTATATCCCCGAAATTCCCCAATCCTCGAAGCCCCCTTTATTAGATTCCCCTTTACTAGACCTACAATATGAGGCAAATTTGAGGTCTGTGTAAGTAATTGTTCCAGAGATGTGGTTAAAAAACTGATTTTTTCAATATATAGCGCCACCTAGTGGCAAACCTAGGAGTGCATACTTGCCCAAAATCTAATCAGTTCATCCTCTGTACCATATCTACCCATATGCTAAAAATGAGAAGCCAAAGTAAAGTATTTTGTGAGTTATCGCGCTTAACGGCTAAAAATCTCAGACCTTGGTGGCGGTGGGGCGAAACCATGATATCCCCGAAACTCGTATTTTGGGGATATAATAATAAATTGCTTCGAAAAAGCTTGTGAGCACCTAGGAGTGAAATGCACCAAGTCTAATGGCAGGAACTGAATCCTGTCTGGTGCTGCACGACCTTTTCACACAAAGCAAAACCTTTCCAGATACAGCTCCCCCCATCCCTCTCAATTAAGTCAATAAATGCAAACTTGAATAGACAGATGTTTATTTTAATACCTCAAGAAAAATGGTTTTCAGGCACTGTGAGCACATGGTGGCAGCTCTCAGCCTTGAACAGCTACGTACTTATAAGGAGACTTCTGCTCAAATTCAGTTCATGCAAATCAAAAGGAACTTTACAAAAATAATTACAGCCAAAGACTGACAAACATTTACACAATTCATACCAAAATGGATTTATTCAAGATGAAAAAAATGACATGTAACCATATCTGGTGAAATCCAGTGCTTATGTGCACAATATATTGCGTCTGCAGAGCGCACAATACATAGAGATGGTGTAAAGCCATGATGCTCCCGTAATTCACAAGATTCAAAGAAAGAGCAAATCTGACATCACACCAGCCTGCCCAACATCTACAACCCCTGAACTGAGGAGTGAAAGACTAATTCAGAAAAATACAGTGTCATGAGTGTGGGTTGTAACGCATAGGGCGTGTTCAACACATTTTTCAGGGCTCCGCCTTCTTGTGAGAGGCAGCGGCCCAGGCAAGCCACTGCTGATTGGTTGAGTGCACTTTCGACAGCAGGAGGCCCACTGTCCGAGCGGGTCCTGGAGGGGGCTGAGCCTCTAATGCATGCGCATGTGCAGGCTGTGCTTGGGTCCGTCCACTCGCTCCAGCTTCTCGAAGTGCTTGCGGGCGTTGCGAATGTTGATGAGAGTAGCTGCAGAGGCTGGAGAGCGAATTGGAAGTGAGATGAGGACAGGTGTTACTGCAGGGACCCAAACAACATCACATTCTTCCATCCATCCATCCATCCATCCATCCATCCATCCATCCATCCATCCATCATCTATACCACCTTTTCTTAATAAGCGTCGCAGGGGAGCCCATCCCGGCTGACTACGGGTGAAAGGCAGGGACCCACCCAGGACAGCTCGCCAATCCAATGCTGAGCGCACACCCTCACGCACCATTCACTCACGCACCCACACTGATGAGCAATTTAAAATCTACAATTAGCCAGACATGCATGTCTCTGAACTGCAGGAGGAAACCTATGCGAACATGGTGGGAAAATGCAAACTCCACACAGAAAGGCCCCAGGCTGGATTCAAACACACTAACTTCTTGATGTGTGCCCATCGCGCCCAACATGACATCATTATGATAAACCACAAACATCTAAGTAAAGACCATAAATGTGGTTAAATACACATTAACTAGGGATATGCACACCTACACTCGAAAGAGCTGCATGTTCACTGTGGACAAATCTATTGCTATTCAACATTTTGGGTATCACCCCGAGATAAAATTTATATCAGCACTACACCCAGAAATCTGAGGACAAACACAAAGGGATGAGCTCAACTCACGTATTGACGGGTCCGACATGATCACCATGACGTAGGTGTTCGAGGTGAAGACGTCAATGAAAGCGGCAAAATTTGAGTTTCGAACCTCCATGCTCTGGAAGGAGGCGGCCAGTTTACTGCAAGTTCAGACAGACAGAACGACACACAGACAGACAGAATGACACATGTTCAACGTGCAGTGACAGAGAGAGCAAGTGAATCAGTGAGCTCTTTGTCACTAAAAATGGTCTTGGTCCCACACATTATAGAGCCCAGGGACTACTAGAGCAAATTAAGCTTGTGAGCCCAACATGCAATTGTGCACGTGCAACCATACTGCACAGATTATCAGTAAATGACACTCTGTGTGCTCAAGAAGCAGCAATAAATAAATGTACTTATATTTCTTTAACCCTTTTGCTCCCGCAAACAGAAATTTCTGAATTACGTTACTTGACTCCTCCACCCAAATATGGATTTTTTTGTGTTTTTCGATTGCCTCAAGGTCCTCAATCTTATCCAGGAAGGGCCAGTTTGGGCACAGGCTTTCATTCCAACTAAGTAGTCAAGGTGTTCAGCAGAGATTCAAATTCAAAGGGATCACATACCTCTGAGTATTTGCTCTTAATGTGTTAAATCTGCTACAATTTGCTGTAAATAAATGCATTCAGCTTGTGCTGAAATAAATAAGCAACTATTTATTTTACCATTTCATACCATGAAATGCTAGTAACTCAGAATGGATTAAAAACTTTGAGCATATCTGAAGTGGATACGAGTGGTCTTAATTAACTTGGGCAGAGCAGCCATGTTTTGTTTTGTACAAGCTGGGTGCCAAAGGGTTAAAGGGGGTTGAGCTGCAGTACTGTAAACATTGTCAAGCTGAAAAAAAAAAAAAAAAAAAAAAAATCTGCCATTTAGATTTAAATAAGCAAACACATAAGAGCCCACGGCTTAGTCATTACTGCAGTGATTAATGTTTCAGCTAGCTACAATCCTTTAAACCCAGACTGATGCAGCGTGTAGCTTCTCATTTCTTTAAAAATAACCCTGTCAGAAGATGTATCCCATGGTCATGAAAAAGAAGTTACTGTTCCAGAAAGGGCAAATTATTGGCCCGCGCAAAGCAAGGAAAACAACTAAGGAAACAGCGGAAATCACTGGAATTAAGTGCAGACCAATGCATTATTCACCCTACTAAAAAAAGTCTTCTGGATGTGCTGGAGAAAATGTTACAAAATGCTAAGTGTGTTGACTGTCCCATCCTCAAAGAAAGTTCTCCACAAAACATTAACACGACTCAGGACAGAAATAAATCTACAAGACATAAGATTTTCGAAAAAATGCCTCAACTCATGGATGTCATAATCAAAGCTAAAATTGGCCCGACAAAATGTTAGCGTGTCTAACTTTTTTTGGGCCAGGCAGTGTATATTATGCATCAGTATTATAATCCTGCTCTCACCTGCAGCTCAGTTTGAACTGTTTGATGATGTTACTGATCTTCTCGAATCTGTGCGCGTCTCGCTGCTCCCGGCACTGGTAGTGAGAGATCACCTACGAGAGAGCAGGGTTCCCCCTTTCAGACCTCTGGTGGTAATTCCGACATCACAGTAACGCAAGAACCAGCCAGCTGGTTTGAGCCTTGAAAGATTTCACCATCAATAGGTTAAGAGATAAAATGACTTCAAATCATAATTAGAATGCGTTAAATTTACGAGAATTGAGCAGACATTTAATAGATGACATGGCGTCTTGGAGCGAATTCCAGACAGCAGTTAAAGAGGCACTGACTCACATGAGCAACCCTTCCCCTAATAAATGTTCTGAAGAGGAGCCTCATTACAGTATTATACTGCTGTAGTCTACGCCTTTGAAAGGACAGGAGCGAAGCCTCATTACAGTACTATGCCGCTGTAGCTGATGCCCTTGAAGAGTAGTCTCGTTTTCTATTTAAAAAAAAAAAAAAAAAAAAAAAATCAGTGTTATAGAGCTCGGCCGTTTTTAGCGTCAGCTAACCGCAGGGATGGTTTCGTCAGAACGTTAAATTCACAGTGTTCTAATCATGTTTACGATTGTACAACTTAAACACGGCCTTTAGGACAGGCCATATTAGTGTAACAGACTCAGGCTAAAATGCTTTGATGTGTGGCACAATCATGCCCATTTGGGGTTGACAAATAAACTTGGTCTAATTTTTTTGGTTTAAGAACTACAATAATGTCAGACTTATGCACACAGCTATGGCTTTGTTTGCGGATTACTACGTAAGCCAGAAGAGGTTAAAGAAAATTAAGCAATCTGATAAAATGAAGGCAAATGACAGAAAAATGTGTAATGTAACTCCCAACTAAAATTCTGAACACCTATTTTTATATTAAAAAAACGTTCGTTTGGACAACTAGATTACAGCAATAACGCACTAATGACACTAAATTTGAACAAAGCTGAAGCATTTTAAGTTTATTAAAACACATCAGAAGGATGCTTCATTTTACGGCATCCTTCCTGTAATGCTGCTTGCCAGAAAATAGAGATTCAGAGAATTGTTGTCCATCACAAGCCAAACTTAAAATGTACACACATAATTACGCGCTAACTTAATGCTCATACCTTGAGTTATAACTAGGTGAAAAAATCAAAAGCATTTAAAATAAACAGAGAAATGAGAGTTCAAAGAAATAGCTATGGCTTATTCTTTTGTGGTTACACAATAACATATTTTGCTAGCTTACCTTCTCCTGAGGCCACTGGATAAAAACGAAGTACAATGGGCCTTCGAACCCGAGAAGATATGAATGTTTAGCATTTCATGTCCATTATTTTGATCTAGTAGCTTTAAAAACAACAAAACTATTAAGTTCAGCCTGAGTCACTATGATTTTCGCCAAGCACATTGTAGATAGCCAATAAATAGTCTTAAAACTTGCCATTTCTTTCACAAAAATGTCATGTTTTCTTTTAGATCATACTTAGCGGGTTATCAAAAACGCAATCTAGGGACGGGCATTCCAGAAACACGTCTTCTGTAAATACCTTGTGTCATGAGTTGAAATTCCGCATCTCATGTAAATTAGTGCGTATTTTGTTCTCGTCTTTGTCTTTTTTTATGGAAGAAGTGGAGCTTAATGTAACAGGATTGGGCATACTGACAATGCGACACATCTTAATTGCACTCTTGCCATTGCGATCAGAGCCCAGCTGCTGGTGCTCTCCATTGTCATGGCAAAGTCCCCATCTGCACCACCTCCCCCTGGAGCTAAGTCCACCCGTCCCTCTCTCACCAGGAAAGTGGCTCTCTCAAACAGGAGCACTTCGTCAGCCTCGATGATCTGGGCAAAGTTGCGTAGGTTGGACTCCAGCTGCTGCACATTGGGAATCAGCTGGTAGACGATGCTGGACCAGGCCTGTTACAAACAGAGAGGCCCACCCATCACGTTAGATCAACCTAAAGCAGCTGGTTCCTTTGTTTAGCACAAGTGACCTATGGCTAAGCCCCGCCCCCTCCACTGACTCGGACAAACGATCAACATTTTAGAACAGGCGCTAATGGCTGGTATCACAGTCGGAGATATTTTTCAGGATGCTATCGATGATTTTTGGCGATAGAAGGCTCAAATATCATCAAGAAGTCAGCAAAAAAGGGTTACACTATGCACTGGAGAGATACATTAATGAATTTAGAGTAAAGAAGGTCAACGAAAAGTTTAAATTCGAAGCTAAAATTTTCAGGTCTCACTGCAAACGCCATCAACCGCATCTCGTTTCCGTCACCCTCTCACACAACAAGATAGAGGATCAGCATTGTTCGTGCACCGCAGGGTAATAAATTTAATTTACGTATTATTATTGCTACCAAATTTAAGAAATTTAACCTGACGTGACTGACCTCCTTCTAAGTAAACAAGGTGACATGGTGAACAACGCAGTCAGGAGCTCACGTTAAGCCAACGTCTGTCAGCACTGAAGTTTGCCATAGAGTTTACTAATTTTAGCTAACTTAGCGACGTGAAGATAACTTCACATTAATCTCCAGCGAAGTGACAAGATGTCGCCTTAAACACGATTTTGATATGCTTGGAACAAATGTAGACATCCTCGTTGACCTTTGTTAGCTACGTTAAGCTGATGGTGGGGTCTTCCACAAAGCTTTATCCGGAGGAGACACTTCTCTCGGTTATGATGTGGCTTTGGGAAGGGTCTAAAATACACCCCATCGCCCAGCCTCTCGGGATACCTCGTATCAGAGTTACATTTACCCCAAGCACAGCGTTTGACCATTTTTTTAACTTGGAAACATTTTAAAACCCCATAAAAGCGAACGATTCGGAGTTTCCGTAATGCATTTCAATGGAAATTCAGGCTCAGAATGTCCGAGTACATGGGGAGAGAATACACACTGCGATTGGCTCATCGCATTTGAGGGCGGGGCTTAGCCATAGGCCAATTTGCAAGTAGAGAGAAAGAAGCAGGATTAAAAACAAAACGTTTTTCTTTTTGGCTCATCCAGAAACGTTATTTCAACATTCCGTTCCAGTGTTCCAAGGCTTCACCTTTACTTAATGACCAGTTAGAACATTATAGAGGAAAGAGTCATAATGGTATTTTTTTAAAATGACATCACCCTTACAAAATGATTTAGTATATATCAGTAGGATACCATGAAAAAGCATTGGAAAGAAAGAAGCAATGAATATTTGCAGCTTTGCACAAGGCGGAATGTGTAATAAATTAAATTTATCTCCAACACACAGCCTAATAGCCTCTCCCCTGGAACCCAACCCTCTCCACATTCCAAAGAAACGAGGTGAAAAAAATAAAATAAAATAACAATTGACATTGTTCGCCGTAGTCACAATTGCGTACATCACTTCTAATGGTATTTCATTACCTGGCCATGCTGGGTGAACAATGGTGTCACTATGTGCAAAATTGTGGATGAATATTCTTTCAGCCTGTATTGGTACAACATCAATTGGTTGATTCTAGAATTTAAAGGTCAAGTTATTTAAATAATGCAAAAAAGGTTGGATTTTCGACTTTATCAACACCAAAGATCAAAACAGGCAAAAATATTTTTGGGTCCTTCCATATGAAATCACCCAAAATACAGGACGCTCCCAGCTTGATGGTTTCAGAATTGCTTCATTTGGCGATATTTTGTTGCATGTGATGAGCAAATTAAATCGCAGGTGGTTTCAAGTTGATATCTCGTTCCGTTCTCATTTTATGGGCCCCCGAAAAAGGGGGCGTGGCCCACATTAACCCTCTGGTCACAGTTTGTCACCATTTTCAAAGGGTTATAACCGATAAACTAACAAGGATACAAATTTCATTCTTTCAGGATATGTTTTTTCTGTCTAATTGTCTGCAACAAAGCTTTAACAATAGTGTTTAACCCTTTGTGTGCTTTGCAGTTAACCCCTAAACATTGAAATTTGGTGCCAAACATGTCGATTTCAAATGAAATATTATGCAAGTATCCTTAGAATGTCCCCTTTGCCATTTTCATTTGTTGGTAGTATACCTGATGGAGTTTCAAATGAAGGTAAAAACATCTTTTTATCTTCATCCAATTTGGAGAAACATTAACCCCTTTTCAGCTAATTACCGAAACGGAGCACTTTTTGACCCTCATTTTGACCATGTGGGCCTGCTTTGATTTTCAAAAAGTTGGCCTCAAATGAAGCTTATACAAAGTACTACAAAATGCAACACAATCAAACTTGGAACAAATACTCCTACTTGGAAAAATAAGACCCCTTTTAAGTGCTATTTGCACATCGGCAAATGTAAAAAAAAAATGTAAAGGGGCTTTGTCTGAGATTGGATTGGATTGGAGGTTATATCAGTAATAAATTGAATTGAATTGAATTGAATTGCCTACAATCATAAGCATACTGGACCTAAAAATTGGAGACATTGATCACGGCATGCCTCAAAGTTATTGTTGTCATGTTCAGTACCTACCTTGCATATGTGTTTTTATGGCATTCCTTTTCAGACTCATTCGCAATGCCAACAGTGCATGGGGGATTAGATTCGGAAGAAGATGATGGTTCAGCCATTGTTTTCAGAAACCATGTAGGCCTACTAAGGGGATCCACCTACCACCTTTATATATATATTTATTATCAAAATCTTGAACACAAGAGAGAAGGAAACCAGGCTCAAGCAGTTAAAGTTACCCAATTCCCTTTTCGCAAATAAAGGGCATGAAGGGGCAGGTACGGTTTGAAGGGTTTCATCCACATTAGTAACAATTCTGCCTAGTCTATCAAATTATCTTGAAATTACTGGGAAAACAAATACAAGAAAATGACACAGGCTGCAAATGATCAAAGAGCATGCAACTGAAAGTAGAAATAAATGAGTGGAGTTCAGTATTCCTGTACATTATTGTACATTTACATTACACTGAGAGAGTAGTTGTGCCGATGTGCAAATAGCCCTTAAAAGGGGTCTTATTTTTCCAAGTAAAAGTATTTGTTCCAAGTTTGATTGTGTTGCATTTTGAAGTTCTTTGAATAAGCTTTCATTTGAGGCCAACTTTTTGAAAATCAAAACAGACCCACATGGTCAAAATGAGGGTCAAAAAGTGCACCGTTTCGGTAATCAGCTGAAAAGGGGTTAATGTTTCTCCAAATTGAATGAACATAGAAAGATGTTTTTACCTTTATTTGAAACTCCATCAGGTATACTATCAACAATGTAAATGGCAAAGGAAACATTCTAAGGATACTTGCATAATATTTCATTTGAAATCAACATGTTTGGCACATGCGTAAACCAAATTTCAATGTTTAGGGGTTAATTGCAAAGCACACAAAGGGTTAAACACTATTGTTAAAGCTTTGTTGCAGACTATTAGACAGAAAAAAAACATATCCTGAAAGAATGAAATTTGTATCCTTGTTAGTTCATCGGTTATAACCCTTTGAAAATGGTGACAAACTGTGACCAGAGGGTTATCGTGGGCCACGCCCCCTTTTTCGGGGGCCATAAAATGAGAACGGAACGAGATATCAACTTGAAACCACCTGCGATTTGATTTGCTCATCACATGCAACAAAATATCGCCAAATGAAGCAATTCTGGAACCATCAAGATGGGAGCTTGGGTGATTTCATATGGAATGACCCATTTTCTATTAATCAAGAATTACTATATCGTGAGCCGATGGGGTATGCATACAAAAAAAAAAAAAAAAACTTGAGAAACATGCTTGTGTTCCAGCTGACATTAAGCAACACTAATAGTATGGGTGTGAGTGCAGGAGAAAACGTGACGAGCAGTTTTCAAAAATTAGAAACAGGCCCACTGGGTTAGCCTACAACTTTCAAATGAAATAAAATGACACCAAATCAATTATAGTTTTACATTTTACTTGTTTCCCAACAAAAGTTTCCTTTCTGCCGATCAGCAACATTTTTAAATGCGAAGACCGCATAGTTAAACGAATAGTGCGCTGAGTACAAAACATATGAACTGAAAAATATTATACAGGGATAAGGTTTACACACAGCATTCACAAATTTCAGACCTCATTCCCTCAAAACCTGAGCCGCAAACACTGAAACACACGCACACACACCTTGTACAGCGTCTCGTCCCATATAGAGGTCCTGAAGCAGATGCAGGTGAGAGGTCGCGACAGCCTCTTCAGGTCCTCTTCCCGCTCCTTAAAGATCTAGAAACAGTTAAGAGCAAGAAACACATAAACATTAATGGCGATAGTTAGGATACAGGAGTGGAGGTATGCTGTATCTGAGAGCAAGGGCATGCCTCTGTGTCTACATCAGTTTTGCTGAAGTGGAAACTGCGGCAAAAATCCCCAAAACAAGCAGGAACTCAAGATAGCTGCAGTAAAGGAAGATGCCCAGCATCTGGTGGTACCGATGCATCACAGACAATGAGCAGGCATTCAGAGAATATGTAAAATATATATATATTTAAAATTTCTTTATTCCACATTATGTAAAATTGCACACTATTTCTTGACATACCTCAAAACGGGGGAAGGGGGAACTATGTACAAAATGTGCCATTATTTCCAAGTGGTTCATCCAGCAGGGATGAAAACACCTCCAAATTAAAGCGGACAGTCTGTACTTCAGCCTCATTGTCACTGTGTCCTTTCAAACTGCAGTGCTTCAGTACTGAACCAAAATTAAAAAAGGAAAAAATAGGACCAATAGGCCCTGTAGCTCACTGATCGTCATGTAAACCAACCAGTCCGGGCAAAACCCATGGGAATCTCACCATGTCACAGCTTACGGACCAGCCACTAGAGGGCATAGTTGCATCACTTTCAGGCATAATTTACAGCAAGTAGGCATATTTTCTAAATGGGGAAAATTTAATTTGAAAAATCATTAAAAATCCAAGAGTTAAAATGTTTAAAAACTGCAAACAAATTTTAGAGACATGATCCCAAGGAAGCTCCACACGAGATATGCAGTGAATCTGGCCAGTATTCTCAGAGGAGAACGTTGTGAGATTTCACTAACGGAACATGACTACGACCACAAAAACGACGCTGGATGCCACCTAATCCCAATAGCTCAGCGATCAATGAGCTAAATATGTGTCATTATCCAATGCATTACAGTGCTCACAGTGTATAATGTGGGATTTGCAAAAGCGAAAGTGCATGAGAGTGTACGCATGCGTTTCTCACCACGTCTCTCTGGTCCTCCTGCACCAGGTCCATCTTGTGCACCAGGCAGAAGACCTTCGCGTCTGGAGAGTTCTGCAGAATGGCCTCCAGGCAGGACTGGTAGTAGTGCATGTCCTTCTCCAGCTCGCGACTCTCCACGTCAAACACGTATATCAGCACCTCCACGTTCCGGAAAATGTTGTCCCGCTGGCTGGTGAAGTAGTTCTCCATGAAGGTGTCCTGTCTGTGGCAGCACATAATACATCTTGAGGAACGGTGTTTAGACTCAAAATCATGCCAGTCTTAACCCACATTTTTCAGTCAACTAAAAATAGTAAATTCAGAAAAATGACCAACAATGCCCAGAGAGACCTTTCTCCCAGCTGTAGAAGAAAAGTTTAGGAAAGTCATCTTTTGTACCATCCTAAAGGAATACAATCAGACACATTATTTTTCCTAAAAGAAAATTTTTGTTTAAATCGCACCTCAATTGGTGGTTGAATTTGACTTTCTGCAAGAAAAAAAAAAAAAGAATAATAAAATAAATGAAAATAATAGAATAATAATAGTGGTGTGGACATTAGGTTAAATACATAGATTTATTTCACAAGTTTGGTGCAACAAAGGCAGGCATGCGTAATTTCCCCAAAACATTCAAAAATTTGGCTTGTTAAACAAAAACTTTCGTGCAAACCTTGAACCTTGCACGGTTACATATGTTTTCATACTGTGTGGGGTTGCTGGGCAGTTGCCTGGTATCTGCTACTTTGACAGAGATGTAACAAGTCATGCATAGCTGCCCAGCAAACGCAAAATATCTGCACAATGCTTCTGCCATGTAGCATCAATGTCACAACATAGACACAGCAAACATTCCATTTCTGATTTACCATTGAGATTATATTAAGAGTTAGCTGAGCTATTACATCAGTCTATACGGTGGCTAAATAACAGCCTGTCTAGATTCCACCAGACACATTACATTCCCTTCACCATCTACACTGCCTGTAAACAGGCTTGTGGGTTACCATTTGCAAGCCCCTTTGCTGAGAGTGAGAGTACTCAATGAGTACTGTAGAAAATGAGCTAATGACAGGGTAGAGGGATAGAACAGAATAATGCACGCAGGCCTACTGCAAAAATGTCTGCAAACTGAGACAATTAACACACCATAAGAAATGCACAAACAGCAAACTATAGCCAACTGCAGTCACGCCAGCATCAAGAGTATTATGGCCTCAGAGCGAACATCTGGACGCCAGTGTCTGACCGACATGCCATACCGTAGACAAATGGCTTCCAGCCGAAATGTTCAATGTCTCCAAGGACAACATTAACAACAAAAAAATCCCTCCAATTCTGAAATTGATTATAAAGGCAATTACTTCTGGCATTTCAGCCATGCAGAAACAAAGGAGAGGGAAACAGGAAATAAAACAGTCTGAAGGCTTATAGCTGCAAACAAAGATTATATAATCAATAGAACCCAGAGCTAAGAAGCTGGAAATGAACTGCAACGACAAGCACGAAATGCTCAGATCCTCTGACACGTGATGGCCGATTTCTGGCTAGGAAACAAAACGTGGAGGAGGGACGGACAGACGGACTGACAGAATCATGAAGAGGCACATCTACGTGATAAGATGTGTCCACATATCATATTTCGTAGAAAAATACTGAACAGATTAGGAGTCCTGGGTTGGAAAAGCGGGGATGGCTGATATCTGGCCTGTAAAGTGTGATGGAGAGACGGACAGACAGACATGAGTACACAGGGAAGTATGAAAGACACATCTACACAATAAGATTTGTCCACCGTTTAAATTTAATTGAGATATATTGTACAGTTTAGGAGTTCTGGCCTGGAAAAAAAATTCGTGACAGACGGACGAAAGGACGTACAGATGGAAGAACATGTGGGGCAACACTCATTCCACTTCGTGGCAGGGGATAACAACCTGCTGGGAAGAATCGTTCCCTCCAAAAACAAGCTAAAAACAGCACAGGGTCACAAACTCAGGCACTCACCCTCCACAGTCCCACAGATTCAACACCAGATTGCCCAAGAAACGCACATGAGAGTGTTCCACATCAACTGAGAGAGAGAGAGAGAGAGAGAGAGAGAGATGCATTTTAATGGTTTCAGACAATTCTCAGGCAGCAACAGCATTTCAAATGGCCATCACATCACACTTCTAACTGCTCTCTGAAAGCACCCTCCAGTTCACTGCAGCTTCCTAACACAGATTGCAGGCTAGGTTGCAGTTCTATCATTACGAGGAACAGACAAAACACACCGTTATATGTGCATCAGGGAAAATCTACCAAGTGGACAGCGAATGAGGGTTTACGTGCCACTGCACTTACTTGTGGCTCCCAGTCGACGTGTGTCTCGGGCTATATAATTGGCAAAGATGATTGACCTCATACTGGTCTTCCCAGACCCACTCTTTCCCATCAGCAGCACCTGTAAAAGCAGGCACATACATCACTACAAGTGAAACACGACTGCACTTTAACATTGACATCTTTCACAAAAAAAACAATTGCGCCCTCTGCTGGAGTCCACAAAACTAAGACTTCTTTTCTTGATGAGCAGTAAAATCGTACATTTAGTAAGCAGTTAAGCAAATGAAAGGAACTTTAAATAGCGTAATAAAAGTAACAATATTTCCAATGTATACATTAATGACCGTTTCTGAGGCCGTTTTAAACATAAGCGCACATTTATTTAAGTACTGCTGTATACAGTTGCCAAACACACAAACACTTTTGAATATTACAACTAGCAATGAACGTAATATCTGTTCACCTTTTTCTTCATGGCTGTGCTAGACATCGCCTCCTGACAGCCACCGATATAGCACTATCTCGTTTCCGAGAGTATCTTCTCCCCCTGTGCCAGTCGATAGCCTTTTCTCGATATTCGATCTTGTCAATATTATTTCTGCAATGAAGAGAAGAATTATGGATCTTTACGAACAGCAGTATATTCTGCCGTAGAAATGAACAGAAATGGGGGAATACCATACGGACTCTACATTTACTCACGCATTCAGTAACATTTCGAGAGGTCCACATACGAAGCACAGCAAGTGTGTACCTGAACACAGCCTATATTAGTAAGGAGGTTCGAAATAAAACACCCCCTCTCTAATTAGAACAGGAGGATGCCATAATCTAATCTGGAAACCCCCAATTAAAGTAAGACAGCAGCATAATGAATCAATGCAGATCTGCTTAATGAGTGAAACTAAAAACTGCTCCAACAGCTACCGCTATTGGTTTTTATAGCTGAGTGTTCATTGGGAAATATCTGGTCTACACCACAAAACAGCATTTTGAAATACATTCACATTTACAAACGGTCATTCGGACAGACCGTTGTAATAATTTTGTAACATCATTCATCAAATAGTTAAGGCTAACTTTACTCAAAATGTGGTAGCTTTGGTAACAAAGGACCACAATGGAAATAAGCACTTATTTGAGAGCTTTATTTTGTTATCCTGGCATTCCCCCCCAGTCTGTATGTTCGGTCGTTTCTATTTTATTGTCACACATTATATTATGTTTCAACTTGCCAAATCTAATCTAATCTAATCTAATCTAATTTGACGCAGAAGAACCAAGAACCATTTTGATGACTGGCAAACTTTCAGCAGGCGACAAGAGAAATGCCACTCAGTCCCCATTGACATGTGACATGTTTCTCGTGATTTCAAACGTATGCTGTATCCAGTGATTCGGATGAAAGCGAATGTTATTTCTCGGAATAACAACTAGCCAGTTAGCCAGCTAACTAACGCGACAATTTCGCTTCTTTCATAGCAAACCCCAGTACAGCACTACACCTTATTTGCCTTTCCTGTAGCAAGGTCTTGTAAGCGATGTAACTATTAACTAGCGATACTACAAACTCACATCGCATTAGCAAGTAATAGAGTCGCTCCCAATAGCTCGCAGAGCAACCAAATAACATCCCTCGTTTATATTAAAGCTTATTCAGATTTCTGTAACGTTTATATTCAAAATGATAAGGAGGAGCTGCGTACCATTATTTGTGCCCGCATGAATCCAAACGCTTCGTATGGGTAATCATATTGCAGGAAGGCAAAACTTCCAGGCCCAAAACAGGAATCTGTACACTCATTTCCACGTGACCAGCATCGTCACAAAGCAGTGTTTCGGAAGTATGCAATCACGTGCTGAAATGATTTTAGGGGGTTCATTAAACTGACTGTTCTTCGCGGTAGGTGGCAGTCTGTATCCAGCGGATCTGGGGTGCATTTCCCGAAATCACAGATGCTAAGTCACATGGTTGGACCTGTTTTATACAGTCTGTGAATGAACGAACTATGTTAGCAACTACGCTTTTGGGAAACGCACCCCTGGGCGAGAATTGCGCAGCACATATTAAAATAGAAATCCCAGTTTCGTGATTCGTATGAATTCAAGTATTCACAATTTATGCTTTGTCGGCGCTCAACTTGCAGAGTATTGATACGTTTATCACCTAAGGGGAAATGTTCTGCAGGTCTGCAATTATTTTTTTTAAACTGTTGAGCACTGTACGCCATATTTTTTATGTTCCACATAGCAAGGGGATAGTCAACTCTGGACTACTTTTGACTATTGTCCAGTAAAAGTATGTTTTTTTTGATATTCAACAAACCTCCGTCACAATTGGACCCTTTCATGAATGCAGACTGGAGCTTCTGGCAGATGCGGGTAATGGATCGGTACCCTTCGAGGACTCCCCTGACAAATCCAAGCTTCTGTCCATGACTGATGAACATCCTGGTCCCGGTTACAATGGTATGCATGCCGTTCTTCCAGCTGAGCGGTTCTGGTGACATTAGCATCCACCTGCTGCTGTTGCAGGGCAGCCAGAAGTTGGGCTTCACCACCAGCCTCTACCCTTTCATCATGCTGCCCAGAGACATCCTCAGCAGCCTTCTCCCTCCAGCTCCACTGCCCAAAGCACACCCTCAGATGTCCCACACCATTTCTAGTTCCATCTCCACAAGGCACTCACCTGTACCTCTGCTCCATTTATTACACAACCCAGTTTGGACTTGGGTCATGCACTGCAATTATATTATTTTGAGGAAACAAGGGTTCCCTTCAATGGGCCACGCAGATGGGGGGGCCCAGCTGGGCAGTTCTTGACAGGATAGCCCAAGCACCATTTCTGCTGTCTGCTGGCAAGACTGCCTGCGCTGTAGTGTGAGTCTGGTGATAATGGCCCAGTGGGATCTTGCCATTTGTCAGTGGGCATCTTGTACTAGTACCTCTATGGGCACCACCTGTCACTGTAACAAGTTAAACCAGCAAACTGCCAAAGCAAAATCAGTGTTATAGCCATGTATACATTGCACATATTTCATTTAAAGAGATTTCTCTGTGGCACGTTTGGTTTTTCCAGATCTGAATAAGGTGGTACGGTGGGGCGCCACCGATTTGCATTACTAGTTAAACATAGTGGCAAAACAAAATCAGTGTTTTCACAATGTACATAAGACACATATTCCATTTCAAGAAACCTCTCCGTGGCACGTCTGGTTTTGTCAGATTTGACATACTGTATTAGTAACAGTGCCCCCTATAAGGATATATTTTGAGCATTCGTCCTTTTGTATCCAGACATTGGTAGAGACTGCCATAAAACTTCCTTTGGCATGTGAAAATATCCTGAAAGGGCTGAAGACGCAGCTAATTTCAAGGCTCTATCCTCTTGGTTAACATTTTTTTGGGGCCCCTGAACATCACTGCAAATAAGCGAATTGGAGATTTTGTCAAAATGTCTGTAGCCGCTGCTCCAAGATGAAGCATAGTGCCAAAGATGTTTCTGGTGTCCTTTGTTTAGCCCAGAGGAAGGTTTAAATTAATGGTCTACCCATCCCCACAGGTGTCTGGTTATAATTATATTAATCCACTGAACAAACAGGAAAAAATTAGTCCGCACCCAACTTTGGGAGCAAATATCTCGAAAAACCAAAGATGTGTCAGACTAAATACCTAAACATTTTTCTCACCTTGAATGTCTGAAAAGGAAACAGGTAAGATGAATTTGCCACTGGTCTGGTTTAAAAATTAAAATAAGCCTGAATTTGTACAAATATTTTTTTCCCGTTGTGCAAAGATTTCTTCTCATTGCAGGTATAACCAACATGATCATCAGGTGGCACTTTCACATTTTAAAAATTTGGGTATCCCAGTATCAAATACAATCATAACTTCTATGGCACATTGAAGCACATTATCCACAATATTCCTTCAAAAATGGGTATTTTTTCTCAAAAGTGCTCAATTTGGTACCTGACTTGTCCACTTTTAGGTGGCGCTGTAGCCATATCGATAAAAATTGTGAGCTCACTGGGATTTTCTGTTGCATGTGTATGGGCACCATTCTGCCAAATTTCATGCAATTCTGAGATGTCAACTCCACTAAGTATCTCAAAAGTGCCACTCTCTCAGAATATGGCTGTTAAAGTATTTTTTTCACATTGCCAGGCAGGGGTGCAAGTACGGTAATTTTTGAGCCAACTGTACACCGTTCAGGCAAAGTTATGTGAAAGTCTGCATCAATTCAGATTATGGAACACTGAAAACAAGAGTCAGACCACGAGGCAAAACTTCTAAATAAGGACTATATAATTTATTTGCCATATTAAATATATTATCTATGATTGTTACAATTTAGTAATAGCATAATACAATGGCAGTTTATCTTTAACATGAGTTTATGAAAAAAAGAAACAAAAAACAACCAGAGATAAAAACAATGGAAACAACAAAAAAAAAAAAAAAAAAAAAAAAAAAGAATGCTGATGAAGTACAGTATTTTGGAATGTATATTTGTCATTTGAAAAACTGAAGGAGGGAAGGTGACGTAGAGGCTCAGCAGTCCTTACATGGTACAGAAAATCGTGGGAGGGCAGGAGGAGGAGGAGCAGAAAGTAGACAGACCCCACAGCACTTAGCATTTCCCTTTACCTCCAGATGGCAAAGCCTTCAATGGTCCATATGCCAATCATCAGTGATTGACAGCACACAGAGCTCCGCCCACTAAGGGCTCAAACAAAGCCTGATATTCATGATGGCAAATGTGCTTGTCCAAGCAGATGTATACTGTGCTAAAACCCTCACAAACCGACATACTAAAACCCAACAGCATGATAGCAGTACTCCACACTGACCATAATTTTACTCATTTACGTATCCCAACCCATGTCCGCCCCCGATAAACAAAACAATTCCATCCTCAGGTAATAAAAAGGCCTTTTCTCATGTTAAATGGAGGCAGGTGAACAACACGTTGGAGGACGACTCATTTTGGCATGTCTAAGGCTACGTCTGGACCGTGGCTTGTACAGTCAAAGGACTGCTTTAACTGTGGTTCTAAATTAAAGAACAGAATACACACATTTAAAATGCCACGCATAGTAGATGAACAAAACTGGGTAGCATTGTTTAGACCAGAACCTTTTCTGACCTGAAAACTGGAAGTCCACAGGACAGTTACGTCTCTTGATAAACTATATGAGGACAAGACCAATGCATCAAAGGTACAAAGATCTTGTTTGCATGAATTTGCATAAATATATGGGGGAAAATACACCTTGATTGGTCCTTTCAGGGGTTGGAAGTTGCAAACTTGCATTTTTTTGTACACAGGGAACACAGGAAAAAAAAGAAATATACATTTTTTTTCTAGAAATATCTGTAAAATACCAAGCAGCAGCACTGGTTCCCTGTGTGCAGAAAGCACAGATGTGTAATATAAGAAGGCAGCTTCCATATGAAGATATCCTATCAGCCTAGCATATACACTCCTGATTTTGTATATGGATGTATGGAACTCCAAACTTTGTTATATTGACTGTAGACGAGAGAATTCAGCGCGACTGTTCGCCAGAAACACCGAGCCACACCGATATACCCCTCAAAACATGGCTTCAAGCTCCTTATGCAATTTTATGAACATGATTCATCCGAAGACACCCTTTAACTCAGAACAGTATAACAAAATTACGACTAACATCTGCAATATTAGAGAAAACTAACAGACCACAAGTCCTGCCTCATATTAAAGTTATTTGGTCATTAAGCCATGAATTACATTTCTGAAAATTTTAAACCTTACACCACACTACACTGTACTGATGTCACTGCCTACTTCTGTCACCGAACACCGGTGAGTATTATTCACTTTGATTCAAGGTGGCTTGTATAGCAAAACTAGATTTTACTAGTTGAATGTTGAGATATCAAAGATGTTTAAATCAACAGATGCCATATAGCAGAGCTATTCACACATACATACAGCTAGGAAAGCTGGCATGGCCACTGCGTACCCAGCACCACAGCTATCCACACAATCAAAACGTGCACAGAACCAGGACGCAGCATAACAATCCACAATCACATGATCCTAATTACAGGACCCATTACAGGCCGTCGCACACTGACCACAAGTCCAATAACATTACCTGGCAACTAAGTCCAAACCAGCAAGGGCCACAGGTATCAGGGGCAGCTGTGCAAAAGGAAGCCAAAAATTGCATTGAAGGGATTTTAATCCTTCTATTGCAGAAAAAGCCACTATAAAATTCAATGGACACACATTGAAAAGGCCTTAAAGACACAGCCACGCTGTGAAAACTGCGACAATATGTTTTTTTAGAGATACATTTGCACAAAACGTATATGCAACAATATTACTCTAATGTAACATAAGAATTAGCAACCGAACATCATCTTTGGAATGTGCTCCCTAGAAACACACACGAAGATCGCAAACCAAGGGTTTATCTCCAGAACCGTATTTAATGAACAGATGTGTGGGAACAAATTGGGTCTTAGTGGATTACAGATGCCACACAGGTATGGGTCTAGTATAAAAATAGAATGGTACTTGGAGAGTTATAGCCCTGGAGTCAGACAATAAAAGTTCAGCTGTTATTCACTCACGCATGGATGTAACATTGTTTCCATCTCCTAAATAAAGCATTGTACTAATTTTGCTAACATTATTAGCTTGCAGCGAATCCTGCTAATTCAAACTAAATATTGGGTGGACTTTTAACTTCTCATTTTTTCTGCCTGTGACAGTGCAAGCGCTGCATGGCAGTAAAGGCTAATATTAATGTGACCCAACATCTGGAGGGGAGGGGGTTCGGGGGGATCACTCAATTCAAGTCCTTTAACATGGGAACCAAAACCGAAACGACAAGGAAATTCTCCCCACGTTTCAAAAAGGTTATCACACTTTTACAAAACTGACAAAGGAATAAGAACAAAACTGGACTGGACATGGTATAAAAATGTAAAAGGCGCAGGATGGAGGAAAATGATCCAAATCCCAGAAAGTCCAGTCAGAAGCGTGGAGAGCCGCACTGAGCAGCAGAGCAGGCATGACTAACGGAAGATAGATTAAAACTGGGAATAAAAAGTACCAAATCCATTTGGATATAATAAAAACTCTCCCTGTCTGACAATGCTCAAAGCAGTGAACAAAATTCTAACGGAAACACCATTTCTACGAGCTAGCGCTGTCAGGTTTATGTACAATGGGCTTCACTCAACACTTGGCACATGGCAGAGAAACTGTTTATTCCCCGACCGATGGAGCAGTCGCCATTAAAGAGAGGGAACACCTGTCGCACATATAAAATTAATGGTGCTTTTGTTCATTTTCTAAAAAGCCGTTTGTCACATGGGCCAGCTTGTTAAAACATCTGTCTTAAAGCATAAAAAGACAATGAAAGGACTGATTGACGTTTGTCATAAAACAAACAGGATTTCGCAGGTAGCTAGGTTTCCTGCTCATTTGCACGCTTAACTCGCCACCCCCAGTGTGACACACAGATATGTTGACGGTGGTGATGCAACTGAACAGAGCAGGGAAACAGTGCTGCAGGTTTTAACAGAGCTTTGGAACGTCCTGTGGTTTCCATTGCTGTACGTTCTTTACCATACAGCCGAGTAGCACTTCCCTCGTTCACATCACTCCTTTCCAGTAGGGATATCATATACGGGTTTTTGCAGTTCTGTTTATATTACTAGACACCAAGCAGGCCTACACTCTAACTTCGACCTAGATGGAAACAGGTTATGACCTCGCGTGTAGACTCGTTTTGATGAGGCTTCACCCAAAAGCCTATGGATAATTTCAAATACTCAAAGTAGACGACAGATAGATGAAATGGTAGACCTAGACTTGAGCTACCTTACAGGCAGCCCGAGTAATAAATGTTCACCTAACGGCGAATAGAATTGAACCAACCAGCATGAACGGTCACTCCACATACGAAGCCAAACGCGATTTACCAGCGCAGCAATCGATGAACACGATCTCCATCACTGCTGTAAGAATAATGTGCCGCACAGCAGTGTGGGCTACGAACCTGACCCACAACACATCATGTAACTCTAGAGCCAGTCTGCCTGCATATACAAAATGGTGCAATTCCTTTACCAAGAGGTCAAACAAATGCAGAAAAGGATTAAAGTGCTCAGTTTGAGCCAAATACAAACATTTATAACAAATGCATATTTAATAAGTAGTGTCTATTTATATATACATTAACATAGTATGTATGTATGTATATATACATATACTGGCAATAGCGAAACAGAGAATCTCCAAATTCCCCAAGATAAGAGATTCACTCTGCCTCTTCTTACTGAAATTAGAGGGCTTTTAAAAATAATTTGAAATAATAATAGTCGGAAAAAAAAACAAATAAAAGGAAAAAAACTCAGACACCAAACCACAACCCCTCTCGGAGGAGCATTTCTTCCCTCTTCAATGGCCTGTAAATCCTTTTCACGAAAAATACTTTGGCACTCTCCCTTTTACATTTTCAAGGTACACCCATCAGGCAAATCACCACTTCATTCACCTGAGAGCACGGTCTGAAATTCTCCAGAAATAGTGCCCCCAATGGTAAAAAAAAGCTTCCAAATCTACAAGGTGTCCATGAGGCGGGAGTTTCCATAGAGACTGATGACTGACAGCAGGCAGGAATGCCATTCCACAGGCACACAAATTCCAGAACCCTCGGTCGTCATGGCAACACCAATGAATCTCTGACACTACCCCCAGTTCCCAGTCGCGGTAGTGCACCATTACGCTGGCAGTACAGGGGATTGGGTCTGTCCCACTGTTACGTCGATCCCACCCCCAATAAAAGCCCCGGACACTGAAACAATCGGACAACTCAGACTTCCACACACAACTCTAACAGTCACAGTTTTCACAGTCATAATTGGTCATGAAAAGAGAGGAAATTAGAAAATTAAGGAAAAGTACCTTTCTACTATAACAAATATAAAAATTTCCCTCTGAAGCTAATAATAATAATAATAATAATAATAATAATAATAATATAACAGAAGTAATGTCAAAATGAAAACATTTTCACTGGGATGTAGCAGGCCCTTGAGTGTGAACAGGTGGGGTCGTGTGCTTGGGTTGGCTTCTTTAATGTCCCGCCCTAAGCGCCCCTCTCTGAGGAAGGGCGAAAGACCTACTTGATGACAAAGTACTGGATGAGCACTGCGAAGAGGATGGCCACTGTGGCAAAGCCAAACAGCAGCAGCAGAGCAAACTGCTCGTCCGTCAGGGGCCGGCCCTTCCTGGGGTGGGCTCCGTGTTTTAGCGCGGCCCCGGGCTCTCCCCGCACCTCCTCTGGGGCTGCCAGGGCTGGGAGGGGAACGCTGGAGCTCTGCTGGCCCCAGAGCTCGCCCCCATCCTGACACTGCCGTCCTGCGGACACCCGAACGCGCCAGTCGCTGCCCGGCGCCACGCACTGCCAGCTGAATGAAGTGCTGGAGCCCTTGTACAGCTGAGATAGATGGACGGGGAGGGGAGGGAGGGAAAGAATATTAGCCTCTGAATATAAGATAAAGAACTACATTACCCACAATTCATGTCCCAGTGTTCCTCTCAACACCCGCCCCCCATGCGCTCTGCTCCATTTGCACCTGTTCTGCCTCTCGCCCCCGTAACAGCTGCAGGCCGTACACAATGGGGTCGCCTCTCATTGGCTGCAGGGCTTCCCATGTGACCTCGTAGCGGTTCCAGTCCAAAATCTCAACCCGTGGGGCTACGAAGAGAGAGAGAGGGAGAGATGGGGCAGGTAACCGCGGTGACAGGCCAGCGGGCTGGTACGCAGAGTCGCCACAGGAGTGGCGGATACTCACCTCGGAGTTGGGGCGGGGGGGAGCGTGTGGTGCTGAAGCTGTACAGTGGGGACAGGGGCCCCACGCCAAACTCGTTATGCGCCTGGATGCTGAAGTGGTACAGCGTGGCCTCGCTCAGCCGCTGAACCTTGAAGGTGTGGCACGGGCCGCTGTAGATGCACACCATCCTGATAGAAGCACAGCTCAGTTCAGTTTTATACAGTACTGTGCAAAAGTCTTCGGTATATTTGAAGCAATTTCGTAAGGCAAATATGCTTGCAAAAATTATTAAATTGAAAGTTTCTTATTACAAAGAAATGTAACATATTTAGCTGTAAATTGTTAAAAAGTCAATTTAACCAGTATTTGGAATGACTACGCCTTGCCCAAAAATTAGAAACGCTGCCTTGTACAACAGTTTGACAAGATGATCGGCTCTTTGCTCATTCCAAGCAGAGTTGAAAACTTGCCACGATTCTTCTGCAGACTGACTGTCTAACTTGCATCTATCCCTCCCAGTAACTGTAGACAGCTATGATGATGTAAACATCAGGGCTCTGTCAATGCTGCATCAACTGTTTCTAATGAGATACCAGCAATTATTAATTATTAACCTATTTTTCCAATTAGCATTTGGAATTTCAGATAAACTTTTTATCTTCAGCAATCCCAAAGTGGAAAAAAAGTAAACATCTAAAGCCAGATTTCACTTGTAAAAAATGTAGGGTGCTCAAGACTTTTGCATAGTACTGTATGTCTAGCACTTTTTACAGAACTGTCACAAAGGCCCTTTACTGAATACCAGTAGGGCAGATGCCAGGCCTAAAACCTTCTGCGAGGTGAGAAACTCCAAGTAAGGAGGAAAATCCTTGAACAGTGGCTAGATTAAAAAAAAACTCCCCAATGAGAAGAAACAACATGAGGGACCCACCTTTAGTGGGGGAGCCCATCCTCTGCTGGCTGAGTGAGTGTTTACGGGTCTTACTTATACAAGTCTATGACAGGATGCTTGCCCTTTCCCCAAAAAAGTTCCAGGCTTTTTCCAAATAGATTATGTGTTGAAAATACAGCAGAGCACACAGCCCACCATCCATCCACACCCCCGCTTTACCTGTCAGCACTGGCCTGCATGTGGAGACAGTACTGCGTGGCCCCGCTGAACTGGGGCCGGCTGGGCCCCTCTCCCCACTTCAGCTTCAGGGTTTGGGGCCCCGGCACCGCACACTCCAGGGTGGGGGGGTCAGGAGGAAGAGGCCGAGTCCTGGCCCTCAGGACCGGGCTAAAGGGCCCCGCTCCGACACTGTTGACCGCCTGCACGCGAACCCTGGGCGGAAGGGACAAAGATGAGAGCAGGTGAACCAATCACAGCAAAAGGCTGACAATAAGCACTCCGATTCCACTCAAGCAAGGCATTTCTGTCCAATAAGCCCATGCATTCTTTAAACACATGCATAACACAAAGATGAAACAATAGAGTAAGACACAGAATAGATTAGCAAAATGCAGCACATTTGGTCTAAAACAATATTACAGATAGGGCTGGGCAATAAATTTATATAATTTTAGGTGCAATAAAAGTAACTACTGCCTTGGGGCAGACAGACAAGCTTTTATCTTTTCTATGACGCATACCTGAGGCGGTCAAACAGCAATCAAAGATCAGAGGCTATTTGAAATGCTTCTGGGAAGAAAACTGCATTTTGAAGTCAGCTAATTACCAGCGAGCTTGGACAGCTTCCACCACCTTGACCTATTTAACCTACCTAAAATCAATGCCCATGTACTTTGCCCAACTAACAATGGAGCCATTTAGCCAACTGACAAATTAAAACCAATGTGAAGCGTATAAATGATTAAGAAGTGATAATGCCAAGCACAGACAGACCTAATCAGGCTACCGTCTATCTGAAAGAATGCCAATAATCTGAATAATTAGTTTAAAAAAATAAACAAAAAGATTCCACATCTGAATACCACCTCTCGTTGTAGAATTTTTACTATTATTAGACATTTATTAAAAAAAAATTAATCTCAAGATGGCCCTGGTTTTCAAATGTTTAAAAGTATATGCTAAGTGAAGCATTCTGTGAAGCATATCGAATATGAGAAATTATTTTCACATTGCAAGAAATAATCAAATACACAAAAACCTGGCAAACAAGTTCAGGCAAATCTGCGCTGCAAATTTGTTGCACTTTTTATTAGATAATTGAAAAAAAAAAAATCAATAAAAAAAAGTAATTCATAGCACTTCATTTCAGTCACTTTTGAACATCTAAATGGATGATGGCGAAGGTGGAAAACATTTTGCTTAAGTGTATCGAATGTGACAAATAAATTGTAATTGCATTCGCAGGCAGCGGTCAAATGTAAAACTGGAAAAATCTAGTAAACGCAATCAGGCAAATCTCTCGTGTTTCACAGTCAGTTACATTTCAAAATGTGACAAACAAAGATATTAGACTCTCAACCAATTTAAATTAGTAATTGAGCAAATCAATTGTTTGATTACAAATTGAGCAAAGTAAATGGGAACAGGATGAGAGCAATGTCGACTAAAAGGTGATGATTACGCAGACCTTATCGTTGCTCTTTTCAACACTTCGCCGATAAATGCTGAAGTTGGTGAAGTCATTTCCCGGATGCATTCCATATGGCCTCTGATTTTTGGCAGCCATTTGTTCAAAACCGCATCGATATGATTTGCGGAAAACAAAAGGGGCACGTTTGTCTGTCCATCCCAATGGCAGCAGTTACTTTTATTGCTTTTAAATTATTTTGATAAATTTGTTGCCCAACCCTAATTATGAACAGTATGACGGCCAGTTATGAGCACAAAATTAGTGCACTGTGCAAAACATGAAGGCCATGCCTAATTTACAGCTCAGTCTTTGTTTGCACTTAAACTTTGCCTGACTGATACCTGTACGTGGTGTCCGGCTGCAGGTTGTCCAGGACAAAGGAGTTGACCCTCCCCACAGATAGGGGGAGCTGCTCTCCTAAGTCGATATTGTAGCCAGTGATTTCTGCTCCATGGCAACAGGGCTCCTCCCACCGCAATGTCAGGCATGAGGAGGCGGGGCCCGGCGGGGTCTCCTCCCTGACCTCCTCCACCAACCTCACCGCAGCAGGCACAGAGGGAGGGGTCGTCACCATGGCGATGTCCCCAAAGGGTCCCGCCCCTGCGACATTCACTGCCTGCATGCAAAAAAAAAAAAAAAAAAAAAAACCCACACTAAATAAATAAATAGTACTTTTTTTTTTCCTGACAGTCGAAAAAGGCCAGAAGATAAACCTTTCTCAGAGCTGCGGAAACCTGAAGGAACACTAATGTCGTAAAATGAATTTGCTGAAATGCCAAGAGTGCAGAATAACGGACGGATAACTGGGCTCTTAAAGTTACAGGCCCAGTATCATGCAGCTCAGTGACATACTTAACCCCATAAAACCTGTGGACGCACATATATTGGTCTGTCAAATGCACCTGTTGTATTCAAACCCATGGAACTTCAGGCCTATTTTAAATTGTTCTGGAGATGCCAAGGCTTCCAATGATGCCAAATATGAGCAACTTGAATTATAGGAAAATGCGTATAAAATCATGTACAAGATCTAAAGAGTTCCCATTTGATGCCATTTGTTGCCCATAAAAACATGGAATCCTGGGTTTGAATATTTCCCTCAATATAATTATGATGTAGCTTCAGTGAAATGTAGCCACTCGCAGATACAAAATATGTATGTGACTTGTGACATTTTCCCAAGATATAAAAAAAAACAGCCTTTTCCGACTTCTCATTTTAGTTTTCCCTGAAGTTCAGAGTTTAAGGCGTCAAGTGGAATTAATCAACAAAATGTTCAGCGGCGTGAAGGACCAGCAGGAAAGTAGTAAGATTTATTAAGAAAAAGAAGGGGTTTTTAATTCTCTTTGAATAGCACCTGTAAAAATCTCCAGTGTTTGTGTACGCAAGCGTATCCGAGACAGTTATGCTGTTGAACATACCTGCACCCTGCAGTAGTAAGCTGTAGCTGGTACCAAACCCCGCACTTCATAACTCCGGGAGGGGCCAGAGTACGACAGCGTCATGGAGCACTCTGCAGCGCCCCACTCCAACCTGAACTCAGTCACCTCTGCCCCGTTGCATGCTGGGACCTGAGCAGAGAAAAACACACATGAGCTCAACAGATGGGAGAGCAAGATGACAGAACGGTCTGAAAAACTCCAATACTCCTTCAGTAACACATTCATAAATCACACTGAATTAACACCTTCAGTAACAAATGTTCATAAATCACACTGAATTAACACCTTCAGTAACACACATTCATAAATCAGACTGAATTAAAACAACCAGTAACACACATTCATAAATCAGATTAAATTAACACCTTCAGTTACACATTCATAAATCAGACTGAATTAATACCTTCAGTAACACTTTCATAAATCAGATTAAATTAACACCTTCAGTAACACACACACTTGACTCATATAGAATTAAAACCTTAGTAACATACATTCTTAGCTCATACTAAATGAGCAGTTTCAGTAACACATATAGTCACCCTATTAAAATAATGGCCCAAGTCTTTTTTTTGATGAAAATGAGTTTTTGGCCGAAATCATCTCTTGATAATGCTTTGATAATGTTTTTGGTTTTCCCAAAAACTTGAAAAAATGACTTAGGCCATTATTTTAATAGGGTGACGATATTCATAGCACATACTGAATTAAAACCTTCAGTAATACACATTCAGAAAGCAGCGTGAATTAACACCTTCAATGCCTCACATTCATTATGCATATTGAATTAACACCTTCAGTAACACACATTTACAGTAAATATTTAGTGTGGCAGACACTGGCCTTTCCTTCCCATACAGAGCTGCAGTAACTCTCCACTCCACCAGGGAGCAGCGTAATTCCCTACAGCACTCACCTCCCAGCTGGCCAGCACGGAGTTGGCGGTTTTTACACTGAGCTCAGGTGGGCCACACCGCTCCGGGGGACCAGGGGCCGTGGGGATCTCACACACCTCCGACAAGGGCCCCCACTGTAATTGCAACAAACACACCTCTGTAGACAAACTGACGCAAAGTTACCAGCGTTTACCAACACTGTCCTACTTAACGAGAGGCCTGCCAGTCAAGAGCAAGGACGCACAGAGGCACCTTTGTCTTTCCAAATTTTTTGGAAAATCTGTTTTTAATTACTGAATTATCTCATTTGCTCCATAACTATATTTGAGATACCACAAGTAAAAGCGTTTCAATTTAATGGGAGCCTTACAGACAGCGAAGCCTTGGTAACTGGCTCTGCCAAACACATACAAACAGGAACAGCACAAAGTGCCTGCGTTTAGAATCAACTACAACCAACTATCCAACTACTGCTTGTGACCAGATGTGGTGAGTAGTATACAGTATGTAACCAACACATACAAGTGTCAAAGATACTCCAAGGACATACTGCATCAGCTAAATTTTACAACACATAGCCCTGGCTGCGCATACGGTGCACGTTTATTCCGCAATTCACCACGGTATTCATAACGTCCAACAGACACCCAGGTGATCTTAATAGCCTAGTGGTCATATGACTGAAGTAAAGTACATGGTTATTGTCACATATTTGCTGCTTAACTGAGGACTGCCGTGGAATGCAATCTTCAATATAGACTGATGTAGTATGCAGTATGGAGTAGGCACGTAAGCAAGTTTGAACATAGGGCTCGCTGTCCTGTTTGGATTCAATGGCGTCCCAGTGACTAACATCCATACTTAGACACCAACAAATGTATACAAACACACAAAAACTGACAGACACATGCAAACAAAAACATATAGAAACAGATACAGACAGAGACACACAGACACGCACAGACACATACAGTACAAACCCCCACACACACACACACACACACACACACACAAACAGAGACAGCTGTATAGTGCTGCTTTATAAGAGCCGGCTCAGCAGCAGGAAGTCACCGCACACTTACTCCCGCCTGATTGGCTGCCTTCACCCAGAAGCAGTAGGTGTGCCCTGGAAGCAAGTTGCTGGCGGTGCAGTGAGTCTCTGCGCCCTGGTGCAGCGGACTCCGTGAGCTCTCCACCGATTCTCCCATCTCCACCGAGTACTGAGAGACGGGCGAGCCTCCGTCCTGCGCTGGGGGGTCTGTGGGAGCAACAATCTCATCAACACTTGCAGGGGGAGGCCACAGAAAAACCGTCATTAATAGCAGCTCTGTGAAGCTAAGAACATCAGGTTTCTATTGATGCTGGTTCAGGTACGGATGGATTCAGCACTGCTGGGATTTTTAGAGCTGTAGATCTGTGGGTAATAGCAACCATCTAATAAAGTCCCTGACTGTCCACGTCACAGCTTTGACTCGTGGCCACAGTTCTTTTTTTACTGCTGCAGGGTTATGGTTATAGGCATATCTTTTCATAATTTTTAATAGTTGCCCCCGTAATTTTTGGGACACGTGCAATTCGAGCAGCAGGTAACTGGCCTATTTGCAACTCTGTTGCTCTTCTCCGCTTGCTTTGCAAACCTACTAAGTGGCCTGGTTAGGCCTCTTTTGAGAGGGCAGTTAGCATTGAAACGAATGTATGTATCAATTAGTACAGATGCTTTTGTAATTGCAGTATATAGACTTCAAAGTTAAAGACATTTTTAGGAAGCACTTTCAATATTTGGTCCACCCCAGTAGCTGTCAATGGGGCACCTTAGAAACGCATCAGAAGAAACTTAAGTGTGCATTCTTTGTTCTAGAAGGAGCACGATTATTGGTGCTGGAACAAATAACTGTATGTGTAAGCTTGGATGTACCAAGTGTGTATGTGAGCTTGTGTACAGACTGGGGACAAATTAAAGAAAAAAAACCTGAATAAACGTGTGGACAAACATAAATCAGGATTCTTATACTTGCTTTTCTGGCATAGTTTGGCTCCACTCATCCCTTTAAAAGTGGAAGGGTCACGGCTAATCACTGTGGAATTATTCTGTGAGATCTGCTTTATATCTTCTGATGAAGCATCCCAACATGATGGCAGTGGTCTCTTCCAGGATGACAATAGCCCAAACCCCACAGGGCACCAGGGGTTTACTGGATGATTTTCGGAGCATGAAAATAATCCCAAACATGCCACCGCCATCAGTCACCGGACCTCAGACCAACTGAACTTATTGGGAGACTTTGGAACAATGTGTCAGACTCTGCTCTCCGTCACAAACATCCAAACACTAAATGAGGGAACATCTCTTAGAAGAAAGGTACTCCATCCCTCCAATAACAGGGACTTTAAGCAACAGCGGATTTTGCGACGGCGACGGCACCCAGAAATAAACCCTTCTGACGCTGGTGCTGTAGCCATCAAATCCAGTTGGGACTTTAAGCAACGGCGGATTTTGATCAAAGTTTGTTAGCAAAGTAGTTAGTTCAGTGTGAACTGTAATTATAACTGTAACCTACTGTGAGCGCTTATTTGTCCCACTCTCACTGGCAAAAGGGGCAGATGCCATAGCTTCAGGGGAAACAGGAAACTGTTAATATTAGATTAGATTGTTCAAATTTATTATGACTCTGCCAAGTTCAGGTACAGAGCATGACGAAACTTAAACAACTGTGCATCTTTTTTATAAACTTCATTTCGAACAACTCCATTTAGGTTGTAAAAATGACATAAAATTTAAATTTAAGCACACATCTAATCAGAGTGTGAGCGAATGGTAAAGTGCATGAGAGTGTGCATACACACACACACACACACACACAGCTTATGTGTGTGTGTATATATATATATATATATATATATATATATATATACACATACACACACACATATACACACTCACACAGAGCTTATGTGTGCTATATCTGCACAGCAGTAGAATAAAGACTAAATGTACATGGGAGTAAATATAGATATTTATAGGGTATACAGAGAAATTATGTACCGTATGCAATGCAAGGATGAGAGGAGAATATAGCCTACAGCAGAAAATAGTTCACTATGGTTTTATTCAGTGAAATATACACAGTATCCTGTATTTGTGGGAAACGTTCGCTGAAACATGTAATGTATAGAGCGTCACTCTCAACTGAGGCCCTCCATGCAAGAACCAGTTATGTCACTTTTTTTTTTTTTTTTTTTTTTTTAATATATATATATAAACTTCCAATATAAGATAGAGGAGATGTCTGTAGATCCATCTGGTGGGAAATCTCAAAATCACCAAAAAGTGACATAACTGGTTCTTGCATGGAAGGCTTCAATTGTAGAACACATTTCATTTCAGAAATACAATGAAAACCATTCACTGCCGTCACTTGAACCACGCGTTGTAGTGACTACGTGAGATTGGTTCTTTACCCGTAGTAGATCAGCCAGCTACGGCAAGCAACGCCGAGAC